>JAQFVV010000005.1:2648780-3338646 GCA_028023455.1 Epiperipatus broadwayi | reverse complement strand
CAATAAATGAACTTCAGCCAAATTTTATTTCAGTCTAGTATTTTTTTAATATACATATATATATATCCCACTACAAATAGATGCTATTATTTTATCTTTGATTGACATTTAAGTAGATCATTGAGAAGAGCACTTATTTCTGTTTCAATTACATATATTAAGCTATGATTATTTATCATCACATATATGGTTTTAAAATTTTCATTCTAACACACATTGGCGAAACATATGAATAAAGACATCTGAATATGATAAATGGCATATTAATCTTAATTTAAAGTTTATATCTGAAATGAAAATGATATGATAATCTCTGGGTTAATAAGTAATTAATAATAATCTTTAATATATTTATCTAAAGTGGATGTAGTGAAAGAGAAAAGCTCTATAAATTTAATTCTTGTAATTCAAATTATATATATATAAAATAAAGCTTGTATAGATGTAATATATGAAAAATATATTAGAGGAATGAATATATATTTGCGTAAGGCTCTGTGAAAAAAAAGCTCTCTGGATAAATATATGGTTAGAAATGGAATATATAACTGTGTGTGTAATAATGGATATGAGGATAGATGGAGGGTTGAAAATAGATATATGGATGCATGAAAATATATGTTTTATTTCTACTACAAAATCTGAATATATACATATACGATTGGAAAATGGATATGTGAAAAAAATGCATGAATAGATATATAATTGGAAAATGTATCTGGGTTGAAATATCTTGATGTTTAAATAATAGAATACATTGAGGTGTGTACATATATTGCGTGTGCATACTCACACATGTAGATAATGAATGCATGCGTGTGTGTAACAGTAGATACTTTAACTTGTTGAAACCATGTAAATAAATTTGAAAATTAAATATTTTAAAAGTTAAATTATTATATAACTGCAAATGTTTCATGGGTTGGAGTGGTCAGAACAATAGAATAGGTTTCAGTAATGGAAATAATCCATTAAGCAATCGCAGTAATTGGTGCCTTATTCAAATACTAAGATAGGAGATAACAAATAGTTTCAGTTTAACACCTTTGGGAGTTAAAAATTCCCCAAAAATGTTAATGGAAGATCAAATGCTACAGGGCAGTAAATGTATACAAAGAGCATTGGAAAAGTAAGAACTTCGCATAATTATGCTGTCTTGCATTGGTGGTCAAGAGGTCAGTGCAACTGCCTTGCACTAGCAGGCAGTTGCCTGGGTTGCGGGTTTGCATCCCAGCCATTGCTATGACAGTTAAAAAAAAAATTGAAATAAATAAATGGCCATTATCTAAAAATATTACAAATCAATTAGTAAAAAAAATTCCAATGCTCAATGAGACATACCTTATAAATACTGATGGTGATCTTTTGTTAGATATATAATAATATAAAATTCTAGTTCAGTTGTATATCCATATTGTCATCATATAAAAATGCGTGAGTAGTCCAGAGTCAGCTTTTTTTTTTAAATAATTTTATTGATCAAACTAGGTACATAAATAATACAACGAAAGCAATCCAAAAGGAACTATATACTCATGATCATGCACAAGGCTGAAGATAGGCAATAGTTCTGTATAATCTCTCGGATCTCAAATAATGTATTTAATCTTCAGTTTATTAATCATATACATGGACTGAAACAACTATTCCGAGTTTGTAAGCAAAGACCAAGTATCAGTAAACTTTACTTTTGGTGTAAGATATTGATCTTTTGTTTTAATTTTTGATAATTTCTTAATAATGTAATTTTTTTCTTGGAAGTTGGTGGAGTTAAATATCTTTTTACATCAGGCAGTCCAGATGGCATAGTGGATAAAGATTGAGAGTCTTATTGTGGCAAAGGTTCTTGTCTTAGTGCTGTCTCTGAGTGATGTAATTAGATAATAGTTAATATTAATCATATCAAAAATTGCTTTTTTGGTAATCCAGAGGCCAGAGCAGGTGTAAATTAAATGATCAAATGTTTCATCTTCTTGTTGACAGATAGGGCATATAGGGTTAATCTTCATGATACCTCTTTTGATGGAAAGGAACCAGTTAGTGCTGATGGCTTGCATATTAATTTTAATAACAAAGTCCAGGTATTTGGGTTCCTTTGATTCTGTCAAGATAGATAAAATTCTCCAAATCCTTAATGATCATCAGATCCCAAAATCCATTAGACAAATCATTGATAACCTTTTGGGTAATAGAGAAATTGCCATCTCACTTAATGGTAATTTATCACATACCTTCAAACCAGAAACTTCCATTCCACAAGGTTCACCCCTCAGTGCCCTCCTGTTTATCAGTTACATAGATCCACTATTGAAAGACATAGATAAACAACTACCTGGAGTCGATGTTCCCAGATTAGGCAAGCAAATAAAATTGGTAGCTTACATAGATGATGTCCTCATTTTTCTGCCATCACCTAAATATTTAGTACAGTTGTACAACATTTTGGATTGGTTCTCAGAATTATCTGGTTTAAGCATTAACCCTAATCTGCAGTTTGGAAGATCTGCAGTGGGCAAACAATAAACACAAAGTTTAAAGCCCAACCCCAGAAATTTCTCGGTTATTCTATCTTCAAGTCATACACAGACTTGTCTAAACAGATTCAAGATGATATTATTGCAGCTACAGATTCCCTCACTAAATGCCTATCTACAGTATACCTCTCATTACATGGTAAGGCCAGGCTCTTAAATATGAAGATCATGACTAAGATTAATTATTACTTGCCAATTATTAAGGTCACCAAAACGTTTGTCAGTAAAATTAATTCCCTTGCTGCTAGATTATTTTGGGGAGGCAAAGTAGTTGCAATAAGTATGAAGAAAATGCAGCAACATAAAAAATATAAAGGTCTCTCATTCCACTCAATAAAAGCCATCCTATTCCAGAAATCTTATAACTTTATTTGTACAATGATTAAGTCATTTGGTTACAAACAAACACCCACAGATAGACCTCCACCTAAATCTAAAAACTTCTTAGACATGATAATTGCCCTCATCCAAAAACATATGTCTATTGCTCAAAATACCTTCAATAACTGAGTCAATATCTGGGAAGCCTACTCAATTATTAACCCGGATAACATTGAAATTGAACCAGAGTCAGCTTTTTTCATGTCATTGAGTAGAAAGGCGGCCTCACAATGAATGTTTTAGTAGCAGTGTTCAAGCACTCATCTAACATGATCTAGATCCCAGTATAGCAAATACCCTACTGAGTTATCTATCAGTTGTTCAAATCAATACTCCACCAGTCATTACATGAAAGCGTGCCCATCAGATCAACATCAATGGTGAAATATCAAGTTATCTCAATCAACAGCATCATGAAGACATAGACTGTATATTAATTTAAGCGCTTCAACAATACTTCCTAACTTGTGGGTAAATTTGTATATATATATGGGAAGAAAAATCCCACATAAAAATAATGCATGTCTTATTTTAATTCTCATTAACATAGTTGTAATTTTTTTGTATATATATACGCACTAGATTATTGTTTGAATACTTAAGAAATGTAACATGTTTGCAGGTCTAATTTGTTTACTTATAGTCAAAGATCGGACGATGTGGTGATCAAATTTATGAAAATTAAATAACACCTTGTTTCTCTCGGTATCCCAAGGGGGATGTGGAAATATATTAAGAAAGAGAGAAATATGTTTTTGTTAGTTTTTCTTATTATTATTATGCCTTTTCCTCCATCGTCCTAAGAAATGTTTTCTTTGCGATTTCAGAGAGAACCTCACTAAGACTAAGGAGTGATTTATTTTTAGGATAGATTTGTCATGCATTATATTGGGTGTGTTAACTAGTTTTATCAAATTGACCATTAAAATATTGATTTCTAACATACATTTATCTATGGAAGTAATTATTTTGTTTATGTTTTAATTTAAAAAAGTTGTATAGTAAATAAAATGTGTCCTATTTATTTATATATATATGTGTACCTGCATATTAAAGAGTTGTTATTAACACAATGTTTTAAAGACCGGGTTAAGCATCAATAAATGGAGGTTAGTGAGATCTCTTTTTAATGTAATTAGAATTTAGCAAAATTAATAATATTAACATAATTTATTAAGTATTGGAGCTAATATTATAGATTTGTAATTTAACGTTTCATTGGGATGTGCGCTATTATTTATAAATGTATGTTCTTAATTAGTTTTTATCCCCCCTCCCCTCCATTGTCCTAAGAAATTCTATTTCGTAATTTTAAAATTATTGAATTCTGTCAATTTTACGGTTTATTGAAAATGTGGTTTTTTAATTAATATTTTTTTCAATTTTTTTGTTTTTTTTCCCTTTCCTTTTTCTGTATAAGTATCTTAAATTCATATTTTGGAAATTATAAGCTAGTAAAAATAATATGCTTTATTTCATACTGGCATATAAGAAAAAACAAAATTCCTATTAATTTTAAAAATATGTTATAACAAATGTTAATTTAAAATATTTGCGCGCCTTTTTTTTTTAAAGTCACGTGATCATAAAAGTAACTGAAAATTGCGCTTTGCTCAAAAATTTTTTTTTTTTTTTTGATTGATGAAAACTATGAAAATTGCATTTTAATTTTTTTATCACATTACATTTCTTATAACTAAATCATTTTTATATAGCGCGATGTTTATAAACTGTAATATTTAAAACAGCATTAAGCTGTTGCACATGCGCTTTGAAGATTTCAACTATAAATGAATGAATACTAACACTCAACCACATGATAAAGTCTTTACGCTGTTGCACATGCACTTTGAAGATTTCAACTATAAATGAATGAATACTAACACTCAACCACATGATAAAGTCTTTGGAAAAGATAGACCCCCATTCTATCTTTTCCAAAGACTATCATGTGGTTGAGTATTAGTATTCATTCATTTATAGTTGAAATCTTCAAAGCGCATGTGCAACAACTTAATGCTGTTTTAAATATTTCTTATAACTGTATGAAAATTTGTTTTGCTTTTTTATTATTGATGAAAATAGCGATTTTGTAATATTGATGAAAAAGTGTGATAAAACCAAATTTTTATTTTTTAATGAAAATTGTGTTTTAATTTTTTAATCACATGATTAGATTTTTTATAACTACGAAAATTGTTTTTTTATTATTATTATTGATGAAAATGATTTTGTAAAGAATGATCAGATCATGACAATGTATGGATTGATCAATGTCATTTATCGCATGTTATTTATCGCATGGATGTGTCAGCCTGGATTTTGGGCAGTTCTTATAATTCAAAATGGCCATGAGCACATACTAAATCAGTACCAAACATTTACTCTAATAACTAAGTAAATATTTACTTTAACATATATAACTTGCTTGGCCAGATAAATTCTTAATTACAGAATATCAAAAAAAGTGAGCTCTTGTATTCTCATATCTGTCAAAATAGATATTTGGGATTTAAATCCTTATAGCAACATATATTAAAAGTAAAAGAGACAGAAGAGCTTTCATATGTTACTAGAGTGAACATGTTTAGCCTGAGACTTACAAATAATTGTTAGTTTTTTAGCAGCTTCGTTGTAAAGTTTCTATTGTTTACATTATAATTTAATGAAAATATATAATTTAACATGTATATATCCTTTACATTGTAACCTTTCTAATTCCCTGGTACTTTAATGTAAACATAAATTATCTTCACCTATTATGAAATGTAAATATTAAAAAAACTGATGTATTTAATATTTTATCTAAGTACAATCAATTTTTAAAAGCATTCAAGCTTCAAAATCAAATTGATCATAACTAAGACATATAAGTGAATAATTTTGTTTTTTCTATGTGGATAGTAAGATGCTTAAAATTTCATGTTTACCTGATGAGACTAAGTGTACTATGTGAAATACATGTAGTCAGAGCCATTTTTGATAAGATGACATATTAGCATTTATAAGAATTTTTAAAGGAATGTAAGATTTGATGGGTACAGCTATTTATCAAACTTACTAGTTATTTAATTATATATATCTTAACTATCATATTTATCACTCACTAGGTGTTTTAAAGTGGATATAAATTATTCTATCATGGAATATTACTATTATTATGTTTTTTTTCAAGATTAATATTATTTATATTATTATTTATTCTAGAATTATTATTATTATACATGTATTTAATTTATCTATGTTTTTAGCAATACTAAAGTAACTACTTTTGTATTTGAAAATGTAAATAACTGCAGTATTTTATTTTCATGTTTGTTGTTATGAGATTATAAAAATAATTTTCCATAATTTGTCCTCTCTTTGTTATTAAAATATTTTAGTTTATATATTTATTTACTTTTTTATTATTATTGACAAACAGAATATATTTATATTTTTAAAAAGTTTAAATTAAATAAACTAATATATGAATAAATCCATAATAATTTTCAATCACGTCCCATTTTTTATGTTATCCAAATAGCATATAGTAATAATGCAACAACTATATTATTCAAAAAGATTAAATATGTTTTATTGCATATATTTATACAATATGTATTTAATGTAGTATTTATTAAGGCTATAACCTTAAGACTATGTGCCTGAAAAAACGACAGTAGGGACCTTTGCAAATCTTCAACACAAGATTTATTTAAAAGACAGGTCCCTACTGTCATTTTTTTAGGCAGATAGTCTTAAGTTTATAGCCTTAATAAATACTACTTTAAGTAATGGGTATATGCTTTATAAATATAATTATTACAATCTGTATTTAAGTTTTCTATTATGCTGATATAATAATACTTTGAAAAGCTTTTAACTATGTTATATATGGCATAACTGAAAAAATAATGTTGAATCCCAAGATTTATATATCATATTTGTACAAAATATATATTTCTATATAGGAAATTTGTATTAATTTTGTCTTCCTATTATTTTTATACATTTTATATCTAAATATTTTATTTTAAATACAAATTTCCATTGTAAAAATAATTTTATTCATATTGACTTTAAGATCACTATTAATATTATTTATAGATCTTTTGCTTAAAGTTATTAAAATTTTTTTATAACAAGCTATTTATTTATTTAGTGCAATGTTTAATTTGTAACAATCATTAGGGAATCACCCCTCTATGCATGTGCTGCATAGATTTTTATACTTGAATATTCTCCCTCTCTAAACCCAAGATAGTCTTATGAAAAGATAAGATGAATCCACCTTATCTTTTTTACCTAAACTTATACCTATAAGCAAATCTTAAAATCTACTAATAAGAGCTTAAAGTTTTTTAATCAGTCACTTTTAATTCCATTCACTATGTATTTAAATAACATTTATAAATTTTGTACAATTTATTGCATGTTAGTATTAGATGTAATATTACACATTTAAAAGAAGAGTATTCTTCAAATGTTATAAATCTATAAGCACATGCATAGAGGGATGAATTCTCTAATGACTTTAAAATTTCTTTTATATATCTAGAGTAATAGAAAATTTTCCCTACATATTTTGATACAATAGTATAGTGAAAGGCCCTTAACATAAAGATCAAAAGAGTACAATCTAACTTTGTTATTTCTGGTCCTCAAACTGCTTTTTATTGTTTTCAATTCCTGAGCAGCATACTATTTGATGATAATGATGATGATGATGATGATTATTATTATTATTATTATTATTATTGTTGTTGTTGTTGTTGTTATTATTATTATTGTTGTTGTTGTTGTTATTATTATTATTATAGTGTTTTCAAACTTTATATATACAAATACTGAGGATATTAAACCAGTAATTGATATTTTATTACACATACTTTATACATTTTATTATTTGTAGTTATGTTCTAAACTATTATGTACTAATATTAAAAAAAATTCTATAATATTTATCAGATTTTATATATAATTGTTTTAGTTTTTGTTTCAAATCCATTTAGTATCTTAAGTAATCTTAGTAACTTATGTATATTTACTGAATTTAATTTTATGTTTCTATTTAATCCTAAATTGTTGAAATTGTTTATAATAGATTTTCTATTGTTTACATAAAATATTTATACAATGAATAGAAAATGTTACAATCTATAATATTTGTTTTACTTTTATTTAATAATTTCGAAATTATTTATAGAATCAAATCAATAGTATGGATTAATAATCACAAAGTAGTTTTCTTTATTATCGGTCTTATCGGTCTAAATATATTGTTGTTCATAAAAGTAATAATAATAATGATTATAATGGTAAAATTGAAAAAATACAAACTAATAAATGCTAACAAATATAAATCATTACATATTTCTTATGAAAACCTAAGTTGAAATAAATGTTCAGAAAATATAATATAAGAAGGGTTTTATATAAATCGAAGGTTGTCAAACTTTTTGTCTCAAAGATCTCTTGATAATGTCACAAAAGTCCAGACTCCCTCAATGAAAGTCTTGATGGTACATACTTTTTAAATTTAGTAATGAAAGGTTTTTGGATAATATTTACATCAAGACATAACAAACTGTATTTAAAAAAAAAATTACAATTAAACATAAATATGTTATTTTTTTATTGAACAAATATTTATTTTTAATTTGAAGAAAGAACTTATTATGTGTGGGTTTTGTTTTGTTATAGTCAGTATCAATCAAATATTACAAATTGATAGAGTAACCTGTTAATGACATATCTAATTCAGGAATACTCCATCTTATCCACAGATTAGATGATGTCCCATCTGCATTCTAATTGTCACTATTAGTAGCATGCTCTTTTTATTTCACCATGGCTTTATGACCTAGTGTAAGCTTTAGTAAGTAATAGATGTCAGATGAGCGTAACTTAATAATATTTCTATCCAGTGCTACCCTATCAGATATCTTAAGATTAGTTTCTTGCTTATGAAATAGTCATAGTAAAGATAAATAGTATGTTGCTAAGCAGTAATATGTAAACTGGTGTCATGTGATATTTTATTGGTTTAGTATCTATAAAAGTGTTGGTGCATGCATATTATTGTTATGCAATGGTAAGCTCTAGACATGCAAGTATGAATTGATATTAAAATTTAAGCACTAAAAGTCTTCAAGGTTCAGTTAATTTTGCACATATGTACCAATGAACATAAAGCTTGTTATTAAAATTGAAGTTATTTTTTTATCAATTTAACTTTGCTATCTTTGAATTTAATATATATTATTGATAATTTTAATGTATTCTAGAAATTGATATGTATCGTTTGATAATACAAGGAGAGTGAATAAAATAATATTTTGAAAGATAAAATGTAATTAGTCAAAAAATCTATTCATATTAAACTTTAGTATTACATTAATATTCTAATATAATTCTTCATAGTAAAAATAAAAAAAATCATGTTTTTTAAACAATAATTGAAAGAAATTTAAAATATAAACATGCCACCAGCTGGACATGTGATTGCATGTACCACAGAGAAACTGCTTCATATACATATTGTAATGAAATGGATATGACAACCATCTGAGTTCATGCCCCAACACATTGGTCACCATTTACAATGGAATAATCAAACAAAAATTAATATATTAAACCACCAAATACCACATGATCACTGTTTCTTATGCTTGCTTATAACTGATATTAAACAGGCAAAACTCTCTATACAGTAGTGCCACTCAGTGCAAGCCAGAGTAATCAATGCATGCCAGAAGGCTTATGCATAAAATCTCTATCTAGTGCCTACTCATCCAATATCCCATAAGTCAGAAATGAATCTGGGGATATTGGATGAGTAGGCACTAGATAAGGATTTTATGCACAAGCCTTCTGGCATCCATTGATTACTCTGGATTGCACTGAGTGGCACTACTGTATGGAAAGTTATGCATATTTAATAAACTTAATATATGTGATTAATGCCCAATGATTGGCTGTGCCATTTTTAATGGAGCAGATCAATTATGTATGTGACCAGATTTCTAATGATGCAGTTGGACAATGTCTAGCCCTAATAATTGGTCATTAATTGGAACAGAACCAAATAAAATGGCTATTTTGCTACTCATTTTATTTGCATATTGAAGCCATGGAATGAGTTTGAATCCTTAAAGTTCACTAGTTATAAATATATCACATTTGATAGTATTCTTATTTCAGCTGTAATACATATCATTACAATATTGTTGCTCTTTGGGTCCTCAACATTGTAAGTTCTCCTCAGATCCTGTTACTCCCTGGTAATTAAACTCTGCAGTTATATGCATGATTCTAATAAGCTAGGGTGTTGATTACCATAAGTTTGATATAAAACTATAATTATTTACATCTGAGTTATGGCACAGATAATGGAAAGTTAGATAAATGTTATGGCATGGATAACAGAAAATTAGATAAATGATATGACATGGCTAATGGAAAGTTAGATAAATGATATGACATAAGTAAGGGAAAGGTGGATAAATAATTTGGTATGGTTACTGGAAAGATAAATAAAAGATATAGCATGGCAATGGAAAGTTAGATAAATGAGAAAACATAACCAAATTCTAATTAAATAAAATAAGTCATTAATAATGTTATTTCATTATGAGTGATTTACAAACTTTTAAAACAAATCAATTTGATATTTGGGTAGGTCAGATCATCCTTCATTTGATTCATATAATATTATGATTATCCCCTAGCCTTTGACCCCAAGTAAGATGGTCATTCACTATCCTTTCTAACCATTCACTTAGTTCTAACAATGTAATTCATGATTATTTTGACATGATCATCCTGCTGACCAATTTTTCTATCCCCTGACTTGTTAACTTGTCTACCTTAATCTATGGTGATGCATCATGGATTATTGACTGTTGTCTTAGGAAATAAAGTCCCCCCTTGATGTTACCAGTGTTTATGATAGCAATAGCCATTCATACAGGAGGATTAGCCAGTCATACAGAATAACAATTAATAATAATCAAGTTAATTTAACAATAATGATAAACAGATAAAATTGTCCTGTATTAGTGTGAGCATTTAATATTTATAGATAAATTTCACCTCAACGTGAGTGGGTCCTCCAGTGCTTTAATTGGTAGGTCTAGAGATCAGCATCTAGATTTTATTACAGTGAAAAATTATAGTAATTGACCAAGAGACTCCCTTTTCATAGTTATGATTGATGATTATAGGGCTAGATTATCAATTCTTTCAATAATAAAAAATAACAACAAAGAGTTATACAACAAAGAAAAATGGGTTCTATGTGATACATATATAACTTAAATAATTGGAAATTGTTAGTGCATGTAGTTAGCTATTCTTCATCACATGGGTACACAGATGATAAGATGGCTGGTTCCTTCTAGATTAGGAAAATTCCTGGATTTTGGGAGTTGGTAATCTATTTGATGTTGTCTGGTCATCCTCTAGTAATTGGTTGATGACTTGACAGTGGACAGGTAAGGTTCCTTTCTGTCCTGCTGCTTTCTCCATGATTCTATACTGTCTCCTTTTGGTAATGGTAAAGTCATTACTGATGGGTACATGGGTATTATTCCTGCAATACAGTATTAGATGGACTGCAACTTTTCACATTTGTATCAATCCACTGATAACTTTGTAAATCTTGTTATCTGGCCAAATATCATGTATATTTTTCAAAGGATTTGGGAAAAAGTAATGACTACATGGATGATCTTGTACACAATATTTTTCACAAGATTTGGGGAAAAGTAACATGTACACAGATATTGTAAATGATATTTTCACAAAATTTACAAAGTTATTGGCAGGTTGACACAAATATGAAAAGGTACAGCACATCTAATAATGTATTGTAGGATTAAATTTAACATGTTCACAAACAAGTAAAACTATAAAAAAAGTAAACATATGTATGATTTGCAAGAATAAATCGGTAATTAAAAACAACATTGTAAAGCAAAAATTTATGTTAAAAACTACATATTGAATAAGCTCGCAAATGTTAGTTTATAGATGCTTAAAACAATCACTAAATTATAATTTTTTTAAATAATATTTACAAAAACACAATACATATTGTGACCTTTTATCTAGGTCCCTGTAATAAATAATCCAAAATTTTAAATCATAATATATCTGGCATGAAAATCTTAATAAATGGCTTTAAATAAAAAACTGTTCTGAATGCACTAGGAAATCTGCTTGAGTAAAGAAGAGGTTTCAAATCCAGTGTAGGCTTTTACTAGGGATAAAATAATTTTATCAGTATTATTATTAACTGGAAGATAAATATTGCTATTTTATTATTGTTGAATAGCAATTGAAATAAATAAACAAATACATTAAATTTATTAAATCTTGTAAAATAAATGATTATAGTCAACTTCTTAAGCATATTTTTTTAAGTGAATCCAAAATGGTCTGAATGTTATGAGTAGTTATTAAAAGGAAAGCCAGATGGAGTAATATTAATGTATTCACACTAAGGTTATTGGTTCATTTAGCACCACAATGCATTGTAATAAAAGCTATATATTATCTAACCAAGTTGTAGTGGGGAGGTGATTAAGAAAAAGATAATTAGAATCAATACACTTCAACTCTACTCTTATAAAATAAGAAAGAAAAAGCTGAAAAATCAGAAAAATTTGGAATTTTAATTGAATAAGAATTATAGTATATTGTTATCTAAAATGATGGAATAAAAATCTCAAAGCCTTGCTATCATTTTAAATACCATTTTTATCGATTGATGGTTCCTGAAAGTCATACTGGAAAATAGAAATGAAAGCCATGTGGAAAAGTCCTTACCTAAATAAAGATTACTTCGGATACAGAACAATTCAAGAAAATGTAAGAAATTATTTTTATTTTTATTGATATTGGTTAAATTTCAAATTTTAAAAGTGATGCATAAATTGTTTGGACTTAAAAGGAAATGTTGACAATGTTGATTTTCACACTATTATTATTTAGCAGAAAAATATGCGTGCTTGTAAATTAAAATCTCAAGAAAAAAATAATTTGAGATAATTTTGAAGAAAAGTATTATGATATATATAGTAAACAAACTCAAAAGTCATTTTATATCATATAATTTTAATAAAGTTAAAAGATAATTGCAAGTGATTTTATTCTCAATTTATTTCTTGGGAAATAAACACTCATCTGCTAATTTTTCTTTAGCATCAAACTTGTGTAATAATAGAAATGAACGATTACAGATTAATTAAAAATGCTAAGGATATCGTATTTAGAATTGAATAAATTCTTTTTACGATTGCTAAATAGTTATTACCTTACCAATGGAAATGTAATTAAATAAATATTTACTTTTAAAATTTTAACTGTGCAATGTGTTTAAATAAGATTTTTAAAATGTTTTAAAAATGCCCAGATTGTTTAAAGATTATTTCAAATATTACTGCGGGAAAAAAAACAGAATCAATAAATGTAGTTAAAAAGTTTGTTTTGAAGATCATAATAACCTATAAAGTTATTAAGGAAAATTATCTCTAGGAAAGTGGATAAACATATCCTTTTGATTATGCTACACTTGAAAACATTTGAATTTTCATTTCCCTATATTGACATCGGTAAATGAACTGATAAATGATTTTTTTTTTGCCTTTGGAAAAGTATTGGAATATTGTCAGATTATATTAACATCAAACAGGAGAATCAAAATGTATATCTGCATTATTTTCAGAATGTTTACTCATCATAATATCAGTTCTTATCATTTTAGCTCACCAGAATAAAATAAACTCTACTAACAGGATAAACTCTGATGGTAGAAAATGTTTGTTTATTATTTTTTATTATTGCTATGTTAGTTTATAATACTTACGTCATGTGTCCTTAGGAAAATTTTTTATGTATAATTTTTTTTTATGTATAAAGATACATACATTTATGATTACACATATTTGCTGTTTTCCCAATTTGGGGAAACATAGTAATAGTATCATTTACCTGGGGAGAGGGGAAGATATATTTACCTTTCATACTTTTAAAATAGTCATTAATATTTATTTAAAGAATGAATAAATAGACTTAAATTTTGTCAAAGATATACTACAGACCTAATTGCTTTTTTATATAAAAGAATTAATATAAGTTTTTTTTCTTTTTCATTTCTTAAATTTGCATAGAAATGAACCTGTCCTCTTTGAATATAAATATAGGTCGATCTTTATTGTTTACATGCATAGCACTTGATATAACAAAAGTATAGTTGGTTATTTTAAAATAATTACTGATTCATTTGACATATATTTTGGTTGGTCTGTTAATATATTCATAGTTTCTGCATTGTGAAATGGAATATTTATATTTCCACTTTTACTGTTGGTGTCATTTTACTTTGCTATAGTATTGAGAATGATTTGTGATAGCTTTTAGCTGCTAAGTATATGCTACATATAATGGCATCAAAGAGATTAATATTAATATTAAGAATGGGCTGATGGAGGATCACCCATTGCTGATTGCATGAGAGGATAGTATGGTTGAGGCTGAGTAATAAGTAATGCTTATTTAGCATAATTAATCCTAAAAGAAAGGATATCCATAGTTTGAATACTATTTTCAATGAAGTGGCTAAGCCCACACATGTATACCTATAGAGAAGTATTAGAATTAGCCATATTATTATACAACTATCATGTTGTTTTGTAAAGCCTCCCTTTTTATTGTTTAATCCCTCATGAGGTTAGAGAGTTAGTTTTCCACTGTGTATGGTGAAGTTCAGTATTTCAAAATCCAATAGCAAGGATAAGATGATGTTAGATTAAGGAAAACTGATCTAGCTATAGTGTTTTCCTAATTATAATAGTGTTTTATGATGTTGTAGGATCTTCATCAGTGTATAGATGGACCAAACCCAAAACCTACTTGTAATTGTAGAACTTATAGATGTAAGAGCAAGAGATGCATGTGGGCAGTGTGGATTTATCTTCATTAAGTAGTGATTTGCCAATGGATTGGTAAGATCAGTTAACTATTCAATGATTAGGTTGTGGACATAGATAATATTTTAGTGACATGTGTGTATTTGAATTATGATGTCTGTTCTTGCTTTAATACACTAAACTTATTCATCTCAAATTTTAATCAATTATTAATTGTGCGGAATGTAATAATTGTCCTTATCATATTCTGGTCAAAGAAATGGCTTTAGTATGATGCACAACTTTATAACTTTTGAATTCTAAATTTAAAAATTTGTGCATACCCTAAAGTCCTAAATATACTGTTGTTTTTGTAATTTAAGTGCTAGTTCAGCTTAAATAAGTTTCATTATTTCATTCTTTAAGATAGGATAAATAGTGATAAGTGATACTCTTAATATCATTGTATAAGTTAGTCGCATTGACTAAGAGTATGGTCAATGGTATATCAAGTATTTCTCCCATCCCTGAGTTTAATGTAATGTATTGGTTTTATTTCATACAATGTCTCTAAATTAAAATTTTTAAATGTTGTAAATAAATCTTGTTGTGTTAAGAATTTATTTGGTTGTTTGTAGTCTTATTGCTAATCATCATACACATTATTATTGTTATTGCTATCGACATATCAGTAGATTATATTTTGAAATCATCATCGACCAATATAGTACAATTAATCATATGTTGTTATATCCTAATAATTTGGTTAAACCCTATAATTTATTAGTACATACAATGCATCATCACATAATAATCAAAATGTTAATAACTTAGAGTACATATTATTTTAAGTAATAGATTAAAAGATAAATATAATATTGATCTAATCGGTTCAGTTGAACCCGCAGAGCTATCTATCGTTCACTGATCTTGATCATATTGTTTATAATTATTTGAGAAAAGGAATTTGGTAAGTTATTGTTTTTTAATTATTAAAAAGTCATTCCTATTTCTAAATTTTAAAGTTTATATTAGTTATAAAGTTTCTTTAGAACTGCTAAATACAGTTGTTAATTTGAGATTATATTAAGAGCTGTCATGTGCATTATATTTGGGTAGTGGAAAAATCCCTCTCACTGACCCAATTATATGTTGTATAACAATTTTGAAATGATAGAACTCTGAGAAAAATTAGTTGTTAAGTTTCAAGGTAGAATTTAAAATTTGTAATAAATTTTATATCTAGTTATTCATTATAGTCAGGCTTAAAGGTATATTACTTTCACTATTTTATGAAAGCCAACCAAACTTTAAGATATAAATTACTTCTTTTATCATAAAATGCATAAGTTGTTTTAACTTTATGATAAATACTCTGGTTGTGTCAAGCTTGGAATCCCTATTTTTATTTAGCTTATCTTTTTACCATTTAATACAATATTAGCTTATAGTTTCAGATTTCAGTCTCCATCATCAACATTATTTTTCAATTTTATCTTGATCATTCTTTTATTTATTCATTCTCATTTGACTTTAATTCATTATCATAATTGATTAATCATACATTAACTTTATTCTTTTAGCATCTTAACTATTCATTAACTCTTATTCTATCATCATCTTAATCATTCATTATTCTCATACATCTTCATTCTTTTCTCTTCATTTTTAGACTTATTTCATTCTACTATTTAATTATCACTTCTTTTCATCATCCACTTAGTCATCTACATCATAATTTACTTATCATTTCATTTATAAGTTTAATTTCATAATCATTCCAGAGATATAATTATTAGTTATTTATTGGTTTGCTGAATATCAAATTTAGCTCATCACATTTTGTTTGTGTGGATTTTAAAGCTGGTTTGACCAGAAGTTATTATCTTTATTAATCACCTTGTGATCTTCTTTAGATCTATAGTTTCATGCTAGTTTTATTCAATACAGGAATCATTTCGTTAGTTTAACCTTTTTATTTCTTTATGCTTATAGTCTTGATAATGAGAGTATGATAGGTTACAAAGGGCGGATTTGGTGCCATGAAAATGTGCAGCCAGATTCGTATATATGATTCCAGCATTCAAAGGGCAGGTCATAAAGGCGGATTATAGTGCCAAACATAAGTCTAGATTAGTTGATGATCATAAGAGAAGGTCACAATATATACATACACTACTTACACTGTAATAAATAAAAGAAATTAATAATGTTCAAACAACAAAATAGACCTCAATTGAACCCCCCCCCCCAAATGAACATGTGATTGCAAAGTGTGTTGAGATTTTTCAGAAAAATATTTAAAAAAAGAAAACAAAACAAATAATTCAGAACAATAAAGAAATACAAGTTATAAGACTTTTATTACCATTTTTCATGCAGGTGGAAAAAATTGGAGGAAAATATTTTCTATCATCATCAATCATTATCAATCCACTGCAGGATGAAGGTCTCTCCAAGTTCAATCCATCTTTTCTTATCGTTAGCCTCTCTTCTCCACATCACCCCTGCACACTTTCTTATTTCATCCATCCAGCTCACATGTGGTCTCTTTCTGTGTCTTTTACAATCTCTTGGAATCCAGTTTAAAATTTCAATTGTTCATCTATTATCATCTCTTCTAGCAATATGTTCAGCCCAACTCCAGTCATTTAATTTTTTCAATAAGGTCAGTAACACCTGTTTATTCTCTTACCCATACATTGCATTTTGAATCTCTTTTTGTTACTCTCAACATGCATCTCTCCATACTTCTTTGAGTGATCTGAAGTCTCTGTATTGCTCTTCTATTAAGTGTCCAAGTCTCAGATCCATAAGTAAGAACTGGCAAAAAACATTTATTAAAAACCTTCCTTTTCAAACACATAGGCATATTTCCTTTTAGTATCAAGTTATTTCTATTAAAAGCATTCCAAACAAGTTTAATTCTATGATTAATTTCATCCATTATGTTTTCAACTGTATTAATAATCTGACCAAGGTATTTGTAACTGTTAACTTCTTCTAACTCATCATAATCAATCTTTATTTTCATATTTTGAGAAAATCTATTAATCATTACTTTAGTCTTTTTAACATTTATCTTTAGTACTACTTTCCTACTTTCATCTGATAACTCATGCAACATGTCCTGGAGCTTTAAAGCATTATTTGCAAAAACAACTACAACATCTGAAAAATCTAAATGACTTAAATAATCTCCCTTTACTTTCACTCCTTTAGCTTTCCATTTTAATCCACAAAATACTTCTTGCAGCACTGCTGTAAAACGTTTTGGAGATATGGAGTCACCCTGCCTTACACCCTTTTCAATGTTGATTTTCCTACTATCATTATGTAATCTAATTGTTGCTGTTGCATTTTTATAAATATTCTTTAAAATATGACAATATCCTGGATCTACACCTTGATGATCCAATGCTTTAATCACTGAAGAAATGTTTATAGAATCAAATGCCTTTTCATATTCTACAAATCCTAAGCATAATGGCAACTCATATTCATTTGTCCTTTCTATAACTTCTCTCAATACCTGGATATGATCTACTGTACTAAAATCACTTTTAAATCCAGCGTGTTCTCTTGGTTGTTGGAAATCCAGTGTTTTCTGTAGACGAGTTGTAATTATCTTAGTAAAAATTTTGTATAAAACTGATAAAAGACTAATAGATCTGAATTTTTAATATCTTCTTTATCACCTTTCTTAAATATTAATATTAATACTGCATTTTCCCAATCATCTGGTACATCTTTATCATTTAGACATTTGGTATATAACTTTGCTAATTTTTTTTAAAAATTCTTTACCTGCTTCTTTTAATATATCAATTATAATTCCATCATTACCTGGAGCTTTCCCTTTCTTCATAAATTTAATTGCATGTCTCACTTCCTCATTAAAAATTCTGGGCAATTCTGAAGATGTAATAGGTATAGGAGACACTTGTTCTTTACTACTATATAATTTTTCATAGAAGTTCTACACATTTCATGATGTCATCTCTCTTTTTAGTAATAATGCCATCTTTTTTTCTTATTGCAGATATAAATTTCCTACCAATACCAAAATGTTGTTTTACACTCTTTAGACTTTTATTCTCTTCTACAGCTTTCCTTGCTAGTTCACAATTATACTTTCTTAGATCATTTTCAACTCTTTTCCGCACCATTTTACAAAATTCGAGATATTCAATTTTTTTTAATGCATCATTGTTGTATATACTCATTCCTTCTTTTCTTCATAAATTCTCTAGTCTCAGTAGAAATTTTATTGGTCAATTGCTGCTTTTTTCTACCAGCTATGTTTGTTGCAGTTTTTAAAAGTGTATCAGCTATTTTCCTATGAATGTCATTCAAATCTGAATCATGTTCAAAATCTACTAATACTTGAAACCGATTTGTAAGTTCTAATTTAAATTCATTAGAATGTTTCTGAAGATTATGAATATCAACTGTAAATATTGTTTTTCTTAATGATTTTTGTTTCTCTTGTTTTGCATTAACATGTATCTTACAGCTTACTAATCGACAATCACTTCCTGTGTTAAATTTATTAAGAACATTACAATCTTGAAATATGTATTTTCTGTTAGTCAAAATATAATCCAGTTTTGCTGTACCTTCATTTGGATGCTTCCATGTCCATTTCCTTTTAACATTTTTCTCAAAAAAAAAAAATTCATAATATAAAGTTTTTCTTTTTCTGCAAACTCCACACGTCTACGTCCTCTCTCATTTTTATTACCATAACCAAAATTACCTACAGCATTTTCGTCTTTCATTTGTTTACTAATTCTAGCATTAAAGTCTCCCATAACAATTTTAAAATATTGTTTATTCTGATAAAAAGCCTTTTATACATCCATATAAAAATTTTCTATAACTTCATCACTATGAGAATTTGTTGGGGCATAAACCTGAATTATCTACATTTGGTATCTGCTATAGTGTTGTAAAACTAATCTTGCCACTCTGTCCGATACACCATCAATTTCCACAATGTTATTCTTCCATTTTTTATTCATAATGAATCCTACTCCACTTGTATTTCCAATATTTGTGCCTTTATAGTAGAGTATATGTCCACTTTTTAAATCAATTGTTTCTTCACCTTTTTTTCTAACTTCACAAAGTCCAATAATGTCCCATTTAATATAAGACAGTTCTGCTTCTAACTCTTGCAATCTTCCTTCACTTGAAAGTGATCTGCATTTGTAAGTACCTAAATAAAAAGTTGTCATCAAATGGCAGCCTGAGTCCACAATCAGGGGATTCTTAGCATCCTCCGCCTTCGGCCACCAACCACTGCCTTGGTTGGTGACTTTACAGCCTCCTGGAAATAAAGGCCATGCTTTATTTTTGTCTGTCATGATTGTATATATTGGAAAAAATATTCTTAAACTTGGAGGTAAAAAGCCAATAAACTCACCATGCTGGATAATGCGTGTTGGTGAGCAGCCCATCCATGTTCATATACTATATGAATAATCACATAGTAATAACAGCTGCAATAACAAGAATGTATGGAGTGGAAATTAGGAATTTGCCCTGCTTGGTTCCTTTAAGGCACTCAAGAGGAATCAAATGGTCTCCTTTCAGTTAATAGAAAACTTTATACTTTTTTGTAAATACACAAAACAAAACAAATAAATCAGAACAATAAACAAATATTAATTGTAAGACTTTTCATGCAGCCAGAAAAAATTGTTTTATATTTTGAGTCTAGAGAAAAATGTGTCCTCATTTTTGTGTAAAATAAGAAAACTGCTTACACTCATTAAATTGAAATCAAATGAACTGAAGTAATTGAGAACTATAAATAATTCAAAATAACAGCAATCAAACCATGTTTTGAAAAAGACAATGTTTTTGCAAATGATAAATATAAATAATGCAAAATAAGAATAATCAAAGCACGTTTTGAAAAAGAGAATCACACTTTCACAGGTTTTTCAATATACATTGCAGGATTTTTTTTTTTTTCAATGTGATATATCACAAGATTACACATTTATTCGGTAAGTGAAAAGGCTTATCTTTTCTTCATTGCAGGAATAGTATCTAAGTACCTACTAATGTCATGAGCTTATAAAGTCAAATTATTAATAGATTATAAGACAGGAAGTCTCCCATGCATGACATTTAATGAGTTTTCTACCCCCACACCCTTTTGTATTGCTTAATATTAATTAGAATTAATATTATCTGCTATAGATTAGAAGGTATGTGGGTTTCTTTTGGTTTCTTCAGCCAGCTAATGATTCTTCATATAAGCTTTGTGTCTATGAGTAATGAAAATTTATATTATTAACGTAAGTCCTTTCTATGGAAATATATTACTCCTTTGACCTTTATAAGCTTTTCCTTTTATAATCGTTTTCAATAGTTTTTGGAGATAATTTGTTTTTTTTAATAAAATCATGAAATTATAAATGGAACATAGTTCATTTTTAAGCATTATTTTAATGCATGTTGATAGCTTAAAAAATTATCTGTTTTTTTTTTTTCGATTAAAACAATTCAGTTTATTTTATTGCATATCCTGTCTGATTCATGAGCATGTTAAATATCATGCATGCATTCTCATTGTTTAAATGTTTTAATTTCATTTAGTCATATATTTTTAAAAAAAATAATAATGTAATAATTTAACTTTAGATCACATTTTTTTTGTTACTCTCTTATATTAAATTTGAGAATTTTAATCGAATGTCAATTACTCTTATATTGTAGTTAGTAGATTTAACATAACCAAAAAAAAAAAAAACCAAAGTTGATGTCACAATCTACTTATAATATAATTAATATTATAATTTGTTTTTATATAACAAAAAGTATTACTAGATTAGTTACACCTTTAATTAAGTATGTTTTGTTTCAGACCTCTTTGATTTTAATAGGTGGGACTGTACTCTTACAATAAATATATATATATTATGCCCTTTTCTATAAGTCAGTAATAGTTCATAACAGTCAATTACTAAAAATTTTAAATTTTAGAATATGTTATTTTAATATGTTAATTATAGTTTGTCAATTATAATATAAAGTACAAGTTGAAGGTAAAGAAAATACGTAGTATATAAAATTATAACGAATCATTTAAAAATAGTTATGTAAAGCTTTAAATATTGTTGCATATGGTTGTAAAATCTGGCCATATTAAATAACACAGCTATAAATATTAAAAGTATATTTAAAAAATTCGATTTTAATAGTTTAAAACTTATAGTTAATAAATGCTATGTTTAAATTTATAATCATATTTAATAGTCAAAATTAATATAGTACATTTTAAATATAAACTTTATGATGGTGAAAATTGTATTTAATTCCATATTTTAAGTTATTTTTCCAAATTTTTATAATTATATTATTAAATATAATAAGTGTTTCAATTTTATAAATCTGGGCAGAGAAATAGATTAAAAAATCGTCTGTCAAAGTTATTGATCATGTGACTTGTATAATGCATACTTTCACACACACTGTTTGTTTGAATTAATAACAAAGTTTAAAATATTTTAAAAGATTGCATTATAGAATTGGATGGAATTATTGCCTATCATAAAAGCAAATAATAATAAATATTAAGTTAACTATCGTATAACATGTTTTAAATAATGTAATGAAGACGGATACAGTTAATAAAAAAATTAAATATTTTGTTTAAATAAAACAAGATAAATGGAATATTAAGAATGGAATAGGTTATTAAAAATTATTTTAAAAGTTATTTTAAATGTTTAAATAATTTTGATAAAGCAATAATTGATTTAAAAGTAGTATTTTAAATAATATTTTTGAGTTATTACGTCATAAATTTTTATTTTAAAGATTCAATTCTGTAAAAAACTAAAAATATGTAAATTTGTTCTCAAGCTAAAACTGAGAATCAACCAATCAAATGAGGTATTCTTACAGACTATAAATATGAATTGCACAGGGGGGTATCAGGGGAGATTTAATAATATATTGAAACCAGAGAAAGGTATATTAGCAGCTATCAAAGAGATAGTATTTTTTAAAATTTTTATTTTAGTCAATTTTTTTTAGTACTTTCTTATAGTTTTATTTGCAAAAAAACTAATTGATATTATTTGAAAAGTATTTTGGCTAAAGAGAGTTTAAAATAAAATATATTTGTGAACTTCTTGAAAATGATTTTCTAATTTTTAAAAGTTACTTGCCAGAATTATTTTATCTGAAATTTGACCTAAACTTTGCAATAAAAAGTGGATATACTGTGGAATAAAATGGATATAAATTCTAATAATATAAAAATGTTTTTGGAATATTTTGATACAGCTTTATTAATGCTTCACCGGAGAACTATTCTAGTGCATAAAAATCATAGTACGGACATTATACTGATACAGTGCAAAGCTATTTTCTGTTAAAAAAGGAAAAATTGGAGATGCATTATTATTTAAATAAGTTTATCCAAGATTTATTTTTTTAAAAATAGTAATAAGACAATTATATCTTATGAATCGTTTTATAAAATATTATATCAAAAGGAATAAAATGTTATATCCTTTCTGAAAGTAACATTTTAAAAAAAAAATATTTTCAAGAGTTAAAGAAAGAACCCAGGAGAATATGTTACTGAAGCGTTTTTGATATTAAAACCTCCAGTCTTAGAATTGTTTAAAATGTATTTAGAAAACATTTGTTTAAAAGTACTTGAAGTTTTTTTAAAAAGGTAATATATAAAAAAAAAAAAATCAAACGAAAGTTTAAATTTATTAAGGATGGAAACTTATATAAAAAAAGTGAACACATAGTTGAATAAAAAATGGATCCATGGAAATATTGTAAAAAAAAAAAAGTTCACCAAGTATTTTTAAAGCTAAATTAGATGGAAGATGCATCGGATACGCCGCAGAGAATATTGGCAGAGAATATTGAAGAAATTTCACGGGATTAATTAATATTATGATTTAATAATTATCATCCTAAATACTAAAACCAAGGATTATTTTCTATAAATTTTACTAAATGGATTAATAATTATTTTTTATTTTTAAACTTTAATGCGCTTAGAGGAGAACATTTAGGAAACTCTAGAGAAATAATAAGCATTTTGGACTTATCAGGAACTATTGTCAAGAAAATATGTAATTATAGTTTTGATTCATTTTATTTTATTAACATAGTTTAAATCTAAATTGTTTTATAAGATTAGGAAAACATAAAACATTAATTTGTTGATGATATATAAATTTTATAATGGAATAATCTAATAATTTAGATAAGAATATATTTTAAAATAAAGTGTATGAATGTATATTTCTTTATGTTTGCAATGATCGGTATCTAGTGGATGAAGAAGCCTACTTAATATGATGACCAGATAAAGGTTATTTTGGTAATAATAATGACTATTAATAATTTATAATGTATATTTTTGTTTTCTTTAGATCATCTATGGATAGTAAGAATGAAGTGTAAAAGTTTTAATTATATGTAACGCATTTTCATACAACATTTTTAAAAAAACATTATGAGATAGGATTGATTTGAAAATATGCATATGACGATTTTTTTTATATTAATGATATAATCCAACATAATAACAAATAATTGTGTGATTCTTTTAAAATTTTCATGTTAGGATATTCAAATATTGTCTGATTAGATTATATATGATTAAGCATACAGAATGATGAAGTGGACAGACATTTCTTATGGAACAGCTAGATTGTTTTAAAATTATCAGTGAATTTTATTTATTGTTTTGTAAATGCAGATAGTTATTTATCGATGTAAGATGTGGAAAATCTTGAGAAATAATGTTGAGATAGTGGCTTGGAAGTACTTAGTGAACAGGAAACCAAGATGATGTTTTAAGAAATAGGATGTTATAAGGAATGTGAATAATATTTAGTTTTTATGTGGATATCAGCATAGTTAACAAAGCCCTATGACTGGTACACATTTTATTTGAACAGTGTTTTATATTTCTTTAAATATTTGATGTTCTAATAAAGCTGAAGAAATAGCTTTAACATCGTTTATGTATTAGGTTATTAGACAGGTAATATAACAAAAACAGAAGTTGTTTTTACTGGCTAACAAGAACTGCTTACATAAATACCAGGGAATAAATTTTTTATGAAATTTTAATAAAAGTAAATAGGAATCCTCTTACCCTTACGACTCAAATGTTTATATATGAGCAAATATCATGTGGTTGTTCGAAGATATTCATTTATTAATAACATTCTCATAGCGTCTGCGCAATTAGCTTAACAGGCTGTCATTCTATCGTAATTATAATCGCACGCAAGACGTTATAAAATAAATGCTTAAAAGTAAATGCAATTTTTATTTTTAAAACATATTATCATTTTTTATAATGTCTGAGCTAAAATTTTTTTTTTTAATTTTAAAAAGTGGAATCAAATATATATTTCGTTGAATATTTTTTTATGAATAGATAAGATTATAAGCCAATAAGAATAGAACCATTGATACTATTGCATATTCACTTTAGTACTATATTTTTCTATTTTCTCAACTTTAAATGTTAAATTGTAGAATGTCTTTCATTTGTAAGATTATATTTGTATTAAGTAGTATAAAGATTATCAATATATGGTATAGAATAAAAGTTTATTACAAAAATAAAAGGTTGCAAATATGACGGAAGTTCTCACAAGGATATTTAAAAAAATAAAGGAAAGATGACCGTGAATGAGATAAGTCATTTTTTAATATTATTTTTTTTTATCAGAAATGTAACATATTCTTTCCAACGATTATTGAAAAAATTATAGATTTTGTCATTTTCTATTGGTTATTAAAATTTTCTTTTTTTTAAAAAAAAAAACTCTCCTAAAGAGCAAATTATTTCTCACGATTCTCTAATGACCCTTTAACACTCGTTGACCCCCAGATAGTTGATGATAATTACAAGAGATGTAATTACTACTTTGACGATTTTAATATTATAAATGATACATAATCTATTATAATCTATTTAAGCAACCTAAGATTAAATAGAAACCAATGTATAAACACTATGCATATATAAAAAATATATACCAAGATTTCATAATACAAAAAGATAAATAAAACTAAATGAAATATACGTAATCAAAACATAATAGAATATTAAAATTTAAACAATAATTATAAATAGTTTATATTTTAAACATAACATTGTGGGTTGAAAAAGACACTAAAGATGAAAAATAGGATTTGTTATTAGTGGCTTAATATTTTCAATATTCACAAATGATATTCAAAATGCTATAATTAAAAAAAATAAATTTCCATTATTCTATGTGTATAGAGAACATTTTAATAATTGGAAACGAGAGAAAAATAAAGTGTATAATGGTATTAACAACTTATAAGTTACTTTTATACAAAAAAAATAATTTGTAATTAATATAAAAATATATAGATGTTGGAATTTATACTAATAATAATGAAGAAAAAAATCAAACTGAATCATTTTATTAAAAAAGATAAACTGCGAAAAATAATTTATATATTCATAATAAACAAAAAGATATTACAGTTAAAATTTTTAAATATAAAAATGATAAATTTAACATTTATAATAACAAAACACGTCAATGGATGAAACAGAAAAAATATACTATAAAATATTTAAAATTCAAGTGCATATTCGATGCAGTAAACTAGATTCATAGCAATCAAATGCAAAAAAAAACAACATTAATTAATGTGCAAAAGTCCAGAGCAAGCTTAATTGTATGTTATTAAACTTATGATTCTATATATTTTTAGAATTAGAGATGTGTTAAGCACATTTAATTTTTCCTTTCCTATTATTTGATTCATTAGATGCAATATTAACTTTAATCCCAATAGTTTCAAACTTTTCTGGAGAAAATGTAATTCATTATAAATAATTCATACAACACTTATACTAAGAAAAGCTTGTTTAATACTTTAAATAGCTAAATACATCAACATAGTATGATTAGTGTGCTTTTGATTATGCAAGATGATTGCAAGATTTATAAAAAAAATCACAGAAGTAGTGATTTACATAAAATTTGATTATAAGATATGTAAATGAATTTATTTAAATGAGCCATTTTTTTGACAAGGGAAACCAGGATTCTTTCTTGTTGACTACATTTATATTGTTGGTGATATGACACACCTCTTTAATTTTGCATTTAGTATCATTTCTTTTGGGAGTCGACAATGCTGGCAGCTGGGGTTTCAAAGCTGAGACCAAGTTTAGATTCATGCTCAAGGAAAATAGATTTAATATCTGCATTAGTTTTAACTTGATTGTAATGATATTTATGTTGTGTGATTCTTGTAGAGAGATTGGCATGAGATTCTCCAAAATAAACCACATTGAAGTTTAAGTTGTTGCATATAATTTTATACATAACCTGAGAAATCTGCTCTGGTGGCAGCTTATATGCAACAATGCAAACTGCAAACAGTTTATTTTGAGGAATTTCATGCTCATCTCTCTGCATGAATCACATAACACAAATATCAATACAATTGAATTAAGACTAATAGAGATATTTAAATCTATTTTTTTACAATGTGAGTCTAAACCTGTTTAGTTTTGAACCCACATCCACCAGTATTGTCTGCTTTAAAAAATAATGCAAAACACAAATTTAACGACACCTGGAACATTGTCAACATATGCATGAAATCATCAAGCAAGAATACTGCGTCATCCTGTCAAAAAAAAGGCTAATTTAAATAAATTCATTTACATCTTATAATAAATAGGCAAAACTCACTATACGTATTACCACACACATACATATAGTGAGTTTTACCTGTTTTAACAACAGTTATACACAAGCATAAGAGGTGGTGGTCATGTGATGTTTATTGTCTAAAAACCAATTCTGCCTAATAGGATAGTGGTGTCTATGGTTATTAAAGAACCAAAGACACCAAAATGTATGGGTACTGAACTGAGTTCAGACCCATATGACTATATAAGCTAATGAGCTTGGATTGAAAACATGATGGTATTTTCAGTTTATGACTCATAGTTTTGTAGTTAAGTGGAGATAAAAGGTGGCTGCTAGAGGGTTGCATTAGATCCTAAGATCTAGGTGCAGTGCTCTCAGATCCAAGGCTCCTCACTGATGAAGACCACAAGCCAGAAACTAGTCTGGGGATATTGGATGAGTAGGTACTAGATGGGAATTTTATGCGCAAGCCTTCTGGAATCCACTGATTACTCTAGCTTGCTGTGTGTGGCAATATGAGTTTTGCCTGTTTTAACAACAGTTATACACAAGCATAAGAGGTGGTGGTCATGAGATGTTTATTGGCTTACATCTTATAATCAAATTTTATGTAAATCACCACTTTTGTGATTTTATAAATCTTACAAATTTTGTTTGATAGTTATAGCCATGAAAATGACAAGTAGTTAGTCAAAAGCATGCTCAACATACTGTATGGACATATTTAGAATTTTTATTTAAAAGTATTAAAAAAGCTTTTCTTAGTATACATGTTGTAGGTATTACTTATATTCAACTAAACTTTCTGAAACAATAATCATATCCAGAATTTTATCTCTTGACTAAAGAAAACAGATTCGGGGAATAAAGTTAGATTTCTTTTATAAACAAATAATCTGCTAAAATATAAAGGCAAATGAGCTTTAGTTCAACCATAGAAAATGGCTGTGGAATTACATTCCCTGCATGCAATAGAGTTCACAATTTGATGATAGTCAAATGGAATTATTCTATGTTTAGGATTACTTTTCCAATCTAAATTTTATAACCTATTTCTATTGAGTATTCTTTCTCAACATTATTTTTTCTTTCTACCTCAGATTTATTTAAATAAAAAAAATAAGGTATTAAAAATATTTCAATCTTGAAAACTTATAATTTAAAGGAATAAATGACAAAGGGTCATAAATTTAAACCTTGCATTAAAAGGTTTTACAAGCATTTTGTAATCAAAGATTACTATTTCTTCTCATGTATTGCATATTTTTGAATATTTTTCATTTGCTTATTCAATCAACCCTTGCAAATCTTCAAATATTTAAACATATTTTCTATTAAAGATTTTGGGCCATGTATAAGTATATCACCAACATATCACCTATATTATAATCTTTATCCTATCTCAGTTGCATAGTACAGTTGTCAAACTTTGATTTCATCAAATGGCACCACAGGTTCATTGCTTACCAGACCCATTTCCAAGTCTTCTTTTATCAAAAGAATTCAGTTGAATCTTCCCTCATCAGTAAAAAAAAAAATTGACTTATGCTTACTTACACCATATTTTAGCAATACATTTTTTATAATATTATCAGACGCAAAATGATCACTTTTGTCCATAGAATTCACAAATACCAAAGAAAATCATATTATAGATATCTTTTTTTTCATAGCACATAATATTTTTATCAAATTAAAAGTGCATTTATAAACCACATTTACTAAACTTAGTATCTCTTGTTACTATCTAATCACTAGTCAAAATGCTTTATGATATTAACAATCTTTAAAATCAATAATCAATCTACGAAATATATTCCCTTTATACAATTTAACATTATAAATTTATTTAATGCACATTGATTAGCACATTGATTATGTAAGTAATATTTACTAAGGTGATAAACCTAAAGCATGTGTGATTGAAAATGCGAAGGTAGGACCTCTACACGTCTTAACATTAACAAATAAGTATGTTTCATTATAGTATTTTGTACATCTGTATAAAAATATGTTATCTTTAGCTTCTTTCATACAGCTATCATCACATAACATCATTTCAAATTTATGAATTGTTGTACTCCTCTTAATTGTTATTATTCCTCTTAATATTTAAATAACTCACTTAATCACAACATCTTCTGTAGCTGCAAATGGTGTCAGCAATAATATCCATAGTGGTGTTTTTATTCAATTTCCCATAAATTTTGTTTTCTAAATTGATAGGTTAAAACTTAGCATACTTAAAATTTATTGACAAGTTTATATTTGACAAATTTGCACAATGTATCCATATTGGCTTTTCAATCTACTTTTTGGCCAAAAACTAAAATGTATTAAATTTATATAGCAAACATTTTCTGCAAAATTTTATAGTGATTTGTAATTTATATTAGAGACAAAACTTCCCATATAGAATTGCCACCTAGTGCAAGCCAGAGTAATCAATGGATGCAACAAAGTTTGTGCATAAAATCCCTACCTAGTGCATACTAATCCAATATCCCCAGACTACTTTCTAGCCTGTTGTTTTCATTAGTGAGGAGCCTTGAATTCGATAGTACTCCACCTAAATCTTAGGATCATGTGATGTTTAGTAGTTTAAACAATAACATTGTTTTATTAAATCAACATATTGTAAAATTTAGAAAAAAGAAATCATGCTAAATTATGTAGATGACAATCAATATAATTCTAGCACCTTAACAGTCCTAAATTATTACAAGTATATCAGATAAAAAATTTCTAAACCCATAATTCTTTGATTATTGGATTTAGTAGATTGATTTACAAAAAGCCTACCTTATGCCATTAAGTTTGCAGCCCTCAGTTATCTGAATTTTCAAAAACGATTTACTCAAGTGTATTGTTGAAGGTAACGACTATATTATTCCTACTTTATTAATATCATATTTGTTAAGTAAATGAATCAATAATTTTTTTTTTTTTTTTAGAATTTTTTTATATTTGACTCAGAATAATGGTTACATATATTGAGAAAGTTTTGTTTTAAAAAATCTGGTTTTATTTTATTTTTCTAAGAAATTTGTTGTTATGAAACAAATTAATTCAGTTATATAAATATTAATGATACATTTATTAGGATGAAAAACAATTACAAACAAAAAGGTATTTAATATATAAATTTTATAGATTATAAAAAAAATCTTTAAATATTTTTTTGATTTTTTAGGTAATTAATTAAAAAGCATTTTTATATTACTAAATGAAAAAAGTATTACTTTATTTTAAAATTCTTTAAGTGTTTTCCAGCTTTAGTAAAGTACTCTTTTAAATTATTGGTTAAATATTCACAATTTGATCGCATTAAGGAAGACGATATTCATATTAGAATTGAAAAAAAAAAAAGTAAAATAGCTGTTGAGAAAATTTGTAATAAATCTTCCTTTCCAAAAACGTCATCAACAGATGGTAAATTTTTTAAACAAAATTTTAACTAAAATCTTTTACATATTAGGTAGCCCAATTGACAGATAAATATATCAATGGAATTGTTCACGCATATGAGTGTGTGTATGAATTTACATATTTATCTACCTATTTGTCTTTTGATGCTCTTTCAAACAGATATTCCTTCATCCAACTACTATAAAAACAGATGTTGGATTTATTTAAATGTGTGACTGTTTGCCATTATTATTATATTATTAGCAATTTAATGAGATATCATCAACAATCATTTGGTTAGTAGCTAATGATAAAAAATGTTTTGGTCTATCTAGCTGTCTAAAATTTATTTTATTGATTACATATTTATAAATTTATAACTGAATATCTATTTGTCAATCGATCTATCTATTTTTTTCACTATATATCAATCAATCTGTGTACTTATGTATATATAATTTTCTACTGACTGAATATCTAATTATAAGTTTGTCTATTTGTCTGAATATCTATATAACATCACATGATCACCATTTCTTATGCTTGCTCTTAACTGTTATTAAACAGAAAAAACTCTTTATACAGTAGTGCCACTCAGTGCAAGACAAACCTAGGTGCAGTGCTCTCAGATCCAAGGCTCCTCACTGATGAAAACCACAAGATAGAAACTAGTTTGGGGATATTGGGTGAGTAGGCACTAGATAGGGATTTTATGCACAAGCCTTCTGGCATCCATTGATTACTCTGGTTTACACTGAGTAGTACTACTGTATGGAGAGTTTTGCCTGTTTTAATATCTATATAAATATCTACTGATATTAGTAACTATCTATTGTCAATCTACCTATTTACATTTCTAGATAGATATTCACATATATTTTGCCATCTAATCATAATTACGGTTAGTTATTAGTGCGATAGAGAACTTGATACATCTGTCTCATTCATCTAATTTATTTCAGTTTACAAAGTTAAGTAAAAATTTTAATAGATATAATTAACACCTCCATACTTCCCCATTCTTTTTAAATTCATATAAATAAAGATACAGTAAAAGACAAATGACCTCCAAGATGCATTTTGTGCTGAACCAGCACTCATCAGTTGGCCCAGGTCACTATCTCTCATATATATTTTTATTATATGCAAAGTATTTATCTCGAGTAAACTATTACATCTTCATTTACCATTGTCAAACTTCCTTCACTCACAACTTTGCCGACATCCATTTCTGATAAATACACTAATGATTATTACTAATCATTTTCGAAACTAGAGATTATCTCTAGCACAGATATAAACTTTAAACCTTAGTTAAAGATTAATATATCTGATTTTTTAAATTTACGCACATAGAGTTATTCACCTTTCTCTGTCCCGTATATGATTATTGACTTATCATTAAAAAAACAATCAATAAAACATGAAAAGAAGTGACACCTAAATAAAATAATTATCAAGATTAGAAATATTAAAGTTTTGATGTGACAAACATTATCTTAAAACATTATTTCTTTATGATTAAACAATATATTTATTTCTATTATATACAATATAACATTGGAAAAAAAAGTTTACTTTATTTAAACATCTATTATTAAATTTGAGTGACAAATAGATGTTAGACAGTACTGTTATGTTAAATTTCTAGATTTTTATTCAGGGCATTAGTTGATTTCAATAAAAAAAATATATTTTTACATGAATATCTTGCAGCTAACTTAATTTTCTTACGCCATCTCAAACTAATAATCAGATATCCCAAACACATTAAAGTTATTAATCTACAATAATTAAGTATGAAAATATATTTGTTAATTTTTTCTAGACAGATGAAGGTAATAAAAACCAATATATATATATATAAATTAATATTAATCTTTTTTTATACAGAACAAAGAAATTTCAGCAAATTATTTCAGCACACTTTTGTCAATTCTAAAATTAAAAGAAACAGCCCATCTAATTTAAATAAATTATCTCTGAGAAAATGAAAGAAAAACTTCAATCTTTACAATTTCCTTTTCATTTTTCTTTGTCAGTCAATTATACAAACTCTGGTCAATCATTTATCAATCTTGAAATAATTTGGGACAGCATTTGGATGGTCTATATGCTAACATTTGTTTTACAATATTATAATTAAATGATTTTAATAGAATAGTAATGAATCTGTATTTTAGTTATTGTTTTTGTACTTAAATGGCAGAAGTTATCAACAAATGAGGGAGCTCAATAGTTTAAAATGAAATTGCAAAATTCAAAATGCACAAAATGGTGATATTTATTTTCTTTTTATTCATAAAATTTATATTTTTTTGTTTTTAGTTTTTTTTTTTATCTGAAAAACAATTATATGCAATAAATATAAAATAAATTTTAATTTTATAATTACAACATGTTTGGATGATTTACAATTACATTGTTAGAAAAAAAACTGAAAATGCATTGTTCTTATTGACATAAAATTTATCTTTTTATTTCTTAATTAGTTTAAATCTCAATAGTCATGCTGTATTCACTGTTTTGGCATTATGATGGTAATGTGATCATTATATCTTTTCTACATTATTCTCTACATTGTTACAAACCTATTTATAACCTTACATTATTGTGTGCACTTTTTTTGTTATGGCAGTTACAATTTTAAATTGTTAGTTGAAAACAAATCTGAAGACGTTAACATTACAAACCTTTTAGGAACTTAAAATAGCTAATTTGCATAACCAAGTCATGATTCTGCTTTCTTAGAATGTCAATAGAAATGACAAATTCTGATTGGTGGAATATTTTATCCCAAAATCAAATAAAAAAATTATTACATTTATAAAGAAAAATTGTAATTTTCAATAATTTGTTTACATATTAAAGTTGTATTTATGCAATATTTATGTAAAATACTTTAAATCAAAACATTATCCTCACTACATTTAGATTTTATTTTAAAACATTTATTTTTAGGAAGAAAACTTTTACAAAGTTTTTTATGGCAGGGTGAAACTGTTTTTACTGAACAGAATGACTTCTTATCAAATTGTTAAAGAATTTTTTAAAAGTTTTAATAACTGAATTTAATCAACATTTTCAATTTTTTAATGACAATTAGCTCTAAATCTCTTTTGATTTTAAAAAATGGAATTCACATATCTAATATTTCATTCTACTAACTTTTTTAATGCATAAATTACACTTATTGATATCAAGCACTAGAACTCTATTTAAAAATTTATTTTCATATTTTGTAAAGATCAAATATTAACTTTTAGAATGTCTATCTGTTGAAAGTTTATATTTGTAATGTATAGTGTTGAGATTAATAATATGTGATAATGAAAAAAGGTTTATTATCAAAAATAAAATATTCAAATATGAAAGAATGTGGATGAAAGTTTTACAAGAGCACATTCAAATATAAAGATGGAGTTTGTAACTAAACAGATTAAATAAATTTGTTGCACTTAATATTTCTTTATTATTTTACATATACACAAAATTAATTGTATTTAAAATTATGCTATAAAATAATTTTGATTTGTCAAGAATTGGTGGTCGAATAATCAGCACAGCTGCCTTACAAGCAGTTGTCCCAGGTGCACAGGTTTGTTTCATGTGCCGATGCTTTGACACATGAAAATAATAATAATAATAATTTCAATTTGCCACAAACTTTATTAAAATTGAATATTAAATATGTGAATAATTAAATTTATAAAATGAATCTCAATTTAGTTAGTTTATTTTTCATGAAAATGATTAACAAGGAATTAGACAAACTGACAAAATCAAATTTATACTGCACTGAACATTTTTATACAAACATATTATTAAATATATAAAATTTATTGTTATCCTTTTCATTATTGTTTGCAATAAATTGGCTAAAATGTTTAAAATGATGGTTAAAAAAAGGTTTTATTATATATATTTATTTTTATTAAACGTAGTTGAGTAGGTTTTTAGCTTAGAAAAACAGATTTATCGCACTCGTGGAATGGCTGCGAATGCTCCAGTATTTACACTGCAGAATTTCTAGACAACTCCCTATTGCTATGAAACTGGTTTTCTAAGCTGAAGGCATGCTCAGTTCTGTTTAATTATATATATAATAAATCTTTCTTTAAACAATATTCGAAAAATTTCAACTCCATTTATTATATTATTTAATATTAACAGAAAACATTTTAATTATTCATTTTTCACTCCATTTTTATATTACCTTCATCAATAATTCCAAGGATAATATTGTGAGGAAAATGTATATTTTTCCTGAGTTCGAATTCCGTGGAATAACAAGAGCAGATTATAGAGTACATGAAATAGGCAAATAAAATGAATTTCCTACTATTTTAATATAATAATTTCCTAATTATATTGATGAAATAATTTATATTATCTCATTTCATCTAGTATTTGATGATTAAATTAAGTTAGTTTGTTTATATGCATGTTCAGTCTATCATAAATGCTCCCTCCATCACACGTTATTACCCTGAATTAACAGATTATCAAATGAGGGTAAAATGGCATTTACGTCATCCCATTACAATATTTAATATGCTTCTCTGCATGTGTTAGATATTATCTTGTCCAATCTCTGATGGTATTCATTCATGACTAATCTTGCTCATCCTCACCCTTTTGGGTCTTTTATTAAGTCCAATCAGGACATCTTTTTTCAATATATTCGCCTATTTCTTTACATTCTCAATCAAATGTAACTTTCTATACTTTGTTGTCTCCAAAAGTTGTTCTTAGTGCATATGCCTTCACCAAAATCCTTTCATTAATTTTCTTATCCATCCAAAATGAATATTTTTAATAATGCTTTTTTTCAAAATCAACTGCCAATGCTGTTTCTTGTAACCCCAATATCCATGTGTAACATCTATATATTGCAGTGAATCATATTAAAGTCTTGAATAGTCTACATTTAGTCCACATACTTATGCCTCTTCCATATGGGTACTAATTTTATAAACATCATTGATGCCAATAACTCATATAGACAAACTTTAAAAACTGTCCACATACTTATGCCTCTTCCATATGGGTACTAATTTTATAAACATCATTGATGTCAATAATTTATATAAACAAACTTTAAAAACTGTTCTAGCCAATTATTATCTTTGCTATTTCACTAATTAATTGCATTACTCTTACCTTGTTTGCATTTAGTTTTAATTCGGTACCCCTGATTTTAACAATCAGCTATTTTTCCACTGTTGATGCCAAAACTATATCACTTGCATATTTAAAATTGCATACTCTTATTTTTCCACTGCATAATCCAACTTGAAAACCATGCAAAGCTTTTTCCATTACCATCTGTAATACAATGTTAAATAAATATAGTGACAATACATAGCTATGCATAATCTCTTTACCCATTGAAGTCCATCCAAGTTTGTTTGTTTGTATTATTCTCATCCAGGACTTTTGCCTCTTATATAAGAAAAACAATATCTACACATAATATGGAAGGTATCCTCTATTCAACAATTTTTATTTACAGCTTGTTATGATGTATAGAAATTAAAGCTGTTTGCTATTCTATAACGAAAGATAGAGTGACTGTTGACATTTCCTAGCTTAAATCTATATAGATCAGATCCCTCTGTATATTATATCTATTTTTTGAGTCATTTTCTTTGTTAAATAACTCTGTTAGCACTTCATATTCTGGTGATTTTTCACTCTTGATATGGCTTTTACTACTGAACTTTTTAGTGATAGTGATTAATATTCTACATCAAATGTGAAAATGTCACCTTTATACATCTCTACACAAATCTCTTCCATAAACTAACCATTTTTTTTGGATCTAACAAATATTCACCAGCTTTATATTTTTATCATAACTAATCTTTATGTAAAGTTTTCTGCAAATTATTTTTTGATATGAAACTGTTTTTCTTTATTATTAGATATACCTCCCCCTTCAAATTCCATGTATAATTTGTTAATGTCCTTTTGTTTGTTTATTCTCACACTCTTTTTAATTTCCCATCTCAAATCTGTCTATTTTACATAATTACAATTTTTATCATTCCTTTTTATCAATGATTATTTTCCATTATTTATTAATCAGCCGTCCTTGGTTTTCTTCCATTTCTGTGACCTTGAATACAATTTCCAACAGATTAATTTTTAACTAATGCTAACATTTGTATACGACTACACTTAGTCAGGCATTCAAATTGATTTGTTAATTTGCAAACACACTCTTATAATCTATCCTAAGCCATTTTTGCAAGCAAAATAAAAAAAATATAAACTTTTATTAAAAATATTGTTGGCTAAAAATCAGTATAATCTAGGAAATAATTCATTCTTAGTTCCAGTATTTATAATTTTTCACGTTAACAAAGTTATTGTTTCACTATTTTTAAATTTTATAAGCCTATTTTAATATATCCTAACAACTTCTGATTTCTTTTATTTATATTTAACAACAATAACAACAAAGTTATAAATTTTATGTAAAAAATAATAAATTCTTCTAGATAAACAGATAAGTAGTTAGACAGATATGATAGATATATAAATAGATAGCTGGATAAATGGATGGATGAATAGATAAATAGATATATATGAAATAGATAGATAGATAGAGGGATTTCTAGATAAATGGACAGATGAGTAGATAAATAGATAGACAGATAGATAGATGAGCAATGAAGTACAAGACAGTGACCATATAACCTTTAAATTACTAGTTCTGTGATTAAGTTATTCTGAAAATTAAGCAAACTAGATTTTTAGATAATAAATAATATTAATAGTTAGATGCGTAGGCACGGCTTAAAATTGGACTCAACTCATAAGCATGGCAGAAAATATACCATCTTTGCAGACATTAGAAAATTCTATGCCAGTAGTTCAGAAGATACATTTAACCAATCGTGATTCCTTATTTAGAGGAAGCTCATGTGACTGTTCAAATGCTTCACACATTGAATTGAATTTATTCAATATCTATATTTATTAAACCAACTAATTTATTGTATAATTTTTTTGCAAGTGTTTAGTCACAATTATCTTTTACTAAGTATATACATTATTGTTAAGCATTTTTGATTAGAATGAAAATTATTACAATTTTAATTTAAATCACATTATAAATAATATTTTGATGCATGAATAAAAAAACATATTTAGATAATTAAAAAAAGAGTGTTGTACATCTATATAAAAGAAGATAACAGAGTTAATCTTTATCAAAATTAAAACACTATATCTAGATTAAATGAAAAGTAATGATTTTTAATTTCAGAAAGAGTGCATGTATTGCTTGTTTTTACTAAAAACCAATGGCATTTTTAAAGGAAATTTACATAACATATATTTATTAAACACACATTGATTACACATTGATTACGTAAGTAATATTTACTGAGGCTGTAACCTCGAGCATATGCTTGTAAAATGCGATAGTAGGGACCTCTACAGATGTTTAACCACAAACTTGTGGTTAAACACCTGTAGAGGTCCCTACTATCGCATTTTACACGCATATGCTTGAGGTTACAGCCTCAGTAAATATTAATAACATATATTTCAAAAAATGCAAAAAAAAAAAAAAAATGTGCCATTTAAAAAGCTTGATTCACCTAAGGAAAGTTAGTTAGTTGAAATGCACCCAGAAATCCACTGGCATATGTTTCTTTCAATGTCTTCAATAGTATGTTTAAAATACAAGAATGAACCAACAATATAAATAAGATCATGGCACATGAGGAGTCAGTAGATTAAAACAAGAATTTATTATACATTTGTGCAAAAAGAATTACAGATGTAATTTAATTTTATTCTAATCAAAATATCAATATCTAGGCTTAAGAATATCATTTTTATATTTACTAATTAATAAAAATATATATGTATTGAAAAGTGATTTTTGTTAATAACTACTTATTAAAAGTATGATACTGATAAAGTACTTTATATATTGGACTATTTCCATCATCTAGTATTAAGTATTAAATGTCTTTAGAAAAATATAACTTTATTTAAGTTTTTCAATTACATTCAACTTTCTGGATGTATTATTATTCTCCTCTCTTTTTTAGGTATTGCTACTAGCAAGGGAATCAAACTTGGACACTTAGATTCTTGAGTATTGAATTTGAAGGTAATACTCTAACCAACTGAGCCATCCTGCCAAAGACAACAGTCAATATAAATATATACTTATCTATGAGATTCCTCCTGATTTCTCCATTTTTTTAAAAAGCAAAGTTGATTAGTGGTTTCTATACATTATGTATCGTCACACTAGGTGAAGTTATGGGGTCATTTGCCAGAGTCAATACTTAATATTAATTGGTGCAAATAGTCCAATATATAAATACAACTAACGTACCATCGTCACAAATCTTCAGAAAAATATTTATAAAGTAAATCTATGTAATTTATATATATATAATTCTTAGAAATCCCGAAATACATGTGTAATATATTTAATGATCAATTAGAATGCTTAAAATACCCTTAGAATTAAATTGCGAAGAAATACTTCACAGAAACTTAAAAATTCTTACTATGCTAACTTTCAATATTTTAATTGTGATTCTAATAACAATTAAAAGGTAAAAACATTTCCAACTGTACTTGACATGAAATTTAAGATACTACAAAGTTTACCGTCAAATTCCTGCTTTAATTACGTTAATTTATTGTTAAATTTATTATCAATATAATATCCCAGCAGAGAGTAATGGCCTCTCCTGCATCTCTTTAGAGAGATAAACGGTCAAAGAGAATTCCACATGTCAAAATCTGGAAAACAAACTAATAATTAAATAATCATTCACCGACTAATACTTGATTTGCTAGCAAATTGGTTATTTTAATTTTCCTTACTTGCTTAACGCGATATCACACTTTCTTCTATATGTATATATAGAAAGATAAAAAAAAAAGATAAATTGCAAAAGATAGTTAATATTTTATTTAAACTTTATCTGAATTTATTAATGGCATAAATATCTATAGAAGTGAATTTTAAATAACTACAGTCAATTTTTTTTAAATAATTGATAAAATATGGTGCATAATGTATTAGTAATTTCCCAGAAACTATTAATTTTTTTCTTCAATTACCGTACTTACTGTTTACGATAAAGGAGAAGCTATAAATAATGATTTAAAAGATTTAATTAAGTTTAAATTTTATTTGTTAAATGTTTAATTCTGGAAGAGTTTTATATCATGATTATCATATAACATTACAATAGGTATTAATATGATAATATGACTGCATATGTTCTATATATATTCACAACACTGAGAGTACACAAAATAAATAATATTTTTTAATTCTAATTATATATAAAGAACAAACAGTTGTTATTTTCATCATTGAAAGAAATAGAGCTAGGGGAAATGATATTCGATGGACAACTGAAATCTTAAACTGGATTCCAAAAAATTGTAAAAGACCCAGAAAGAGACCATATGTGGGATTGATTGATGAAATAAAAAAGTCTGCAGAGGTGACGTGGGGAAAAGATTCTAGATATCTGAGATAAACTGAACTTGGAAATAAATACCTTATCCTGCTGCAGATCTATAAAGGTTGAAAATGATGATGAAGAAAAATTAAACCCCAAATGTTGTGTTGTGATTTAGTGCAAGGCTAAAGTGGCAGAGTCTGGAGCATAAAATCTTTAAAGGATCGATTCCAGTTCTGGTGCATCAGGTACTCAAATTCCTTATCAATGCCTAGCAAAAAAGACATTAGATTATTTTGATTCACAAAGCAAGCTTATTAGAGTCATTTTAATAAATTTTTAAGCAATGACCTCTCTTATTCCAATGCTAATTTATCAGTCAGACAAAAACTGTCCATGATTTCTCTGTATGATAAATGATCATTGATATGAAGGAGAGCATTATTTCAAAATTTGCCAAAATGATTCTAATATGCTTGATTTGTAAAATATTACTATAATATGAACATTTGGAGTTTACTTCTCCATTAACATTATTACATTTTTTCAACATTACATATTGGAATATCTATTATTTATTTATGAGGTTATTAAAATTATTAGAATATTTGTAAAATTAGAAAATGAATAAAGCTAGATTAAATTAAATTCAAAAAATGTGATACCACCTACTGTTAGATTTTTCAGCAGCATTATTTGTTTGCTTAGTTTGGTTAAAAAAATAACAAAAATTGATGTGTCATTTTTTATACATGTATATATAAGTGTGTGTGCCATTTAACCATTATAAACATTATGTACATATGAAATATCGGTATTCACAATCAATGTCTTTTTCAACCATTATTAATCCACTGCAGGATAAAGGTTTCTCCAAATTTAATCCACCTTCTCTGATGTCCAGCTTATTTTCTCCACCTCAGCCAGCATACTTTGCTTATTTTACCCATCCATCTCACATATAGCCTCTTTCATGACCAGTTTAAGATTTAAACTGTCCATCTGTACTGCCATGCTTTAAATACTTGTATATGTTCAATGTCCTTTATGCCTTGAAATCAAAATGAGTCCTCATTACCTGAATAATGATAAGTGAGATGCAGGTAAAAATATTAGAATTACAAAAGCAATAACAAGCATCAATCTACATGAATGATCTCAAAAGTTATGTTATATATTTTTCCTATGAAAATCTTTATGTAACGTATTTATATATTCTCATCTGTAGTCATTATTGCATACTTCAAAACTAGGAGTCACATTAAATGTAATCCGCTTTTTTCAATCCATTTTCTCCTTACTGCAAATTTATTCATTTCATCCATTCATATACCATATTATTTTTAATGGAGGTTTTTTACAATCATAATGAATACAATTTAAGGCTTCAGTAGGCAAGCTCTTGTCATCTTTTCTAGCTACATATCCAACCCAGGTTCATTTCAATCTTTTTCACTTAGAATATTGATACTCTTAGTATTGTATTTCTTTTTTATTAAGCATCATTGTAGCATATTTTTAAGAAAATACTAGTATAAGTCACTTATGAATTTTTTTTCAAACACACAGACATTTATTTTAAATATTAAGTTATATCTACTCAAAGAACAACAAATAAGTTTAATTCTAAAATTAAAATTAATTCATTTAGTTCTCATCTATTATACTTCTTTCCATATTAGTATCTTGACAAAGACATGTATTGTTGTTAATTTTTCTAATTTACTAATATTAGTCATTTATCTTCTTTTTGAAAAATCATTAATGTTGTTTTCAGCATCATAATATATATCTTTAGTATCTCTGTAATAGTTCTTGAATTTTTGAATCATTTTTTGTAAAAATTATATGCAAAAGTCTAAAATTTTCTAGATATTCAACATTTAACAATAGATAATGGAAATAGTCCATCATATTATAAAATATCAATATCACAACCCTTCAGAAAAAAAAACAATGAATATACTATATAGTCTAAATGCAGTTTAATAACTTTCTGCCCCATTTTAATAAATAGTAGCTTGTATTTGATAATATCTTGAGTTGTATCTTATGTTTCTGAGCTTTAAACACTATCAAAATATAAGTTTTTGGAATTTAATGCTATGTACAAATAAAAAAAAAAACATTTCAAGAAGTTTATTCATCATAGTTGCAAATCTCATATCATGGACATCTTTATTGGCAGTTTTCAATATAAATGAAAATTTTAAGAAGGGATTCCTACCTTTAGCTTAGCAGTTTCTATTTTTATTGTGTTAAAATTATACTTTGACTTGTCTTAAAGAAAAACACACTATATTTCTAAATTGTGTAATATCACATTAACATATTTTCTAAGGATGGCAATTTGGGTCTGATATACGTCAAAATTTGAACTTGTAAATTTGTTATATCCAAATTTGGATTCTTGGATTTTGGTATAAACAACTAATGCAGTAATCACTACACCTTATTATTATGCCATCAATAGCAGCAATACATTGATTTTTAACTATTATTAATTTACTGAAGCACAGTATGTACCATTTTAATATAGGGTCTCAGTTCCATAGCTTGTCCACATCTCTTCAGAAAATTTCCTTATCTCAGGCAACTTTCTTACATGTGATCTGTTCTAGATCTTAATTGTATATATAAATGCTTCAAAACCGTTTTATAATACAGCAATTTTAAATATATTTTCATTCAGTACATGAAAAGTAAGATAAATACAGGTACGATACAGTTTAACATTATTTATAGCTTTTAATTAGATTTCATTTTTACTTTTTTTTTTAGGTAGCAATTCTATTGTCCATTCAAATAAGCACCGTAATTAGTCAGTGCTTAAAAATAAAACAAGATGTACTTTAAAACCATTCACTCGGGAATTCATCGATCTATAGTGAACATTCAGAGAGACATTGTCTTTTAGCAGCTTATTAAAGTCGATTTTATTATTTTACATTACAATACAATATTTCCAAGTTTCTTCAATATTTGCTAAACGTTTACATATATACATTGCCCCTTAAATACGTGTATATAATAATTTCATCAGAAAACGGTTATTAAATTAAAACTAAAATGAAACAATATTCTTATAATATTTATATAAAGACAATTGTTTTATCCAATCAGTATTGTTATAGGATTAAAAATAACGGAATTATTGTATTTTTTAGTAATTTTCTACAGAAATATTGTAATAATAAAAATAGATTTTTTTTTTCACTTCCATTAAGAAGAATTTTATTTTGTCTCGTAATCTTTTCTGTTTTTAGAGCAAAAAAAAAACAAAGACTAAAAAGGATTTACGAGTAGAATCCGAAGCTTTTCCAGTTAATTACCAATAATAAAATAAAGTAAACTTAACTATTACAAAAGAATTGAAAATTGTTCTCGGAGGAGTATTTTAACAGATCTAATTTTATCCATATGTCTCGCAGATTTAAAATCATTTTTTTAAAACAAAGTTACTTTATTTGCACATATATATATACGATCTTTTTTTTTCCTATTGAACTTTTTAAATACTCGCTTTTATTCCATCATATCTGAAATATTGATTTCATGTATAAGTGATCGGTTAAAAATTGTTTTATTTTGATCATCATACATCGGTATAATTTATTGGAGAAGTATAATCTTATAAAGATCAATGCTGAAAGAAAAGAAACAGCAGTAAGGCGACGAATGAATTTTATCACAGTAATAGTAGATGTGCATTTGAAAAGCATAATTTACAGAATAAATGACAATTTTTAAAAATTAAAATAGTATTTATAAACGCGCCAGAAGTCAATAATGAATTGACACATTTTCTTTCTTAGCAGCATTGATATTTCGGAATAGATTAAAAGACCCCTCATTCTTGCACGTCGTTATTTTGTTTTAGACTACATAATAGCCTTTAAAATGAAATAGAATAAAACGAATTACAGTATTTTAAATTCACTTATATCAGTGTGTCTTTTTCCCCAGATGCAAAACAAGATTTTTTATTCTGGTGTCAAGTCTGAACTTAGTAATAAATTGAAAGCATTTACATAAGAAACAGACAATCATATGAATTGTTATTTGATTTTATAAAAAAATTGAAGGCTGTGAAAGGGTCTGTACCAAAGTTCATAGTTGATAATAACAGTTTTAATTAAATTGAGCATACTAACGCCTTTTTTTATTCTGCTGGAAATTGATTTAAGAATCATTAGATATTGAGTTTGTCATTCTATTTCTATGCTAAACTTCTCAGGGCAAGTACTTGACATTAATATTGATTGCCATAAGTGAAGTTTCTGTTACTAGGTGAGAAAGACATAGAGGAAGCCCCTGAATAAATGGTTATTAATGGATTAGAAGACAAGTGTTCTCAGATTAATTTTTGGTGGATAAAAAATTATTATATAATAGCCATAATAGCTTATACTCCCAATTCAAAATTATCTACACATTTTTTTTTCAAACAAAATTTTGCAGGTATATATATATAGAAAAAGATACATCTATTTCATGGTCACCCATGTGGTCTTATACATGCAGGAAAGCTGAAGAACAATGCTTGTGAGACTGAATAATAAAAAATAGCATTGTAATTATTTATTAAAAAGGTTATAAAATAATATTTTATAATAAATATTAAAAATAATAAGATAATAGGTTAGTTATTATTAAAATATTAAGGGTTTAAACTTAAGAAAAAAATAAATGATATTTTAATAATACAGAATAAAAGTAATGTAGCTAATTTTGTTTTTAGAATTTAAAAGAATGTACTTAAAGAAATATATGATAGAATTTATGATAGTATATGCTTATTTTAATAATATAATTAAGATAGTTATATATATATAAAGAATCTTTAATAAAATAGATTAAAAGAATTAAGATTTTATTTTAAGATTGCATTTTATATTTAGTTATAATAGAATAGAAAACATATTATAGTTAAGTAGATCTAATGTAGTTTTTACTGCAAGATAAGAATTTGATTAAGTAGATAATTATGGTATACACAATATTTTCTTTTAATTAAATATCATTAGAGTATTTAAGGTTATGAAAAGAAAAAGATCATTAAAGTTAAGAAAAAAAAATTAGAATATATATGTATTATGCATCAGTTTCTTTAAAAACATTCTCTTAACTCTTAGTTCTGACATAAATAACTCTCTTGTTTTTTAATGCTCTTTGAATCTTGACATTATGTTTAATGGCTAAAAGTAGTAAAACTACTAACTATTTGAAGTTTATCTTAGACCCAATATTTGACAAATCAAAATGCTATTTTAAACAAGTTCCAACTCACAATGCAATTGAGAAAGGATGATGATAAATGAACAGGTATTAATGCAGTAACTTGCATTACACAAAACTGCAAATTAGAGGAGAAAAATTTAACGCTGTCAAAAAAGCTTATATGTATCATTTTAGCTTTGCTTATGGAAAAATAATAAAAATAAATACATGTACATGTCTCCATGGGAAAGCCTAGCATGAACTATGAACCCTTACAATAACTGCTGAAATAATTTTTGCTAAGAAATGTTCAACCAAATTTATATATATACTTAATTGATATGATAACTGAAATACAAGCTTATTATATACCTGTATTAATATATGTAATACATAGGGTATATGAGCACAGATTTTCACATGACCCACCATTCTCCACTCTATCTCATAACACTCATACACTTCAACACATATATGTTGAAAAGATAAATAATCACCAATATATGTATTTCATGCTCATCAGTTGGTCTAGATTATCATCTCTACACATATATGCAATAAGTGCTCAGATATATATTAAGATAGCCAATCTACATACTGTAATGGACAGGCTTCAATGCACTCCACACTCTAACTCTTCAACGATCCATTCAACTGAAAATCTGATGGTACTATTTTTAAAAAAAGCAGTTTACAATTTAGAATTATACGAAGAAGATTGTTTTTGATGACCTATGAATATATATATATTACTGTTTAACTATTTATTTTCATTAGAGCTAAATTTATATTAAAAAACTAATTAAATGTATTAGAAGAAGCCAATGCTTGCACCAAAAAAAAAAAACTGCATGAAAAGAAACAATTTAATTGTGGTTTCATTATCTTAACATTTAATTTTATTTTTAATTTAAGAATATGGAAAAACAATGATTTGTTTCTTCTTCTTATACAGACTTTAAAAGTTAGTTTTGATTGAATATATATATATTAAAATATCTTCTTTCCAATATATAGGTAAATATTAATAAAATAATGTAAAAAATCATATTTAAACAAAAATGTTTTCTAATAATATTTGAGATTATGTAACATTAAAATGTAGGTAAATTAGTCAGAGAACACAACAATCATAGTATAAATACGTTGTATGCTTGCATGTGGAAAATGTTTGAATATATGTAAAATATCCAACAAATAGAATAAATAGAGTTCTATAAAAAGAAAAATAGCATTATAGTCATTTCAACGTAACTCATTATCAATTTTAAGATCAGTGTTGTCTTATATATATATATTTGATACTTGCATTAATTTACATTGAAATATATTTTTATGTGCATGGACATATTATATAAATAACAGTTATTTAGATTGTTGGTTTGTAATATAAGTATATACTATATTTATGATATAAATAAAGTAGGGATTTTGTATATTAAAAGTAAGATTCACATCTCACTATCTCTATGAAGAATCTAATATTAAGATTACTATTGAAGTGAGATAAAATTTGATAGGTGACACCACACTGAATTAAGTTTATGGTTATTGTTAAAAAGGAGTTTTGTCCCAAAGAAGGCCATGTCTCTGAACTAATATTAATCTAAGGAGTAAATAAGTGTAGTTACATATATGTTTATCAAGATTTACACTGAAGGTATATTTAATAGATTAATTTTTATTTTAGGTATAAATATATGAATTGACTATGAGTCCAAAGCTAAATGAATAAATAGGTTATATTAAAAGAGTCAACAACATGGAAGATTAAATTCTTGATGTATTAAAACTATAGAGTATTCATTTAAATGCAAGTCTCATTTAATTATATAATTATATTTTTATCTTATATGTTGTGATTATAAAGTTAACATTTTAAGATTGATCAGTAATAAACTTTGGACATTTTAGAAGAAATGTGATTGTTATTATCTGTTTGTATTTCCACTTGGCCTTATAACACATCATCTAAAGAAGTATTTAGAGATAAAACTATTAAAAAAACACTCCTGGTTGTTTAAATTTCATTAGATATGGCAATAGTTATTGATAAAATGAACTCATATTTCCTAATGAAGATATATTTGATTATAAATAGAAATATATTAATAAGTATATTATTACAAAATTATAAATAAAATGTTTTTTTTTATTTATTTAAAGAGAGATTAAGCAGATATCAATATCAAATTCACAGTCCAATTCATCCAGGAATAATTAATTTAATCATTATTATAGATAGAGTGTGATATATTGGTCACTTTTACTATTAAATATTATGAAGAAAATCTTTTAAATAATATTAATACAGAAATTGAATTACTCTTGAAATATTTCCTGGTAGTATTTAGTATTAATCAGGTGTCATCCAGACTTTGATAATGATCATGAACTCAATCCTGAAAGATAAAGTAAGTATAACAGTTATTTAGCACTATTATGCTTACTACACATTATTAACATGTATATTAGTGGATGCAAAGTATAGTCACTTCTACTGTACATTACTAATTCTTGCTCTATTGGATTAATCGGTGAATATATTCTTATTATTAATATTAGGATTATAATGATGTTTAGATAAGGGTATAATATAGATTTTACTAATACAAATTCCTGCCCTTTGTGACACTTATCATCAAAAAATAAATATAGAAGTGATCAAAAATTTTAGGTAACTATTCCCTATCTGTAAATATTATGATTTAGTTAATTTCCATTTGGCAAAATATCCTAATACATAATATAGGTAGAGAATAATATTATTTTCAAATTTTAATTTATTCATTTTGTTTCATCACCACTCTATTTCTGAACCATTGATGGGTTTTTTAATGAAAATAAATATCTTCCACTGAGTAATTTGAATAAGATTTAGCAATCAAAAATGTTACATCTAAATTTGGCTTCTCATTTGTCATTCCGTACTCTACTTATTTTGAATTCTATTGGGCAAAATAAATAAATCTTATAATGAAAAATTTAATATTTGATATTTAAAACATTTTTAAATTAAAACTAAACATTTGTCTGATTTTAGTTTGGTGAATATTTGCAACATCTTTGAAGGACTTTTCTTGCCTAATTATTAGTTAATGTTATCCAGCAAAACTATCAGTGTGCTGCTAATTTTAACAAACATATGTCTACACAGTGAATCCAATATATATATATGTTTCCCTATCTTATCCATGTAAGTCTTCACTTTAATATATGTATATTTAAAACTTGCATGCCACCATGAAATTTTTAAGCATATGAATAAAGAAATCTGAAATGGATTAAAGATCCCATAAGAATATTTTATGCTGAGGCAGCATTCTTCAGCCAATTCATATATCATAGTTTTTCATCATTTGTTAAGTACTTATCAATATCAAACTGGTTTAGTTTAAACCACAATTGTCAAATCTTCTGAATTCATATCGTTATCAAGTCAATACAATAATGTATTATAATTCTAAAACTAATGCAAAACAGATCGATAAAAATCAAATGTGTATTCTACTACACAGATGGGATATCATTATCAAGATGTTTAAAGTACAGTGAAACTCAATAGTTTGTATATAAAAATGAAGAAACATATTATTCAGTACTAAAATTTTAAATATTATTCTCAATTTAATTCTGATTTTGCTAGCATGAGAGACATTGTAGGTACAATTGTGTCCTGAGAAAATTAACATTGATTGATAATAAATCATACAATAATAAAATAACAATTAAGAACGTCAGGATACATTACTAATTCTAATAACATAACGAATCACACGACCATTCCTTTTATTAACATAGCAAATCAGAGACTTTTTACTGTGCAAATGAGCATATTATGGAAGTTGTGTCATTAAATAATTTAAAATTTTTTTTTAGGTAACTGCAATGAACTGGTGAATTGAAGTTAAAGTGTTTTTGGCTATTAATATTTAATAACATAATTACTAATACTAACACTCACATATATAATATATGATACATTGAGTGCTGAGCACTTAAAAATTATTTCTCATATGATTGGTGTATTAATTAAATGAAAAACTCTCCAAGGCAAAGCATGAAATAATATTTTTTATTATTTATAAAGGAAAGTTTAAATCATCTCTCGTTATACCATTTTTTTACATAAAGTTTAACCTTAAATACTTTGGCCAAAAGCATGAATTTAAATCAGTCATACTATTTATTTATAAAGTTATTTTTAATTGGTTTATATTAATAATTGGTATGTGTGAGATTACTCTCAATTTAAACATTATCAATGCTGATTCAAAGATTGAAATATGTAATATAAAATACATCCAGTGTTTTAATATGTAATATTTTGAGATTATTTCTAGTATGACTGGTTTATTAAGTAACTGAAATACTCTCAAACCAAAACAGAATACTTTTTTATTTATTTATAGAAAAAAAGATTAGACTGACTTCTCTCTTTACTTCATTTTCTTATATAGAAGTTTGCTTTCTGGCCAAAGTGCTTCAGACAAATCTCTATATTTAAAAAATGTGATAAAGAGAGAAAATGGCCTGATCTTTTCTCTATAAAAACATCTTACAATTTGGTTTGAGAGTTTATTTATTTAATAAGCCAGTCATATGAAAAATAGTCTCAAAGTTTTACATATTATTAAAACAGTGAACACATTTTATATTATATATTTTACTCTTTGAATCAATATTTAAATTGAGAGTAATCTCACACATGTTAATTATTAATAAAAGCAATAAGAAATAGCTTTAAAATAAATGTATATGACAATTTTAAATTTATGCTTACTGGCTAAAGGGTGTCAGACAAACCTCTATATAAGAAAATGAGGTAAAGGGAATGAATGGCCCAAATTTTTCTCTATATAAAAAATATTGTTTTATGGTTATATAAATCAAACTGTAAGTTTATATAAAAATCAATGTCATTAGATAGGAAACAATCAGTTTCTGACAGAAAGTATGTTTTTGCTCTAAAAATATCCAATGGCCACATTTTATGTTAATCATGAGTGGTCTGATATATTATGAATTAAATCAAAGAAATTTTGGTCACTGACTTAATGCCAAATCTATATAGCTATATAAATATTCTGCTTTGGATTCAATGTTTTTGGAAGTATAAAAATTCAAATTATTAGTTTGAATAGAATGAAGAGAATAAAATATATATAGAGAGAAAAATGATATCATATAAAATGTAGAAACAAAAGCCCTATTTCTATTAGAATAAACTGTAGCCTTCATAAATATTTTATTGATCGAAATAAAGATATTTCACATTTATTATCTAACATATTCACTATAGTAAATACATTAAAAGCTTAATTTTTGAGAAATACATTATTAGATTATTGATTATTAAAACATTATTTAAATCTTTATTTTAATTCAATGTATTAGCATCCGTTTAAAAAGTATAAGCAGTCCACTTATTGTTATGTAAGCCAATCTTTGTTCACCATGTTGATATCAGGACTTTAATATATTGTGTGTCTAAATTATAAATTAAAGTTATAATTCAGGCACACAATAGGTTAAAACCTTAATCTCAGTGCAGTGAGAAAAGGTTGGCCTACATAACAATAAGGTCTAAACGTATTTATTTTTAAACTGATGTTCATGGTGTGTATAAATTCATAAAAAGTGCATGACTTGAGGTCTGATACCTTATTTATATGATATCAATATAATAAAAAAATGTGCAATTCTCATTGTTGAAGCAATAATAAATTCTAGAAAAATGAACTAGCATCTAATCATATTTATCAAATATAAAGTATAAAATGCATTTATAAATAAGTATATTAAAAATTATAAAACGATCTCAAAAAGAAAAGTAACGAATTGGAATAAGATTAGAGCTGACTGATTCAAAAATATTAGATATAGTAATGGAATTTCTTGTTAAAAAATAAAAGAAGGGTATTAAAAATCTGAGATGCTTTATCAAGATAGTATGATAATTATACGAAGATAAATATTAGAAGGTTAGTGATAATATATGTTAAGTGCACTGGGACACAGCAATTGAGAAACTGAACAGAGTAAAAGTGCGATGGCTTAGAGCTTTCAAGAGCTTATTGTGAAAAAAACATGAAAACAAACAAAAAAACGAATAAAGTTGCATATTGTTCAATTTAGTGAAGAAACCATGAAAGTTATAAAAATAGAATGAAACATTACTAATATTTTATAATGATGAAAGTCATAGAAACTTTTTTTTTCAAAAATAGATAATGTAGATATATAAAAAGAAGATCAAAAATTAAAAGTAATGTGAGAATGACTAAAAATGCTTCTTCTCACCCAAGAAAAGTGCTCCCACATCCATAAAAAATACGACATCAGAAATAACCACATATGATATTTTTCAGTTATGTTTTCCTCAGAACAGTGTAACATAACGTGATACAATTATTTAATGCTTCAAAAATGTGTTGCCTTTAAAATTGTTTATAAGCCGTATCTTCAATTTATCTGCAACAATATATTTAAAATACAGTTAAAGAATAATGTGATGCAAGGAAATGCATCTGACTACCATGCCTATAAATAATCAACAAACAACCCAATAGTGATCAGAAAATTGATATCTGGTTATTCTAGTTAAATATTGGCTTCTCTTTCCCAGTGTTTCTATGAGAATCATTCAAAATACTTCAACCCAGCAATAATTTATTTAATAATTGTTTTATCCTTTATGTTGCATCAACATAATTTATATTATTTTACTTATTAAAAGCATGGGTTGACTTTATTAGGCAATAAACTAAAGTGATCATATTCAATTAAATAGAAAACTTTCTTATTATAACATCAAAAAAAAAATCTGCCTTGGCAGAATTATTGTTTAATTGTACATACAAAGATGCAAAAAGTAATACATTTCCTTTATGAAGAAACCCATTTTTAATAGTAGTTTAGTCATAAGCTTATCTTAAAATTTAATTGTCTCAATCTAACTTAATCAATATATAAAATTGAAATGGAAGTAACTGTAACTCCTTGCAAAAGCTATATATAAACTAATAATCATCCATCATAAAAAGAATAGAATGATACCACCATTTTTTTCGCTTTTTAGGGTACTTAAACATATATTATTAACATGTTATAACGCAAAACATAAACTCTCTTGATTTAAGAATGGCATAAATTATTCAGAAATTATTATTAAACATTCAAAATAAAAAGGCAATATCTCATTTTTAATAATCCTAGAATATTTGAATGAAATGCAGTTTTAGTAAGTGCAAATATAAACTTATGCTTATTTTTAGTTATTAAGGCTGCCAATAATGAAGAGTTGTTTTTATCCTCTTAACTGTTTCATAATGATATCAGAAGTTTGCTACTTACTTAAATCAGGTTAATATATAGATTTCATGCTCTACATCAATAATGTATTCTTAAAAACCACCAGAACTAAAAGAATAATGGCATTTTACTTTTTATGTTTATTGATGGGTGATTATTAGTCTATACATAGTTCATGGGTAGTGGAAGGCGGATTACAGTTATTTCCGTTTTAAGAAAACTATTATTATTTTTATATATAAATTGTATAAACATTCCAAACTATCTTTATTTGGTTAAAAAGTTTATGACTACAATTATCAAAAATCCGTTGGTCATACACTTTCTACACATCAGATGACTATCTAGAATTAAGTTATTAGTAATTGACTTATATTGGAAATTAGTTTAAAATCGATTTCCTGATTAGTTTTTATAAACAATATATTTCTATTTAATTTAAGTAACTGATGTCCATTTGCCGATAATTTTGAATGCAAATCAGGTGGGCACTCTCAAGTGTTTTTCGAGAAAGTTTAAAATTATTTCCAGGTAACCTAGTAATCAAACCAGTTCATTCAACTAATATTTATTAAAAGCTTCCCCAACCGAAATATTATGCTTCTGCAAGAGAATTAAAAAAAAAAGATTTTTATCTTTAATGGTCTTACTTAAAAATATGATTTTATAATAATTAATTCATTTATTGAATATATGGGAAAATATTTATTTTCCAATAGTTTGCTTGAGGCAGATGATAAAAACTCAGAGAATTGATCAAATGGAATAATGGAGTTGCGTAAGTATATATTTATCTGTATTTTATTGAAAAATAATTGCAACTGCGATTTCGTATTATGATATTTTTAAAGTTTATGATTTTTAAAACTACTAATCTATCTAGAATAAAATCGATTAATTAGTTTCATTTTTAAAATAGAAAACAAATCTTAAATAAATACAAGCAGCGACTCGCTACGATTGATTTATTAATTAGTCTTATCGATCATGGAGAAAGTCAACATGAAAAAAGAAATCAAAGAGGAGGAGCTCACTTTTTAACAATTAAGATTTATCAACAATAACATTCTAATATAATGACATACAAGCGCACGCATCCTTAAAGATTTTAAGCTTTTAGACGGCTCCTTAACTATTAGAATCTAAGTTATTTAAAAAATAAGAAAATAAAAAAATTGAAATTGATTAATCACGAAACAGAATTACATGCAATTAAAAGTCGAAAACATTTGTTTTTTCAAAGTACAAGGTAATTTAGTAGAGCAAGCATTTATAAGCACTAACACATATACTATTTTAAATACATTTAAATGTAGATAGGAATTTTTATTTACAAACGCAATAAATCTGCATATAAGTCTTAATAATAATTCAGTACGTTTAGAAAGTGTAGAGTTGTAAAATGAGTGATATACTTTAGACAAATATTAAGAAATAAAGTCATTTAATTAAAAGGCTGGGTAACTTAAGCTGCCTGAAGAAATTACTTTAGTTGAAATACATCTTGGAAATGATTTGCTTAAGCAATGATGTAAAACGAAAGTAATCTGAATGTCATCAACATAAACAAAGAATTCTGTTTCCACCTCTCTAAAAAGTGGTTTGTTTAAACCCACTTATTTACATATCATTTACATACACTTTGATTTACACTATCTGCCTCTACTTTGTGGCTGTATTGCTATGATTATAATATCGTTTTAGAGATATCTAAAGCATGCTCAGCATATTATACTAAGCCAGGGATCGGCAAACTATGGCGCACGAACCTATGTGGCTCTTGGGATATATATATATGGCTCTTCTGTAATGTCGATATTTTTCCACAGGGCCTAATCGGAACATAAGTTCAAAAAAAAAAAAAGCAAAAAAAAAAACAAAAACATTGCAACGAATCAGGACATATCCGAGACATAAAACTGTCATAGTTTCAATTTATAAAATTTTTAAAAGATTTTATTAACATAGTCTTGATTTTATATGTTTTATAAGTTTAGAAAAACTTCGGAATTAATAAATGAGCACATGGTTACCCTCTAGTGGACAAGACAATGTTCAATGGAGCAATGTGAAGTCAGTTATCTAGAAAAGGAACGAAAAGGAACGTATCTTGTGTAGTTGTGCAAATGTGGATATAATGTATGAGCATCGTGATTTTAAAACTGAATGGACTGAATCTTTCACTTTTATCACAAACTCTGAAGGCCTTCTAGCCTATCTTATTTGCCAAGAAACACTAGCACAAAACAAGAAGTGTAATTTGGAGAGACACCTCATGATAAAACATGCCTCATTTGCCATAAAATATCCCGTCAGTGACACAAGAAAAAGAGCAATTGAAGAACTTCAGAAAAATATTGAAAAATCAAGTTCTGTATTTTATTATTGGAGACAGTCTGACAAAAACATTATTATTGCAAGCTTAGTAGTAACTCAGGAAATCGCTAAGTGATGAAAACCATTCACAGATGGTGAGTATGTAAAATATTGTTTTGTTAAAACAACCAAAGAACTTTTTCATGATTTCAAAAATAAAACAGAGATTTTATATAAAATTAAAAACATGCCATTATCTGCCAAAATAGTAGTAAATAGGACAGTTAAAATGACCTTAAATGTGGCCAACCAACAAATCCAGGACATTAAATTATCTTCAGCTTTATCAATTGCAGCATCAAGGGCACATGCCAGATTTTCCTTTATGTATGATATATATCATCTGAGGATTGAAAAGAAGAACTTTTAGGATTATTGTCACTCAAGGACCAAAGGTGAGGAGAGGACATAGAAAATGCTGTCATTAAATGCATGGAAAAAACCATATCATACTTGATAAAATTGTGTCAATTGCAACTGATGGGCAAAAAGTATAATGGGATTGAAAAAGGGATTTGTTTCAATTTCAAAAGAAAACATAAATCATGAAATGATTGCTTTCTATGTGTACTTCACCAGAAAGCACTTTGTGCACAAACATTTCCAGAAAAAAATCGATAAAGTTATGGACTTGGTAATTAAGATTATTAATTTTATTGTGGCAAGAGAACTTAACCATCAACAATTTAAAGGGTTGTTATGTGAAATGGAGCATAAGTATTCAGATCTTCTCCATTATAAGAGGGTTTGATGGATTTCCAGAGGCAACATGTTAAAACATTTTACATTTTGCATAAAAGACATCAAACTATTTCTCTACAGCAAGGGTGTTCAATATTTAGAATTAACAGAATAATCAGTGATTACAAAAATTGTATTTAATGGTAGATGTTACATCACAACCGAGTCAATCGTAAATTACAAGGTAAGGGAAATACTGCTTTTTCAATGGTAGAAAAAATTATTTTACTTGAAAAGAAATTGATTCTATTTATTGAAGATTTAGAGAGGGGGATTTTAGTTCATTTCCCAAACTTGTCTCAATATCATCAAGAAAACAATGCTCTCATTAACAAAGATTATTTTAAGACAACAATTTTAAACATGAGATAATCTTTTCTTCAAAGGTTACAGGAATTTAGAAATGATAAACCAACTCTAGCTTTTATTATAAATCCTCTTAATGCCAAGTGAGAGAATTAAAATTTTCCGCATTTGATATTGTTGTGGGTAATTTTGAAATACAATTGCTGGACTTGACAAGCAAAGATTTATGGAGCTCCAAATTTGTTCACTTTGGTACTGAAATGCAAGAACTGGAAAAAGAGAAAAATGTAGTCTGTTTTCACAGAACCAACAGAGTTCTATAAAAAACCTACAGAAGACAGACTCTAAGATTTTTAGTACTTGGATTAATCTTCCAGATTCATATCATGAGTTGAAAAAAAATTGCATTTGATATTCTTAGTATCTTTGTATCTACATACTTATGTGAAGTCATTTTCTAACATGAATTTTATTAAATGTAAATTGAGGAACCAAATTACTAAGGCCAATTTGGAATCATGCCTCAGATTAAAAATCACTAGTTATCAATCGGACATAAAACTTTCTAAGGAAATGCAAGCTCATTGTTCTCACTAATTAAAACCAATGCTAGCAATTTTCCATGTAATTTAATTTACATTTAATAAAGATGTAATTAATATTGTAACTTGTTATAGTATTTCTTTAAATTTCCTTATTTGTAAAAATATATTCACGGCTCTCGAATAATTTTAAATTGTTGCGAGTGTCAAATTTGGCTCTTCCGTCTCAAAAGTTTGCAGACATCTGTACTAAGCTATAAACATTCCAGTTTAAGCTTTTCTTATTTTTTTTTACTTCCAACGCAATTTTTTTGAATTACAATTCTATAAGAAAAGACAAAAAATATAAGTAAATTAAGCAAAATCATATATGGATAATCATGATATATATATATTCTTGCCATTAATTATTATATATGTCCCATATGGTATATTTACTGATCCTTAAATGGTTTTCAATTAAATAAGCAAGATTTTCACTTTGATAGAGATCAGTATTTTGTCACACTATGAATATTATCATTGTGATTCAGTGGTTTGTAATCTAGAGAAGTTTTTAAATAGTACAACTCATTAATAAATTCAAAATGTGGTCATTTCTAATTACTATATGTACATATTTCTCATTATTTTACAATTACTGTCTATTGTATTGATATGGACAAAAATTCCCCACTATGTTTGGAACGTGTTGTTATGGTATTGAAGGGTTAAGAAAATAAAGATACATGTTTGATTGGCAAATAAATTTAACATCTAAAATTAAATAGGTATACACGCATATATATATATAATTAATAATATGAATGTGAAGATTTAAATGTTTTAAGTTTAGTTCTAACAAAAGATAAAAAGTTCTTTATCAAATATATGTAAGAATAATCTGAAACTTTTTGGTGGATAATTATAATATAATGGATTTTAAAATAGAATAATTATTTATAAAAATTTAAAACTTAGATTGCCTTGACAACAGTTTGAAATTGTTGATTGTTCTTGATATTGGGATTGTCTAAGTGTTGACTGCCTTTTAATGATATATATGTGTGTGTAATTGATAGCGCTCTGTTAAATATTACATATGTAAATTAAAGTTTAATATTTATTGTTCCAAAAGGCATTATAAATGAGATGAAAAATATTTCCAACTTATGTAAGAGTAGCACAATAATTATATATATATGAGCATAACTTTTATGGAGAAATAAATTCTAAAAGAGCATTCACAAGTCAGACTTATTATAATCATTTTAATAAATTTGTAAATAATGCCTCTCTATTACTAATACTAATTTAATCAGATAAAAATGGATCACTTTTTATCTAATTCATATTGTTATATAAATAACAATTCAATAAGTGATTTATTAAATATTTGTAATGCTGCATGTTTCATAGAAATTGTTTATTTATAAAAAGTTATTAAAATTATTAGAATATTCATATTAAATATATTAACTAACTAAGGGAAATCTAAAAAAAAGGATAAAAACAAACACAATGCTATATAGATAAGTAATTGTGATTGTTTATCACATTACCTATTATTAAATTGTCTACCAGTGATTGTTACCTATGCTATAAAATTCTGAATTATCATTCAGAAAATGTTAAAGACACTTTATATAATGTTTATGGAGCCATGAAAAAATCTTCATTTAAATTATATTACATATTTACAACTTTAAATAATTTAATGCTATATATGTATATGTAAACATATAAATAAGTATTAGAAAATACAGTAATTAAAATTTGTTAAAAAGAATAAATAATATAAACATCACTTAGGAGTGCTTTCAATTATCCTTGTAGTCTTTGTCAACTAATACTCTGAAAGGTCAACTTTCCCATAATTCCATTATCTTAATCTTTTCTTCCTGCCTATTGATTAACACAATGGTTGCTAGTCATGGTTAAAAATGTGTCAATTTCATGCCACTTCTGATTGTCCAAATCCCATCACTTTTAATGGTACGGTTATGGTTTTACCATCGTTTGAAAAATTAGAAAAAGTTCCATAAGATGCTGCCCTCTCTTGAATTATTTTACAAGTAAAAAATCAATAAAACACTATTCAAAATTTTAACAAAAGAAGTGGGCAGACCCTCCTGGACCCTCCTTGAATCTTATTGGCTGTTACATTTCGGCAACAAAAAAAATGGCTATAAATCACTGACAAGTTACAATTTGTTTTTGTTTAATTTTGAAAATGATAAATGAATATTTTAGACCATTTTAAAAATATTTTTTGACAAATTATAAATTATTTTGATAAAATATGCTGAAAATAAAATTATTTTAAAAAAATAGTTAAGATTTTAACAAAAATTAACAAAAATTATTTACTTTTTCTGTAACGTAAAACTGTCAAACAAATCATGTCATCACAAAAACATTTTGGTCGGTTTGTATGATTTTGTTTTACATTTACCCACTCGTAAATATTTCTACAATTATAAAGAGAAATTTATTTTTGAAAAAACTTTCGTTCACTTTCATAATCTGACAAATTATTAATATACTTTTTACAAACGAAACTAAACTGAATACAATATTAAAAGATGAATATATTTTAATGATTGAATTTTTATTTTGACACTTGTGTTTGTTAATTGGCCAATTAAAAGTTTAAACTTTTACCTATCTCAGCCAATAAAAAAATCAGCAACAAAGAGGTTAAGTCTTGCTTGTACTTATATACTAACATAGCTTCCTTGATTTTTCTTTTATTATTATTTCTTTCAGTTTGCAATATTTTTACATTATTATAATTAAAATCAAACCATATATACATGATTTATTATGGTCATAAAAACAGAAGCTGATAAATTATCATTATCTTTAGAATTTTGTTTTGTATTTTGCACTCTTTATAATAACAACAAGTGCTCTTTTGTTCTTTTCTCCAATGTGCATTTCAATTCATCTATATATCCACTACTACACCTACACATCTATTTATAAATGATACAATTTTTATTTGTAAATAAGGTTTTATCTTTACAGTTATTTATTAATTTATTTAATGTTGGTTGTGCATAAAATGCACTGTCACATATACCTACATTAAATAAATTAATAAATAACTGTAAGGATAAAATCTTATTTACAAATAAAAATTGTATCATTTATAAATGGATGTGTAGGTGTGGTAGTGGATATATAGGTGAGTCAAGATGCACATTGGAGAAAAGAACAAAAGAGTACTTGTTGTTATTAAAAAGAGTTCAAAATACTTCTAAAGATAATGATAATAATAAAAGAAAAATCAAGGAAGCTATGTTAATATATAAATACAAGCAAGACTTAATCAATAGGTAGGCAGCAAACATTAAGATCACGGAATTATGGAAAAGTTGACTTTTTAAAATATTAGTTGACAAAGACTACAAGGATAGCTGAAAGCACTCCTAAGTGATGTTTATATTTTTTGTTCTTTTTAACAAATTTTAATTACTCTATTTTCTAATATTTATTTATAAGTTTACATATATTATTTTGAAGAAATACAGACATTGATTTGTAGTATTATATATATATATATATATATATATAATTAGTACAGATAGTTAGATAGAGTTGGGAAAGTAGTTATATTTTTAAAAAATTAAACTTAAATTATTTTTAGCATATAATTTTCATATTATAGGTAGTAGGGGTTTAAATTCAATAGATAGGACCTTATAAAGATATATTAGATAGTTTGAACTCATTTTGAGATGAATTAAATATAAAAGATTACAATAAATTATCCAAAAGATAGTATTAATTTTAATTTATTATATTTAAAAGATACTATAATGATAAAATAACTTAATTATAGTGATAAATATTTTATATTATATGTTTAAGATAATTATTTTTGTTTAAAATATTATTTAAAATGATGTTAATTTAATAATAGTTTAAAAGGTGTTGAAGGTATCAAATGATTAGAGGTGATAATATGAATGTGTGACTTTCAAAAAGTTAGGGAAAGAAAACTTTAATTTTAGCTTGTTAACAAAAATTTGATATATAATAAAGTGTAACAAATGTTAAGTCTAGAGATAATATTAGAAAAGTAATGAATAAAATTATCATTATTTTATTTAAGTATAATATTTTATTTTAAGTCAATTTTAGGTTATTAAAATATTAAAAATTGTTTTAATAAGGATATTAAATTTTTTAGATAAAATTATTTAATATTTAAAGTATTAAATAATTTGATAATATTTAATATTGATGACACAATTTTAAAACTTAATTTTAAAAATGATATTGATGTAGTTATGTAAAGATTGTGACAAACAGTATTGACCAATGAAATGATTGGATCAAGATCAATTGAAAAACAGTTGAGGCCAGTCTAGACAGATTTTCAGTGATTTTAGATTTCCAGTGATTTTAGTGATACAGTATTGTACAGATTTAGTTTGAAATTTATAACTATATTTTTTTTTTATATTGTGATAGTAGTAATTTCTTTTAAATTATTATTTTACTTAAAAGTGTTTTTGAAAAATATATTTGAAACAACTATTTAAATAATGGTTCACTAGAACACCAAAGTTCCCTATCATCTATTCTTTCTTAAACTTAGCTTTCAACTTCAATAATGCTATGGAACATGATAGTAGCTACCTAAATATTGAGACAATGAACATCAAATTTCAAGGAAAATACAGCAACAAAACTGGAGAAAGTTTATGTAAGAACTTTAAATTTTGTATTAATAGTATGCCTGTGTGAGTGAACATTTATTTGAAATGACTTTATTATATTGCAATGCAGATAATCTATTAAAGTTATTAAGAGAAATCAAATATTTATTAGAAATCATCATAGTATTAAATTTGGAAGAAAGAGAAGAAAGTTCAGACTCTGCATCTAAGTTTAAAAATTGAATTTAAAATTGTTTTATGGTATGATGAATGTCTGTTTTATTATATAATTGATAGTAATAATTCACATTTGATTTGTCTTTAAAGTAATGAAAATGGACTTACATTTTAAGAATGATGTATTTAAAGACAAATTGAAGATGACTTTTGAATGTCTTTTATGCTTTTAAAAGAACTTGCTATTGTTTAAATCAGTGGTCTTCAACCTTTTCACACCTGCAGACCGGTAAAAGTAATGATAAGGTTTCGCGGCCCGGCAAAAATAAGAATAAGGTTTCTTAAAGATGTAAACTGTTTAGCTTTAGATGAGCATAATTGTTATAACTGATCAAAATAACAATGTTAAATATAAAAGATGAAATTATATATATATGGAGTTTGTATAATAAAAAACTTTTTTTTTAAATTTTGAATTTTTTTAGAAAAGTAATAAAAAATTTAATTCTACCCCCTCCCCACCATAAACATCTATGATAACTAAAAAACCAAATTAATTTATGTATAATTGATTAGATTTTGTTTTCGTTCTGTTTCTTTTTTTTAATTGGGTAAAAATGAGATGAAAAAATAAATAAAAATTATTTATATTAATTAAAAGTTTAAACTCTTATTATTTTGTTATTACAAACTCTCCTGTGGCCTGGCAGAAAACTTCTGCGCCCGGCACTGGTCCACAGACCAAGGGTTGAAGATCACTGGTTTAAATCAATCAATAAATTATATTTTAACATAATTTATCTGGAAATAATGAATTCTGATACATCTTTTTAAAAGAATAAAATTATATCAATTAATATATGTTTTGAATGATATAGCTGTCATTTTACCTGGAAACAAAAAATATCTAGTGAAAAATATATATTTAAAAGAATAAAAATCATAAATCCTTTAAAGAAAGAAGTATTTAGTTTAATTCATAAACTTTATGTCTGTTGATGAACGTATTAAATAAATAATTTGACCCATAAAAAACACAAATATTACTTATATCATATTTATGCCAACATATCTGCTACATACAATGGTCTTAATGTATTTAAGAAAATATTTCATATAAAATAGATTTTGAATTATTATTCTATGAAGATATTAAGTGCATGGATAAAAGATTTCAGAAAGGACTGAAATAAACATTTTATCTTTTAGGATTATTAATATTCTTCTTGGATTTTACTGGATTTTATTATTATTATTATTATTTGAACATTTCTTCAAATAGCACCAAGACAAGAGTATGATTTGTGCTCAAAGCTGTCTGACTGTAACTAGGCAATGATATGAGATTCCTGACAAGCACACACCTTATGAGCAGGAGAAAAGAAGAAATCTTTTTATAACTTTAACTTTATTATTATTATTTTAAATATTAAGTCTAACATTAATATTTAGAATATTACAATTTTTTACTTTCAAACTAATTTGTTTTTATTATATTTTAAATTTGATTTTAAAATAGATTAACTTTATTATTAAGTTAAAAAAACAAATGGGTATTCAGAAAGTAATTTTCTGCACAAGATAAATTACAATCATAATTGTTTTTTTTTTGAATGGATGGTCCAAAAAGCAGATTGTGGTGAATGATCCTAGGAATGGCTAAGATCATTGGTAATTTTTTCTGTTTAGATTATATTTTGCTTAATAATTTTGTATTTTTTTTTAAAAAAAGATATATCCTAATTAGTATTTTAAGATTAATATTTCACATTGCTTTAATTTAATATTAAACAGTGGAATGAACTGTTTATAAAATTATCATGTGTTTATTTTTATAAAAGAATTGATAAATGTGACAAATGTTTGAAAACATCAAAGGATATTTTAAAATATTTATTTAATATGAGTGCTTGAATATGCATACATTATATAACATTGTTACATTATTAATGTTATTTTTTATGAATGTTATATGTTGAAATACAGAGAAACACCTAATACTGATCTCTGAATTATATAATAAATAAATAAACGTATAGTACTGATTTATGTTTTTTATAATCAAGATAATTTGTGCATGGAAACTTAAAAAGCCATCTTGACATTAATTTAGATCTATGTTGTTTCTTTAATATTATGTTTTGGAAATTATTTTAGAATGCTGTTTGTATCTTTTATGATGTTAAATAAGTTAATCAGTGTGGAAGATATAGGATGGTGGTCGGGAGAATCCTAGATGTTAGGAATATGTTGAAATCTGTTGTGTGTGAATTACATTTCCATGTTTTAAAGTTATTAAAATATACAAATGACATAGAGTTGTATATCTCTTTCCATGAACAGTTACATTTCCTTATCAATAAGTGCTATAATAGAGCCATGACTTGAATCTTAGGTGCCCTATGAATATGGACCTATTATTATGATTTGCCTTGTATCCATGATGATATTATCTTACTCTTTTGAATCATTCTTATTATTATTCCATACCCTACACTTTAATAACTATCTATCACCACAGAAATCATCATAGAAGATAGTTTTATAATTTGGTAATGTAATGACTAACCCATTTGAAGTTGATAATTTTATGAGAGGGTAAGATGAAATATATAGAAATTTCTTTTGCAAATGATGTTGAGATGATTGATGATTGTCATAGTGTATAACTCAAAAGAGGAATGATGGATATTCCTATAAATAGTAGAGATCACTTAGCTCAAATAGATGCATATTCAAATCAGAATGAAAGTGAGAATAGTGAAAATGATTTTGAATGATATGATGAATGTAAGAGTATAAAAACAAAAAGTAATACAAATGTCAAGCAATATAATTTATAAATACTTCAAATCTATTTAGGTTACAAAAATTTATAAAATTATCTTTTAAATATTTTTGCATAATAGTTATTTTTTATAGAGAGAAATATTCATATTTTTTATTAAAATTTTCTGATATTTAAATATCAGGATGAAACTTTGCTAAACTGCAAAGAAAGTCTTTAATATTTTTTTTTTTTTAATATTTTATTTGTTGGACTTTAAGAAGTGTATTTTAATATATAAATCTATATTGATGCATTTATATCATAAGAAATATATTTTATAGTTGTATAAGTACAATATTAAGTTTACTTAGAAATTGGGGAATTTATTGTAACTATTCTCATTATAAATAATAAAATACTATTTTACTGAATGAAGATTATATATTATCATTACTGGTGTAAGTTTTTTTATTTTATTTTGAAATGGCCAGAGTGAAGGCTATCTTATTTTATTCTTATATTTATTGGTAAGATTTACTGTAAATATATATTTTTCTTTAATGTTAAATAAAGTTAATTCTTATTTTATTTTTGTAAATATTTTTTATATTATGTTGTTATTGTATTGTAATAGTGTAATATTGTTTAATTTATAAATAAATTTGTTAACTGTTGTTTTTGAAAGTTATCTTAGTCGAGTTGTGATTTATCTGCATAGTGCTTATTTGATTTTTCATTTTACATGCATGATTCACAGAAATTAATAATTTGAAATATTACTTATTTTGGTACATGATCCTTAAAGATTACTTAGATATTACTTTTATTATAGTTGATTAAGTAACAAAATATATTATTATTATTATTATTATTATTATTATTATTATTATTATTATTATTATTATTATTATTATTATTATTATTATTATTATTATTATTATCATCGTCATCATCATCATATAAGTTTTGTCATTGGTAATTATCTTAAACTGAGACAACACCAATAAGAGATATATTTGATATTGACACAATATTCAAATACATTATATTTTTAGGAATGCCACATTAAACAAAGGGAGTTTGTATAATATTTATTTTAAATCGTATTATATTATTTATGTTTTTATTGATAAACTTTAATCATTAAATAGATTTAATGTTGAGAGTCACTAAGTTATTTTAGTTCCATATTGTTGTTGTTATTATTTTGTAGGAATAGGGTGTTAATTAGTTAGTTTATTTTGTTCTTAGTTTGTTAGAAATGAACCAATAATAATAATAATAATAATAATAATAATAATAATAATAATAATAATAATAATAATAATAATAATAATAATAATAATAATAATAATAATAATAATAATAATAATAATAATAATAATAATAATAATAATAATAATAATAATAATAATAATAATAATAATAATAATAATAATAATAATAATAATAATAATAATAATAATAATAATAATAATAATAATAATAATAATTATTATTATTATTATTATTTGAATTGAAAATTTTCTACTGAAAGATGATAAGTAAGAAATTATTAGTTAATATTAAATGTCCACTTAGTATTTTATTAAAGGAATATCAAATAATTGATTGTTATTGCAATAGTAAATTTATAAATCATATTTTAGAATTATTAGATGTGTGTTTTTTTAGACATGAGAGTATTACATAGTATTTTTGTTATGTGAATTTGGTGGGGTAATATGCTTATGCCATTGGTAGTGTATCTTTAGGGATGTATCCTTAATATTTAAATCAATGTACCTTACTGAACATCTAATGTTAAGAGTTTTATAATTATATTTGTTATTTTGATAGAACCATACTTTATTTATAGTACTGGGCAAGTTTTTATAACTTAAATTTATTATTAAAATGAATAGATTGAATATTATAGTTGGAACCCTAACTATTATGTTGAATTTAAGTGTTGTGATATTTATTCTAGTAAGTTTTCTTATATTTAATTATTAAAACTGTTGTTTTATTAAATATTGTATCTTAGTAATGTATCTTGAGCATTGTTTATGTAATCCAATTGAAGTTTTATATTGTTATATCCTAGTTAGCCAGATTATTTTATTCGGTAGTTTTTTTTTGGTAAGGGCACTATATATATATAAGACATATTTTGCGGGTCCATCCATGTTAAAAAATTTAATAATGATATTCCAGCATTTCGACTTGGTCACACAAGTCATCCACTGGGTGATAAAAGGTAGAAAGATGGTTGTAGAGGTGCTACAATCACTGATTTGAAAAAAACGTTAAAATTCCACCAATAGCAAAAATGTTAAATTTAAGAATGTTTTTAAAAAAATCTTTCGAAATAGAAAATATATATATATATTAAATACTGCCTAATGCTATACTAATAATAATAAATAAAAATTCATATAACATTATAATACCAGCCACAAATAAAAAACTAAATGTTATTAAAATTCTTCCACAACTATGGTTTTATCTACTAACAAATAGACCTTTTCATGTGAAATTCAACTAAACATATCACCTATGTATATCAATCATTTCAAACCCAATTTCCTTTAACATCAAAGGTTGTTTTCATGAGATTGATGACCTCAGATTCAAAATATTTTATCATCAAAGTTTCTGAGGTCATCAATCTCATGAAGACAACCTTTGATGTTAAAGGAAGTTGGGTTTTGATGTGAGTGATGAGAAGGCTTTTTGTTTCGTATATATATGTAGATTGTGTGTTTAGTTAAATTTAACTTGAAAAGTAATAAAAAAAATTTTGAGCTAATATTGTAATGTTATATAATTGTTTATATATATATATATATGACTATATAATCAAAGTATAACACAAAACTTTATTAACAATTCAATCCAAGAATAAATTTATGGTTATGTCAGATATTCAGATTCACTATAACTAAAGGACCTTTTTCTGGAAAAGTCTAAAATGGCTATATGTGATACTACATTGGCTTAGCATTACAATTGGATTCAGACTGCTTTATTTATTATTATCTGTATTATTTTTTTATTATTTTGCAGTCATTTGATGGCAAAAATCAACTAAAATAAGTTTTGATTGATATTACTTCTAACTAAAATACTTATGTGTCACATCTGTCAATAAAAGATCAATTCAAGGAAGGCAAACATGACTATTTTATAAAAATCCATATAGTGTGCATATGTAAATTTTTTAAAAAACTGACTTTGATTCTTGATAAATTAAAAAATAAAACTTGACATATAATTTATTCATTTAACCCTCCTGTAGACTGACATATTTTTTAATTATTACTTGTTATAAGCTTTCAATTTTCATTTTAATATTAAACCATTATTATTTATCAGAATATGATAAATTTGACTTCATTTATAGATATTTTTGTTTAGAAATTAAATAAATTTTTAAAAATCACAGTTGATTTTTGAATTATTTTAAAAATTAGATTTTCACCAAACAAAGCACTGTTTCATCATTTAACTGCCAGCAGGAGCAGAATCAATCTGCAAAATGAATGAAATCTTTTTTGATTGATGTTTGTTTTTAAAATCTCAATGAATAATTAATAAATCTATCAAGTTATGCTTTAAAAGTTTTACATTTTTTATAATTTTTATGATATTGCCATATTTTGTAACAAATTGTCAGTGATATTTTTAATTTTCATGATAACATTGGTCATATATATATATGTTAATTCTAATGTTTTCACGGATAAAAGATGTCATATTATTATTACTATTTGCGGGATATTCCGTGTAGTGAAAAAGCTAAATGCTGACGTTTCAGTACAATATCAAGTACCTTCCTCAGAGGACGCTCTGAGGAAGGTACTTGATATTGTACTGAAACGTCAGCATTTAGCTTTTTCACTACACGGAATATCCCGCAAATAGTAATAATAATATGACATATATATATAAAAGCATTTTCTGTAGAAAATAAATATGTAATAATATATATATTTTTAATTTATAATAATTATCACACAATCACTATGCAACATAGTCGTTAATTTTCCAAAAAGCAAGTTTTTAGTCATTCATAATATTTTCTTGATGTAATATTGCAAAGTTACAATGAAGTTTGAGACTACCAGTGCTCATCATTGTGGACCTTACCAAATTTGAAAATTCCTGCTTTTTTGATTGTCCTGATATCTTCAGAATTTTTTTGAAATTAAAATATTAGGGGGAAAAATGTAATTTTTAATGTTTGAAAAAAAAAAGAAAGGTTTAGAAGTAAAATCTCTCTGTATAGGGATGAAAAATGCAAATTCAATTTCTTACCTTCTGGACTGATAAAATATCAGTCTTATAAACAGAAAAGTTAATTATTTTTCTGTTTATAAAATCAAATTAAATATGTGTTTTCAGTAGTTTTGTAATATATGCATTCAGCTTTTAATTGAAAGTAGTTATTTTTGCTGAAAAATTAATCAACTCCAGATTTAGTAATGGCAATAAGAAAATGCCTAATTATAATAATTCATCATCATTGTCAACCATTATCAATCCACTGCATGATGAAAGTCTCTCCAAGTTCAATTCATTTTTTCTGTTCTCTAGCCTTTCTTTTCACATTACCCCTCTTATCGAGCAACTAAGAAGAAAGACCATGGTGTTTCTTGATCTTAAACTCAGAGGTAAAGAGTTAATAAATTCACCATGCTGACTAATATGTATCAGTGAGAAGCCTATACATATTATTATACTATATGAATATTCACATAGTAATAACAACTGCAATGACAAGAACATATGGAGTGGACATTAGGAATTTGCCCTGTTCGGTACCTTTAAGGCCTCCAAAAAGAATCAAAGGGTCTTCTATCAGTGCCTACTGTTATTTTAGTTATTTTTTCATATCTAAAAAGAGAATGTTAATATTTTTAAAATAATTCTGTCTCTTGAACACATTCTTTATCTTTGTTTTATGGATAAAAAATTAGAGGAAGTATTTTTTATTAAATTATATTTTATTAGCCTGAAAGCAAAAAAGTGGTCTTATTTTGATTATTTATTTTTGTTTATTACATTTTTTTATTTGCAATGTTATTATTTTTAAATCTATTTTTGTTTTTAAAATTAAGCTTTTAACAAAATTTTTCAAAAACATAAATATATAATGAAAAGTAAGTTTTTACTCATTTAATAGTAAAACAAAAAATAATGTTACATTGCAGTGGCAAAAATAAGTGGACCCTAAGAGTTAATTTAGAAGTTGTAATACAAATTGAATTATATATTTTGTAGAGTCTCTAATTAATTAATACATTCATGGCATTTGCATCTCAGATCTTAAAAAACACTCATATAATCAAACAAATAATTTATATCAGTAATCTTATCAAAATAAGTCAATAAAATATGGCAACAAGTTTTTATCAAGAAAGCCAATTATAGTCTCAGATGATGAAAAGTTTATGCAAGAAAAATTACAGTAACCTGCATTTATGAATATCCTGATATATTCCAGAAATTCAGTTTTTTTTTGGAATAAATATTTACCAGGCTATAAAGTTAATGATTTAATAAAAAAAATGTAATTATGAAAATGATTATATCATTCTAAACTTAAACCAAATATTAGATTTTAACACCAATTAATTTTTTTAAAGCCAGAAAAAGCAGTTAATTTTTTTTATTGATTTTTTGTGAGTTCTGTTAAAAGAGTATTGACTGTTTGATTATTATGTGATGGGAAGATCTTAGAAATTTTTCAAATTTTAGAATTTGAGATCATATGACAAATTTCATACAATAGACCTAAGAAAACAAATTGAATGGCTAATTTCTCAGGAGGTCCCATGATGTTTAAGCATCGAAAAGATGAGTTGAGCTTTCATTTAGGATCTATTTGTTCCATATTTTATGTGTTTCACATTTCATTAGATTATCAACTTTAAAGCATCCAGAATCAATTATCAGCTGAATAATGTAAATATATATGTTTCAGTTTAGTCATCTGAATGAAAGCAATTAAATGTCACTGACTTCCTAAATAACTAACAATAGAAATATTGTTATTAGATTCAAAACCTGTATAATAATAAACATAGACATATCTTCAAGAAAGCTTATATATATATATATTGTAACGAGCACAGACGTTCATTACATTGTTTTTTTTTTATATTTATTAAACATGAAAGTAAATTAAAAAGTTTGCATTTAAAAATTTTCTTTAAGAATTAAAAATTGAAATTAAATATCATCTTAAACTCGTATATATTCGCACAGATGCTAAACTTTAAAAATATTTTTTTTAATAAATAAAAAAAGGTATTTGAATGTATTTTTTTTATAAAAAAAGATTTAAATATAAAAATAGTTTAAAAAAGAAATAACATAAGTAAAAATAAAAACGGGTATTAATTAATTCCTGTAATCTGTAAATGGAAATGATTGTTTATTAATTATCCAAAAGCTGTCTAATTAAAAAGTCAGAGAGTAAATTAGATAAGAGAATAAAGAGATTTTAGCTTGACCAATGGAAGCACCAAGCCTCAGCCCGGACCCGAACGAAAATTTGGATTAGTGACGTCTTTGTTCAGTCAATCTGGAGATTTACTATAAAAAGAGAAATATTGAGTTCCAGACAGTTTTTTTTTTTCAGACTTGATTTGATGAGAACAAGAGACTTGCTGTTCTCTCTCATTTTTTTTTTTAAAAAATATAAAATGAAAAGACTGTGATACAAGAATGGAACCAGCTAATGCTACCTCCAGAACATTATCTTCCAATGGAGACATCGCGGGAATTAAAAAAAGCAGAAACCTGGACTCTTCTACCGTAAGCTATATTGACATGAATTCTAAATTTAAAAATAATTAAGAACTTTCGTTCAAGCTTATGAACTTCCATATGACTCTTTTTAAGTTAAAATCAAATTAATAATGTTTAATTTTATATGTTTTCCGATTGATAAAAATCATTTCCATTTTTATTTTCTTATTGTATAAATTATTTATTGTTTAAATTTTAAATGAGGAAATTTAAGGTTGGGTATGGACGTTGCATAGATTCTTTAGCGGTTGATTATGTTGTGGTTTTCACATTCGATTAGAATATATGGGTCAACGATATCACTGCAGCATCTTATGATGAATGCTAATGGGATTTGTATATTCCCTATGCAAGTGACGTTTATCGATGACTTTGTATTTTGATCGGTTGTGTTTAATTTGGAATGTTTTTGACCATGGAATCTGTGCAGCTGATCTATACTCAACATTTTAAAACAAATTTTATAAAATTCATTTGTGCTAACATATCTAAATGTTAAATTTAAGTCGGGCATGAATGGCTATATAGTTTTGTAAAGTTATATTAAGGGAGGGTAATCTTAGGTTATTCATTTCGTAGTTGAATTGGTTCAATGGATTGGATATATTTGTGTAATTGTAGATGTAGTATGAGATCCGCTAGATATATGCCACACACCCTCTGTTTGCCTATGGATGGATTTGTAAGATGGCAAAGGACCGCAGTCCATTCCTATGGAGTTTTATGTTTATTGTTCTACTCGCCAACAGATGTCACATTCTTGTTGGTGGAGAGACAATGTCTTCTCTAATCTACTTACTGATCAGATGTACATTCCTGACAGTATAGTATCTTGTGTTGTCGTATCATGCTACATTGAATACATGAATGTATCAGATGGATTGGCGCCAGTTTGATTGCGAAATTTGTTGCCTAAGGTTAAATCAGGGAAGAATATTTTCTTTTCAAATGCAGATCTATGTAGTCTATTCATACTTGTCTATCTAAATAAAATATTAAACTCATTGAAACTTAGTTAAATGTAAAATTAAAAGATTAATAGAAAAATCTAAAATGTTGAATTTATTCCTCAAAATTTAAATGTTATTTTATATGTGCGTAAATAAATATTTTTATGTGTTAATTTCTGGCAGTGGCTTTTATTTATTGATATTTAAGATATAAATTAAGATATAGATTTTTATCTCTGCGTCTCCACTGAGCTAGTGACTTGGGCTAACGATCGGAATATTTAAATAAAGTGGAATCTTAACAGCGTGTATCTGCCTACTTTATAAATTTTTCTAGGCTCAAATGCCTAGATGGCGCCCTGGTAGTTGCAGATATTGTTTTTGTGGTTAGATTCGATCTTCACTTTCATTTCGATCGTTATAATATATATATATGATATAAAGATTTTCATAAACTTATGTAAACATTGAAATATGATAAATGTTTCCCATGTAATAATCTTAATAAAATTTCAGCTATTATGTAACCAAGACAACAAACAATTAAAACTGGAAATGCATCTAGTAATAGTATTTATCTGATTGAGAGTAAATAAAAGGAAAATGATTTTAATTCTGTAGATAGTATAAAAAAATTTAAGTCAGATATTAGGCAGAAAAATCTTTGATTTTAATAATTTACATCTATAATTCTGTAAAATCTTTAAAATTATATACAGAAATAACTTGTTTTATTGAAAGGAAAAGTTTAAAAACGTTGTTACACTTCTAATTTCACACATATAAAATATTTTGTGTATGATTTACGATTCCCATGTTAGCTATAGTATTAATGTTTTAGACTTTGACTTTTAAGGCACTCATGTGTCCAATATTTTCATTATATATATATTGTTTTATTGATTTTTATCAAAAATCACATTTTCTTCATTAAATATTTAAGTTTATGATGAATTTTGTTAAATGTATAAATTCAGAAAACAAAAGTAATCATAAAAATAAAATATTAACTTTGCAAATAAATAAAAGTAATAATAAATAATAAAAAGAAATGATTCTGTTTCAGTCTTCAGGATAAAAATATATTTAATAAAACAAAAATTATTTTACATCAAATCTTAGTAAAGCATAAGTTTAAATAACAAAAAAAAAGATTTTAATTCAAAACATAATCAGAAAGTTATTATAATAAGTAATTTATTTGATAATAGGTGGTTCCTGTCTCACAGTAAAATTTTCATTTCAATAATTTTATGTTAAACACAAATGTGGATGAATAAAAGCTAAATGTAAATATCGAATGCTTACTAAATTATAACTATTTAATAATTTTACAAAAAATAACTAATAAACAAATAAATTAATTATATGTAAACCTATTTTTTCTTTTAATATGAAATCAACAAAAGACTATGTTGTGCAAATATTAAGAAGTATTTTTTCTTATCTGAAAACCAGTACAGTTTCTTATTTGTCTTTATTTTTTCAAAGCTAGCAGAAGAAGACATCTAGATACTTTAATTATAATTCAATTAGCATGTGATCTATGGTAAACCAGTTTTATTTTTGGTTTAATATGAGTCTAACAAATATTATTACAATTATACATGTTAGCAAAGTTTTAGCACATATTGTTAGTTATAATTTGTTTGTTTTTTTACCTAGTTACATTATGGCTGATATTTTAGATTATTATTCAATAAAAACCCATTATATTCTATTGTTTAAATATACATATCAAGATTGATAGCTTTGTGCCAGACAGTGTAGTATGTGCATACATATTAGAAATGAACACAGATTATATTTACATTTATCATTATACAACTATTTAATTTTATTAGTGCAGTTCTGATTAAAATATATAATTATATAAAATGGAATTTGGAATAACAGTGATACTAATTAAGTAATAATATTTCTTGATATTTTTTAATATGATGCAAATTATTTGAAATTGAATGCAAAAAAAAACCTTTTTTTAGTGCAAATATATATATTTTTTTGTGAATTTAACAAAAAAATAAATTTTTAATGTAAAAAATATTTTTGTCTAAAATAAGCATGTCCTTTTATATTAATGCTCATAATTTTTAGGGTAAATTCTATAATCTGTTTTCACTTACAGAATTAAAAATAACTTTTTCTTAATTAAAACTTATTTTAATTTTGTAAAAAGCAGAACAATAGTAATTTAGTTATTTTGATTTTATTAATCAAGAGCAAAAATTATTTACAATTAATCTTTCTGTTTATACTTTTCATGTTTCTAATGTAAATAGTAATCCAATTTTACTAGAGCAGAGTGCATAGAAAGTCATCTTAAAACAGTTATTCATCTTCATGTTGGTTGAGTTGAATTCTCAGAGAAGTAAAATGGTATAGTTTTTCTAGCTTATCATGACTGAAGTTCAGAAATCATAAAAGCTGTACTGAGTTGAGGAATTCCAGCATTACTACAGTCATCTATTAATCTTTAGACTCCAATGCTATATTTTATACAGACACAACTTTATATATACATGGAATCACAAACAAAAAAAATGGATTGTCAGTCATATATATATATATTGTTCATGTAAGACAATTATCTTCCAAACATATAAAGCATAGATAGAGAAATTGTCTATTGAGAAAAATATATATTACTAATGATATATTATTTCAAACATTAACTTTACAGTAAATGGAAACTGATTTTTATAACTTTACTCAAATGAAAATTATTTAATTATAATCTACTGTATTAATCTATTTTAAAAGTAAACAACTTTTGAATAAACAGAATAAATTAGTGTGCTAATGAGAAAAAGTTCTTAACAAGCAAATGCAAAATGACTAACTGCAAACAAGTTTAAAGCCTGAAGGGAATAGAAACTCTCTCTATAATTTTTTTTGAATTTTGTTATGTCATTCATAAAATAGATAAATGTAATGAAATGCATATTTTATTGAAAAGTGTTAAGCCAGATTTTAAATTGAATCAATATATTTGTATTTTGTATAATTAGAGTATAAAAATAATTTGGTTTAAAGGTTAAAAAAATTAAGAATTAAAATATTTATTAATATCATCTATGTTCTTTATTAACTTTACAATGCTTTGTTTACAATGACAGTTTTGATGCCCCAGCAAGATGCTGGAACAATCAAAACTGTCATTTTTCTGGGGTAATTGAAACTGTCATTGTAAAAAAAAACATTGCAAGAGTAATAAAAAACATAATGATGTTAATATTATATGGATTTTGCAATGCAATAGGAAAGATATTGTTATAGTTGAAATATTTTTTATATTAATATAAAATGTGTGTTTTTACATGTACATGTACACATTTGTCTAATATTATTTAATATTTGTATAATAAAATAGTGTAATCTTGGTTTATTAATTATTGGAGTATTTTACATTATTAGACATGCACATGTGTACATACATGTATGTGTTTATTTAATACCATTAAAAATGCATATATTTGAAACTTCAATTTAGATAATATTACATGTATTGTCTTGTTTTTCAATCTGTTAAAACATTTTTAAATATATCTAAATAGTTAAAACCAGAATGAATCTATTTATAATGTAGCATATTTGAAACACTTTTCATTATTTTATCATTATTGTTATTTTTAGTCAATAATTTATTAATACTTCCTTCAAATTATTTTAGTAAATTATATCACTATTATTGGTATAGATTAAGTATTGTGTATTTTTTCTTGTTTTCAGGTCTTCTCTATCACATGGATAGCTCAGATTAATGGTATATAGGATATCTGTGGAAAACTATGGAATCCTATTTATAATTATTTGCATGATGCAAAGATAATGGAGATCATCTTTAAAGTCTACTCACTTTACTATTGTAACAAAACATTTTGTTACGCTCTTAAATTTCAAGCAATTGCAACATATGGTGGCCATTTGAGGGTGCCACCAAGCATTAATGCCTAGACCATATTATAAAATTTCTATAATAATGGTTAATTTATTTACGAACGGCAATCACCAAATACAAACCTTAAAATAATTTCTTTTTTAATGGACCGAAAGATTACAAAATGAAATATAAGAATTAATTATAATAAATAAAAAAGAAAGAGATTGACACTTCACTGTTGTTGAAATATTTATTATACCTTTATTCTAGTTGTTGTTTATTCCCTTCCCTCGCACTTGTCGACTCAACCCCTCCCGATCCTTTTTCTTTCTAATCAAGAATTAACATGTATTGTTCTCGAAGGACCATGCACCGTCACTCTACCACTATTTTCATCAAAATAAAACATGGTATATAACTAGAAGTGCACTCAAGGGTGACTTACTATAAGAATGTGTTTGTTAAAACAAAATCCACTCAAACCTCCTTTTTCTAATGTTAAATCTTATCCCCTTAAATTTTAACGGACCGAAAGATTACAAAATGAAATATAAGAATTAATTATAATAAATAAAAAGAAAGAGATCGACACTTCACTGTTGTTGAAATATTTATTATACCTTTATTCTATTTGTTGTTTATTCCCTTCCCTCGCACTTGTCGACTCAACCCCTCCCGATCCTTTTCTTTCTAATCAAGAGTTAACATGTATTGTTCTCGAAGGACCATGCACCGTCACTTTACCACTATTTTCATCAAAATTAAACATGGTATATAACTAGGAGTGCACTCAAGGGCAACTTACTATAAGAATGTGTTTGTTAAAACCCACTCAAACCTTTTCTTTCTAATGTTAAATCTTATCCCCTTAAATTTTACTTGCCCTTAGATCGAGTATACAATTTTCTTATTCATATCTATACATCATCATAACAACAATCACAGAAACCAAAGGTAAGTTTACTTAATAAAACATAACACAAAATTATAATGTGGATTAATTAGGATTAGTAAATACATATACTTAAAGACAACATATCCCCCCCCTTTCTATTGCTGAAACTTTGGGATATTTGAAGTGAAGGCTTTTTTTTTCTTTTTTTTTTTTCTATTACACAAATGCCTCTTGAAATTATAATAAAAAAATCTATTTACCCTGATCAATCAGTGTAGATCCTGTGTATATGGAATATTTCACTTTATATTCATCATGGTTAGTCCATGATCTTCTTCCAGTCCATTTTTCCTGACTAGCTCTCTATGTCCATCGTTTACAAGGCAGTTTCAGGTGGTAATAGGAAGAGGTTTCCAAAAGGGAAAGTTCTGTTAGATCTGGCCATTCAACATTTTCTCCTTGTGCTTACTTCTTATTTTTTTTAATGTAATTTTACGATTTTTTTTATATTGTAGAGTCCGAGCCAAATTCTTATAGATTCTGTATTCGTTGCTAGAAAAATCCAATTAATTCAAACAAAAGGAAAGTCCGTAATTTATAATTTTTTTTTCAAAGTCTCAGTTCACATCTTTAATATTCTCTTCTTTTATTTCATATTTTATTTTAAAATCCCAAAGAAACATTCCAATTGATCAGCGTAATAGATAGCATAAAAATACCTTCAATGTCAAAGCCCCAACAATAGAATTAATTGCTTTTTTTTCTCTTCTATCTTTAAGAATTTTTTTAAAGACTAAAAGACAAACTTTTATGAAAAATGCAAGATCTTGATCTAATTTATTTTAACTTTTTAAAACTACATTTTTAAAATTAAGTGTTAATTTATATTTCTTTTCTTAAAAATTATGTATTATAAAATGATATTTATATTTTAACAAAATATATATAGGTGTATAGATATGAGCTGATAGAAAAGTACGTGTTTATTTATTTCTAATAAAACAAGTTTTATAAAATATATATATATTATTTTTACAAAATATGTGTGTATATATATGTATGAGTATGAGCTGGCAAAAAATACCAGCTCATTGCACCCTTTTCCAAAAACAAAAAAAAACTTAAAAAAAAAAACTTTTCATCACGCCGTGGGGTCTTTTTTTTCTCTTTTTCTTTAAAAGCTTTTCGGCTTCGTGCATTATAAGTGCACTTTTTATTTTTTTAGCCTCTACTATGAATGCATTAGGTCCACATTTTTGGATGATCCTGTATAGGCCTTCAAATAGAGGGAAAAACTTTTTATATTGTTTATCTCTTAATTTGCTAACTGGCTGTGGTTTAACATAAACCCAGTCTCCTACTGTAAATTGTATTGGGAAAGCATTCCCCTTCTCTATTCTCTGTTCAGCCTTCTTCTTTAATCTGTTTCTAGCAAAGCTTCGATCTTCCACTACATTTATCATCTCAGTAACAGTAGGAATGGGACACTTGAGGAGAGAAGGCTCAACTCGACCATAGCGCAAGCGTTCTGGAGTTAATCCTGTAGATTCGTGGTATGTATAATTAATTATTTTAACCATTTGTGGCAATACTTTAACCCTTTCAATGATGTTTATATAATTGGCCGAATGAGTTAAAAATCAAAGCTTTTAATTGGCCAACTCACAACTTTAACAAAATCAATTGTTAAAATAGATTCACTTTAATAATATATATACGTTACTTTCGTTTATAAAAAGTATATTTCTAATTTGTTCCCATTGTGAAGTAAATGAAAGTCTTTTCAAAAATAAAATTTGATTTATAATTTAAAAAATATTCAATTGCGGTGAAATAAAAGTAACCGCTATTTTTTCAACCAAAGACATTTCTTTTTTTTTTCACTTTTACGTTACGATAAATATGTAGCAATAAATAAATAATTCTTGGTAACATCTTAACTATTTTTTTAAAATAATTTGATTTTTAGTATTATTTTATCAATAATAATTTGTAATTCAATTCAAATATTGTTTAAAATGTTGTAAATGTTCGTTTATCATTTTCAAAATAAAATACAAAACAACCGTAACTTTTTACTTTTTGGCAGCCATTGCCCTTTTTGACAGAAGTTTGACAGCCAATAAGATTCAAGAAAAGGTGGTGAGAAGGCAGTGCTTTGCTTTTGTTTGATATATATGGGCATTTTTATTGATTTTTTACTTGTAAAATAATTCTGAAGAGGGCACCCTCTTACAGAACTTTTTTTTCTTCTAAAAAATGACATCAAAACTGTAAATTTAGCACAAAAACTAAGCTATTTACAGCGATTTCAAGTTTTCTCGTTTAAAACCGAGCCGATCAGGCTAAAGAGTAAACCACTGTTGATGGTTACCTTTCAAATGTATGCAAAATAAGTTCCCCAATTCTTTTATAACTCATTCACAATGGTTAGATTGAGGGTTACGAATAGAGGTGAGAACATGATGTATGTGTTCTTGCTGAAGCCAATTCTTCCATTCTCTTGATATAAAAGGAGTTTCATGATCACTCAAAATCGTAAGGTTTGCCAACTTGAAAAATTCTTTTTCTTTTAGCACAGTTATGGAAGACCCGGTGGTGGCCTTTCGTAGGGGATAGTCCTGGACTAATTTTGAGAAAACGTCAAAGGCCACCAATATATATTTATATCTATGAAATGACGGTAATGGACCATAAAAATTTATGGCTAGAAGCTCGTTTGGTTTCTGAGCTATTATTGGCACCGGTGTCCCAGCATAATTTTTATTAGCTGGTTTACTTTGCCGACACTCATGGCACCCCTGTAATGTAGTAACCACTGAACTATACAAACTTGGCCAATAATACCATCTCTGTATAAGTTTACTTGTTTTAAGAGATCCATAATGCCCATATATACCATGCACATACTTTATTAGTCTTTCCCTTAGATTTTACAGTATAACTACTCTCCAACAATCTACTCCCTTTCTAACCTGAAACATCAATAACCCATTTATTATTTTATACCGATATAATTTGTTTTTTTTTTGTGTACAATTTTTTTGTTGTATGGCATTTGTTTCCTTACAGCCTTGTATCAGCTTCCTGCATGTAATGTCTGAGTTTTGTAAAAAGTGGAGTCTTTTCAAATCTTTCTCTATCGATACCGCAGGATCTGCTTTAAGAGATATTAATCCAGCTCCCTCCAGTGTTAGATGTTGACTGTGCTCTGTAAGCAGATTTCTGCTTAATATATCCGGTACTATATTTTCTTTCCCGGAGCAATGAATTACCCTGTAATTAAACTTCTGTAAGTATAATGCCCATCTTATAAGCCTATCATTAGTTAAATAACACCTATTTATAAACTCTAAGCTTTTATGATCGGTGATAATAATAACCTCAGACCCTAAGAGTAAATTCTTAAGTTTATTTAATGCCCAAACAATTGTCAATGCCTCCCTTTCTGTAGTGGTATAATTTCTTTCCACTGGATTTAATGTCCTACTTAAAAAATACAAATCCTGAGGTATCTTCTCTTCATTCTCCTGAAACAGTACTGCTCCCAATCCTACACTACTACTATCAGTTTGTAACTTAAAAGGTTTGGCAAAATCCGGATAGGCAAGTGTTACAGTACCCACAAAATTTTATTTGATTTGTTTAAATGCTTGCTCTTGTTTTTCTGTCCATTCCCACTTGCTTTCTTTTCTCAGTAAACACACAAGTGCTTCCATATCTCTAGAAAAGTCCTTGTAGAACCTTTGGTAGAAATTGCATATAACCAGGAATGATCTAATCTGTTTTCTGTTCTTTGGTTGAGGAAATTTAATGATCGCTTCTATCTTGTCTGGATGGGGTCTCACCCCTTTAGCACTTATGAGATGACCGAGAAATATAATTTCTTCCTGAAATATATTACTTTTCTTCAGATTTATTGTAATATTCTTTTCGTTGCACTCATGAAAGAACACAACTAAATTTTCTAAATGTTCCTGAGGGGATCGTGATGCAATCATGACATCGTCCATATAATAGAGTATAAATTCTTTTACCCTTGGAGAAAGTACCTGGTCTAAACATTGTAATAGCCCTGATCCACTGTTAGTTAGTCCAAACGGAACTCATTGAAAAACATATGTAAAGCCTTCATAACGGAATGCCGTGTAGTTTTGATCCTCAGCATGAAGCGCCATCTGCCAGTAACTTGATGTCAAATCGAATGACGAAAAATATTTTTTTTCCTTAAATTCCAATAGCAAATTTGTAATTTGGGGTGGCACATCCCGATCAGGTTTAGTAATAGTATTTAACTGACAAGCATCTAAGCATACTCTCATAGAGCTGTCTTTTTTTTTTTTACAATTACTAAAGGGTTTATATATGGTGACTGTTGTTTTTTTATAATACCCCATTGTTCCATTTGTTGTATTTGTTTATCAACTTCTGCTTTATATTTGACAGGAACTGGGTATGACCTACCCTGAAAATGAGTTTCTTCTTTCACCTTTATCCGATGAACATATCCCTTTATAATTCTGGGTTTAATAGCGAATACTTGTTCATTCTTCAAAAGTGCCTCTTTAAGTTGACTTTTCCAGCCCCTATTATTATTACTAACTCAGTTATTTTACATTCTATTTCTTGGTATATGTCATTAATTACCATGTAAGCTACCTTGTTATCACTCTGTCTGCTATATCCACTAAATGGCACCTTTCCATTTCCTATCATTATATTCTTTTCACTATAATTTATTTTCGTCCCGGTTTGGTGCATAAAATCTGACCCCAATATAAGATCTTCTACCAAACCTGACATTGATAATAATGTATGCTGCATTTTTTTCTTCCCACTTGTACTTCCCCGTATATTTGTATAGGATCTAACTTAACTCTTTTGCCATTAGCCATAGTTATATCAGACTTTCTTAATGGTAACAACTGTATTTCCCTCTTCTGATCTCTGATTTGATCTAATATTTTATTTGAGATTATTGAGACTTGACTGCCCATGTCTAGTAGGGTATGTATCTCTATTCCCTGTATTTTTATCGTTATCATAGGGCAAGCTTGTTCCGCCATCATTTGTATTTTCTCTTCTTCCTCAATTACTAAATATAACAGCTTAGGGAGGTGTTCTTCTTTCTCTTCTTCCTGTACATTTTCTTCCTCTCTAAGAACTTCCAATATGTCTTCCAAACCTTCACACCTACAGACAGCTAATCTCTCTCATATATTTTGAGGCAAAATTTTTTTTATAATACTTATAATTTGCTGTTCAGCAATAGGATATTTTATCATCCTTCTCAATTTTATCATTTGCTTTAAAAAAAACTGTCTATATCCTATCTTTTTTTTATACCTTTCTAATTCTATCACTCTTCGCAACTTTTCTTGTCTCTTTACATTCCAAAATGTATGTATTAATTTATTTTTGTACTGTTTGAAATCATCTGGTCTTTTCTGTATTGTTCTCCACCAATCTCTTGCCATGCCCACCAAATAATTACTTGCTATAATTATTTTTTCTTCTTCCCTTGCCTCGTACATATGAAAACACTCTTCTAAACTTTCCAAGTGTTCGAATAGAGTCTCCTCTTTGTCTCCTTCGAACATTTTTAACTTAATTCTATCCTGCATTTTATCTACAATATTTTAAAGTTACTTCCAACACTCAAAACCTTCCCCTACTGGGACACTAACTCCTCGCTCTAACCATCTGAACCTGCCTTACCCCACTTTTACCCTAATCTCAAGCCGTTTATTTAGTTAACAATCCCTACACATTGAGACATCATTTTCTTAACTTTTACCTGCTCCTTTCCTCTGTAACAAAACATTTTGTTACACTCTTAAATTTCAAGCGATTGCAACATATGGTGGCCTAGACCGTGTTATAAAATTTTTATACTAACAGTTAATTTATTTACGAACGGCAATCACCAAATGCAAACCTTAAAATAATTTCCTTTTTAACGAACCAAAAGATTACAAAATGAAATATAAGAATTAATTATAATAAATAAAAAGAAAGAGATCGACACTTCACTGTTGTTGAAATATTTATTATACCTTTATTCTATTTGTTGTTTATTTCCTTCCTTCGCACTTGTCGACTCAACCCCTCCCAATTCTTTTTCTTTCTAATCAAGAATTAACATGTATTGTTCTCGAAGGACCATGCACCATCACTCTACCACTATTTTCATCAAAATAAAACATGGTATATAACTAGGAGTGCACTCAAGGGCAACTTACTATAAGAATGTGTTTGTTAAAACTCACTCAAACCTCCTCTTTCTAATGTTAAATCTTATCCCCTTAAATTTTACTTGCCCTTAGATCTAGTATACAATTTTCTTATTCATATCTATACATCATCATAACAACAATCACAGAAACCAAAGGTAAGTTTACTTAATAAAACATAACACAAAATTATAATGTGGATTAATTAGGATTAGTAAATACATATACTTAAAGACAACATATCCCCCCCCCCCTTTCTATTGCTGAAACTTTGGGATATTTGAAGTGAAGGCTTTTTTTTCTTTTTTTTTTCTATTACACAAATGTCTCTTGAAATTATAATAAAAAAATCTATTTACCCTGATCAATCAGTGTAGATCCTGTGTATATGGAATATTTCACTTTATATTCGTCATGGTTTGTCCATGATCTTCCAGTCCGTTCTTCCCGACTAGCTCTCTATGTCCATCATTTACAAGGCAGTTCCAGGTGGTAATAGGAAGAGGTTTCCAAAAGGGAAAGTTCTGTTAGATCTAGCCATTCAACATTTTCTCCTTGCGCTTACTTCTTATTTTTTTTTAATGTAATTTTACGATTTTTTTAATATTGTAGAGTCCGATCCGAATTCTTATAGCTTCTGTATTCGTTGCTAGAAAAATCCAGTTAATTCAAACAAAAGGAAAGTCTGTAATTTATATATTTTTTTTCAAAGTCTCAGTTCACATCTTTAATATTCTCTTCTTTTATTTCATATTTTATTTTAAAATCCCAAAGAAACATTCCAATTGATCAGCGTAATAGATAGCATAAAAATACCTTCACTGTCAAAGCCCCAACAATAGAATTAATTGCTTTTTTTTCTCTTCTATCTTTAAGAATTTTTTTAAAGTCTAAAAGACAAACTTTTATCAAAAATGCAAGATCTTGATCTAATTTATTTTAACTTTTTAAAACTACATTTTTAAAATTAAGTGTTAATTTATATTTCTTTTCTTAAAAATTATGTATTATAAAACGATATTTATATTTTAACAAAATATATATAGGTGTATATATATGAGCTGATAGAAAAGTATGTGTTTATTTATTTCTAATAAAACAAGTTTTATAAAATATATTGTACCGGGTCAAACCGCTGAAACCACCTACTTATACGTATATATAAGTTTTGGCCGGTTTCAAACTCCTTCATAATATATTTATAATCTTATAAAGGTTACGTGAATGAACCGGCAAGTTCGAGCAAAATGGGAGATCTTATTGATAGCTTTAACTATCAACAATGGCCCATCTCGGCTGCTAGATTCAAACCCCTACTATACAAATACTTTATTTGTTTTGGGGTAAACCCCGGGATGCCAGCTAGTCTGAAGACTAATATATTCGGGCAGTAGGCTCATAATCCAGCGCTCGAACCAATTCCCTTAACTAGCCCAGTCTAATTTTAATCAGTAATAACATATTGGTAAGAAGAGATTGATAAAAAGAATTGACCGACAGATAAAGTTTAAATTTAAAGACAATTTATTTTAATCAACATTACTTAAGTTTAAAGATAATTTACTAACTAACATAAACGCATTATAAACATTTTATAAATCCAATTTTAACACACGCACATTTTTAAATTAACACATGATAGTAAATTTTACGAAAAAAGCAAAAATAATCTTTGACATTTAAAATTATCTCACATTCGCAAACATAATAATAAAGCATTTATAGCATTTGAAACTCACGCACACATATTAATAGTTCATTTTATGTATGATAGAGTTCATATAATTTGAATCTTGAATATTTACGGATTACAGTGGTGACTACTACGTGTAAATGATAATAATAAAACATATACCTAGGATTTTTTTTTCTTCTCATTGGATACTTCTGCTGCTTCTGATGGATTATATCTAACCGGTTAGATTTTGTTTATTGAAGAGAATTTATAGTAATCCGTTGGTTTCTTCTTGGAGACAGCTGCACATTTTGACGGAAGGTTTCAGAGTTGTTACGCAGACATTATTTCACAGGCAGGTTGTGATGATCTTGTTGGACTCAAAAGGCTGAAGCACAAGCATATATTTCCAAGGCTGTTCAACAGTGCATGTTGGTTGCTGTATACATAATAGAAATTGTACTGAAGCAAACTGTCACTGGAAACTAGACTGAATTGCAAACTCCAACTGAATGTCCGATAAAATCTAGCTATTTATACCTGTGAATTGTTTTCATTTTCATATCCTCCGGCAAACGGTGCAATAGGTGTTGTTGAAATTCCATAGTAATTAATCCTATGACAACGTGTTTTTTGATTGATTGTTTGATTAGTAGTAGCTATTTTAAAATGTGTTGTTTTCATATCTTTAATTAGTAGTCCACCACTGTGTTTTTAAATACATTTCATTTCAATATTTATTTTCATAAACGTGTTGTCTTTATTTAACTTAATAGCCATCGCTGTGTTTTCCAAATATAATTTCTTTTTTAACTTTCATTTATATATATTTTTCTTTTTTATATTATTCTAACATGCATACTTTTGTTTACATTCACACGCACTAATATAATCTATTATAATAAACTGGAATGAAAAGAGATTTTTATATTTTTTTAAACTTTTAATTTATAATAATAATACTCTTTAACTTTTATGATCTCTTAGTTAGTTTTTTTTTTATAGGAAAACTCCCTCTCCCCTCTTTAAAGTAATTAATTGTAACTTTCAAATTCTTTTTTCCGAAAGATTTTGATAATAATTTTTATACAAAATTATTTTATATACATGTGCCAATTTGGCATTGGCACAATATATATATTATTTTTACAAAATATGTGTGTATATATATGTATGAGTATGAGCTGGCAGAAAATACCAGCTCATTGCACCCTTTTCCAAAAACAAAAAAAAACTTAAAAAAAAAACTTTTCATCATGCAGTGGGGTCTTTTTTTTCTCCTTTTCTTTAAAAGGTTTTAGGCTTCGTGCATTATAAGTGCACTTTTTATTTCTTTTACCCTGTACTATGAATGCATTAGGTCCACATTTTTGGATGATCCTGTATGGGCCTTCAAATGGAGGAAAAAACTTTTTATATTGTTTATCACTTAATTTGCTAACTGGCTGTGGTTTAACATAAACCCAGTCTCCTACCGTAAATTGAATTGGGCAAGCATTCCCCTTCTTTATTCTCTGTTCAGCCTTCTTCTTTAATCAGTTTCTAGCAAAGCTTCGATCTTCCACTACATTTAACATCTCAGTAAGGAATGTGACACTTGAGGAGAGAAGGCTCAACTCGACCGTAGTGCAAGCGTTCTGGAGTTAATCCTGTAGATTCATGGTATGTATAATTAATTATTTTAACCATTTGTGGCAATACTTTAACCCTTTCAATGATGATTATATAATTGGCCGAATGAGTTAAAAATCAAAGCTTTTAATTGGCCAACTCACAACTTTAACAAAATCAATTGTTAAAATAGATTCACTTTAATGATATAAATACGTTACTTTCATTTGTAAAAAGTATATTTCTAATTTGTTCCCATTGTGAAGTAAACGAAAGTCTTTTCAAAAATAAAATTTGATTTATAATTTAAAAAATATTCAATTGCGGTGAAATAAAAGAAACCGCTGTTTTGACCAACCAAAGACATTTCTTTTTTTTTTCACTTTTACGTTACGATAAATATGTAGCAATAAATAAATAATTCTTGGTAACATCTTAACTATTTTTCTAAAATAATTTGATTTTTAGTATTAGTTTATCAATAAAAATTTGTAATTCAATTCAAATATTGTTTAAAATGTTGTAAACATTCGTTTATCATTTTCAAAATAAAATACAAAACGACCGTAACTTTTTACTTTTTGGCAGCCATTGCCCTTTTTGACAGAAGTTTGACAGCCAATAAGATTCAAGAAAAGGTGGTGAGAAGGTGGTGCTTGGGTTTTGTTTGACATATGGGCATTTTTATTGATTTTTTACTTGTAAAATAATTCTGAAGAGGGTACCATCTTACAGAACTTTTTTTTTTCTAAAAAATGACGTCAAAACCGTAAATTTAGTGCAAAAACTAAGCTATTTATAGCGATTTCAAGTTTCCTCATTTAAAACCGAGCCGATCAGGTTAAAGATTAAACCACTGTTGATGGTTACCTTTCAAATGTATGCAAAATAAGTTCCCCAATTCTTTTATAACTCATTCACAAGGGTTAGATTGAGGGTTACGAATAGAGGTGAGAATGTGATGTATGTGTTCTTGCTGAAGCCAATTCTTCCATTCTCTCGATATAAAAGGAGTTCCATGAACACTCAAAATCGTCTGAGGTTTGCCAACTTGAAAAATTGTTTTTCTCTTAGCACAGTTATGGAAGACCTGGTGTCGGCCTTTTGTAGGGGATAGGCCTGGACTAATTTCGAGAAAATGTCAAAGGCCACCAATATATATTTATATCTATTAAATGACGGTAATGGACCATAAAAATCTATGGCTAGAAGCTCGTTTGGCTTCTGAGCTATTATTGGCGCCGGTGTCCCAGTATAATTTTTATTAGCTGGTTTACTTTGCTGACACTCATGGCACCCCTGTAATGTAGTAACCACTGAACTATACAAACTTGGCCAATAATACCATCTCTGTATAAGTTTACTTGTTTTAAGAGATCCATAATGCCCATATATACCATGCACATACTGTATTAGTCTTTCCCTTAGATTTTGCAGTAAAACACTCTCCAACAATCTACTCCCTTTCTAACCTGAAACATCAATAACCCATTTATTATTTTATATCGATATAATTTGTTTTTTTTGTTTTTTGCGTGCAATTTTTTTGTTGTATGGCATTTGTTTCCTTACAGCCTTGTATCAGCTTCCTGCACGTAATGTCCAAGTTTTGTAAAAAGTGGAGTCTTTTCAAATCTTTCTCTATTGATACCACAGGATCTGCTTTAAGAGATATTAATCGAGCTCCCTCCAGTGTTAGATTTTGACTGTGCTCCATAAGCAGATTTCTGCTTAATATATCCGGTATTATATTTTCTTTCCCGGAGCAATGAATTACCCTGTAATTAAACTTCTGTAAGTATAATGCCCATCTTATAAGCCTATCATTAGTTAAATAACACCTATTTATAAACTCTAAGCTTTTATGATCGATGATAATAATAACCTCAGACCGTAAGAGTAAATTCTTAAATTTATTTAATGCCCAAACAATTGTCAATGCCTCCCTTTCTGTAGTGGTATAATTTCTTTCCGCTGGATTTAATGTCCTACTTAAAAAATACAAATCCTGAGGTATCTTCTCTTCATTCTCCTGAAACAGTACTGCTCCCAATCCTACACTACTACTATCAGTTTGTAACTTAAAAGGTTTGGCAAAATCCGGATAGGCAAGTATTACAGTACCCACAAAATTTTATTTGATTTGTTTAAATGCTTGCTCTTGTTTTTCTGTCCATTCCCACTTGCTTTCTTTTCTCAGTAAACACACAAGTGCTTTCATATCTCTAGAAAAGTCCTTGTAGAACCTTTGGTAGAAATTGCATATACCCAGGAATGATCTAATCTGTTTTCTATTCTTTGGTTGAGGAAATTTAACGATCGCTTTTATCTTGTCTGGATGGGTCTCACCCCTTTAGCACTTATGAGATGACCGAGAAATATAATTTCTTCCTGAAATATATTACTTTTCTTCAGATTTATTGTAATATTCTTTTCATGGCACTCACGAAGGAACACAACTAAATTTTCTAAATGTTCCTGTGGGGATCGTGATGCAATCATGACATCGTCCATATAATAGAGTATAAATTCTTTTACCCTTGGAGAAAGTACCTGGTCTAAACATCGTAATAGCTCTGATCCACTGTTAATTAGTCCAAATGGAACTCATTGAAAAACATATGTAAAGCCTTCATAAAGGAATGCCGTGTAGTTTTGATCCTCAGCATGGAGCGCCATCTGCCAGTAACTTGATGTCAAATCGATTGACGAAAAATATTTTTTTTCCTTAAATTCCAATAGCAAATCTGTAATTTGGGGTGGCACATCCTGATGAGGTATAGTAATAGTATTTAACTGATGAGCATCTAAGCATACTCTCATAGAGCAGTCTTTTTTTTTTACAATTACTAAAGGGTTTATATATGGTGACTGTTTTTTTTTATAATACCCCATTGTTCCATTTGTTGTATTTGTTTATCAACTTCCTCTTTATATTTTACAGGAATTGGGTATGACCTACCCTGAAAATGAGTTTCTTCTTTCACCTTTATCCGATGAACATATCCCTTTATAATTCTGGGTTTAATAGCGAATACTTGTTCATTTTTCAAAAGTGCCTCTTTAAGTTGACTTTTCCAGCCCCTATTATTATTACTAACTCAGTTATTTTACATTCTATTTCTTGGTATATGTCATTAATTACCATGTAAGCTACCTTGTTATCACTCTGTCTGCTATATCCACTAAATGGCACCTTTTCGTTTCCTATCATTATATTTTTTTCGCTATAATTAATTTTCGTCCCGGTTTGGTGCATAAAATCTGACCCCAATATAAGATCTTCTACCAAACCTGACATTGATAATAATGTATGCTGCATTTTTTTCTTCCCACTTGTACTTCCCCGTATATTTGTATAGGATCTAACTTAACTCTTTTGCCATTAGCCATAGTTATATCAGACTTTCTTAATGGTAACAACTGTATTTCCCTCTTCTGATCTCTGATTTGATCGAATATTTTATTTGAGATTATTGAGACTTGACTGCCCATGTCTAGTAGGGTATGTATCTCTATTCCCTGTATTTTTATCGTTATCATAGTGCAAGTTTGTTTTGCCATCATTTGTATTTTCTCTTCTTCCTCAATTACTACATTTAACAGCTTAGGGAGTTGTTCTTCTTTCTCTTCTTCCTGTACATTTTCTTCCTCTCTAAGAACTTCCAATATGTCTTCCAAACCTTCAAATCTACAGACAGCTAATCTCTCTCATATATTTTGAGGCAAATTTTTTTTTTTATAATACTTATAATTTGCTGTTCAGCAATAGGATATTCTGTCATCCTTCTCAATTTTATCATTTGCTTTAAAAAAACTGTCTATATCCTATCCCTTTTTTATACCTTTCTAATTTTATCATTTTTTGCAACTTTTCTTGTCTCTTTACGTTCCAAAACGTATGTATTAATTTATTTTTGTACTGTTTGAAATCATCTGGTCTTTTCTGTATTGTTCTCCACCAATCTCTTGCCTTGCCCACCAAATAATTACTTGCTAGAATTATTTTTTCTTCTTCCCTTGCCTCATACATACGAAAGCATTCTTCTAAACTTTCCAAGTGTTCGAATAGAGTCTCCTCTTTGTCTCCTTTGAACATTTTTATCTTAATTCTATTCTGCATTTTATCTACAATATTTTAAATTTATTTCCAACACTCAAAACCCTCTCCTACTGGGACACTAACTCCTCGCCCTAACCACCTGAACCTGCCTTACCCCACTTTTGCCCTAATCTCAAGCCGTTTATTTAGTTAACGATCCCTACACGTTGAGACATCATTTTCTTAACTTTTACCTGCTCCTTTCTTCTGTAACAAAACATTTTGTTACGCTCTTAAATTTCAAGCGATTGCAACATACGGTGGCCTAGACCGTATTATAAAATTTCTATAATAACGGTTAATTTATTTACGAACGGCAATCACCAAATGCAAACCTTAAAATAATTTCCTTTTTAACGAACCAAAAGATTACAAAATGAAATATAAGAATTAATTATAATAAATAAAAAGAAAGAGATCGACACTTCACTGTTGTTGAAATATTTATTATACCTTTATTCTATTTGTTGTTTATTTCCTTCCCTCGCACTTGTCGACTCAACCCCTCCTGATCCTTTTTCTTTCTAATCAAGAATTAACATGTATCATTCTCAAAGGACCATGCGCCATCACTCTACCACTATTTTCATCAAAATAAAACATGGTATATAACTAGGAGTGCACTCAAGGGCAACTTACTATAAGAGTGTTTTGTTAAAACAAAATCCACTCAAACCTCCTCTTTCTAATGTTAAATCTTATCCCCTTAAATTTTACTTGCTCTTAGATCGAGTATACAATTTTCTTATTCATATCTATACATCATCATAACAACAATCACAGAAACCAAAGGTAAGTTTACTTAATAAATCATAACACAAAATTATAATGTGGATTAATTAGGATTAGTAAATACATATACTTAAAGACAACATACTCCCCCCTTTCTATTGCTGAAACTTTGGGATATTTGAAGTGAAGGCTTTTTTTTTCTTTTCTTTTTTTTTTTTTTTTCTATTACGCAAATGTCTCTTGAAATTATAATAAAAAAATCTATTTACCCTGATCGATCAGTGTAGATCCTGTGTGTATGGAATATTTCACTTTATATTCATCATGGTTAGTCCATGATCTTCTTCCAGTCCATTTTTCCTGACTAGCTCTCTATGTCTGTCGTTTACAAGGCAGTTCCAGGTGGTAATAGGAAGAGGTTCCCAAAAGGGAAAGTTCTGTTAGATCTAGCCGTTCAACATTTTTTTCTTGTGCTTACTTCTTTTTTTTTAAATGTAATTTTATGATTTTGTTTTATATTGTAGAATCCGAGCCGAATTCTTATAGATTCTGTATTCTTTGCTAGAAAAATCCAATTAATTCAAACAAAAGGAAAGTCCGTAATTTATAGTTTTTTTCCAAAGTCTCAGTTCACACCTTTAATATTCTCTTCTTTTATTTCATATTTTATTTTAAAATCCCAAAGAAACATTCCAATTGATCAGCATAATAGATAGCGTAAAAATACCTTCACTGTCAAAGCCCCAACAATAGAATTAATTGCTTTCTTTTCCCTTCTATCTTTAAAAATTTTTTTAAAGACTAAACAAAAGACAAACTTTTATCAAAAATGCAAGATCTTGATCTAATTTATTTTAACTTCTTAAAACTTCATTTTTAAAATTAAGTGTTAATTTATATTTCTTTTCTTAAAAATTATGTATTATAAAACGATATTTATATTTTAACAAAATATATATAGGTGTGTATATATATGAGCTGATAGAAAAGTTTGTGTTTATTTATTTCTAATAAAACAAGTTTTATAAAATATATATATTTTATTTTTACAAAATATGTGTGTATAAATACCAGCTCACTATTGATGATCAGAACACTCACTGAGTACTGAAGAGGATCAGCATTGATATAATGATTACCAGCACTTTTAATATCCTTATTATTATAGTTATTTTAACACTTATTTACATGCATGCAATAGTAATATTGACGATTGCTTTGATAATATTATATCCAAAGTTTGGCAGTGATTTGGGAATGATTAACCTAAAATATCATAGTATAACACTTTTAAATCCATTCACAGAAGATGACTTGATTGAGAGAAGATGATTTGATTATATTAGCTTAATGATGCTGATTATTTGCTCATTTATTGTGTCTTATTTATTGTATGTATTTCCATTCTCTTCATTACCTCTATATTTAGTAATTTTATACATTATATATATATATAAATAAATATTAGAAAATACAGTACTTAAAAGTTTATAAAAATATATCTATAACTGTCACTTAGGAACGCTTTTAACTATCCTTGTAGTTTTGTCAACTAATTCTGTTAACAGGTCAACTTTCCCTTAATTCCATGATGTCAACTTTCTCATAATTCCATGATTTTAACATTTGCTGCTTGCCTATTGATTAAATCTTGCTTGTATTTATGGTTGTATTCTCATCCTTGGTGTTCGCCTAGAGATGGCATTGATGCTAATCGAAAACATATACATATAACGATTCTGGGGGCTCGACCTAAATGATCGATTTGATCTAAAAAGATCTGATTTTTTAGATTTGTAATAAAATATTCTACTAACTAATACTATTATATGATGTTAGTTTTTTCATTTTTGTAAATGTTTATTAATCTTATCTTGTTTTTTGAGTTTGTGTGTGTGTCTTTTTAAAGTTACACTGTTTTTCTAACTTTTTTTTTGGGACTTTATGTGTGTCTTTTTAAAGTTACATTTTTTTTTGCAAGAGTAAATCAATACTTTTATTCAAAAGCAAGACGTAATAAGTAAATGTTTATTAATCTTATCTTGTTTTTGAATTTGTGTGTGTGTCTTTAAAGTTACGGGGCTTTTTCTAATATTTTTTTGGGGACTTTATGTGTGTCTTTTTAAAGTTACGGTACATTTTTTTTTGCAAGAGTAAATCAATCATTTGATTCAAAAGCAAGATGTAATAAGTCAATGTTTATTAATCTTAGATTGTTTTTGAGTTTGTGTGTGTGTCTTTAAAGTTACGGGGCTTTTTCTCATTTTTTTTTTTTGGGACTTTACGTGTGTCTTTTTTTAAAGTTACAGTATTTTTGGTCAAGAGTAAAAATCAATTATTTTTATTAAAAAAGCAAGACGTAATTCTAAATCTATCAAAAGTAATGTCATTTATATACTACAATTTAGAATTGATACCCAACTGCTATTAGTAAGGACCATCATTGAAAGATTCAATTGAAGAATGATATCCGACTAATTTCCGTTTTCTTTTTTTTTTGGGGGGGGGGGAACAGTAATAAATCAGAAAGTGGGTTGTTTTTGTTAAGTCTGTTTACATAAAAAGGATACCATTATTGAAATACTAAATTTAAAAATGATAGCCGACTAATTTGTGTTTCTTTTGACAGTAATTAAGCAGAAAGTGGGTTTCTTTTTTTTGGTAAATCTTGTGTATATATATAAAAATACCATAATTCAAATACTCCATTGAAAAAAACCAAACCCCATTGAATTTGCTTTCTTTTTTTTTTAAGACAGTAATTAAGCAGGAACTGGGTTGTTTTTGTTAGTGTGTAGATATAAAAACTAAACTTATTTTGAAATAATAAATGTAACAAAAAATAATGATAATAATACCCGACTAATTTTCTTTTTTTGGACAAGTAATTCATAATAATTAGACACTGGGTTGTTTTTGTTTGTGCGTATATATATATATATATAGCAAAAGTAACTTGTCACGGATGAATTCTCGCGAAAACGGTACTTTCAAGTGATCCTTAATTTTTTTTTCCATTTCGCACCCTTAAAAGCAATTTTTGAGGGTTAACTATTTGTAATGGAATCTTCAGGACATTATTACTAAACTTACAACAGTAAAGTACGTTACAACACATTAAAAAAAAAAGACGTCTTATCAAATTTTAAAAAACTACGACTGCTTCAAATACACACACTCTCACACAAAACTACAGAGAAAATAGATATTCTACTATTATGAGAAAATGATGAACAAAATCAACTACTATGGCAGCCAATCAAGGCATTTCTTTCTCTTTGCTTTTAGCATAGAAAAAAAGCCATAACCAGCAGCCATCGGGAACTCTTTCTGTGTTTTATTGTAAAAAGAAGTCTCATTTGTGTTGGCTTCTGTTGCCATCACCTCCTCCATCCAACATAATGGGAGAACTTTTCTGCGTTTATAACGTAGAATATTTCCTCTTTTTTTGGTTGAAGGCCGGTGAAATGGTATATTTCTAGGAATTTACCTAAAAATAGCAACATCTTGAGGCAAACACCAAGGATGAGAAAACAACCATATTTATATATTAACATCCCTTCCTTAATTTTATTATTATTATTATTTTTTTCAGTTTCCAATATTTTTACATTACCATAATTAAAATCAACAACATATACACCCGGGTCTCATTTTATGCGGATTTATTTAACACGATTTTGAAGTTATGCGATTCATGTTTCTTCTTAATATTTTTGTATGCAGTTTTTTTTTATGCATTAACACTGTATTAGATCAGAAGTTGAACTCTGATAATGCGCTATTACTTTAAATAATAAATTTCGTGCACTTACGTCATATTTAAAGTAATAGCACATTATTGGAATGCGACTTTCATCTTAGTAATTTCAATATTTTCAGTGCTTTATAATAGTAAGATTTTATGCAATAATGAAATTAAAATCATGATTTCTACATTTTATGTACACACATTAAATTTTACAAGATTATAATGTAAATTTGTTCAAACATTGTGCATGTTAATTTTGCATTTTAAATAACATTCTGTTTTTGCTTTTTAAAAAAGAATGTAATCAATTATTAATCATTTAGTGTCCACAAGTTTATTTTTAAAAGGTGAGTAATAGCAGTGGGCACAATTAAATTTGACAATTAAAAATTAAAATCTGATTTTTAATTGTAATTAACAATTTAAAAATTATGTAAGGCAACCTGAAATTAATGTGATGTGAAACAAAATTTGATTTTTAAACGGAATTGAAAATTAAAAAATTAATGACAAAAATAAGAATTTAATTTTTAGTTGTTAGATTAATTACTAATTACATTGTCACCAGAAAACCATTAACACAACATGAGAGTGAAGTTGATGCTAGTTGTATTTCCTCTTGTGAAGAATCTGATTTTTTACCAGTTTGCAAATGAACCTGTTTATTGGCAAATAGCGATAATAATTAAAACGTGTATAAAAAATGTAAATTACCGTAAATTATACATAAAAATATATTGTTTTGAATAAAATTAAATATTATAGTTAAAAAAAGTTTGTCTTGTATCAATTTTTTTCAAATTTGAAATTTTTTATTAGTCATATTTTATTTCCTTATTTTTTTTTGCGCGAATTACGTTGGTGTTTGCTTTTATGCAAGTTTTGAAAAATTATAGTCCGTATCCCCCATTTTCAAGGTAAGTTAGTCTATTTTTGTGCAATTTCTTTTGTGCGTGTTTTCTGAGGAACTTATCTACCGCGTAAAATGAGACCCAGGTGTATACATGATTTATTATGGTCATAAAAGACAGAAGCTGATAAAGAAATAATAATAAAAGAAAAATTAAGTAAGGGATGTTAATATATAAATACAAGCAAGATTTAATCAATAGGCAAACAGCAAACGTTAAAATCACGGAATTATGGGAAAGTTGACATCATGGAATTATGGGAAAGTTGACCTTTTAAAAGTATTAATTGACAAAAACTATAAGGATAATTGAAAGAGCTCCTAAGTGACGGTTATAGATATATTTTTATAAACTTTTAAGTACTGTATTTTCTAATATTTATTTATAAATTTACGTATATTATTTTAAAGAAATACAGACATCGATTTGTAATATTATTATATATATTGTAACCTTTGGCTTTGCCAGTGAAGATAGATATTTAGCCATTTAATGTATTTAAGTATATAAAAAAAAATTATAAAGGAAATTTTTTTATTAATTTAACCTTATGATAACTCTAATAAAGTTTTATAAGTATATGCCAATTTAAATTATAAATTATTTAAAGTATTTTATAAGTTCGGAACATAATTGAAGTCCATTTTAATATTTATTATATTAATTTAAACTTGTCTACAGTTCAAATAACTTTAAGTATTTAACCCAAAGATGTAGTTGTCTATTTAACAAGAAATTAGCACTAAAAAGTTAAGATTACTTTAATATAATACTTTGGTAACTCAAATTTTAGTGCTTAAATAAATAGTAATAGTACTTATGTCTAATTTTAATATCAGATGTTAATATTGGATTTTCGTACTTATAATGAAGCATTTAGTTTAAGCTAACTATTAGCAATAGTATATTCATAAGCTAGTATCGTTAAGATTGAATAGATAAAGGTAAATTAGTTGATTTAAAAGATAAAGAGTAGCTTCATAATATTAGTATTGGAATAATTGTTAATTTTTAAGTGAAACAACTTAAGTGTATATGTGTGTATGAGGATCCTTACCTTTATTAATTTTGTTTTACAATATTAAATATCATTTAAATATCTTTAAATTAATCTTGAAATATCAAGTAGAACTCTAGTGAACTTTAGTTATTGATTAAACGGTTTGAAAATGATTATAAAAAAGTTATATATTTTATTTTTTTAAACATATTTTCTTTCATTGATTTTTTTTTTTTCTATTTTTACCTTAATAACTTTATTCTTTTAGAAATCATTATCTCAGACAGCACGTGTTAATGGAAATGTTTGAAAAATATGTAAATGAGTTTCCATTTTTAGCTTATCACCACAGATACTAAATTAGCCTTTAACTTTAAGTTAGGAAAATTAAACCGAAGTTGTAAAAATACATTTTATTGTCAATCAAAAAGTGTGACATGTCTAGGTCTATAAAAAGCTCCACGCACACACACACACACACACACACACTACAGGTCTGAACTTCTACAGAACTACAAGAACAACTAAACTTTTAACAGAAATAAACACACTAAGGAGAAAGAAAATTAAAAATTTCTCAGATATAGAATTAATTATATGTTATAAATTTTTAAAAACTTATTTATTTTAAGTAATATGTATCTTTAAAAGCTGTTAAATTCAGGTACCAAAGTTTGAAACCGAAGTCACTGGAAAATCCAAAAGTTAACATTAATTAAAGAGAAGAAAAATCAAAGAATTCAAAATGTTAAACAATTGCTCATTCGTATAGATAAAGTATATCTATTGGAAACTAGCACACCACTGGAATTACCTAGAGTTTGTATTGCTTACGTAATCATTCTCCATTATTTTATATTTCATAGTTGCAATGAACTTTATGATAAATCTAACATTACTTATATCTCAATAAATAAAATCACTGAAAGCTCATGTTTGCAATATTTATAACAGCACACTAGTATTTAAATGTGTCTTTTACTAGCATATTTGAAAGAAGAATAGTTATTAAGAACTTTTTAAAATGTTTTATATTGATACATTTTAAAAATTGTTTCAATAAACGGTTCCTCTTGGATGAATTCATTTTTATAAATGAACTATTAATTCAAGATTTAAACTGTTTATGTTAAAATTTAAAATATCATTTTAATTGCTTTTAATAAGCAGTCATCTGTTACTGTTGCTAATGAGAAAAAAAATCTCTCATTTATACTTAATCTTATACTTTAAAATAGATTTGAATAAGAAGAAATGTTTTAAATTTATCATTATATTATAAAGAAGTTGCATTTATATTCCTGGAAGATTATAGTTAAAAAAAATAAATTAATATTTAATGAAACTTATTCTACTAAATATTGAATACGATATGCTAATCCATCAAACATCACATGATCACCATTGTTTATGCTTACACAAATTGCTTTTCACAGAGGCAAAACTCTTCATACAGTAGCGCCACTCGGTGCACACCAGAGTAATCAATGGATGCAGGAAGATTTGATGAAAGATACAAGCTAGAAACTAGTCTGGAATATTGGATAAGTAGGTACTAGATAGGGATTTTATGCACAAACCTTCCTGCATCCATCGATTACTCTGGCTTGCACAGAGTGGCGCTACTGTGTGGAGAGTTTTGCCTCTGTGAAAAATATATGTTTATGACTTTTATTCTTAATGTTTCAAAAATATGTATAAATAAATCTTGCTCTCTTCTCTCTGAAAAGAAACCTGCTTAATTTTAGAAAGAAGAAATATTTGCTTTTGACTTCTATATTAAATATAATTCTTATTGCATAAATGAAAAAAAGCCCACTTTAATTCTTTAACCGCCTCTTACGAGGCATCTTGTCGACATCTGACGTCACTCTAATTCTGCTAGTTTTAAGGCTAGAATATTCGTTTGACAGTTATTGATTAGGTTTTTAAAAGTTCTGTAAGATGGTGCCCTCTTCTGAATTATTTTACAAGTAAAAAATCAAAAAAACCACATTTAAAACTAAACAAAGAAAGAAGTTTGTCGGTGATTGGCTGTCAGCTGGCTCTCAGCCAAAAAAGACATTCTGATTGGCTGGAAAGAACAAAGAAACCACCTGATCAAAGAAAATAAAGAAAAACGCTGAGATTTTCATTTCGAATGCAATTTAAGTATTAAAAAAATATAATTTGAGAAATTAAAATAGTTTTTTAATAAAATATACTAAAAAAACAAAATTATTTTCGAAAAATATTGAAGATTTTAGTAAAAATATTTAAGATTTAGCAAAAAGAAATCTTTACTTTTCCATAACGTAAAATTGAAAAAAAGCGTTCGCGTCAGCACTTTTTTGTTTAGACATTCGCTTTAAGTTTGCCGAAATTGAATATATTTTATAATAAATAAATAGCAATTTATTTTTGAAAGAACTTTCATTCTCTTTCATAACCTGAAAAATTAGTAATATACTTTTTATAAACGTATCTGAGTTGAATTTAATATTATAGGCGAATATGTTTTAACAATAGGCTTTGTCTTCAGTTTGTGAGTTGGCCAATTAAAAGATTTGATTTTTACCTCATACAACCAATAATATAATTAGCTATAAGTATTTTAAATTGTTTTGCTACCAATAAATGAAAAAGTATCATCTGTTTATTAAAATTGTCTTCTAGCAAAGTATGAAGTTTCCAAAATAAAGAACTTTAATATTTTTAAAACTTTTGGTAAATGGGTTATAATTTAGAATTATAGTTTCATGTATTTATTATTATTGTTTGCATATTTTATGTATTCTTGCTTAGTATATTTTATGCATTATGGTTTAAGGTGATATTTAGAAATTCACATAATATTAACTATTTTAAACAATTCAAAACAAAACAACACTCTCCATATAGTAGTGAGATAGTGATCATGTGATGTTATTAACTATTTTATATGCTAGATAATGATTTTGGCATACTTTGTTCCCTGTTGTGAGAAATTTATCTATTTTAGTAAATATTTATATGCAAACCATGAAAAAATATTGTATATTCTTATTTTATTTATTTAAGGCTATATTTCATCAAGTCATATTTGACAAAATGTTTCTCTTAATGGTTTTAAGCATCAATTAATAATTATTATGTTTATTAAGAGATATGAATTAGTTTCTCTCTTGTGTATTTGCTATAACTTATCTTGGCAATTTATATTTCCAAGAGATAAAGACTTATCTCTCCCTTGATATTTATTTTAAAAACCCATATATTTTATAAAGAGTGATGAGTTTGGTCTCTCTTTTGTCATTGATATTTTCCTAGAGGGATATATTCTTATATTTCATGCTTGTATAACTTCTTTATTTGAAGCAAATATTATTGTTCCTAGTATTTGTGATGGTCCATTCCCACTTTTCTTATATGTTCAGAGACAAAGTTCTAGCACATTTATTTATCCTCAGAACGTAGGTGTGTGTTTTAAGTTCATGCTATCACTATGTTCAAATGGTGTTTGTTTATGTTTTCCCCTTAGAAGTATCATATTTTTGTATTGCAATAGTACATAGTATATTATTATATGTCTTTATTATTTTAGCAATTGATATATGGTTGTTTGTTTTGGGAGAGTGTGATTCTTTCTTCAGATGCATTTTTGGCTACTCTTAGTGTAGATCGATATAGACCTGATGTATAAATCTGTTTTTCTGTGCTTTTCCAGCACCACATAAGATAAAACTGATAATTACTTTATTCAAAATTTTAAAATTGTATTTCTTAATCTAAATAAGAAATATAAATCATCATCATCAATAGCAAGTCATTCCTGGATTGGTAAGACATAAATTATAGTTGGGTTTACTCACTGTTTGGAACATTGTTATGGATTGATTGTATGCTGAATGTTGAACTTCTTTGAAATAATTCATAGGTTAAATAAAAGTAAAGCAATAGACTTATTAAAATAATGCCTAGGTTAGTAAAATTTTACACATTAGGAAGGTATAGAATTGGTGGAATAATGTTTATGTTAATAAAAAAATTTGTAATAATATGATAAAAAAACAAGTCAGATGTCACATGACCTAATTTTAATAATTTTAATTGTAATAATAATTTCAATAGTAACTTCATTTTTATTAATTAAGAAAGGTGAAACTTATCATAGCAATATCTATGTTCATGAGGTGTGTACATTGGTCCACCAAAACAAACTATAAGTAGTAAACACTTAAGTTATTAATTTATTTATTTTTATGCAAATTTAAGCTATAAGTTTTGGAAAGTGTATTTCTGTTTTTTGGCAAAAATACATTGTATTAATTTTAAAACAGCGCTCTTAAATTTTGTAGATTTCCTATAATGTTATTGTCGTTGAATTTTTATTATAAATAAATATTTTATTGTTAAATCTTGTTTTAAAGTCTCACTGATATCTTGTTCACAAATCATGTGTGCAGAAATCTAAACATTGTCTAAGGAGTAAAATATTTATCTATTTCTTAACATTTTATTGATCACTATAATTTAACTGCAGTTATTTAAAATAAGACTGCTCTTATAATAGAACATTATCTGCTTCATTTAAGAAATATTGGTTTATGTTGTTAATGGAATATTCTGAATGGCCATAAAATCCCTTTTTCACTCTTGATATTGGAATGTTATTCAAAATTAAAAGTTTTTATGCATTTTATTATAATTAAAATAGTTTTCTATTAAAATCCACTATTATATTATTATTGTATAGTAGATAGACATTGACTTTGGAATAAGTGTATGTCTTCTCACATCTTTCACTAGAATACCATTCACTTGATTAACAACTTAAAAATAAATAAAGACTGAGGAATTTAATATTAGGAATATTTATACTGAATCCTGAGATCTTAATATCACAATTCAATAAGAAGAAGAAACTATATTTTATGTAAAAGAAATCACTGGGAATAGACAAATAAGATGTAAAGAATATGATGATTTTGATCTAAATCTTGAACTGTGGATCTGATCATGGCAATACGATGTTGGAATAGTAGTTGTGCAGTGTATCACTATATATGCAGAGGGGGTGGATAATAAAAAAATTATTACTAGAAAGAAGCTACTCTGTAGTGTATGCTATAAATATTAAGAGTTTTGAAGTTTATAAGAGTGAGTTGAAGTTTTTCCTTTTCTTAAAATATATTTTTTAATTATAATTAAAGTATTTATAATGTTTAATAATTATTTTTATTGTCATTATTACCCATATATCTGCTTTTATTATTGGCATAGATCAATAATGCAGAACCCTGAGTTTAGCCTAATGTTTATCAAATCGTAATATTATAGTCTAATATTTGTTTAGCTCCCAACTTTTCATTCTTTTAATAGTTGTAATTTTGGTCTAGTCTTATTTATAGTTATTATATATATATATATATCTTATTTATAGTTATAATATATATATATATATATATATAGTAAAAATCAGTCATATATCACATGACCTATATAGCTTGTATTACCAATATGTAATATATAAAGAGCCTGCTACTAGCTCTAAACAAGCTTATTTTTTTTAAAAAAAAAAAGCTTGTTTAGAGCTAGTAGCAGGCTCTTTATATATATATTATAACTATAAATAAGACAAGACCAAAATTACAACTATTAAAAGAATGAAAAGTTGGGAGCTAAACAAATATTAGACTATAATATTACGATTATATATATATACAAACTTCCAACAGTTAATATTATATCAACGTCTCATCTTGTGCTTTGAATTGAGAGTATTTCATTTACTTAATAGGCTAGTGTTGGAATGTTAATCTCGATGTATTATATATGTGTATATGTATAAGAAAGTAAACATTGTTTATAAAAATTGGCTCTATGTTTGTCTTGCAAATTGTTGCTTTTATAAGGTGAGTAAATTTGGAATTAGTTCCTCACTATATAAGTTTTTATATTATTAAAACCACATAATTTAATATCGATAATTTATTTATGGGTTTATTAAAATTATTTGAATTTAAAACTTTATTATTTGAAACTGAACACTGGCTTGACTCGTTCCACAAATCACCACTGGTTTAGACTTTCACTCTTTTTAAATATTGATGGTTGATTTATCCTTTATATATAAGAATGTGGTGGTTAGATAAAGGCTACCTTTTTGTCTAATTGGTAAATTAGGATTGATATAAAAAAGTGGGCATAATTTACAGGTTTGTTAGCATAAGCTCTCTGATTATAAATTTTTAATTGTTATTATAATATATTCAGACTTAAATGTTCCATGTTTAAGATTTTATATATATATTAATTCTAATGTTTTCACGGATGAAAGATGTCATATTATTATATGATTTGAGAAAGAGGACGGTCTGAGGAAGGTACTTGATATTGTACTGAAACGTCAGCATTTAGATTTTTCACTACACGGAATATCCAGCAAATAGTAGTAATAATATGACATATATATATATTTAATAGTGAACTCCAATTGAAAGATTGGTGATGAACATACTAAAGGCTTTATCAGTTAATAAAACTATTGCTGATATGTCTGCCTAAAATCGATAATATTTTTTTATCACCAGTACTTATCTCTACCCTCTATATATCACTACATATATGTTATTTAGGGCTGCTTAAATAACTTGATCTTCCTTAGCATCTTTCATTTATTTTGAACTGGTACAATGAACCAAGATTATTTCAGATGCCACCTCATTACTTTTCTGAGAAATATTCAAAAACACAAGTTCAAATCCTTATTCTTTAAGTGTTTACAACCCTATTTAGCACCCTAAGTATTTTGCAGATACACTAGACTCAAACCGATATTTGCACAATTAAACTGAGTAATTTATCATTTATTCAAACGATGCAATGCAAAATAAGAATTGAGATGGTAGCCTACATTTAAAAATTTAACACTAGTTATTTCCGGCAGTAACAAAAATACGATATAAATGTTAATATTTTACACATTGACTTTAAAACTTTCAAAATTAAAAATTGTAATATTATCGAATAAGCATTCCTCTTTATTGTTTATAAGATTCTACTATAACAGATATTATGCCCCCCCCCCCATCTACTTGCCAGATGAATGTTTCAATTACGGGCATTTTAAGTAATAATATATAATTTCCATAAATTCACTCTAAAATTGTATATATATTTCTTCAAAAATAAAAGAAAGAATAACACAGTATAATATAATAATAGTCATAATTAAACAAAATATTGAACTTATAATATAAAACCTTAAAATTATATCATATATGATATAGATTAAAACATTCTTATCTCTATTCTTATTTACATAAGTGCTTACAATTATATCTGTGGACAGTCAGAAATTCTTAATTTCTTATACATGTATATTTCTATGCAATCCTAGGTCAATTTATTTATTTTAGCACTTAGATCATTCATCTTCAGCTTTTCTAATTTAACCATAATCTCTGTACGTTCTTCAATCATCATTTCAGGTTGGTCGATACTAGTATCTTCTCTCCTTTATTGCTATCGAATTACAAATTGGTTATTATTACTTTGTATAATTTTGGAATACATCAGCAATTAGCAGACAAACCTCTAGGTAAGGAAAAACAAATCTTCGTTAACAATCGGTATTAATTCTTTTTTTTCTTCATATTAGGGCTGGATTTTGTAACTTTTCTTTTTCCGTAATACTACATAATAGGGCAGAGATGAACTCACATATGAAAGTTAAGAAGGAACTCATGTTAGCACAGATCACTGGTTTATTTTATCATTTTACAATTTGATGATACTATAAATATATTATTCTCCAACACTTCTAAGTGTAGCTTGCTGGATACTTCACTTCATAAGGTTGCAGTTAAATATTTATTATTCCGTTCTCCCTCCCTGCTCTAATTTCTTGAATTCATCTGCCTAAATAAGAATATTCGGACATAAATTAATTACCCAAAATTGTTTATAATTTTATTATTACTTTTAAAAAAAAAAAACTTTTTTTTTTTTTGAAAATATATACTTCCCAATTTCAAGTTGTTTACTTTTAAAAGTAAATTACCTCTCCGTTAATCAATCTTTTAATTTCTTTTTTTTTTTTTTAACCAAACGAATTTCTCTTTTACAAACGATAAAAAAAAAATCTGAATTTGTATTTTGAATACAGATCATATTTAATATGAAATATTAATTTAACCTTCTATTTAAAAATTAGCTTTAATAAATCTAATTTTTTTTTGGTTTAAAATACGCATCTTTCATTTTCCTTTTATTTTCTTTAATACAATTAGACTATATTTTAATATAACTGATTATCGCTATTTATTATAATTAAAATTTATTTTCCATAAAAAGAGAACTGAAAGATATATTTCCCCAAGTATAATAATTACTGTTTATTTCACTTATTCTCTCACCACCACATGAGAGTGAATTGACATATTTTAGTGCCACGAAACCTTAATTTTTTTCTATCCATAGTCTAGCCTCTTATTATTGCCTGCCTTTTATTTATAGCCATTTATATAAGGTCTACAATATGTATAATATTATAATTAAACAATACTAATTAAAATGCAAAGTTGTGAAGTGAAAATTCTTTCACGATTGTCTTACTAAATTTATCTTAACATTTTTGTAATGATTATAGAGTAAAAGAAAATAAATTAATTTTAACTGAAAATAATGGTAACATTTAGCTCTTATGCATTAAACAACAAATAAGCAGAAAAAATGCTTTCAATTATTGTCATGTGATCAATATCACGGCATAAAGCATAAAATGGATTCACCAACTTCTATAATGCATCATATCATACCATCTCTCAGGCTTCATTAATTTTTATATTAGCCTTTTAACTATTAAGCAAATCATTTCCTATATTAATGAAAACAGTTTTTTTATTATTCTATTATTATTATTTTATTATTATTATTATTATTATTATTATTATTATTATTATTATTATTATTATTATTATTATTATTATTATTATTATTATTATTATTATTATTATTATTATTATTATTATTATTATTATTATTATTATTAACGTCTTCATGTAATATTTTTTTACTTCACTCAAATTGATTACAACTGTACTCTACATTTGAGTTTACTGTCATTAAACGCAGAAGTAGTTTACACATTATTTACTTCTAATTTTCATAAAATAGTCAATGTTCTTTAAATCTCTTTTTCAATGAATACTGAGACTCAAATATATATAATTTTCTATAAAGGTAAATGCTTATAATCTTCATCAATACTGTTTTTAATGTTTTAAATAGCCTATTTACAATATATTATACATCAATACAGAAAAAATTAAATACTCAGATCAAATATTTTGATATGATATGATATTAAAGTTTTTTTATTATTATTAACATTATTTGAATTTATTTTAAAAGGTTTTATTACTTGTCTATAATACCATAAGCACTATTTATTCTGTATTGTGTCTAATATTACCATTTTTAACACTTTTATATTTATAAAATGTATTATTCCTAGAAAATAACCACTTTAAGACAATCATTTATTTTATGTATCAAAAAACTTTCAAATGAGGGTGAACATACCTCTCTCTATATTAGAATTTATGTACAATTTATGATTAAAGGTTATTCAGATATGCTTACAAATATGTCCAAATATTTGTTTTTTATATTTATATATATTACAAATATTTTTTATGAGGGTTTAACACTCTTTTCAAATCTAATGTAAAACTTGAACTGTTGACCTGTCTATTCATTATCGCAACAATTATTTTAGCCCAGTTCCATTTCAGGCTTTATTATTTGAATAATATCAGTGGTAGTTATTTGTTCTTTCACCTGTGTTTTTTATTTTAGACATTTTCTTGTTACTTCTACTATACATCTCTTCACATTTTGTTGAGTGATATGATGTCTTTACACTGTTCTTGTGTTGAGTGTCCAAGTCTCATATCTATAAGTAAGAACTAGTAAAGCACATGTATTAAAAATCTTCCAGGTACCTTTCCCCCCCCATATGTCATAGCATTGGCCAGGAGGCGAACCTGCAACAACCATCTGCAAACCAATTGCTTGCTTTCAAGGTGACTGCACTAACCTCTCAGCTAACAACACTCCATGTATCTTAAGTCCTATGTTTCTACATTATCTGATAATTGTTGCAACACTTCCTAAAGCACTGAAGCATTATTTGCAAAAAAACAATTATATCACCTATAAACATCTAGATGATTTAAATAATCTCCAAATTACTTTCCTATCTTAGCTTTCATGTTAATTCACAAAATAAATTTTGGAAAAGTAATGTAAAAAGTTTTGCAAATATAGAATTACCCTATTGTACAGTAGTTTCAATGTTATTTCTCCTAATAACAGTATATAATCTAGTTACCATTATCAGATTTTGAGAAAAATTCCATATCAAGTTTCTAAATCTAGATAATCCAAAGTTGTTTATTATGGAAATGCTTATAAAATCAAAGCATTTTTACAATCAATGAATACTAAGTATAATAATTCACATTCATTGGTCTTTTCTATAATGTCTCTCAATTTTTTGATATAATCCATTATTCTAGAACTACTTTTAAATCCATCATATTATTTTGATTGATTAGTTTACTGTAAACAAATTGTAATTAACTTAGAAAATATTTTGTTTAGAATTGATAATAAAGTGATAGGTCTGTAATTTCTATTCTTCATCAGTTTTGGCAAACTACAATATTACTATGCATTCCTTCAATCATCTGGTATCTTTTTATTATTTAGATATTTGTTATATAAGTTTATCAACAATGTTTCTATGTTTTCATTAGCTTTTAACATATCAATAATAATTTCTTATTTTCTGAAGCTTTTTATTTCTTTTTGGATTTAATTGCATGTCTCACTTCTTTATTTAAGATTCTTAACAATTCAGAAGATATTTTCTCCTTATGCTATAATTCTTTATAGAACGTTGTAGCATGCATTATGATTACATCATTCTTTGTAATAATAGTTTCTTGTTTTTCTACTTATTTCACAAACACTTTCCTTCCAATACCAAAATGTTGTTTTACATTTTTGAGGCTTTTTTTTCATATATCATAGCATCGGCCGGACGCGAACCCACACCCGTCTTTAACCAACTACTTGCTCGCAAGGCAGGTGCGATGGCTTTTATTTTTACTACAGTTTTCTTTGCAATTTACAATTATTAGCTCTTTATCATATTATTTTACAAGACCTTACATGTTCCATTTTTCTAATTGGATCATTTGTGGGGGGGGGGGGAATCATATTCCTTCTTTTTTTATACGGTCCCCCTCCCCTACAGTCAATTCACTGTTATGTGCTACTTCTTAGCAACAGTTAACTTTCTTGCAATTATTAATACTGTATCAGTAATATTCTTATTGATTTCATTCAAGTATAAACGATCTTCAAATTATGTTAATATTTTAAATGATTTTTGAATTCTAATTTAAATTTGCTTTGCATTAACAAGTATCTTATATATCAATAACCAAAGATCACTACCCTAAGTGTCAATTGTCTATCCATTTTTCTTTTCCCTTTACAAAAATCTAACAATGTTTCATTTAATGTTAGATAATTTTTTTCTTACAACTTATACAATCTTTCTTCCTTAATTAAAACAGGCAAAATTCTCTACGCATCTTCACCCCGTGCAAGCCAGAGCAATCAACGGATGCCAGAAGGCTTGTGCATAAAAACCCCATCTAGTAATCTTTCTTCCTATGAAAGAAATATGCATGCATGTAGGCATCTAACTAAGAAGGTCATATATATATATATAGCAGACATTTTTGAAAAAGGCAATACAAACGTTTGAAATGTTGGTAATTTGAATATTATTTTAAAATAGTACAAGATATATAAAATGAATGATGTATCAAGCCTATACTCTAATAAACAAAGTATGTAATAGATTATCTTTTTGACTGGAATACACTTCTTAACATTTTTCACTACTTTGTGACCCTTATACATACTTGAGACTAATGGTGATAATCATTATCATATCTGGTGAGAAGAAACATTTATACAGGGTGCCATCTTTTCTTTACATACAACTTCCATTTATACACTTTTATCTCAATTCATTAACAATGTAAAATATTTAACTTTGACACATTTAATATCTGTTAACATGAAATAAGTATATAATAACATATATCACAAAATCAAAATAAAAAAAATGTATTTAATACAATGGGTCTGTGATTTCTATTGTATTTTAATCCGAGTATACCTTGTATATGTTGTATACACTAGGTAGGAGTTCATTTTTGTTTATAAGTTCTAATTACAATACAGCAAGATTACTTATTAAATATTGTAATTTTAACATGCATGCACAGATACGTTTTTTTTATGTTTATAGTATGCATTTACAAATTTTGATTACAATATAAACAACTTTTTTAAATATATATATAATTATTAATAATTAATTGAGAGAGAGCATATATATATATTTGTGTGTGTGTATTTATTCTTTTATATTCATTGAACAAATAATAAAATCTTACTGTACAATATTTTTATATAATTTATTTTGAATAAAATGCAAACAAATTATCAGTTTATTTTTACATACGTTAAGCTTTCTGATGAAATACAATAATGTCTATCAGAAATCATTTTTATGTTCATATCTTCTATTCATAAATTCAGTGTTTTTACCCAAAAATTGTATTTTAATATAGTTATAGCATTAGCTGTTTCAGAAACACAAACAATGATGTCATGAATATACTTTTATTTTTTCATTATTTTTCTAATAGATTATTTATTCTTTTTGAGCACAGGCCTACTTTTGAATATGATTTTTCCTACCTTTCATTACAAATCGATTACTGTCGTTTCTGATCCGTGTTGTTTACCTCTATATGAATGCTGACACTTAATATCGCTAACTTACCATGATAGGGTGTGAATAATTTTAATGATGGAAAGTGAACCAATATGTGCTCAGAGGTAATTATTTTCAAACCTAAATGAATTATTATAAGGTCCTCCAAATTGCCACATGTACCCAATGTCACTCCCCCCTGTAAATGTGTTAAAATTATGAAATGTGGCAATTTGGCATACTTGAATGTAAAGTCTCCTACCTTGCAAGAGCATGCTTGGTGAAAAAATGGCTACTTGTGAAAAAAGTAGCCTCAAGTTGTTTCTATTGCCTAATATATTAAATTACGGTTTGCAAAAAAAAATAAATAAATAAATGAACATTTATTACCAAAAAATAAATAAATTGGTTATTGAGGTGTTGTTTATCAACCAACAATAAAACTATGTTTGAAGTAATCAAATCAATGTTAGTGAAAAAAAATTAACAAATAACATTTTGCAAATGTATTAAATTACTTTCCAAAAAAAAAAAAAAAACCTAACCTAAGGAACATTTCTTACAAAAGAAAAAAATATTGATTATTTTTTAAAAAAGCTAGAATAAAGGAATATTTATTACAAAAGAAAAAAAATGTTTATTAATTGAAAATCTATAAAATTAGTTTAAAAAATAATAAAATAAAGTAATTTTAAAGAATTATCTGTGTATTGCTTATTTGTGAAAATATTAAAAAAAATGTAATGGCGTAACAGTTATATGTGTTTTGTTGGAGGAACAACGCCTTCAAGTGGGATGGATTGTCATATGTATCAGTACCATTTTGTGTTAAATACCTGTAAAATGTTATAAATTTATGAATTTTAACTTTTTATTTTTAGTTGTCTATTTACATTTTTTGGATAACATATAATTGTAGCATATAATTGGTTAACAATAATTAAATAATCATATCAAAACGTGACAATTATAAGTTTTATTTATTTAAAAAAAAAAACAAGACAAAAATAATTAGTATCCAAAAAATATGCATCCCAGTTTTGGCATTATATCTTAATTAATTTCTCCTCTTCATCTTCTATATGAACTAAACAATCATATATATATATATGAAGTTTTCTGTATGTGCTTTACAATATACGTTTATTTCTTGTTCTTTTTATATGTACAGATCAACACTGTCTGAATTAATAACCACAGTTTTAATAACAAAAATAAAATTATGTAAAAGATTAAAGTTAAAGAAATTATATTATTATATGAGAATTTTAGAATATAAAGTGATATCCTTGTCAGTTCTTTAATGCCTATTTATTTTTACCGGTTATTTTTATTTAAATAAATAATTCTTCTTTAAATGTTTCTATTTACAATAATACTTTTGGCATGGCTGTTTATCACTTGTTTTATTCTAAAAGAGAATATTGGTTAAATTTTTAGAAACATTAAAAATGTAAAAAAAAAAAAATAACGATTCCTCATAATTATAAATTTCTATAAATTCTTAATAATCACTTTGCAATTTGTTTTAATTAATTTTTTTGATAATTGTTAATCTAGACTAAATTTCAATTTTTTCTCTAATTGAATCAATTGACTGAATTTTCCATGTTCAAGCCTTGATGCTATTTTAAAATCATTTGAAAAAAAACCCCTCACAATCAACTTAATATCTTTTTTATTTTCCAAAATTTTCTGGATTCACTGATTAATTTGTCTGTAATCTTTGATGTGAACATGCATTATAGTGTCCTTATGCATAGATAAGCAAAACTGCTTTAAATAGCTACTACAGACAACTAGAATTTAAGAGTTTTTATCCACAGAGCTGCAATACTTTTTCCAGTTAATACGAATAATTATCTAAATTGTTTTTTATATGACTATTTAGTATTCATCGAATAATTATCTAGATTTGCTTTTTTGATACTAGTTGGTTAGTACTGCAACATTGCCTAGCGGCACAGGCTAACCAACTAGTATCGCTTTTTTAGTTAATAGGTAAAAGAAGCTTGAAAAATGCTTAAATAATCTCTATCCAGAAATTAGCAAATCTGATAAATAATGTAATTTCTTTTATTATCCCTTTACAATGAGGGATGAACTATTTAAAAAATATTTTGCTTTGCCTACATACAAATTTATCATAATATAATCAGGTATCTAGGGGAGGGGGGCATATCCTAAGCTTGATTGTATTCAAACCCAAATTGTAACTGTAGCAAATCAAGTTATTACCATTATACTACCTGGTTTTTACACTTACAAGTGAAAGCTTTTATAAGATACTGCACAACAAAAACCTTTCCCATACTTTTTAACTACTGTTTATTGCAAATTTTTCAAAATAAAAATGTAAAACTCTATTGATAATTTCTTATATCTCCTAAGTATTGAATACTAATTTATTTTTATTCCTTAATTATCTATTTTTTTATATACCAAAGTGTCTTTCTTTTAATTTTTATATGTAACACCACAGAACTAAAATCAGGATTATATTATTTTCATTTTTCCATGTTATTCTCAATTTATTTTTCTAATACTTTGTGTTGAAATTAACAAATAAATCAAAACATTGTTTTACACCACTTTAAGACATATTTCCTAATATATATTAGGTAAAAGTTGCTCAACCAAAATACAATCACTCAGACATATTATCTATTCGTTGGTTTTAATATTCTCCTTGCTTTATTTGAGAACAGCCGTGCTAAATAAACATAATTACTTATACTTTGTTTTTCAATTAAACATTTATTCAGTACAAAGTTCTAAACGATTATAAAAATTATTATTAGTTTTATCACACAAATTACAACAATTTAATCTATAAGTATCAAATTATTGTACTCTGTCATAACTCTGACACCCTATCGTATAGATGAGTGCGCTAGTGGTTATGATGGTTCTTACTAATCAGTTGAATATTACCATATTATTACTAGCCAGATATAACCTTTAAACACGGTTTAAAATTAATATATTTGCTTTTATTAAACTTAACTGTGTTTTAAACTTACATTTATATTCAAAAGAGCAACAAATCAATGGAAAAACAGATTGAAACAATAACATTTGCAATACTAGGCTAACCGCTTGACATTTTTTTTAATATACTTTATAACTGACTATATCCAATATTGATGTATAAATGGATATCTGGCTATTCTTATGTAAGATTACACCATGGAGACGTGAACTTTTTTATGCAGGTGAAAATACTTTATCCTTGTATGCTATATATAATTATTAACTACTTTTGCAATAAAATAAAGATTAAAGATAAATAATGACATTATTATATTATAAGTAGTCATTTTTTAAAAACAGATATTAAGCGCTCAGAGCATATTACAAATATACTGCAAGTTTTGAAAAATAACAGTTTTAAAACTTTTAAAACTTAAAAAAAAACATATAAATATATAATTAAATGTCAAGTAGTTAGGCAACAATGTTTTTTAGAAGAGCTGAGTTTTAATGTTGTTTCCTAAAGGTGATTTGCGCAACAAAATAGCAAATTATTCATTATTTGCGTCTTTTGTTTATTTATTTATAAAAATCAAATTATAAATCTCAAAGATTGAAGTGAGAATTTTTTATATATAATTTTGCTGCCTATATTTAATTAACATACTTTATCATAATTTATATATACTTCATATTAATTAAAAATTATTATTTTTTTCAATCCCCGTGATCGCATTATTTAAAAAGGTCCATCAGATCCTTATTTAATTAAAAGGAAGTTAGAATTTAGAAAAAGTGGAACTGTTTTTTTCCCTTTAAAATAGACGTTACTGAGATCTTCTTATTAATGATAACATTCACGTTTTTTAGATGTGTGCAGGTATATATATACCCATACACAGTGATACTATATGTAGGTAAATGACAAATAGTTCACTATAGGATACATATCTCTTCAATAGCTCTCACAGAAGAACAGAAAAAGAAGAAATTACCCATCAAACTTGCCTGCAATAAGATAGTAAGAGTATATCACCCCGTTGCTTTCCTACCTGGCTAAGATTACCTAAATACTCATCTACTAATCAATTGTTTTTCTGTGAAGGCTGATAGAATAGGCCTTTGCCCTGCAATAGACTATTCAAAAATTATGTTAGCTATTTGCTATTAGTTGGTATCAGAATTATCTATAAACGAACAAAAAAAAAACATTTCAAATTTTTCCAGCTCAGATTCAAATCATAAGTTATATGCATGCCAAAAGAATGTGTTACACTGAATTATGAAGTCTTTCATCAATATTACACATATTTGTCTATATTAACACATCAAATTATACAGCAACATGTTTCTACATGTTTAATAATTTCCAAAACAATACTTATATGAAAGTAATTAAATGTCTAAAATATAATATCTATTTTGAAAAGTATTTAAAAATATTTATAAATTAAACTTAAAAAACAAAGTATATTTGATTATATAGCATTAAGAAACAAATTAAATAGTGATCTCTCATTTTCTTGTTATATACGTGCGTGTGTGCGCATGAGTATATTATAAATTGACAAGTGTGACGGCCAATCAAGTCTTTCAGATTTGCAATACGTTCTTCTAAGCTTGTAATAAATATTGAAATAACAATTCAATATAAAAATCTCTCAGTCCATACTTCATTCAAAAGCAACTGCTAACTTTAAGCGAAATAGAAATTTGAAATACTGAGCAGCCATTTAGAAATGGTGGTCAGACTTTTCTACGCATATAATTTATAAGGTATTTATTTATTTATTAACTTTTTAATCTTTACACTTTCAAAATATGAAAATAATTAGTATCCATATTATCGTATTCAATGAAGTAGAAATGTAACTCTATAAATAATATATATATATAACAAATAGACAAATATGTCTTATGAATATTTAGAATCAGATTTACAAAAGACCCATTTTACTGCAATTATTCATGAACTATAAGTATATTCAAGAAATGTTACAAAAGTTATCAGAAGAAAGTAATATTAAAGATTAATGTTAAACTGACTAAAAGAATGTTCAATGACATTTCGCTTAATAAAATAAAAATGAATATTCCTGAATTAGAAAGTATTACTAAATACAAATACTTTGATCAAATTATTAATACATATACAATCATTGAAGAAAGAAGACAATGTTAATTTTTATGATTTTTCTACTGTTTTACTCTCTCTCTCTCTTTCTCTCTCTCTCTCTCTCTCTCTGATTATAAATATACATATCTTAACAGTTCAATAATTGGATGTATATCTGTGTTGTTTGTTTAAAGACAAAATCTTAAGTTTGTTAACAGGATCCAAAAGACATTTGTCCTTTAGTGATATTTAGCCAAGATAAATAATTTAATCTATATATGTATATATGTAATAGTTTTAATAAAACTATTCTAAATACAATATTGGGAGTTTGTAAAAATAATTACATATAAGTATAAAAAATAACTGATAAAAATATATTTCTATATATAAAAAATAAAGAAATACAGAAAACCTTTTCTGATGTTTCATTCAGCTTATTCGATTTCTTCAGTCTTGCCCTTTCTTTAATTAAAAAAAGTCAAGACAAACTATTACCTAAATATAAATCAAGTGTTCCTTAATCAAGGAATAACAAAAATGAATGCATTTATTTCAAAATTAAATAGGGTGGTGCAAATGTCCATGAACAAATATTCATTCGTACAAAGTACAGTAAATATATTTATTTTTTAATGACAAATTAATAATAAAAAATTGTGAAAGAAGAAATGTATTAATGTGTATGTTCAAATCTAAAGCTAGAAAGTAATCAATTTGACATACAGAAGCTGTTTTTTTTTCATTTCTTTCTGTCTTAAAATTGCCATCTAAATATTCTTCTACAGTGATCAGCAAATGGATATCTGGTTATTTTAGAAATAAAACAAAGCTGGAACCCACCCAAACTTTCAACAACCAATTGTTAAATCTGATCAATAATATGTTTTTGCTGGCTAGACTTGGCACAACATTGGGCTATCTATCTGAAAGCTATTTTGCCTTTTTTTTCGCACACACTTAATATAAAATACATTTGTCAAACTATATAATTAAATTTTTAACTTTGTATTTATTTCTACTATTTCACGTTCCATTAAATAAACATTTTCCCATTTCTTTTATAGATGTCTGTTTACATAATTTATTAATAAATGAAAGGATTTTTAACAGGTTTCCTTTCGACGTTTTATCAAAATGTTTTTAAACGGTTGTTCGTTTTTATCGTTGCAAATAATGTCTTGATTGATGGTTTCTTCTTTAAGATAGTAAAAATCGTTTTTTTTTCCCTTTCTGATAATTTAATATTTAAGAGATGGACACAAAAAGAAACCAAAGAGAGAAAAGACCATCAGTTCAATTCCTGTCTTATTTTCCTTAAGAACAGCTTATTTCTCTTGACACCTATATTCTCGATTTAGTTTCGAATCTGATAAAAATTTAAAACCGACCGAGAAAAACTGTCCCAGAAGTAAAGACGAATGATGCGTTTTGTTGATTGTCCTGATAAAAATGGTTCTAGTTTAGGTGCAAAGTAAAAATAAAAAAATTGAGAAGTGACAAGCGCTTCCAAGCTTCATAATGATTTTATCGTCTTGAAAAGCTTTAGCAATCTTTATCGAGCATTTACCGTTAATGGATTTTTGTTTTTAAGATTCTAGTTTAATGTGTGCTGTCTTTTTTTTTTTTTTTTAAAAAAAAACACAAGTTGAACAACTGCTTCAAAATCTGAAATTCAATAAAAATAAAACATGAACTTTCTACAAAAGAAAAAAAAAGTTTATTTTTTAAACCGAATTTTTAAACCATTAAACCTTCAATTGAAATAAAAATTATTTTAGTTTACCGAGCGGTGCGTCGTTTTTCGAAAAAGTCTGAGCTATATAAAAGAATATATGAACACTCCAGAGCAAGTTCATTATTATTTGCAACAAAAATTAAGAGTTTTAGTGTGAAAAAAATGAATTTGAATGATGTAAAAATTTATCCTGTAATTGGGATTTTTGTTTAGATATAGGAAGTCTAAAGAAGACGAATAAGTTTATGATTGGAAGATACTTAAAAAGACGAGTGAAACGAAAAAACCTTGAGATTTTTTTTTTTGTTTGTTCGTTTTTGTTAAAATCTTCTGAAGTATAATGATAAAAGTTAAAATCGATTATGTATATACTCAAAACTTCCATTCTACCACATATTCTTACATCATATGTACAAAGATATATAAATGCCCATCAAGCTGCATTTCATGCTTCAGTAGGTCCAAATCACAATCTCAACATCATTTGTTCAGTATTTTCACTATCAAGCTACTATAATTTGATCTACAAACGTCAAACATTTTTCATTCAAATCTTTGATACCATCCACTTTAGATAAATACAATTATGTTCATTACTTAACATTTTTTAAACTTAATGCATTGGAAATAATTTCAATAGACACTATTCATCAATTGATCCATACATTTCACTTACATCTAGAGTACGTCTAGAGGTCTAGAGTATGTGAAAATAATAAAATTTATAATTGAAACATTAAGCTTTGTTGATAAAAATATTTATGCAGTTTTAAGAATGATTTTTGTAAAATGGTCAATGGCTGGCCAATGGGTTTACCTACTGCTGCTCAAATATGTAATTTTGTAATTTCTACATTTGAAAAAAAATATTATAAAAAAGGAATGTTATCAAAAAAATATTACTGTATATTATCGATATGTCTATGATGTTTTTGTAGGTAGCAGGCCAAATACAATTAAAGAGTTGCTTAAAGAATTAAATAATTTAAATGGATAAAAACAGATGAAAATTTAATGTGCATTCAGTTTCTTGCTCTTAAAATAACTAGAAATCAATGTAAGTTGGATTACTGTACAGTATTAAACCAATAGCAAAAAGAGGTTATGTTCCATATAAATCACAAGTGCCAATGTCACAGAAAATGGCAAGTTTGAAGTCGTTCTTATTTAGAAATAATAGACTTTGTAAATACTCATCTGATAAATGTAAAAATATTGAAATGTATTCGAATGAATTGTTAAATGGTGACTACAATTATAATTATATATATAATGTTATTAAAAAATTTAATATGAAATATAAGAATAAAAATATTAATAATAATATTTATTCTCCTGCTAATAAAAAATATAGATATCAATGCCATATATTTTGAATGATAAAGTAAATTTTATAAGGAAAATTTATAAAGGTATATGTGTCATTGCATTTTATGCACCTCCTACATTAAACAAATTAATAAATAACTAAAAATAAAACCTCATTTATAAATAAAAATTGCATCCATTTACAAATGGATATGTAGATGTGGTAGCATATATATAGGGGAATCAAGATGTAGGTTGGAAAAAAGAACTAAAGAGCACTTGCTGTTATTAAAAAGGGTTCAGAAAATGAAACAAAATTGCAAAGTAAATAATGTTTCATCATCAGTTTTTAAGTCATGTATTTATGGTTTTAACTTCAATTATAATAACCTAAATATATTGCAAATTGAAACCAATAACAAGAAAAGGAAAATAAAGGAAGCTATGGTAATATACAAATACAAACAAGACTTAATCAGCAGGCAAGCAGCAAACGTTAAGATGATGGAATTGTGGGAAGGTTAGCCTATCAAAGTGTTAGTTGACAAAGACTATGAGGATAATTAAAAGCTCTTTTAAGTGGATAAAATTTTTAAAATTATATTTTACATATATCTGATTACTGTATTTATAAATATTCAATTATAAGATTATATATATATATGTGTGTATATATATTGTAAACGCTTTTATCTAGTTTTTTTTTTCATTCAGATTAATAACATTATATCTTAGTAATTTAGACAAAAGAATATATTATAATATTAATAATTGATTTTACTAACAGTATTTTTCTTTGTGAATTATATTTTGAATTAAATGATTTATTTATGCTCCATTATTGCTCTAAGGATAATATATTTGCTTTGAAAGCTAAAGAAAACGATATTCACCTTTGAGGAAAATAGAAAAAGTATCTTTTTTTAAAATCTCACAAGCTTTGCAATAATTTTTAAAGACTTCTTTATTATATACATAAAGTAAAACGGTTTCTAAATATCCAAGTATAAGACGAAACAGCTGTTTATCAGCCTTTCATAAACAATAGTGAAACAAAGGGTCATTATGACAGGGTTGCCAATTGATGAGTGATGAAGAATTTGAATGGGCCTACATTCTTGTTTGTCTCTCTAGTTATGAGAAGCTAAAGACCCATTTTTAAAAACTTATATTAGATTATCTTATTTGGCTAATGGATGCTACTTGAAACAAAAATCATAGGCTGATTGAAACTTAAATTCAAATCCTAAGTTGTAAGCATGACAAATGGATACAATATAAGCACAATGAGGTTTTCAATTTTAGTATCAAACCCAGAAACTAAACTAGTTAATATCAAAACCAGACTAGTTAGCTTTCAACATTTTATATTTTGACTGTTTACTATTACTCTTTAAATAGTCGATAAAAATATCCGTTGTTGTGAGTGTTTGAGAAATTTTTAGTTAATATTGTTTTCAATGATATTATATGTTTTATTTAATAATAATTTTGAGAAGTGTGTGTAAATTTAAAAAAATTAGATATATTAATCTTTAACTGAGGTTTAAAGTTTATATCTCTAGTTTCTAAAATGATTAGTAATAATCATTAGTGTATTTATCTGAAATGGATGGCGGCAAAGTTGTGAGTGGAGGGAGTTTGACAATGGTAAATGAAAATGTAACAATTTACTCTAGATAAATACTTTGCATATAATATAGATATATATGAGAGATAGTGACCTGGGCCAACTGGTGAGTGCTGGTTCAGCACGAAATTCATTTGGGGGTTATTTGTCTTTTATTATATCTTTATTTATATGAATTTGAAAAGAATGGGGAAGTGTGGAGATGTTTATTATATCTATATTACATTTTATATTTAATTACTAATGGAAGGAATGAGTGTTTGTTTTTATATTATGCTTTAGCATTAATTAGTTGAAATGGTACTATATATATATTGGACTATTGCCATCATCTAATATTAAGTATTGAATGTCTTTAGAAAAAATTAACTTTATTTACATTTTCTAATTACATTCAACTGTTAGTAATAGTACAGGGGTTAGTATATGCACAATGTTTCAAGTAATTAGATTTTCTATTCTTCAGGTATTGCTGGCCTAACCAGTGACAGTACTAGGATGGGAATCGAACCTAGACCCTTAGATTCTTGAGTATTGAATTTTAAGCTAACATTCTAACCATCTGAACCATCTTATCATAGACAACTATCAGTAGAAATTTCATATACTTATCTATGAAGTTCCTCTTGATTTTTCATTTTAGTGTTTCCATAGATTATGTATACCACACTAGGTTGACCTGTGTGCTATTATTAACAGTTTAATTGGAAAATTTAAATTAAGTTACATTTTTCTAAAGACATTCACTTCTTAATATTAGATAATGGAAATAATCCAATATATAAATACAACTAAATCACTAGCATCACAAACCTTCAGGAAAACACAATGCATATATGGTAATTTATTTTATTCTTATTTACTGGGTTCTTGGTGTAAATGAAGATGTATCACTATAGTAAATATGAATGTTTTGAAAGATTGGTGGTTAATAATTTTTCGTTGATGTTAGGAAAATCAAAATTTTAACAAAAGTCTATAATGATGCATATTTATTTTGTTAAAGAATAGGAATGTTAATATTTTACCCAAAATGTTTAACATTAATATTAATAAAAAAATTGTTTAATAATAAAGATTTAGTTTTAAATTTATCAAGTGTTATTTTGAACAAGTTAAAAATTTTTTTGTTAAGTTATATAGATTTATTTCAGAGTTTAAAAAGAATAAATATATATAAAGAAATGATTTTAATTATTTGATTTTAATTTTTTTATGAGTCAATTTAGAGTTAATAAGTTTAAATTTTATTTAATAAAATAGGAAGGAAAATTAAATTGATTATTTAGAAAAGTTGATAAGATTACTTTTACTAACATTGCGATTAGAGAAAGTGACAAGAATATTAACAAAGTATTTAATCTTACTGAGATTTACGTAACTGCAAGAGAATTGCAATTTCTTGGAAAAGAAATTAACTTTATTCCTTTTTTTAACGATAAAAATTTGGTTTTAGATCCAATTTGATCAACTGAAGCTAGTGATTTATTAAATGATGAACAAATATATGCCTTTGATTAATTTTAAATAAAAAAAATTTAAATGTAAAGATGCAGTCCTTTCTGATAAAGAAAAAACTGGCTATTTTGTTATTATGTAAAATGTTTAAAAAAATAATAATTAAAGAATTAATTAATAGTAAATATATTTGGTACTTGAGAGTTTTCCAGTAAATCAAGATGGCCTCCATATTTTTGATAAATCTACAGTGGGGGGGGGGTATATAAAAAAGATTACGATAGCATTGTGAAAAAATACAAATGTTTATGAATATTAACATTTAAATATATATACTAGATTTATTTTTGATTTTATTGATAATGATATAATTTTTATGTCAATTCAGTTATGCACCTTGGGGTGTTTTTTTTTATACTTCTGATAGGATTAATAATATAAGATGGAATATATTTGGTTATAAAATAGTTTTGATATACAAATTATGTATCAAAATATTAACAGAATCTCACATAAGAGAGGTCATTTCTATTTGTTAATATTTCATACATATTGACTTATAATTGTCTATTTTATAAGTTTTTAAAATAAGTAGAAATGAATTCTCTCATATGAGAGTTTTTGTAAAGCCATATAAAAGACATTACATTTTCTTGTGGTATGAAGTTGTCTTTATCCTTGTTTAAATACTTGCTAGATTTATTATCTTTATATATATGAAAAACAAAAAAACACAAGTTAAAACTTGCCGACGCTTGTATTTATGACAATAGATGGCGTTCTACCAAAAACACCATCAAGCGTAGTTTTTTGTTTACATAAACGTTTATGTAAACAAAAAACTATGCTTGACGGTGGTTTTGGTAGAACGCCATCTATTGTCATATATATATAGTCCATAAATAAATAATTATTTTGCATTTGCATAGCAGTTTAACATAGACAAAGGTGGTGAAAATAATTTTAACAGCATTGTCAAAGCTAGAAAATACATATACACACACCCATATAATAAATAAATAGTATTAGCTTATTTATTTATCAAGAGCATAAAAATATATATTATAGAATCAATGCATTTTAAGTCCATTTATCTGGCTTAAATATACATTTAACATATTTGTAGTTTAGCAATACAATAAAAAAAAAATCATATAATTTTTTCCTTATTAATAAACATTATCTATTCTCATATTAAATATGGGATGAAAACAGAGTCTAATTAGAAGTTTTCCTTCCTTTATCTACTCATCATCAAAAAATAGAATACTGCTTTGTCATTTTCTATTTTCAGAGAAAAAAACCCACATACACTTAACAAGTAAGGATTTAAAATTTCATATCATTATCACCAATTTGAACTTTTTCTACAGCAAAAATTCTTTTTTATATAACTAGAGTCGTTAATTTTGCAAACAAACTTTCCTAGAGGAAGAAATAAGTAATGTATGACATACTTTAATATTAATGGTCAGATATATAAGCATCATAAATAATGTCTCATTCCACATCTAAAATAACAACAATAATAAAAAAAACAGAAAAGAAAAACAACAGTATTATATTTTGTCATCCTACATAAATGAAATCACCCAGAATATTGGGCTGCATTACAAAATGCTTTGAAATTAACAATACTACTTTGGAAAGAGTACTGATTTATTTTCAAGATTTCTTCGCCCTCTTGTGACTGCCTGTTGTACTATTTTCCGAGTTTGACATTCATTTTGAGGTCAGAAATGTTATTGATACATTAGTTTGAAAAAATCTAGATGGCAGAAGTCTACAACCAAAATAAACTTCAAAGGTTCTAAACCATGGGTGCTAATTAGTAGAGATCATTACAAGAGAATTGAACAATCAATTCTTTTGAATGATCAGCAAATATTGCTTTGTTTTCATACTTTATTTAAACATTTATGTTTATTTTTACACAATATTTGTATAATATTTATTTATAAACAAAAGTATGCATTATTATAATTTGATTTTATTCAAATATGTTTTATTTTTACAAATATAAATCAAGAAATTCAATCTTACAATGATAAACAGAAAACTATAGCAGTAATATTGTTAAAACCTTTTTTAACATAGAATTTTACGTTTGTATTATTTTACAAATTATAAGTACAATTATAAAAATTAGAATAGAATTTGATATAGCTGTGATAGTTTCACATTTACTTGCTGGATTTTTTTTAAAAATATAAGTTAACAAATTCAATGTAATAATAAACAAAAAATTATGGCAGTAACATTGTTAATGAAACAGTTAAGAGCAATCATAAGAAATAGTGATCACGTGATGTTTATTGGTTTAAAACATTGTTAATGTCTTTTTAAAATTCTTTTTAATTAGCTACTCCTCAATGTTTGTAATATTTTAAAAATTATAAATGCAATGTTAGATTTTTGAGCAGAATTTGATACTTATAATGGCTTCATATTTATTATTTGTTCATGTTTTAAAATGACATTTCAATCAACAAATATTTTGTTAATTTTTTTCTCTTATCACCTAATCAGAAAAAAGTTTGTTGTTCTTATTATTTATTATCTTTATCATTTTTTTCTATATTTGCAAAGTTCAAATATGTTTTTAAGGTTGTTTGCTTGTAATCTTATATTTCTAAGAAGCCATGTTCAATTTATTAAATTTTAATAAAGACTAAAGATTTGATACTAAATTCAAATGCTGAATGATTATAAAAATTAATACCAAAGAGAACAATGAAAATGTTTTCATCAGTTGAAGAGTTAACACTTTATTGGTTTAATATTAAAATTGGCAAGACTATATAATGAAATGATTTTTTCTTTCCAAACAATTTTGCAATAGTTGTATGGGGAAATCTCATCTGAAAATAGAAATAAATTGAATATACAGAAATTACTTATATTTTATAGATATTTTGATTGCTTCTATTCTTCATTTTTAAAACACATTACAAAAGTTATCAGAGTGTTTAAAAAACAGTATAAAAGTTAATTGACTCCAGTTTACACATTGCTATTTTTACACCATACTTTTTTATTTTACCTTCTACTGTAAGCTTTAATAACTAATAGATTCTAGTTGAAAGTGCTTCTTAAATCTCTATCCAGTAGTACCATATGTCTATTAGTAAGTAAATATTAAATTAAGTGGCCCTACCTAGGGTGAAAAAAGTATTATGTTGCAAGTCAAATATTGTTAGTGCCACCCTATATTTTTTAGAATTTGGTCTAATCTTGGATTTGCTATTTTTGATTTTGCAAAGCTTCAATCTTAGCAAAAAAGCTTTTAGAATCAAATTATTTTATGTAATATACATATCCAATGCAAACTGTGCAATACTTTTAACTCATCTTAAAGCTTGAATACTATATTTAATGCTATAACTACATTTACTAAATGTCAAGCGTTGGTGGCCTCGTTAGCGTAGCTGCCTTCCATTTCAAGCAGCCGGTCCGCTTCACTTCCGCTCAACGCTTTGACATATATATACTACATTTAAATCCAAATTGTTTTTTTTTTCTTTTTAGATTTATGTAAGTGTACAATTTTCTGTAAAAAATTTGTAATGATCATAATAAATACTTTATATAGAATTGAAAATATTAAATCGTGCCATCACACTTCCAACGTAAAGCTGTAACAACAAATAGAAAACTAAATTAAATGGCTGAGCGCAGTCAAGAAAGAATCATAACTGGCTGTGAATATGAGAAGTACATCTTCTTGAAAGCGCTCAGCCATTTAATTTAGTTTTCTATTTGTTGTTACAGATTTACGTTGAAGGTGTGATAGCACGATTTAATATTATCATATTGAAGACAAACGTAAAGTATAAATCTACAGGTTATAGAATTGATAGAAAATTGATATGTAAATAATTTTGATCATACTCTTTTCCCTCTTTTTTTAAATATAAATATTATCATTGCTTTTTTTTAGCCTTGTAATTGCCCTACGTCATCCCAAAGATATATTTTTATTTCCATCTATATCTTCTAAAGTATTTATAATAATTATATTATTTCGGGATGATTTTTCCATTTTTGTAATTTATCTGCTTCATTTAAAATATATGGCATTTGAAATGAAGTCATATTGCATAGGCTATTTGTTTTCTTGCTACTTATTAGTATATAATATTTCAGACACTTCAAATAATTCCCTTTATCTGACTTGCTTTATTTTATTATCACAACATACTAATTATTCACCGTCTCCATTTTTTAATCTGATCTCTTTTAAATTGTGTGTAGAATGATCTAATTAATAACTTAACTATATTACGTTTGATCTGTAGTCATTTCCATTATCTTTGCTTTTATCAACAACGAAACACTTCCCAGACATCCATATTATTTAAATGATGATCATGATTGTGACAGTAATAATAATTATCCATATTTGCAGAAGAATCAAAATTTTATTCATATCTTTTGTCTATAAAATCTTTCATTTTTACACATATGTACATAAAGTATTATGCTAAAGTATTTCGTAGGTTCAGAACCGAAGATTCGAATTCAAGCCAATAAAAACGTGAAACTTTTTCCAAATTATAAATAAATTTTATATTTTTATTCAAATATCTAACTCATATGTAACCGATAATTCTTGTCAAATATATCTAATTAGTTTTAAATAGATGATAAAAGAGGAACGGATACCGGAAAACTTCACTATTCTACAATTGACACGTCTGTTTAAATGAGTAGTATATTTTCTATCACTTTCTAATAGAAATAAGGAAAGCTTTTTGAGAGGTCTTTACCTTATTGCAGTCTACTTAAAGTCTGCTTTATTTCTCACCTTTATACATATATATATATTAATTTGAAACTAAAATGCCGTGACATTTTAATGATTCATAAGTTTTTATTTTTTCCCACAAAGCTGCTTTTTAGAATTAGTCTCGCGAAAGTCTGAATAAAACTTTCTTATAGTTTCTTATATTCATACAGGAGAATAATATCATTCTCGAAGCTACTGATCTCATTAAAGTGCATTGTGTTTTTTGTTTCAGGTAGAGTACTCTGTTAGCAGGCATTTGCGACGTTATGTTCCTGTTGAGATGCGAGTTGCCACGAAGTCTCCTCTGAGAGGTTTTAATGTTATCATTCACGATTCTGAATGCTTTGCAAGCGAATTAATTAGCTCATTTGTGGAAGCATTAAAAACAACGTCATAACTCACGCTTGTTACCGAACACTTGGGAAATCCAAGGTAAAAACGTTCTGAAAGATCAGAGATTTATTTTATTGCGCAGCTATGATTAAGACGTTACTAATTTTAAATATATGTTAACTTAAGTTTCGAAATAAATTATTATTATATTTTTAATATATATAAAATTATATCTATATGTATTATTTATCCCTCTGTTAGGATTATTGTTTTAGAAATTAGTTACGCTTATATTATTTTATAAGAAAAATGGTACATGTTCACATCATCAACTATTAAAAAACAATTAAATAAAATAAAAAAACACAATGTAAAAAAAAAAAATAAGCTAGGGTTTTAGCACAGACGAGGTAGATATTTAGTCTCAGTTATGAAGATTTTCATAATTTAACAAAATTAATTTTTAATCATTTTTCTGATAAATCGCTGTATGCCGAAACCTTAACTATATGCCAGCTTGGTAAAAAAATATTTAACTTAATTGGATAAGCCTTAGTGATGTAGGCAAAAAAAAATATCTTCGTAAAATTTGACCAGAGTCATGAATATAGATAACCGTTCTACTGATAAATATGCCAAATAGTATCTATTTAATAAACGTATCAACTCATATTTTTATGGCTACACTTTTATATGTGGTGATTATATTCATATATATATAAGATAGATAGATTATCATTATAATTAATTATTGTATATAACAGTTGAAACATCAAGCTCCAAGCATTGAAAATATAAACAATTGAATTGGCTATTGTGATTCATTTAACTGTTTACTGCAAAACAACAGCCACAATTTAATGTGTATCCAAAAATTTTATATGGAAAGCTTCATTATGTCTGCTTATTAAAGGCAAACTTATAATTCAAGAAAGTTATTTATATAAAATATTGGATATACAGTAAGAAGTGCCAATTTCTTACAGTAAAAATGATTGAATTGTTGGAACTAGAAGCAGCACAATTATTTAAACTTACAGTATTTACAATGACCTGAGCCAACTGATGAGTGCTGTTTCAGCACGAAATGCATCTTGGGGGTCATTTGTCTTTTATTACATCTTTATTTATATGTATTTAAAAAGAATGGGGAAGTATGGAGATGTTTATTATATCTATAAAGAGATTACATACGGGACAGAGAAAGGTGAATAACTCCGTGCGTGTAAAATTAAAAAGTCAGATATATTAATCTTTAACTGAGGTTTAAAGTTTATATCTGTGCTAGAGATGAACTCTAGTTTCGAAAATGTTTAGTAATAATCATTAGTGTATTTAGTATTTATCTGAAATGGATGGCGTCAAAGTTGTGTGTGGAGGAAGTTTGACAATGGTAAATGAAAATGTAACTATTTACAATGATTGTTTCGCTTGTTATATATATATAACTGACATCGAAATTAATTATATTATCACACAGTTGATTATTTATTTACAGTGTTTTATAATGATTAGAAATAACTCTTCTCTGTAAATTTCAACATCACTCAATTCAAATCATTTGTTTAAATATCTTGGTTAGTTTAGAATTGACTTCACTGATAGTTGCAGTTCAAGAAAACTTTTTATATAAAATTTTGGGTTTTATATTTACTACAAAACGTTGATTAAATATTTGTTTATAGTGATAGTGCTTACAATGGTTTTGAGTATATAATATATCTGAGAACTTAGCTGTCAGCATGTTTTTAAAACGTTAACAGCAAATTTTTTAAATAAGGTGACTGATAAATTTTGTCTTAAATTATCCTTAAAAATAAGATAATAAATACAAATTTAATATTAAATGTGATAATATTAGCCTTTTAACTAATGAATTTTCTTATTCGCCAGAATAAATAAAAATTCAAATAATTTTATTTGTCAATTACGTTCTAATAAAAATATTAATGTACAATAATCAGAATTGTTTTAATTTAGCTTCTAAAAATTAAATTATTTCACATTCAAATTATTTAAATGTAATGAAAAATTTAAAATTAAATTAATAACTGAAAAAAAGAAAAAAAAAAGAAAAATAGCCTGCAGTAAAACAAAAGAATTATATTTCAACCAATTATAATGTGCAATCACCCTTGATTTCTCATGTCTTAGAAGTTATGAATGCTGATTATTCACTTCTGTTGTCTTTTCTCTGTCTAAAAATAAATATTTAAAATAAAAATCTAAATCTAACCCCATTATTAGTGAAAAATAATCATAAATACATAAATATTTATGAAAAATAGTTGTTTTACTAATTGTCACTGCATGTCATTGATATGCAAATAGTGGTGGAGTACTATTTACTTCTTTTTTTTTCTTCTAAAATTTAAAAATTTTCAAATCAAAGTTTATATTTAGATATAGTATTGTAAAAAATTAAATGTAAAAAATTATAAAAAATATATTTATTTACTTTAAAATCTATATTCGAAAGCATAAAACATCTTTCTGAACTAGAGACATCTGGTCAACAATGGTTGAAATTGACAGCAGCACTTTGAAGCACCATATAAGATAAAAGAGTATGAACAATGGGCTCTTTGTAGGGTCATATATGGCAAGCAAAATTTGATTTGTCTGCAAAAACACTGCCAAATGCCAACTTTTTTAAATTAAAATTTTAAATATAGATTATGTTAAGAATTTACTATAAAATGAGCATAGAAGGAAGAAAATGTGACCAAAAATGGTTAAGAGAAGGTGTAAAATGTAAAAGTTACATTTTTTGTAATAATCAGGCAATTAGTAATGGAAAAATTCATATTTATAATATATAGAGTAATATTTATAGAAGTGGTGATAAAAAAATTATTTTGATGTTCTCATTGCTTAAATACAAATCAGTTTGAATACTCACCTATAACTTAAGCTCCTGGAATAAATAAATTAATTGCTGTTAAATAACGAAATATGTGGTTTATATATGTAATAAAATCAGATATTCTACGGTAATATCGCCACATAAACTCAAATATATATTATTATTCTATCTATAGCTTTGAAAATGAAGGCATAGTTCCTTCGAAAAGCTCTTTAGAAATAAATAATTAGAATAATAATATATATTTGAGTTTATGTGGCGATATTACCGTAGAATATCTGACTTTATAAATAAATTGCCTAAAATACTTTGTAATGGTGAGATAAATAAAATATATTCTAAGTATATCACTGGCAGACAAATATTTTTTTCAATTGCCCATTCTTTATGAATAGTGACATAAAAGTCATTTCTCTCTAATTTTTTTACTGTCCTGATGGCAAAGGTTTGAGTTACTTTTTCTTCATCCTCAAACATAGACTGATTAGATATTCATTTTTTAACCACATTGAATAATTGAATAGTTAGGTTCCTTTGCCTATGATCTAGCCATTAAAAATCATCCCAAACCATAATAAAGATAATAAAAACAACCTTTAAAATATTATGCAAATAAATTTCAAATCCAGATCATTGATGTAGTATATGGATAGCCTAACATTGCACAATGACCTTTTATTATAAAATTAATTTCTATAAAATAATATCAAACTGAAGAATATCATACAGAAACAAATGTGTGTTTGTTGTTGGTATTGAAGGTATTTACAAAATTAACCTCTATTTGGAAAAACACAGGCCTACGTATGTGGATGAAATATAGACTATTGAATGCTTTAATATATGAATGGGGTGCATCGATCACTAAGAAAAGAATTTATGGTTTTGTAATAAGATGGTATTGAAAGATGCTTGTCTTATCTTAGATGATTAAAAAACCATTCATTGGAATTGGAGAAGGGAAATGCATAAAGACAACTGTTGGTGATGTAAGACAAAGGAAGTTATATTATTTTGGACATGTGGTGCAGGTTGAAGCACTTGAAAAGAATAGCATTATTAAAAGTGTGAATGCATCAGTAAGAAGATGATGAGCAAGATTGCCAAAGATAAGTTTTATCACAGAATAGAGAAAAGGTGTGGCAGCAGTGAGAAAGAAAAAGAAGTATGATTTTACAGGCACACTATCATCCATTTAAAAAATGAAAAACCAGACAGTTGATGAAAACTAATCATAAGTGCTTTAAAAAATTTGCATTTTACATTAACAAAATGAAGTAAATTTTTAAAAAAATGTTAAAAGTTTAGAAGATACAGATTGCTATTCTTAAAACCATTTCTTTTTAATTTTTTAGTAGTAAAATATTTTGATTTACCTCCACAAGTGTTAATGGGTCTAAAAGTACAGTAATTTATTCAATTACTTGGTTTGTTCATGTTTTAGTTTTAATTCAATGATTCTGAGTTCCAATACATCATAAACTACTATGATGTTGTTGTTATGCTTGTTTTAAATTACCCTCTTGTGGCCATTTTTAGTACTATTTTGCCAGTTTTATATTCATTTGTTGATAAAAATTGAAATTAAAGTAAATATTGATTTATTAGTTAAAATATTGATGATATTAGTATATCACAAAAAAATACACAGTATCTGACAAAAACCTATAGCATTGATAACTAATAGATTATTTGATATTGAGATATAAAAAAACTTAAAACATTTATAAGATAGTTGCTACAGTGAGCAAAATAATTATTTTTTTTCTGTATTTTTTTTTTTTATGTTTATAATTACTTCTCAAAATACTTGTACAGAAATTATTAAAAAAAGAAATATAGTAATGTTGGCTGCAGAAAAGAGTTCTCTATTAATTGAAAGGGGACACTTTGATTCTTCTTTCAAACCTAACGGAAATAAGCACAGCAAATTCCTATCGTCCACCTCATATATTTTTGTTGCTGCAGCTGATGTTACCACATGATTATTCATATAATCTATGAATAAGAATTAGCTTTTTATCACGGTTACCTAATAGCTCTTAACTGAAATATTAGTTGAGTTTTCCTGAAGGCACAACGAATGTGTGTGGGAATGAACTTTTTAAACAAATATTTACAATTAAGTCACACAAAACAATATCATGGCCCTTATTGCCAAGAGAATGTAAAGTCTCTAGCCAAAGCAGTGTTTGGTAGCTGAAAGCAAAGGGTGCTAAAAATCTTCTAATTGCAGATTCAGTTTGCCATTTGATGATGACTTTTTATTTATAAGTACTTAAAATTGCAAATTAATTTCAAATGAAGGAAGATTGTGTGAATTGGAAAAAAACTGTCGAATACTAAATGGGACATTGTTTGACTTTGAAGAAAAGATGATGAGACAATTGATTTTTAAAAGTTCACATACTTTAGTATAATGGTACAAATATTGGAAATACAAGTACAGTTGCATTCACTATAAATAAAAAAAATGGAAGAACAACAGTGTGAAGATTGATGGTGTATCAGACAGAGTGGAAACATTAATTATTCAACATATTGAAAGAAATCAAATGCCATTAATGCAAGTTCATGCCCCAATAAGTTTTTATTCTGGTAGAGAAATAGAGTATTTTATATGGACACACAAAAGGTTTTTGATCAGACCAAACAGCAATTTAAAACTGCCATGGGAGACTTTAATGCGAAAATTGGTAATCGATTGAAAGATTAAAGTTCTGTGGATAAATTTGATTATGGTGATAGAAATGAAAGAGGACACAGACTGATGGAGTTTTCAAAAAAAGAAAAACTACATATATATTTTTTTCTTTTAGGAAAATACTAAAAAAAAATGGATGGGGAAGCATGGGTACAGTACAATTGGATTGCATTTTGACTAATAGAAAATATGTATTTCAGGATTGGAAAATTCTTTAGAAATTAAACTCAGGAAGTAACTATCGATTAGTGAGATGTAAGATAAGTGTTAATTCAAAATTTAAATTGACAAAAAATATTTAAAAAACAGTATTCTCAATTAATATTTTTAATATTCAGAAACATTCCAATAAATTTAAATTAGTACTTGCCAATCGTTTTAAAATAATAACAAATTTTGAAGATGGTCACATTTGAATAAAATCCAGAAGAAAAATAAATGTTACAGTATTAAGAACTGCAACAAAAATAGTTGGTATAAAAAGCAGCAATTTGTCAGTAAATTTTCTACTAGGACAACAATATATGAAGAAAATAAGTATTATGAAAAAGTATGGAAATGTTATATTAAAAAGAATAGAATATCTAAAATTTTATGAAATGGTGTCAAAAAAAGTTAATAACAATATAGAAAAATATAATTATGAATTACCAAGTAAAATTATTGAAAAGAAAAAAATGTCTCAAAAGTGTAAAACATCAATTTGAAATTAGTTGAAAACATATTTCTGCAATAAGAAGAAAAGATGAAACTATAACAAAAAATAGATGCCATCATGAAATATGTGGAAGGATTTTATAAAGAATAATATAACAATAAATAAAACAATAATATATCTTCTACAAAGATTTCATCTTCCAAATTGACCATTAATTCAATGAAAAAGTGAGACATGCAATTAAGTCTATGAAAAAGGGAAAAGCTAATAATGATGAAATTATAATCAATATCTTAAAAGAAGCAGGTGAAGAAGTAAAAAATTGTTAGTAAAGATATATACCATATGTATAAATAATAACGATGTATCAGATGACTGAAATAACGCAATAGTAATTTTCATATTTAAAAAAGGTGATAGAAAAAATATTCAGACTTTTATCAGTTCTATACAATTTTTTACCAAGATAATTATAACTTGTCTACAGCAAATTTTGGATTTTAATCATGTGTTTTACCAGTTTTTACTTATAGATTTGAAACTTCGAAACTTAACAAAAGAGCAGTACAGAGACTTCAAAATTTTCAACAAAGTACCAAAAGATATATGTTAGCAATAATAAAAAAGAATCAAAAATGAAATACAAATGATGAGAGAACAAAAAGATATTAACTTAAATCATTGAAGAATGAGACTGGAGTGCAACCAGAATTGACATATTTCTAGAAAAGATATAATAGATGAATACTTAAAATCTAAAATGTTGTAAAAGTTATAGAAAAATGTGAGATTGATGAAATAAGAAAGTTTACTGGTGCGATGTGGAGAGAATAGGGTAAAAATAAGAAAAACTGGATTCTGCAATTATACAATAAAGATTAAAAATGATGATGATGATGATAATGACATTTATATTTATTCTTATATTTTTAAAAATATGTTTATTTTTAAAAAATACAAGTTAAGAAATTTGAAGTAACTGTAATAAGGAAACTACAATGATTAATCTTTATCAAACATTGTAGTATAAGCCTTTTGTAATATTTTAATAATTATAAATGCAATTTTAATTTTTTTTTTTCATATGTCATAGCATCAGCCGGGATGCGAACCCATGACCATCTGCAAGACAGCTGCGATGACCTCTCGGCTAACAATGCTTGACAATTTTAAATTTTAAAATAAAATAAAATTCAGTCAACAAAAATTTGCTAATTTATTATTTTAATTGCATTATGGTAATCAGCGAATAAAAAAAAATAATTGTTCTCATTATGTGTTTTCCTAAAGGTTTGAGATGATAGTATTTTTGTTCCACTTATATATTGGACTATTTCCATCATCTTGTATTGAGTATTGAATGTCTTTACAAAAGCATTGTCACTGGTCAGGTCAGCAACACCTGAAGAAGAGAGGAGAATAATACCTGTCAAAATGTTGTGCATTTACTAATCTGTGTGGTAATTACTAGCAGTTGAATGTACCTTGAACAGTCAAGTAAAGTTATTTTTAAAGATAGTCAATATTCAATGCTAGATGATGGAAATAGTCCAATCTATAAATACAATTCTCATAATGTATTTCTCTTTATTTTTCATTTTCTCTTGATATTTGGAAAGTTCAAATATGATTTTTTTAAGAATATTTTTTATTTGCAAACTTATATTTCTAATAAATCAATTACAATTTCTTGATTCATACTATTGACTAAAGATTTCAATACCAAAATAAAATATTGAATTATTAATTCAAATTGCCACTAAAAAAGAACGGGGAAATATTGGAATGAAGAAGGATTAAGAAATACATTGTTATTTTATCATTTTAACAGGTGGAATTTCCACCACAAAATATTTTGTAATTTTCAGTTTCTTTGAGAATAATTATGGCCAATCATTTATAGGGGACTAGCTTTATAATAGGTGATTCTAACCTGCAGGTGCAATGTAAATACCACATATGGTATAATCATGCTGCTCATTAGAAATATATTACTTTATGGCATAATTCTATTTCTAAATGGGCATTTAAAAGAAGTAAAATAAAAATAAGCGTCAAGCATTGTTAGCCGAGAGGTCAGCGCAGTCGCCTTGCAAGCAAGTAGTTGGTTGCAGACAGTTGTGGGCTCACCTCCCGGTCGATGCTATGACATATGGAAAAAAAAAGTTTAAAATGATTTTATTTTTCATTAAAATAATTATTGTATATATTTTCAATATGGTCTACACATATGGATCTGCTACTTTTTCTGTTGTTCTATTTTTTGTATTTATCCACATTGTAGTTTTACTCAGAATGTTATCAGTATAGAATAAATTTCATTCTTTTTCACGATTTTAGTTCTTGCCTAAAGCTTTTGCATTATTTATCAATCCAGATAAAAGTTTGACTACATTATGCTAACTTATAAGATGTGTTAAAGTTTTAATAGAACATGTGCATGAAAATTTTATGCACCAATACCACATACAAGAAAATCAATATTTCGCAATATTTTTACAGGCTTGGTATTACAATAAAATTAGTATTATAATAAAATAAATTTGATTTTTATTATTCTAAGAATTACTTACAAAAATATAATATTTATAATATTCATTAAGGCTGTAGCCTCAATCACATGCGTATAAAATGCGATAGTAGGGACCTCTACAGGTCTTAAAACCACAAGCTTACTCTTGGAAGAAAAGAGTAAGCTTGTGGTTTTAAGACCTATAGAGGTCCCTACTATCGCATTTTATACGCATGTGATTGAGGCAAAAGAGTAAGCTTGTGGTTTTAAGATCTGTAGAGGTCCCTACTATCGCATTTTATACGCATGTGATTGAGGCTACAGCCTTAATGAATATTATTTATGTAATGAATGTGCGTTTAAATAAATTTATAATTACAACTTTATAATATTTATATAAAATTGTAGTAAAATTATAACTATAGACTGGAAAAAATGGATGAACAAAATTACCTATGTTTAAACTATAAGTTTAACTTCAAAAAATTGGCACGAAACTTAGATTATGTTTGGGAATATTCAAACTAATTTGATTTTTGTAGAAAAATCATACTTAGGTTGGTACTGTAAGAGAACACCCGTTCAATTTACAAATAAGAAATTAAGGCATTTAAAAATTAATAGTGATATAACATGCACATGTAGTCACTGAGTGTTAAATTAACAAATCATTATTAAATAAATATGCATGGGAATATAAGGTCTATAATAACAAGAAAAAGAAAAAAGCAAAAATAAATATATATCTATACTAGGAATAAATTAATTATTTAAAAGCAGCTAATTTAATAGTTCTTACTTTGCAATAAAAATGACAAAAAGAATAAAACTATAAGATGATTAGATTGAACATAAGAAACCTAAATTTCTGTGCTCTCATGCAATTATTGAATTATTCATTAATTGTTTTACAGTTTATAATTCTTATATAAATAGAAAATACATCTATGTGATTTAATGCAATCATAGACTTATGTATTAAAAACTTACGATTCTTGGATTGAAGCTCCATCTGTTACTTCAATGACTGAAATGTCACATGACCTCCTGAATACATATCCATTTAATTATATTATTATGATGTAAAATAAATTATTTATTTGACTTCTTATAAATAAATGAGAAAAGTTTTTGTTCATATGTCATGAATTTCATAATTTTCTTCCTCAATATAACTCATTATTTGAATAAATAAATTTTTGATTATATTTTACTTTTAAAATTGTGCACCTTGTTATATATACCATTTTTAAAATTGATTCAATATATCATTTATAAATAAACCAAAGTTGAAATTTTTCTCTCAGTTTGGCTTTTGTGAAGGATTTTTTTTATGAGATAAAATATAAAACAACTTATAGAGGGTTTCCTTATTTTTAGGTATATTAAAATAATCAAACCTAGCCTGACACCTCTCTGAGGAGTGCCAAAGCACGAAACCATGGTCAGAGGTTTGGGAAGGGGTTCCTGACAGAGATATTTTAAGTGCTGGCTCTGACTAGGCATTTATCATAAAGTTGTAGAGGAATTGGCAATCCTCATTGTTTATAACTTACAAGCTTAAGAGATAGGGTCATGTGATCTATGACTTTTATTTTAACTAATCAAACTATTTGTTTTTGTACTTGTGAATTTTCAGGAATACCAAGATGGCAATGTTTATTTTTGGTAAATTTCAGTAATAATATTCAAACATTTACAAAATTAATGTTAAATTTTTTTAAAAAAAATAAATACTGATAAATTTTATTAACAATGTTTATTTGAATTTTGTTTTCTCCTTTCCACAAAAATGTTTATAAAATGAGTGAAAGGATTCCAATGACAAAAAGCTATGTTTTTTTTTTTTTGTTAAATTAAAAAATAAAGTCATAAATTCGATAAATTTAATTGATAATCTTTATTTCAATTTTTTCTATATTTAATTCGGAAGATGTGCTATTTATATTTGCAAAAAATGAGTTGAGAACCTACAATCTCTCAAAGATGTCATATTTACATTTACAAAAATGAACCAAAAAACTAATAATAATATAAATAAAATATTTATAACTTATTCATGTCTACAATCTCCCGAAGATGTCTCAGTTACATTTACATAAAATGAATTAATAAAATAAAATAAATAAAATATTTAAAGTTTATTCATGTTATTGGCATGCAATTCGTAATGCCTTCTAAAATTGCTACAGATGTTCCAAGGGCCTACAATCTCCTTAAGATCTTAGGTATTAAGTTTTAAAAAAAATCTAAAATTTAAAAAAAGTAATAAATTCTGATAAATTTCATTAAGAATATTTATTTCATGTTTTTTTTACTTATATTGCAATGTGGAAGCAATGAGATACTCTTAATTAACATGGTTATAATTTTTATGATTTTTTTTGACTAATTTTTTTTTTTTTTTTTGTAAATTGTGATAATAATCCAAATTTGGGATGTTTCTGTCTCAGAACAGGATTTGGTGGAGTATTTACAAAGATATGAAATTCTAGTCTCCAGAAAAATATGCATTAATAGTCATGATATGAATCTTTATATTCTATCACCCCCACAATACTCATGTAATATGAAATCCTTGCATAATAAAATATCCCTTTATAAAAAAATGTGGTTTGATAATTCCATTTTTGATTGCATTCTGATTTATTTATTTCTGGAATAGAAATGCCATGTCAGTTGAATATGGGGAAAAGATCAACTGGATTTATGCCAAAGATTAGAACAATTACCTGAGGGAAGTCTACACATCTAACCTTTTATCTCAACTATCATGCAAAATCAGAAGACCAAACAGAATTGTTGAAATCATCAAAAGGCTTTTTTACCAAGCACAAAAATCAACTAGGGGAAGTAATTTCACAGTAATGATTATTCAATGGCTGATGAAGAGAAACCAATGACTGTTTTATTGTCACTGTTCCAGGTAGAACAATGGCTATTTTTATGAATGCAGTCAAACAAAATGTCACAGATGAATCTACAATTTATTTGAACTGCTAGAAGACATAATTAAAATAAGCAGGATTTGGACATTTCCAAGTTAATAATCAGTATAACTTTGGTGATTCAGCTACTGGCACATATTTGCGAAACATTGAAAAATTTTGAAGGTTGGCCAAATGGCAAAATAAAAAACACCACAGAACCTAATGACAACACCTGGATTCCTATGTAGCAGAATTTATGTGGCATTGACTGAAACAACAAGGTTCATTTGCAATGATTTTAGAAACCATTAGGGATGGCATGCCACTGGCATGAATAAACTGTAAATATTGTAATTATATATATACCTTTTTTGGTTCATTTTTTTGTAGATGTAACTAGCACATCTTCAGAAGATTGTAGGCTCTCCACTCATTTTTTATAAATGTAACTAACACAATGGGAAATTGTAGGCCATTCCCTTATTTTTTAGAAGCATAACTAATCTTTGGGAGATTGTAGGTTCTCCACTCATTCTTTGTAAACGTAATTAACCAATCTTCGGAAGGTAAATAAGAAAAATTGAAATAAATTTTGTATCAAAATTTATTATTTTATTTTTTAATTTAACAAAAAAAAAAAATTGGAATAAAGATTGTTAATAAAATGTATCGGAATTCATTCCTTTTTTTAAATTTTTTATGAAATTTATTGGAATTTATTCTTTCCCTTTTTTCCATTTAACATGAATTTTGTAAACGTCACAAGATTGTTAATGAAATTTATCAGAAATACTGGCTGCCACCTTAGTAAGCCCTCAAAATTGTATATTTATCAAAAATAGGGGCTGTCATCTTGTATTTCTGAAAACTCACAGTACTATTTTTTTTAAAAAAAATTAAGTTAAAATAAACATCAGAAAATTCACTCCTAATCTGACTTCCAATATGACAATTCTTAGATCTTTTTAAAAAAACAAACAAACTTTTTTTATGAATTTTAGACAAAACAAAATATTTAAATCCAAAAAACCTGTGTTAAGAATTTAGTTGGAAACGATTCAGGTAGTGAGAAAGTTAAACAATGCTGGTAATCAAAAGACTGGCAGGGAAAAAGTAATTTTATAAATAATAAATTATAACTAATATGGCATTAAGATTGCTTGTTAGAAATTAATGTGAGATCCATGAATTATTTATATTTTTCAAAATTGAACCAATTAAAATTCATGTGTCTACCACGAGTGTCTTAAAAATCAATATTATGACGTTTAATTTCCTGAATTATTTGATTTAAGTAAAGCTTTTGATCTTCTGTCTTCTGCTTCTTATTGTTATTCTTATTATTATTTGATCTTAAGATTTTTAATGTATTTTTGATAAATGTCTGGTAAAATGTTAAATATGATAATAACATGCATAAATAGTTATTATTTATTTAGTCAAGCATTGGTGGTCGAGAGGTCAGCGACGTCAGCTTTACAAGCAGTTGTCCCGGGTTAGCGGGTTCGCTTCCCGGCTGATGCTAGGACACATGAGAAAAAAAAAGTTTTTATTTAAGTTAAGTTAAAAAAAATTGGATAATTTAAAAAAAAAAAAAGCGTTTTAGTAATAATAATTTAAAATAGCTCTCGGTCTAATAGAAATCAACGCGCACACATATAAGTAAAAAATATCAGATCAATACGAGAGAAATGTTAATAATAAAAGTTCGACTATTATTTTAATTTTATTACATATATTGTATTAAACTTATATATATATATTTGCAGATCAGAAAAAAAAAATTAAATAGTAATGAAAATGATCGAGAAATGCTACAATTTTTTTCTCTTTCATTTAAGAATACGTTATTTTGTATAAAAAAAATTCAGTCGCTTTATTTAATATATAGATGTATATCTTTTTTTTTTTCCAATAATATATGGAATTTTAATATAAAATATACTTTTGTTATTCAAAGTTGAGATTGAAAAACATTTTTTTATATTCACATATTAAAGAAAATTGTTTCAATTTATTTTTCATACATAAAAAAATTATTTTTATTATTAAAGAGAACACACATGATTAAGTGATACACATAAATATGTAATATATATATTTAAAAAATTTAAAAATGTATAGCCTTGTAACAAATTGATTGATACGTTTACAGGAATCTATTTTTTTGTCCTTTTAATTACGAAATTTATCTTATACAGTGTGTAAATATATATATGTCAGTCATAAACAGCCTACTTCAGAATAAAAATATCTCTTTATCAATATTCAAAAATTTAGGAAAAATACAAAATCCTAAATATTAATGAGATGATGGGATGAGATAAGCTGTGAGTGACTTCAACTTTATCGGAGTCAGGAATCTTTCACCATGCCCAGAGAAACATGTTAGCCATTTTATCTTACCTTTCCATTTCCCAACCTAAGTTTTTGCCATATTCTTTATCTTTCTCCATCCCATTTCCACAACATAATTTTTGACAACTACATGACCTTTGTACCCCCCTATCATTTTCCAAACCCAGCATAAAAAACAAGAATCCACCTTCTACATAATCCTTTTCTTTATATTTATTTTCCCACAACTTCATTTTTTGTGCCCTTTCTACTTGAAAACATTTACATTCAATTAATAGATGGCTAATATTTCCTATACTTTCCTTATACAACTTGCAAACCAAAACACTCATATTTTTCTATTTATGTGTATATTCCTTGTTGCTAAAGACCCTGGTTGAGCCTTAAACTGTAAACTACTTTCATTGCCATTATCATAAATTAACTTGCACCCAATATTCTGTTTATTTCCATATATATTTAAACTCTTTTTACTCTCCATATTAGTTCTCTCTCTTTCTCAAACTCCATATTCTTTACTAATGCATCTATTCTTCTATCCCATTCCTTGCAACTATTACACTCAACAATTCTCCTAACACAATTATCCCACCTTTTGTATAAGTATACATACATAAATTCTTTATCCAAATATTCTGCATATTGTACCTCCTCTCTCACCCATCTAGTTTCCTGCCCTTTACTCATAACTCACTTAAATACTATTTTGGCTATATCATCCATAAACTGCAATCAACCAAACATTTTCATTTTGCTTTTTGCATGTCTCATATAAAAACCTGAGCATCCCATTTCTTTTTCAATTGCCTCCATTGCCAGCCACACATCTGCAACTAATGCATGTCTTCCTACTTCTCTTCATATTTTTTCTAAGTAATCTAACACCCCTTTACTTACACATAATGCATCATTGCCACATGTTAACCCTGCTACTGCCACTCCCTTCCATAAAATTCTAGCTACATCATATTTATTATTTGAAAACACTATTAATTTCTTTATCAGTCCCTTTCCTTTCTTTGTTTCGTTTATCACTTTTTTCTCCCATTCATCCAAATAATTTCTCTGATTACTTAAAATGATTCCCAAATAGTTATACCTATTTACCACACTTAACTTTATATCCCCTAATAAAAAAATTTGTCCATCATTAGTTTGATTTTTCTTCACAAAAATTTAATCTCCCTCTCTTTACCCACCCTTGTGTATTTTCTCAGCATAATTTCCATATCTTCTCTTTTTTCTGTGTGCAAGAAGACATCTGCAAATAATAGACCTGATAATGTATATACTCCCTTGCCACCTATTAATGCTAGCTCTACCCCTTTTTCTAGTCTTCCTGTTGCTCTCTCCATTTCTCTCAAATACAACAAAAACAAAATAGGTGACATAGGGCATCTTTGCCTTAGTCTCATACCATTTTTAACTTTAACTAATTCGATGCTCTCTAATTGATATGTATAGTAATTATTTTCATGCAATCTCTTAATAGGATCCACTAAAGCTTCATCCAGTCTTAAATTTACTAAACTTAATCACAATCTATTTCCATTTACTATATCATATGCCTTTTCTATATCTATAAAAACCATATTTAAATGGCTACCTGTATTTCTACTCATATCTATAAGTTGTGTAACTACAAATAACTATCTCTTATACACCTATCTGATCAAAAATCTCCTTGCATTTTTTCCACTATATTATGTTCTTCCATCCATTTTGCAACCCTTCAAGCCACCATATATGCAAAAACATTATAAAACACTGACATTACCACTATTGGTCTATAATTACTTAACTTTCTATGATCCTTACTTTTTCCTTTAAATAGTAGCCTTACTCTTGTATTACCCCAACTATCCAGAAAATCTCTCTTTTGTGTCATCTTATTAAAACATGATAATAGGTTTAATTTTGCCCTATGTCCTAAATTCATTTCTATTTCATTTCTATCTCTGTTGCCTATCCTTTTAAACCTCTTGCCTTTCCACTTTTCAATTTCTTCTCTACCTCATTCAGTCCATTTTCTGTGAACTTAATATTTTCATTACTATATGCTTTTTAAGTTTGTTATTACTCTCTCTTTCACATCTAACATCTTTTCTATACCAACTTCACACTTATTTAAGATTTCGCTAGTTCTTTTCAAGAGCTACTCTCTATTTCATCATCATCTAGTAATATTATTTCTCTCTCCCCTACCTTCTTTCTTTTAATGTATTTCCAAAATTTTTTACTCCCATCTCTTCCACTTTTATTTATATCCTCTCAATTTACTATTTAATTTCATTCTCTCTATATAATTATCTATCTTGGCCAACTTCTTTTTTTCTAAATACTTGTCCCATATAATATTAACATCTTAATAGCACATTTATATTCTCTGCATGCATTTTTTACTCTCTTTTACACTTTTACTAACTCTCACTTTTCTCTTACTTTTATTTTCATGAATATTCACACCTAAAACTCTATTTGCCACTTTTTCTACTTCACTACACTAGTCCTTACATTTACCCCCAACCAATTTCTTTGTTTCTTCAACTTTTATTTTATATTCTTCTAACTATTCTTATCGTTCATTCTTCATCCACATCTTTCACTATCCTTTCTACTTTTATTACTATTTCCCATCACATTACTAATCATTTCTATTATAAGGAAATTATGATCACTATTACATACTCTTTCTTCATTACCAAACACTTTTAATTTTCAGTACTTTATTCATTTCCTCTTTCACTACTAACACATAATCTATTGTGTGAAATATATTATTTCTAGACCTTGTGTCTTGTCCATCATAAATATTTGACAAATTTCCAAGGCTCAAATTCACTGTCTGACAAAAATTCTTCAAAATCTGTCCATTCTTGTTATCTACATCATCAATTTTTTCAATATGCCCACTCTATCCTCTAAAATCATTATTCTCTTCACCTTCCACTTCATTATAGTTTGATTATCTCCAGTGGCTATATACATTATAGCCACCATCCATTCTTGTCTTCCTAACCTTATCTCAAACCCGAAATGTTCTTGACATTTAATAATATTTAAATACTTTTTTGACATAACTCCTACCCCATCACTCCTTTTTTCTTTTTTCTTCTTTTTTATTTATATCTGCCATAAAAGTCTTCCGGTATAAATTATTATTCTTTTCTTAAATGTGTTTTTACTACTGTTAATACCTCAAGCTCTTCATTTTTAACTGCTTAGTTTAATTCCAGCCATTTTTTGATCTCCTACCACCTTGCATATTCAAATATCCAATTTTAACAATTTCTTCTTTGCTAACTACCCTTTTATAAATTTTTTTGACTTTTTCTTCTCCATTACATTTAAAAACATCTTGCTTTTCATTAATTTTTCAGACCCATCCCCTCTCCACACCTACATTTATATCCAAATCAGTTACCCTTTGTTTATATCTTACATACCATCCATTCTTCTTTCTGGTAACACTGCAATTTAAAACATCCCCCTTTATAAGTTTCCCAAACTATATTTCTTATAAATCAAACTCCCTAAAACTTCACTTCCTTGATTTGCTAAGTGCAATCCATCTTTACTATGTAACTGCTCTTACTAATAAATAAAATCCCACACATCCACAAACATAATATCATTTCTCTCACAATTTGTTCAATTTCTCATTTATAGAACATGCCCTATCTAACATAACTATTGTCAAAACTTGAATAATAATCAAACTATTCCTATGCTTCCTTTAATAATACTCAAATTACTAATCAATTCTTTGTCATCCATTACTCTCTCTGAAGACTCTGACAAATTATTTGTCCCTACCATAACATACACATCTCTACTCCTTTATTCCTTTACCTTATCTGTAACATCCCTAATTCTAACTCTATATAGACATATTCTTACATACCTGTTTCTGTTTTTCCTTGCAATTATATCTCCACATTCTCTAATTACCAAATCTTCTATCAATACTATCTTATAATTTACTTTCCCTACTTCATTCATAACATTCTTTTTCACCTTCTGGACTTCCTTATCTATTTCTTTCTTATCATTCCTATTCAATAATATCTTTAACTATGCACACTTCATCTATAATGATTTTGATTTTGCTTTTATATCCTTTACTTCTTCCTCAATCTTACTTATTCTTTGTCTAACCATCTCCATTGCATTACTTATTTTTTCCATCCATACCTCTTGTCATTCCACTAAAAACATACTCTATCTTATCTTCCTCAACTTTATTTTGCTCCATTTCTCCTGACTTTCTCTTTGAACAATTTATATTTAGAAACCACTTTTTCATCTCTTTTATCACATTTATATACTGTCTACATAGCAATAATCCTATTACATCCTTCCTAGTCTTATTTAAGAATTTTAAATGATAAACCTTCATCACATATACTACACTCTACCACAGCATGCCTAATTTCTTTCTTACAATTATATATGCACTGTGGAATGCAAATACAATCCATATTCCTTATTTTTCAAGACCCTCACTCGATATTTAACTTTATGCTTTCTCTCCTACTCTTCAAACCCCTTTATACAAAGGAGAAAAACTTTACTTTTTTTCAATGGCGATTGATAAACACATTCTCCAAACAAAGACATCAAAACATAATTTTCTTTCTCAAATAAATAATTTCCTTTCTTAAATTAAAAAAAATTCTTTAGTAACAAAATTACTAAAAAACAACTAATCTTACATACAACTTAGTTATAAGGTCTCCTTATAGTAATACCACCACAACAACAAAAAATTCACTTCTATACTTAAAATGGTATAACAAACACATTATTAAAATTCTTTGCATCTTTCCAAATCCATAATTTTTTTGACCTCAATTTTCTCTCCACATTCGCACAGCAAGCACACAATTTTTGTAGTAATCAATTTCTTAAAACTAAATGCAATATATATATATATATATTAAACATTGAACAATAAACAAGTGCACATATTCCAGCTACATAAAATCCAATTTTTAATAATCAAATATAAGTTTAACTATGAACGAGGTTAATGGAAATAATTATATTGTTAATTATGGTTATTTGCGACTTAGGCAATTTATATGTTTGCAATGCATTTACACGATTATCTCTGGTTTTTTTTTTTCATTTTTTTTTTCATTTTTTTTTTTCATATGTCATAGCATCGTGTTAATAAATAACTTATATAAAATTCAAAAGTTTAGCTACATATGTGATATATAATAATTATTTTTTATTCTTAACAAAATAATTTTAACAAGTGAAGTTATTACAAATTCATTTCTTTCTTTTTAATTGACAGTTTCTTTTAAAATAACACCCATGTAATAAGATTTATTTATAAATCCAAATTATTTAAAATAAAGTACAAATCATTTTTTAAATGTAAGACTCATCCACAATAAAATAATTATCATTTACTTCTTCTTCACAAAGGTCAAAAGTTTGTTTAGGGTGATAGTATAGCCTTGTAATTTTTAACTGTCTTTTAAATAAGTATTAATACTTAATTTCAGCCAGAATTATTCAAAATATGATTGAAAAGTGTTTCAGATCCTTTTTATTCACAAGGCATAGTCAATCATGGGATTTGAATTAAGCAGTATTCCCTTTTGATCAAGATAAAAGAAAAACTGATTTTTTACACCCAAAATTTAATTTCTTTCTTGAATCTTGCTTCAGTTCTTTTTTTAAAACAAATTTGCATATAACTTTGCTTAGAACAAAATAAATTTTTTATTGACATGAATAATTTTAATTTCAATATATATATGAAATATTATGCCCCAGTTAATTATTCTTCACACATGGACTATAAAATCCACATGCACTCTCCCATCAGCTAAGATGATACACTTCTGCTTAGAGTTTATTCTTTAAATAAAATAACATGTATTGGCCATGCTTAAATTTAGGCTTTGATCTTATTGGGAGCCTGATTTTTAATTCAGCATATTACCTGCACATTTTCAGATTATGGATTACAATGAAGAGAAAATTTATCATTTTTAATTATCTGTTACACTGAATCTTATTAAATTGTTATATTATTAATTATTACATATATACCAACTAATAAGATTCAATGTTGCAGGGTAGTTAAAAATGAAAAACATTCTCTTCTCTGTCATATATAATCTGAACTCATGCAAGTAATATGCCAATTTAAAATCAAGCTCACAATATGGTTAAATCCTAAATTTAAACAAGGCAATAATTATTGATTTATTTAAAAAATAAACTACAAGCATAAATTAACCACATATGCTTTTAGAATATTTATTGATGTGAGAGTGTGTGTCAATGCATGTATCCATAATATTTCATATGTGTGTAAATTGCTATATGATTAATTATTATGTATATACTGTAACAGAACAAATTTAATTGCAGTTAAAATTAGTGGTATTACAAAGCTTAATGATTAAGATTACTTAATGAAATGTTTTGATAGCTTGATTAATAAAATTTTATAGAGTCATGCATATATGTGCATTAAATATATGTGTAACTTATATTACACCAGCTGAAGAAGTTAATATTGCTGTTAAATATAATTTTAAAAAAAAGAAGTTTGTAAAATTATGATTAATAAAATGATAATTTATGTAACGAAAGGCAACAAAATAGATAATTTATTGAAAAAGAAATTAGAAATTTATTTAAGTTTTAGTGAACACAAATGAATTTCAATTAAACTGTGTCATATTTTGTGATTCAGATTTGCTTACTATACTAATTTGCCCTTTTTTATAGTAAATTGAATGGAAAATCTGGATACATTATTAGAAGTTGTAAAGCACTAAAATTAAAAAAGTTAAAGAACAAATTTCAAAGTTTGGTCATTTTTTTCTTTTTTCCCGTGTTATAGTAAATAAACATAAACATTCTTTAATTATATAATCATTTATAAAATAATGATATACTGTGAAAATATTCATGGAAAATATGTTTTTGTAAATAAATAGATATTAAATCTTGTAATTAGGGCTTGATAAATATACTTATATAAATAAATAGAGACTTGATTATATGTTAGGAATTGAAAAAAATGTTAGGAGAACATTATAAAATTATAAAAAAGTCTGAAAAGAAAAACAACAGTAATCTAGTCTAAATCTTGGTTCACAAAGAAAACAGCCACAGTGAATCCATGAAGATAGAAAAACTTATGGTTTAAAACAATCTACTTTCAAATGATTTGGGGTATCTGTACCTTGCTAAATATTTTAAAGTACTTTTCAGTAATATATCCACCTCAGAGATATAATGGCAGTAGATGGAACAGGTTTATTTAGTATGAGTGGCTAGAAAACTTTAACCATTCTGGTCTAAGATCTGTACTATGCAACCATATCCAACGATGAACATTGAAGTTGCACAGAATATGAAATTGCCTGTTTTTAAGAAGAAAATCATGCTGTAAAGAAAGAAATGGACTCCACCATAAGGTGTACCATATACTCTACCTATCAGCACCAATAACTGAAACAGATAATGACTATCAGGACTAGAATGCTCAAGACTTGTTTGGATATATAATAAATCTATGATAACTATAGAGAGCCATGCTTTAAAACATAATTTAACCATTGCATTTTTAATTATGAAAGTTTCTTGGGCCAGAAGTCAAGAAATTGTTCTTGCATTTTTTGCCATCTGCTGATAAATTTTATAAACCTTTTTTTTAAAAACAGCTTTAAAATTCACATATATATATTCTAATATTTTAATTTTAAAAATGTTAGGATAATTGAATAAGAGGGTCTTCAAAGTATACAGTGATGAGTGCCTATTATGTGGTTGGCAATGTCAAACGTTGCGAGAGTACGATGGTCCAGAAATTTAATTTCTTGAAAACTATATGATCATTTTTGTATAGTAAATGGGTAATAATTATTAAAAATCAAAATATATATTATTACATATTTATTTTTTACTGAAATGTTTTATTTTTAAATATAAAAAAATATAATCTTCTAAATATTATTACCATAGAGATTATGGTCACAGAAAATATAACTGTCTTAAAATGATTTCACTCAACAGTCTGTTATAACATATAGTGATATCATAAAAATTACAAAAAAAATGTTAAACTTTTAAAGCATAAATTGATAGATTTACTAGATATTGAAAATAATTCATTCAGATTTTTAAAACAAACATCAACAAAGAAGATTTTATTCATTTTGAAAATTGAAATCTGCTCCAACTGAAATTTGATGTCAAAACAGAACTTTGTTTTGATTAAAATCTAATTTTTAAAATAATTCTGAGATTCAAATGTAATTTTTTTAAAATTTATTTAATTTATAAACAAAAATAACTATCAAATGAAGTCAGTTTTTTTATATTCTGATAAATAATAATAATTTAATATTAAAGTGAAAGTTGAAAACTTAAAGTAAATGAGAACAAAGAAATGTTAGAATGCTAGCATCGTACAGGAGGATTAAGATGTTTGGTAAAATCTTATCTTTACATTTATCCATAACATCTTAGATTAATTACTTATAATAATTTTTTTCTCATTTTCAGTACTTTGTATTGTCTCTAATAGAAGTTGTAAAAACATATACAACAATTTTATATTTTATTTATTACTAATAAATTGTTAACTGATTTTTATTATTAACTAGTTTAGTTTGTTTGGGATTTTCTATCTCATTTCAAATATATATATATCCTTAATATCCATTAACTTTAAAAACTTATTCAATCCACTCAGTTAGATACAGGGATTATGTAGTAATTTAAAATGATGATGGTCAGTGGTATTGAGATTTCCAGAAATAAACTTTTTATTTAGAAAGCTTGGTACATTGAGATTAATTTTAAATTGAATAGCTGAAATACACAGGCTTATATATACCTGTGTCTATATATGTAATAGACAGGGTATGATCACAGACTTTCACATGACCCACCACTCTCCACACTATCTCATAACACTGATACACCTGAACACACATATGTCGAAAAGATAAATAATCACCAATATACGTATTTCATGCTAAACCAGAAATCATCAGCTGGTCCAGATTACCAAAGTACTTTTGGAATAAATATATTTAGCTTAACATAGTGCTAAATTATTTTATCATTATTGTCCTAGCAGAAATGTTTATATATAATTTTCTTAACAATTGCTAATTATTTATATTGGTCCCCTATTTTAAATCTGTTACAATACCAACTAATAATGTTCATTGTCATAGGTAGTTAAAAATGGAAACTCTTTTTTCTGTGATATATAATCTAAATTTATGCAGCTAATATACCAATTTAAAAATCAGGCTCACAATATGATCAAACCCTAAATTTAAACACAGTCAATAATTGTTGGTTTATTTAAAAAATAAATCTGCATTTAAAACATTTATTGCTGGGAATGTGCATGTCAATTGTATATTTTATGTGTGAAGAATAGTTGCCATCAAAAATACCTCACTATATTATTAATTATTACATATATGTAAAAGTAATAAAGAACAAAAAGTACCTGCTACAACTACTATATCTCTAAATTGCCCAGAATTTTGAATAAAGTGAGATATGCAATTAAATTTATGAAGAAGGGAAAAGCAAGGGTAATAATGGAATTGTAATCAATATCTTAATAGAAGCAGATGAAGAAATAGAAATTATTTTGTGAAAGTTATACACCAAATATCCAAATGATAAAGAAGATATTAGAAATCACAGAGCTATTAGTCTTTTATCTTTCTATACATAAGTTTTACCAAAATAAATACAACTCATCTACAGAGAACATTGAATTTCAACTAACAAAAAAAACAAGATGGATTTAAAAGTGATACAGTCAATTGAGAGAAAGTTATCAAAAAGACCAATGAATATAAGTTGACATTATGCTTTGGATTTGTAGACTATAAAAAGACATTTGATTCTATAAACAATTCTTCAGTGATTAAAGCATTAGATCATCAAATTGTAGATCCAGGATACTGTCATTTTCTGAAAAATGTTTATAAAAATGCAACATTACATAATAATATTCAACAGATTAACATTGAAGGGTTATCTCCAAAACTTTTTACAGTAGTTTTGCAAGAAGTATTGTGTTGATTAAAATGGTAAGCTAAGGAAATAATAGTAAATAGAGATTATTTAAGTCATCTAGATTTTGCAGATGTTGTAGTTGTTTTTGAAAATAATGATATAGAGCTTCAGGAAATGTTGCAAGAATTATTAGATGAAAATAAAAAAGTAGGATCAAAAGTAAATGTTAAAAAGACTTGTGTAATGTTTAATGGATATTTTTCAAAATAAGAAAATAAAGATTGATAATGAGCTAGAAGAAATTAACAACTACAAATACATTGGTCAGATTTTTACCACAGATGGAAACACAATGGATGGAATTAATTATAGAACTTAACATGGTTTAGAGTGCTTTTGGTAGATATAACTTAAAATTAAAATGAAATATCCCTATGTATTTGAAAAGGAAGGCTTTAAATAAATGTGTTATTAGTTTTTAGTCATGCTGAGATTTGGACACTTAACAAAATAACAATGTAGAGTCTTCAAACCACTCAAAGAAGTATGAAGAGTTGCATGTTAGGAGAAGTAACAAAAAAAGATTAAAAACTAAATACATGGGTGAGAGAAAAAACAAGTGTTTTCTACATTATTGAAAGAATTAGAAGAGTAAAGTGGAGTCAGGCTAGGTATAATGTTAGAAAAGATTATAATAAAAGGGCAGTTAAAATCTTAAATTGAATTCCAAGAGATTGTAAAAGACCTAGAAAAAGACCACATGTGAAATGAATGCATGAAATAAAAAGTGTGCTGGTGTAATGAGAAGAGGGATTGAACTTGGAGAGACTTTCATCCTGAAGAGGATTAATAATAGTTGAAATTGATGATGATATGTGTATATATAAAAATAAACTATATTATATGTATATGCTAAAGCTATATTCTGATAGAATATATCTTATTATATATATTCAAATTTTTACAATTTTTATTAGTATACGTCTCATCTCAATTTGTATTGCGTCATAAATAAACACCAACATAAAAGTTCAGATTATCCTCTTTGTCATACATGTTTTTCATAAAAAAACATTCTCATCATATGAAGTAAGGGCATTAAATTCTTGGATATCCATGCTATCTGAAATTTTAATAATTTTATTATTATATTAACATATATGTGAGATGTGTTAATGTTTAAATTAAAAATAATGTGATTTATTAGACCTAAAACAAATTAACTGACATGTCAATAAATACAATGTGTCAATAAATGCAGTGACAACAATTATATCACATTGAAATAAACAGCCAATCAGATATCACAGTAAAATAATTTCCCTACCTCAACATCATTCATTAATGGCAATATGTAATTCATGATGAGAACTGATTAGCTGATTATGTTAATATGTCATAGTTGGAAGATGTTATTGGTTTCAAATTTTTTATATGTAATTAGTTACATTATTTCCAATTTAGAATTATGAATATTTGCTTTATAGTATATTAGATTATAAATTATTGTTTATTTCAGACTGAGATGTTATTAGTAGTAATAATGAATATCAATTCTGCCATAAGCTTATTTACATAATATTCAAATGTTTAAAATGTAAAAGATTGACTCAGGATTGCTTCTTGACTTAAAACTTATAGTTTGGAAATTATAATGAGAGGACTACTACATTATGCTGGAATATCAGCAGTAGTCTCATTAGGAAACTAATGAATGGTACTGATGTTTGAAAACAATTATGCTGATTGAACAGTTATTTTAGTAAAAGATCATAATCAGAAAGTGTTCTTACATGTAAATTTATTGTTGCTTAGTTAAATTTGATTAAGTGTAATTATATAAATATTAATTAATTACCATATAAATATGTAATATATTAACATAAGTTATTTAAATACTCTATGCAGCAATATTTGATGAAAAACTGGTTAACCACTTGCAATATATATATATATATATGTTTCTGCTAATCAAACCTGACATCATTAGCTGCTCAAAAGACCAGTTAATATCACATCAAGCACAACAACTCAGTTTCTATTTGGACAATTGATAATGTCAGTTTTAACTGACAGAAATATAAGTGCAGCATAGATATAGGTTTGGTTGAATTTTCATCAACATTCTGTATAAAAGCATAAGTTTCTACAAATTTCTATTCCTGTACAAGGAGTAAATAAATAACATATATTAAGATGGTTAACTGTCTCATGGCATACAACAACATAGTAGTATGTGTGCATGCATATATATATATATAAGGTTGAAAGGAAAAATAGAAATAAACACAAAAAAATTTGAGATATTTTTTATATTACATTAAAATAACTGTTAAAAATTAAATAATAATTTTGAATTTAAAAAAATATTATAAATTAAACATTTAAAAGAGGTCTAATTAATATTTCATTAATTCTGATTTTGAAATCAAAATAAGCTTGTTTTCATGTTATAATAGATAGTACTGGTAATTATAAAATTCTTCTATCTATTTTATAATTAGATTTAAATTTTTTTAATAAAAGCTTATGATAAAATTCTACAATCTGGTGTTATTTAAATGATAAAAAATACTTGGAGGTAAAAATTTGATTTTAATTAAGGTGAATTTTTTAAAAAAAACATTAACTTTTTTTTGATCAATATAAAAAAAGAATTTATTTAATTATTTTTTTCAAATTCCATGAAAGATGAATTTCACTCATTCAGAGGGCACTAATAACAGTTACACAGCATTATCATTATGAGGTTATAACTGAAGACAAGAAATAGGGTTGCTGATAATGATTGACTGCCAACAGATCAGATTTATACCCCTTTCCTGAAAAATCAATAAGCCAGGCTACTGTTTTAGAATGGACTAGCTTACCAAGAGATTCCAGTAAATAGCCAACTTACTGAAAAAAGTATCTGTTATAGTTTATATATATATACAGTTTTGTGTAATATGAAAGGAAGTACAAATGAAGTTATTATAGCCATATATATTATATAGTATGCATACAGGAGATATACTTCATGAACAGATATTAGTTGGTGAGTAGAAAAATAATTTGTTGAAATATTATTTTAAATAACTAATGCACAGTTAAAATCTCTAATTTACAAGTTTAAAAGTAAATATGTTTTGGCTTAAATTATACATCTTAAAACAGAGGATTGATTCATAAAAGATTTATTTTGAAATTAAAAAAAAACTTAGAAATCTTTCTTATTGTACATGAATAAACAAAAGTCTAAATTTTAAAATATCTTTCCAAACTGGATCTAGCAATTTTTGTTAAAAAAGAAAAAAAAACTTTTACTTATCATAAAAAATACTGTAATGGGTTAATTAATAACTTTGATTTGTAGAGGGATATATATATATATATGTGTGTGTGTGTAGTTTATGTATGTTTTTCATATGGAATTAATTATGTCTTACAAAAATATAACAATATGGATTTATTGTTTATTTTTTTATAAATGCTAGAGATTACACACAAAGTTGAATGGGTACCCATATATATTAAAATCAGTCATCAACCACATATATGTTAAAATTAATCATATATTATAAAAATGAAATTTTATTGTTGGTTTATAAGAACTTAAAGATTTTAATTTTAAATTATTATGCAGCACATCTGAGTTCTTATATATAGATATGTTTTATGTAAATCTATTGAGATATATGTAAATTACAATGTAATAGAATATTTTATTTTTGCATTATTTTAATCAAAATCAGAATATTGGATTTATAGTATACTCAACAGACATTAATTTAATTTTATTGCTATTAATAAATTTATATTTCATTAAATTATTTTAGTTAATTTATTTAATCCTAAAATAGGTTTAATGTAATGTAAATGAATTATTTCTTGCTTACAGTAACTGCTATAGAGTTGTTGTTTCCTGTGCTGGATTCATGCATAATGATCAGTTATATAGATTGGGATTTATATGTAGAGTTTTTGGACATCCAGATGATTTGATTATTTTTCTGAAATCCTGGTTGGTGCAAAGGGATAAAGTTCAGGCATCACATTTTATTTCACACTTCATTTTATTATTTCTTCAGAAATTTAGTTTATAGTTGGCCAGTACATTAATGGTACTAATTGGTCAGAGAGCATTGATGATGATCAGCATATTTTAGTATCCGAACATTATTTTTAATTGTTATATTCTTATGGATTAGCACTTAAGTTTGTGCATCCAAATTGTTATTTATGTATTGCTGCCCTAAGTTTGGCAGTGGCTAAATAATTAGCCTAGTCTATAGTAGACCCTTTTCAAATCCAATGACAAGGTTGACTATTGATTTTTTTTGTTGTTGTTTATTTATGATGATGAATGATTATTATTACTTCTCCATAATGTTGGGTAAATTTATAATTAGTTTTTTGCTGATCTCTCATGCTCATTATATCATTCATATTCACTATATAATTGTATATTTAAGTTTAGATTAGTATATTAAATGGCATTGATGATTATCACAATGATTATTCATCACCCCAGGTTCACCCCTATTTCTCTGTACTGTTACAATATATATATATATATATATTGTAGATATATATATATATAGTATTCAATTATTTAAAAAAAAAATTTTTTTTATTCTTTTATACATACAGAGATTTATATGTATAGATTTATTATTATGAATAAGCAGTTCTTTTTATGATTTATTATATAATATTTTTTATTATTAAATAATATGTGTTAAATTTATTTAACTTTCATTTTGTTAAATAAGAGTAAATCAGAGAGGTGTGAAATAAAAATTGTTAGATTAGGAGATAAAAATTGTACACGTGTGAAACAATGAATAGATCTGTACAAACACAAAGATGCTTTTACACTTATTTCTGATGGCTATAGATGGCCAGCTTTGTTGTTATCTGTATCTTAAGATTATTTTTACAAAAGAGGTCTTTGAGTAGATAACGATAGATCAATTTTAAGTCAAACTTGTAAGCTTTGATTTTTTTTAAATAAAGATTTCCAGATGTTTTTTTTTTGTTGAAATTCGATATAAATGATTAAAACAATTTTTTAAAGTCAGTCTGAAATTTTTTAAAGAGATGCAGTCAGTCATAAATTTTTTTAAGAATGATCGTTAGTCATTAATTTTTTTAGAGTGAGATCACTCAAATTATTATTATTATTTTGAGACTCAACTCAGTCGGTCCTTCTTTTATTATTCTTAAGCAGAAATGTACTGGATTTTTTTTAAAAGAGAGTGAAGCTTTAATTTTTTTTCACTCCTTGAAAGTTGAAAAAAAGAGCAAATGAAATGTGCGTTTATATAAAGCAATTTTCAAGCAATATTAAAGAATAGGAGAGAAATGGAACAAGATTGAATTTATTATAAGCTAGTAATAATTATAAAAATGATATTAACATATTTGGTTATGCATAATACAATGCCTTTGCATTGCTAAACCATTTTTTCTGCTTCCTGATTAATACAGAATGAGTCAAAATCGCTGATCTGTCTATGAAATCATGTATCCAGTAATAACCAACAAAATGATAGATTTTGAAGCCAACCCCACAAGCTATATGGAATGCTTTGTTCCTAGTTCCTGTCTTGTTAAAAGCTCATTGCCTTCGAACCAATGGAGAAAGGGAAATAGGAGGAAAAGAAAATTTAAAACAGCTATGTAGAACCAAGTTTGAAGCCATAAATCAAATTTTGTTGATTTACCTCAATCATCTAAAGTGTCAACAGCAATTATTTTTTTAAAGGAGAGAGACAAGCAAATCCACTGGTACCTACTTATTCAAAGTACTTATAATAATTTTTTTTTTAAATGGTAGAAGGAAGCCAATCAACAGTGAATAATAATGGAATTGAAGAAACAAGAAAGTCAATTGATTCAGCATTATCTTAAAAGTATCTGCAATAACTTTTTTTTTTTTTTTTTTGTTGTAGCAAAGAAAGCAGTCTAAAATTCAAATTCAGGACATTAATAAGAAGTAAAAAATAGACGGGTAAATATGAACTTTCTTTAACCGATTTTATTCTTTTACTTATTAAAAGTAAACCTTAATTTACTGGTCAAAGCAATTTTCTTTTTTTTTTGATACAGAAACATTAAAGACTTGTTTATCTATAGTTATTTGCAATATCTCACAACATAGCACAAACATAGTTTAAACCTTTAAACTTAAATTTTTCATTATTTTTTTTATTATATATTGTAATGTTGAAATGTTTTTTTTTTTAATTGTTCTTCAGTTGTTAATGATAATGAGCAACCTATAGATATATGCATTTATAATGTTTTTTATTTTTATTTTATCTTGTTGCATATTAAAAATTAATATATGTATTTTATTTTCTCCATAAGTCAAAAGAAAAAGATATTTTTATATAGAATTTTTGGGATACATTTAAACATATATTAACATTACCGAATCTGAATGGTAACTGCTTATCCAAACACATAAAGAATAGGATATATGATTAGTTTAAAATAGTAAATTAAAAAGTAGGGCATTACATTTGAATGGAAATGAAATAACATATACAAGTTACACCTGAAATTTATTTTATGATATGATAAGTAAGAAAATTCTTAAATAAGCATTTATAGAATATGTATTTTTTTTAATATTGATTTAAGTCAGCTTATTTTGAGATATCGAAAACTGACAAACCTATATGTTAGATTTATTTGCTTATACTTATATAAATTTTTATATTAATAAGCCATTTATTTAATTGTCGATTTGACTTTAAAGAAGGAAAGAAAGAGTAGTAGTGTTAATAAAATATAATTATATATCTTAATTGGTTTCCGAGTTATTATTAAGAATATTGTTGTTTTTTTTGTCTTAATTCTATCATTTTAATTCATCATCATTGCTCGCAGTTATTAAGTAGTACCATTCGTATATATTGAGCAATCACTTGCAAATATTAAGCGTCCGCAAAATAATAGGTAGACTAGAATGTTGATATTTAAGTATTTAAGGATTATGCTTTAGAATAACCAAATTTTGATAATTATAGTTCAACATAGAAAGCTAAAATTGTGTTGTGTTCATGAATTTAGATCATCCTCATCAAAGAAGGATATCATGTTATTAGTTAAAAATGTTTCAAATAATACTATATAAAAGTTATGATCGCCATCAATCATCATTAATAAATTATAATCATTAAATTTAATGTTTAGCGTAATGAATATATTTTAGTAAATAGGGGTTTATAGAAAATTGAATATTATGCAAAGAGATTCATGATGATCAATCATCACCATTAGTATTATTAAATCCCAGTATGAAATATGATAATTTTAATAGATGCCTATAAGTTTATAAAGATGAATTTATTGTTGTGAGTTTATTGATAAGCCATGGCTGGTATCATCATCACTATTATAATCATTATTGTGATATCACTATTATTATCATTATTATGATATTATTATCATCATCATCATTATTATTTATTGTGATAAATAATTTAGTTAAATGGCCATCAATATCAATAATGGTCTTCACATGCTTGTTTGGAAGCCATTAATAGGATTATACATGTCTGTTCATCAATATACGCTAATGAGCTAGCAATGTCTATAAGAATCTTTGATCTATAGTATAAACTTTGGTAATATTGGGATCTTGTAATTTTATCAATATAGATAAATGTAAGAATGTCATTTTTGTTCAATAGTCATCCAAGTCATGTGTAATAAATATGTACTGAATGAGTTTGAACTCAAGTACACTATAAATAGATACTTATCTAGATTGAAAACAATCTAGTGGCGCTCATGGGAAAACACATGTACTTAGCTAAACTGAATAAAGAGTGATATCATCCCTTTCCAACTTCATAATATTAGTTTTATAAAATATATTTTTTATAAGTTGTCATGAATAGCACCAGTGTGTGCATATGACCATGAATGGTCTTATATATTTGGAAAGAAGGATAGGAAGGATTCTTTGTTAGAAGAACCTAGTATTGGAGATAAGCATAAGGCACTCCAGGAATCTCACAGTGGGTACTTTTATTCAGTTGCTATATTTAATATATTTTTATTAGATGACAATGTCCAGTATGTTTTACTGTTTAAATGACTGCCCCAATATATAAATAAATACCAAGACTCTTTAATGCTGATATTTTCTTTGTCTATGCTATGATGAATTGAAATAGCTACAAATTATAATTACAAATACATATCTTTTATATTAATTTAATAATTACAAATACATATTTATATTAATTGATAAATATTGTTACAAATGGCAATTGATAAAAAAAAATTGTTACAATATATATATATCAAAATATTAATATATAACAAACTAACCAAATGAAATACATATAAAAACAAAAAAATAAAGACTTATAAATCCAATAAATAATATAATATTTCAACCAGAGGACTGGTTTTCATCAGAAAGAAAAAAAATACACAGTAAAATGGCGATAATCAAAAATTACAGATTTGGTAAAAGATTAAAAATTTAACAAAAACCCCCCTGATTGGTCACAAAATCTAACACAGAATATCTACCCAATCAATGACAAAATTCAAACAAAAAAAAACTACATTCTCCTAATCAGCTTAAATTCTATTTAAATTAAAATAAATATAAAAAAAAACCAAAATTAAAATTAAAATATACATATGGCATACATAGAAAAATTAAACTATGCTCACACACAAAAAATAGCTGTGCCACATTAATATTCATTAAAAACTAAAATACTTATAGAGGTTTTTATGAAAGATTGGTTACAGGATGTTTAATACTGTGTTTAATTCGTTTATAGAAAATAATTAGTTATAAATTATTGTACTTTGACTAACTAATTTAAAATGTATAAGTTTTAGTTTTAATGAATATTAATGTGAGACGCATTTTTGTGTGGACAAGTTTAATTTTCTATGTATGACATAGACATTTAATTTTTAATTTTGGATTTTTTTTTTATATTTATTTTAATTTAAATAGAATTTAGCTTGATTAGGAGGAATGTAGTTTTTTTTTTTGTTTGAATTTTGTCATTGATTGGGTAGATATTCTGTGTTAGATTTGTGACAACAGGGGGTTTTGTTAAATTTTAACTTTACCAAACTGTAATTTTTGATTATCCCTTACTGTGTATTTTTTTCTTTCTGATGAAAACCAGTCCTCTGGTTGAAATATTATATTATTTATTGGATTTATAAGTCTTTATTTTTTTGTTTATATATATATCATAAAGTTTTTTTGTGGAGGAATGGTAGTGTATTCGTCTTACATGCAATAGTTTTGGCAGCAAATCCAGGAAAGGAAATTTTTATTGAGGTAGCCAGTCCATAGAAAATAAGATAACCATTTAATATTGGTAGACAAATAAATATCTAGTCATAGCTAAAAAATGTAAAAAGAATGGACAAATACTCATCATTTAAAAATTGTCAAGCCCTTTATTCTTCTCTATGAGAAGCCATTGGTAAGAACTTTACGTTACAATAGATTCTTTAATGGCTGTTTCAGCTTTAGTTTACATATATATATAAATTATGAGACATCACACGAAAACTTAGAAACTATAATAGAAATAACAAACATACACATCATCATTATCATCATCAGTGTCAACCATATTCAATCCACTACAGGATGAAGATCTCTCCAAGTTCAATCCATCTCCAATCTCTAGCTTCTCTTTCCCACATAATCCCTTTACACTTTCTTATTTCATTCACCCATCTCGCATGTGGTCTCTTTCTGCATCTTTTATAATTTCTTGGAATCCAGTTTATGATTTCAATTGTTCATCTATTATCATCTTTTCTATCAATATGTCCAGCCCAACTTCAGTCTTTTAATTCATTCAGTGATGTCTATAATACCCGTTTATTCTCTTACCCACAAATTGCGTTTTAGCTCTCTTCTTATTACTCCTAACATGCACCTCTCCATATTTCTTTGAGTGGTCTGAAGTCTCTGTATTGCTCTTCTATTAAGTGTTCAAGTCTCACATCCATAAGTAAGGACTGGTAAAACACATTTATTAAAAACCTTCCTTTTTCAAACACATAAGCATATTGTCTTTTCGTATTAAGTTATTTCTACCAAAAACACTCCAACCAAGTTTGATTCTATGATTAATTTCATCCATTATGTTTCCATCTGTAGTAATAATCTGACCTACACACACATACAAACCCCAAAATTGTATTTTATTTTTCACAGTGAAAACTCGTTTAATATATACATGTATATGCGTATTTGTGATAGAGAGAACGAGCACGCCGGTATATATATTTATAAAAGTTGTATCTAGTTTGTAAAAATTTAAACGAAAAATAAAATATTGATTTATTAACAATTTAGCGAAAACAACTAATATTAAATATTCTAGCAAGGTAGTAAAGAATTATTTTGTGGTTATCTACCTCAAAGCACCATCCGTCTCTAATAGGTTTATCAACTATTTTGATTGATTTGATCCGAGCTTCTTTTTTCCTTTTTCTTTCCCCAGTTAACAGTAACTTTGTAACTTTTAATTTCCTTCTGTTTAAATATATATATAGAAAAGAAAATCTGATTATGTAAATGATTCCAACTTTCAATCTAGCCTAAAATATCTAATTACAATATTTTATCTAAGTTCATGCAACTCACTCTCTATCTTGAAAAATTATTATTATTATACAAAATTATATTATGATTTTTTTCTCTCAGTAATAACTCTAAAAAAGACAGATTTATTAAAATCTAAAAACGCACCGCGACTATCTTGAATGATCTAATATTTTCGTTTATATAATTTTCTTGAAAAAACTAATGTATAAAGATGGAAAAATCATTGAAAAGAAATTGAACAAAGGAAAACAAAAAATAAATATTTGTAAATTAAAAGGCTTACCAAACGCGAAATTAATGATCTAGAGCAAATATTTCAGCTTATATATATATAACTACAGAAAGTCGTGGCATAGTTGAATCTCAAATCATTTTGAATCATATAGGATGAAAGTCTCTCCATGTTTAATTTAATTATTCCGTTCCATCATTTCTCTTCATATTACACTATCAAATTTCATTATTTCTGTTAACCATCTCACTTATGGTGCCTTTCTTTATCTATTACAATCGTCTGAAATCTACTTTAAGACTTCAAATTGGCGACCTATTAGCATCTTTTCTAAGAATGTATCCACACTAGTTTATATCAGTTTCTGAATACTTTCAAAATGATCAATGATGCTTGTTTGGTGTCTCTCCAAATATTATACTTTTAATCCTCTCTTATTATTTCCACTACATTTTGTTGAGTAGCCCCAGGTCTATATACTCCTGTTCTATTAGGTATCTAAGTATTAGATTTATAAGTAAGAACTAAAAAACGCACATAGACATTTTTTTTAAAATAATGAATTATATCCACCAAAAGTACTACATTCAAGTTTAATTCTATGACGCTTCCATTTATATTAATAATCTGATCAAGGTATGTATTGTTATCTTATTTTCATTTATGATTATTAATGTTTATTTTCTTTTTCTGAAAAAATCCATTGGACATTAGTCATTTTAGACATTATTTCTTACTTTATCTAATAATTCTTGTAACATTTTGGACAGCTCTGAAGCATTTTTGCAAAAAGAATTGGCATCATTTGTAAAATGTAGATGGCTTGCAGTATCTCTTTTAGCATTCCATTTAATCCATAAAATATTATTCATTAAAAACCAGTCAACACTTATACAATCCCAATATCACTAACAATCAACAATTTCAAATTGTTGTCAAGGCAACTTCCTTCTAAACATTTCAAAATATGGAATCATCTCTGACAATGTTAATATTAGTATCATCATATAATGTAATAATTGTTGCTGCATTTTGATTATTAATTTTTAGTGTTTGACAACATCCTGCATCACTTATTTTGATAATCCAAAGCTTTAATCACTATGAAAATATTTGTAAAATCAAACGCCTTTTAAAAATCTACAAATTCAAAACATGACAGCAATTTATATTCAGTAGTTTTTTATATAATGTCTTACAATATTTAGATATGATCCACTATGTTAAAACAATTTTTAAATCCAGATTCTTTGGGTTTGTATGAATCCAAAGTTCACTGAAGATAAGTTGTAATTCCCTTAGTATAAAAATTTTGTGTAAAACTGACTGTAATTTTAATGTATTCTTCATCAACTTCATTAAATATCTTTTAGTTATCTGGTATAACTTTATCATTTAAACATTTAGTATATAGTTTTGCCAACAGTTTTATTATTTTTTCACTTGCTTTTTTTTCAGTATCAACATTAACTCCATCATTTCCTAAAGTTTTTTCCTTTTTATAGATTGCTTGTTATATATATAAAATGTTCGTTAATTAAAACAAAATTGTAATTATAATAAAAATAATAATTTTAACGGTAACAAACTATTATAAACAATCCTTAAATCTGCAGAAGTACTTTCGGTTAATTTCTTGAACCTGCCTCAACTGCCATTAAATTAAAAAAAAAACAAAAAACATGTAAATATAAATTTAAATTTTATTTTAAAAATGTGAAAATTTTTCATGAAGAGAGAAACCATAATAAAAGAAAAATTAAGGAGGCAATTTTTATAAATAGGAATAAAATGCATTTAATAAATAGACATATAATTCTATAATTAAAACCACTTCTTTTCTTTTCAAAAACTTTATTTGATATATATATATCCACTTATTTCCAACGTTTCGACTATCTTTACTCTGTAGACAATAAATAGACAATCTGCTAACATTAAAATATGAGATTTGTGGAATTTGAATTGATGACGTTTGCTTCCGCTTTGTTTTTGTTTTTTTAATTTAATGGCAGTTGAGGCAGGTTCAAGAAATTAACTGAAAGTACTTCTGCAATTTAAGGATTGTTTATAATAGTTTGTTACCATTAAAATTATTATTTTTATTATAATATATATATATATATAACCATTGAAAAACAGTTAACACATAGACAATCCCAATATAGATAACAATGAACAATCTCATTAAGGTAACCTCCTTTTAACAATAAAGATGGAATCTCTCATTTAGCCTTGAACATTATATATATTATAAATCTCTTTGTACAACTGTTCTACACATTTCATGATGTCATTTCTTTTTTTGATAATAGGTTCAGCCTTTTTATTAAAATATTTTTTCGAATAGAAGATGTTATTTTATAGTTTCAAAACTTTTATTCGGTTCAATAGCTTACCAATTTATATTTTTTTCTAACATTATAATTCACTACATTCAAAATGTATTCAACTTGAAACTCTTATAATAAGAAAGATCTCCAACAAGAAATTACTATTATCATCATTAATTAAGATTCATTAATACTAAAAGCTGTTACATATTAAGAGAATAGAAAATTTGTTAAACATGTAAAAATAAACTTCCATTAACTTGAATAACGAATGACATAGATTTGTAGTGTTTTTATTTATTTATTAAATGAAGGGGGGGGGGAATTGATTGGCTACTGTTTACATTTTAGCACCAAATACTTTTGATTACTTATATAGTCGTGATTTGTGAATAATAGCTAATGTTTTTTAGACAAATCTTAATTATAATAAGCATTGTTTATAATACTATAAGTGTATAGTAAAGTACTTTTCAATGTGTATATTTAGTATACAAATATAAATTAAAATTATAATATAAATACTTTTTTTAAGAAATAATGTTATTAATAATAAACTGAGAAAGCATATTTGCATCCATAGTTACAGTGCTGTGTTTGTTCAATCCTTCATATCTTTTAAGCCAATAAGCATCACATGATCACCATGTTGAGCAAGCATAAGAAATGGTGATCACATGATGTTTATTGACTTAAAACTAATCCTGCCTAGTAGGATAGTGGTGGCTATGGTCATTAAAGAACCAAAAACACCAAAATGTATAGGTACTGAACTGAGTTCAGACTTATATGACTATTTAGGCTACTGAGCTTGGATTGAAAATATTATAGTGTTTTCAATTTAAGACTCATAATTCTGTAGTTAAGAAGAGATAAAAGGTGGCTGCTGGAGGGTTGCATTAGATCCTAAGATCTAGGTGCAGTGCTCTCAGATCCAAGACTCCTCACTGATGAAGGCCACAAGACATTGTTTAGCATATTTATTTACTTACAGTAATGTGTTTTAATGATTTAAACAGTTTATTAACTCTTGCTTAAGCAAGTAACATAATTAAATTAAAGTTAACTTTGAAATATTTTTTTATATATAAGTGAACTTCAGTTAGAATAAAATTTGTAGTGTAAAATTATTTTAGTATAGTTATTATTAACATTCATTTTAAACATAATCAAAATAATGGAAAAATAGTAAAATCTAAAAATTTATTTAAGCAAATTAAAAAAGCAAAGCTTACTTCTTTATATTAATTAGAATAAAAATCATTTTTACTTCTCATGATAAATTTAAAACTTCATAAGAACATTATGTAATTATAAAAATGAATCATATTTTGTAGTTATTCATTAATAACATGTTTTAGCTAAATGAAAATAACTTAGAAACAAAAAAATACTCTTAGAATGTTTTCTGCTTTACAAATATAATGTGAACAAGTGTGCCATTTTGTGCAGGTTGAATTATCCAATTTAACATTTCACTAAAAATTGTTCAATGTAAAGCTACAAATAAACTCAAATGCCTTCATGAGTAACTTTATATTTCAATAAAATATAACCAGAAGCACCATTCCAAGATTACCAAGATTACTTAAATAAGGGTTATATCTAATAATAAACATTTAACACTGATATTTTAAAAATAATTTTGCTATGAGATTGGCAAGACTCAGAAAACTACTCCCAATAATAACCAAGTATAGACCCTATATTGTCTAGTTACCTTCATAAACTATAGAAAGTGAACTTATTGAAACTATTATTTCTAAATTTGTCAATAAGTCCATTGGAGGCATGTAATGTGGAGACTTTGATTTTTCTTAATTAATACTTCTTGTATCTACAGATAATAAAATATCAAAAAATAATTCTATGATTCTTTGATTGGGAGATCAAATAACTCTTATACCAAAGATACACATGTTTGTGGTAACAGTTCTATTTTAATGACCAAAGTGTTTTTGTTTTATTTGGGAATAAATTTATGAATCTTCAGTTTTTGAGCCTACTATTTTTGCTATTGCACATGGCATTAATGAAACAATATATACATTATTTTTATTATTTTCAATATTTTTTATACTTCAGAAGTGAAATAAATGAAATAATTATCTTAATTGTTTTTCATACAGAAAAAAGAAGTATAAGCATACTTATTTTAATAGAATGAGATATTTTCATAGATATTAGGCTTCTACCTCATGGCGTTGCAAAAATAGCAATGTGTAGATTTATCTTTGTATGAACAGATGATAAAAGCTGTGAATTAAAAAAAAGATATTTGTAAAGATAATATTAGAAATATATTAGTTGAAAAAATATCAAACAAATCTTATTTCTTAAAAAATTTAAAAGCACAAAATAAATTTAAAAGAGTATTTAAATATTAAGAAATTGAGCTGGTCTTATGATGGAGATTAAATAAAAAGATGTGAAAGAAAAAAAAATCCACATAAAAAGTTTTAAGATGAATATATTTACAACTGGTCTATAGTGATGTGTGGCAACTATTTATTGATAGGGGCTGATTATGCTGATAAAGTTTTTACAAAGATAATTTCAAAATTTTGAGTATTACAGTATGGTATCTTGAAGAAAAATCGTTTTTCATAAGGGGCTTTTGAAAAGTGATTTTTTTTAAATTTCAAAAAAGCATTAAAAAATTTTAATTCTCTACAAACATCAGGTAAAATTTAAGATAGGTTGTAAATAAAAATAATTAAGACAAAAGCAATAACTATGGCTAAAGATAATGTCATTTAAGAATAAAAGTTGGAAAAAAAGTTAGAAAGCAGATTAGCTTTAAGGGAACTAGTTAAAAACAAAATAAAAAGAATAACAATTACTGTACATTAAAGAGAGAAAGTTAAAGTAGCTATTAAATAGGAATAGAATTTTAGAATATTTTATGGTCCATTAGAGTTAGATTTGAAAGGAGAAGTTTGGCTGATTATTTAATTTAAAGTATTAATTTTACATAAAACAATGACTTGGGACTATTAGAAGAGGAGTGGGGTGAGACTAAAAAATGGAAATCCTATTAGAAAAGATGAGGTGTAAAAATACAGTTTCAATGTAGAAATTGATAAGAAAGTGAAAACATTACATATTGAGAAAATTATAAAGTGGAAAAAATATAAATCATGTATTTAGAGAAATTACAAATATGTTGAAAAAGTTCGGGAATAAAAATGGTAAATAGGGTCCAGCTAAGATTGTTAAAGGGTAAAAGAAGCAATGAGAAAGCTTTAAGAAAATATTCTCGTTTAGTTTTAGAGATGGCGATAATTAATAATGATATAAATGATTGTAATATTTAAAATAAATTAAACATCATAAATTTTAAAATGCGTTAAAAAAATAATCGAGCGTTTCGGGAATTCGTAAGAGGTTTGAATATGGAAACGACAGCTGAAGCCGTGATTCGAGGTCGTTGAATTACAGATTCCGTCATTCAACTACTGTACTAATACGCAAATTATACCATGTTATTTGAAAATAAACACATTTCAAATAAATATGTCAAATTTAAAAATAAGTATTGTTTTTTTTTTATTTTTTATAGAATTTTTAACAATATTTTTAATATGAATGCAGCTTCGTATTAAAAATCATGTAATATAAGAAGGCTTAGATACATGAAAAATATCAAAATGAAATAGAAATTTTAAAATTATATAAATAGATTAGTAATATCTCTTAAATTTTTTTAAAAAAAAACTGTACTATATCCATGTAAACTTTATCGACATGCGCGTACGCAAATTTCGTTTTTCAATATCAGCTGATGAGTTTTTTTTTTTTTTTTGTTTAGTTAGAGACCAAAGTAAAATTTACAAAATGTGGAAAATATAGTAACTACTTTTTATATTTCTAAATATTTAACCAGAACTATGAGGAGGGGGGATACATATTTTAGAGCTGTTTTTTTAAACTAAATATATATTAATTATTTAAACAAAAATTTAAAAAAACAACCAACCAAATTGCTGCCAATCATTTTTGACATCGTGCTAAAATAATCAACAAAGAAATTCTTACTATCATTTTTCCTACATTATCATCATCAACTGACAGCTGCAAATCCACCCACTACTAGTATTTCAATGCAACATGCCTCTTTATTATAAATATAAATTCAAGTCAGAAGAAAACATAAAAATCAATAAAGCTTTATGGTTTTTGAGGTTTCAGATTATTGAAATAGTTGTATTTTTCATTAACCTTTACATCCTAGGATCTTTTGGTGCATAAACTTTCTTCTAATGTACATAACTTTGTCACTATCACTCACACTATGGTTCTCATTTTATAAGGTTTAAATAGTGATTCCTCTATCCAAATTGAGACTTATGCTATACGATTTTTTAAAAATAAAATAGTTATCATCAACCTTGTACTTAATCATATATAGCTAGGTAATATTTTGCGGCCATGCATGTATAGCAGACTTTCAAAAGTTAAATTTGATGAAAAAATTTAAGATCTATGAATTTTACTGAGAATTCTCAAAACATCAAAAAATTTTGTCAAGCGTCGGTAGCCGAGAGATCAGCGCAGCCGCCTTGCAAGCAAGCAGTTGCTTGCAAACGGTTGTCCCTATGCTTTGACATATGAAAAAAAAAAAACTTCAAAAATTTGTTAAGTACAACCTTGATCCTCCTTTATGCACTATAATTTTATTATATATATGTTGTTAAGTTTCTTAGACAAATTATAATTCAATTAAATTATAAACTGGGCTTGACATATTTGAATTTAGTTTTGGATATAAAACTGACGACGAAGTTTATTTTAAAAACTACGAACAAAAAGGCGGTGCAATATTTACCTTTTTTGTTGTTGTTTTGTTTTTAAAGTGAATACATTAAGAAAAAAGTAAATATTAATACTGTTGGTTTTTTTTTAAATTTATATATTTTTATATGTATTAGGTAAAGCTACCATTTGCATTTATTTAATTCATATAATATTAATGCTACAGTTTGCTTAATTGTATTATGCATTAATATGTAAACTAATATTGCATGTTTTCTCCAACAAAATTCAACATTTTTATGTTTATTTCTTTGGAGATTTAGTCTTTCGTTTTTTTTGAATTCATTAATTTCATTATTTTTCTGTAATCAATTCATTATAACGAATATGCCTATTATATATATAACGAAACTTAAATATATTCCAAACAACGGTAAACAATTTATAATATAATATAAATAAAAACTCATAAAGAAATATTTTCGATTATATTCATAAATTGTTTACCGTTGTTTGGAATATATTTAAGTTTCGTTATTGTATTATTAATATTAGCGGACATTTTATTTTGTTTTATATATATGGTGACAAGAACATTTTCATGCACATATAAAAGTCATATTTTGCGGGTTCATCCATGTTAAAAAAATGTAATATGTATTATATAAGTATCTATATAAATAGATGCATATCAAATAGATATGAGAATTTTATAAAAAGACTAACGGACAGAGAGATAGAAATAAATAAATATTTGGATGAATAGATGGACGGATAAATAGATATATTGATATTTTATATATATACTGATATTTTATGTAATATAAACAATGTGACATCTGTACATATTAACTTAAAATAACATTTATTACCATTATCAAAATATAAACTGGTCCAATCATTAGCTGCATGTGTGTCTGCTAACGAGATTTATAAGCAGCTCTGCATTGTATACAAATATAAAAATAAGTGATTACTATTCTTCTTAAATATAGACAGTGACTCAAATGTGCCTTTTCAAGTTTAAAAACTGTATTGATAATATAAATAACATATTATTTTAATTGATTCCAGATGCTAAAACCATTTATTTAATTAATTATAATAATAATCAGTATTAAGCTAATCATATGCGCTTTGTGGATTTTAACAATAATACAAGATAAAGACTTTGTGAAAGAATAGAATGAATCCAGTATTCTTTCAACCCAAACGTTTAAGTATGGGCAAATCTTAAGTATCTGAAAATGAGAGCGTGAAGATATTAACCATCACTTTAAATTACTTTTACTATGACTGAATGAATGACGCCTGCTACGTTATCCTTGAAATGAAATTAAACATATGTAAATAAGATATTTATTTATATAGCCGCAATGTTTTAAACTGTAATAATCAGCATTAAGCTAATGCACATGAGCTTTGTGGATTTTAACAATAAATGAATACTCTCACTTTTCAAATACAAGATAAAGTCTTTGTGAAAGAATAGAAAGAATCCACCTATTCTTTCAACCCATACATAGTAAAAAAAATTTAAAGTGATGGTTAATATCTTCACACTCTCATTTTCAGATACTTAAGATTTAACCATACTTAAACGTTTGGTTGAAAGAATAGGTGGATTCATTCTATTCTTTCACAAAGACTTTATCTTGTATTATTGTTAAAATTCACAAAGCCAATGTGCATTAGCTTAATGCTGATTATTATTACAGTTTAAAACATCGCGCTAGATAAATAAATATCTTATTAATTCATTATACAAATTTATAGACATTGAACAATACATTATATATTTGAGATATTAAAAAATGTATTAGTAGTAAATAACATGGTATCTATATATAGCTATTGTCTTCATATATATAGATACGAGATAATTTCTAATATTACATTAGTTTAAAATGTTGTGTTAATAACTTTAGATTGTGAGATTGTTTTAAAAAAAATTGAAATATTCTGTGATGTATTCTTCACTGTTTGCACATCCAGATTTAATTAATATAGCACTGCATATATTTATATATATATTAATGATTTTAATGAATATGTAATGATTTTAGACTATGAAATACATAACAGTAATAATATAAATTTATTTCAAAAACAAATAAGACTATAGATTACAAAGATAATTTGCAAATCAGACCGACAAAAAATCATTTTTAAATAAACTTATAAATAACACCCACCTTTTTGTTATATTAATGTCAAAGTCTTTTGTGAAGGAAAAGAAATCATTTTTAGCTGACTTTTGGTTTGCATTGAAACCTTTTTAATCGAACAAAATAAGATTGGCATTGATATAGCAAAAAAGTGGTGTTGTTTACAAGTTTATTTTAAAATGATTCTTTATGGATCTGGTTTATAAATTATTTTAATAATGTATTTAGACATGTTGGATTTTACAAAATAGGTTTTTATACATAAATAATACATTATTCTTCATAACCACAGATTTTCAAAATAATGTACTACTCAGAAATTTTAATAAATCATGTTAGTACATAAAATAGAACCAACATATGAATTTAACAGTTCACTAATAATATAAGAATTAAAATATTGAATGAGGAAATATTATTCTCAATATGATTCAATATCCAGATCAATTGGATTATGACTTCTTTTATATTTTATATTCTAATTAGTTTAGTTGCTGATCAAAAATTTGGCTGCTAATTTAACTGTCTATAGATTAACTGCAGAAATGTCTTCAAAACTATGTAGAACATTTCCAATATTCACTCAAATTTAATCTCTAAATCTTGAGTACTGTACATGGATGGACTAAGCACAACATTACAAGATTTTTCATACAGATAAAATATTAAAATGCATTTTATTATTCCACTGCAAACCCCACTATCTTTCCAAAAAAGAAAAGTGCCAAAGAAGCTATTAATCATTAGATGTTTTGGAAGTTGATAGATTTAAGGTTTTCATTTGTTATTTAATCTTCTAGAAAATAATAATTATTAAATTGTTCAATATATCTAGTTATGTAAAAAATGAAGTCTTTTTAAAATGGTAATGCACTTTTGAATTGTACCTATCCTGGATTCAAACCCTGAGTTATGAGCATAGCATGTTCTATTCTCACTTCACAACATTTTTATATATTTATATATAATCATATAATTTCAATAAACATGTAATAACAATGGCAAGGTATATGTCATTAAAAATATATAATCCTATTCAGAATCAATTCATAATAATAATTCCCAAGTGGTGATTTTATGGAGCTATTGTAATTAACCTGTAAACAATGCCCAGTTTCTTATATCAGTGTCCATTTGTCAGATAAAAGAGAATTCATTTTTACCGAACTACACATTCCTAGATGATAAACAATTCGAACATTGTATCTCAACAAAAAATAGTTACAACTTTATTAAAATGATGCTATAGAATCTGATTTGTGAATTATTATAATTATATAGTGAGATTTAGTAAGTGAATAAGATTTTATATACATATCTTATTTCTAAAAAAAAAAAACCTACTATGCACTTCTTTTGAAATTTCATTTAGGTGATCCAGTGTCTATTCACACCTCTCAAGCATCATATTACCATTGTTTTTAATAGCAATTATAATAATGAGAATAATGAAAACATTAACAACACCAGCAATAATAATGACACAAATTATAATCATCATGATAAATGAAATTTGAACTCTAATATCTGCCACTTTATTATTGCTTCAAATCTTGCAAGGCACTGTTTTTATTTATGTAATAGATTTCATAACAACTGAAATTATTACTATTAATTTTACAGTTGAGTAAATTTTAAACAGTAAACTACTATTAAAATCTAAAATTATTAATATTTATTTGACAAAAGTATATATATATTCATTTTATATTAAAGATTCATCATTACTTTTTTGTCAATGTCAAACTACTGTAGGATAAAGATATCTCCAAATTTAATGCAGTTTCTTCTAATCCTTAGCCTCTTATCTCCACAATCCATCTGCAATCTTTCTTATTTCAGCCATTAAACTTATATAATGTCTCTTCCTTCATAATTTCTTGGTATCAAGTTTAAGACTTCATCTTCTATCTAATATTACATACTCTAACAGTATATTCCATCCACTTACATTTCAGCTTCTTTATACTTTCAATATCATTAATATATGTTTGTTCTCTCATTTATATATTTTAATTTCAATCTCTTCTTGTTTTTTTTTTAATATGCATCTTTTTATATTTGTTGTATGATCTAAAAATATTTTTTAAATCAAGCTTGTTTTTTGGTTGGCTAAAATCCAAACTTTGCTGTATACAAGTTGCAATTATCACATGATGACTATTTTTTATGTTTGCTTATAACTGTTATTAAAACAGGAAAAATTCTCCATACATTATTGCCATTCAGTGCAAGCCAGAGTAATCAATGAATTCCAAAAGGCTTGTGCATAAAATCCTCATCTATTGCCTACTCATCGAGTATCCCCAGACTAGTTTCTGGCTTGTGACCTTCATCAGTGAAAAGCCTAGATGCAGTTCTCTCAAACGCAAGACTCCTCACTGACGAAGGCCACAAGCCAGACACTAATCTGGGGATATTGAAAGAGTAGGCACTAGATGAGGATTTTATATACAAGCCTTCTGGCATCCACTGATTACTCTGGTTTGCACTGAGTGGTAATTCTGTATGGAGAGTTTTGCCTATTTTTATAAGTTGCAAATATCTTAGTAGATATTTTGTATAGAACTAATAAAAGATTAATAGATCTGAAATTTCTAATATTTCCTTTATCACCTTTCTTAAAAATGAATATTATTATTGCATTCTTACAGTCAAGTGCAACATTTATATTATTTAAACATTTTGGTGTATAATTTTGAGAACAATTTTTGATTTCTTCATCATCTCCTTTTAAGACATTGATTATAATTCCATCATCTTCTAGAGTTTTTGATCTTTATAGATTAAATTGCATATCTCATTTCTTCATTTCAAATATTGGGAAATCCAGAATATTGGAAAGTTATTTCTGCAATAAAAAGAAGGATTTATTCCTAAAAAAATAAGAAGAGATAACATCATGAAATGTGTAGAAGAATTTTATAAAGAAATATATGTCTTTTTGTTCTTTATTATTATATATTTCTTTATAAAATTCTTCTGCACATTTCATGATGTCATCTCTTTTTGTAGGAATATTTTCATCTTTTTACTGCAGAAATAACTTTCCAATACCAAGTTGTTTTATACTTTTGAAACTTTTATTCTCTTCTACTACTTTCTTGCCAATTATTATTATTATTATTATTATTATTATTATTATTATTATTATTATTATTATTATTATTATTATTATTATTATTATTATTATTATTATTATTATTATTATTATTATTATTATTATTATTATTATTATCATCATCATCATCATCATCATCATATTACTTAAAAATATTCAAAATATTCAATTCTTCTTAATAGATAATTTTTATAATTTTTCATAATCCTTGTTTTCTTCATACATTGTTTTGTGTTTGTAGAAAATTTAGTGATACATTTTTTTTGTTCCAGTTGTTTTTTTACATCTTTTTATTGATTTTATTCAAGTCTAAAACATCCTTAAAATTTGCTATCATTTTAAAACGATTTTTAAGTCTAAATTAAATTTACCAATATGTTTCTGGAGATTATGAATATTCACAGTTAATATTGTTGTTTTAAATCTTTTCTTCCTCTAACTTAGCATTAATATATATCTCACATCTCATTAATCTATGATTACTTTCTGGACTAAATTTAATAAGAACATTACAATACTTAAGCACAAATTTGGGTTAATCAAAATATACTTCTGTTCTCATTTACGTTCTTTTTTTACTTTTACAATGCTTTTTACAATCGACTATTGACGTTTTCGATTGCTCCAGCAATCTTCCTTAATAATGGATTATAAAAAGCATTGTAAAAGTAATAAGGAATGTAAATGATATTAATATTATATGGATTTGGCAATGCAATAAGAAAGATAAAGTTATAATACTTTTATTTTCCTGCACAATAATTTGAAAGTGTCAATAGCCACTTTCATTCAACATTTTTTTTCAAACAAGAGTCCATAATATATACTTTTTCTTTTACTGTGTCACTTCTTATTTTATCACTATAAAAAATTAACCCAAAGCACTCTCATGTTTCAATCATTTTCCAATTATAGCATTAATAAATATCATGACAATTTAAAAATGTTGTTAGGTCTTATAAGAACTTAATGAATTATAAACTTGATTTATTTGTATTTGGTGTCCTCTATTAAATTGAAAAACAAATCTTTTCATTCTGTCTAATATATCATCAATCTCCACAAAGTTGTTTTCTAGTTCTTATTTATAATAAATCCCATTATTTTTTTGTTGCAAAATTCATGCTTTATAGTAATGTACATGACCACTTTTTAAATCAATTGTCTCTTCATAGTTTTTTCATCTTCCCAAGATCCAACAATGCCCCAGTCAATATTATACAATTCTTCACATTTGTGCCACCTTTCTTTTACTTAATAGTAATCTATAGTTGTAAGTTCCTAAAATTCATCATTGAATAATCTTCTGGACCTGCAACCAAAGGATTTTTAGCGCTCTGCAAATTCAGCAACCATCTTCTGACTTGGTTGGCAACTGTAAAGCCTTTGGTAATAATTGTCATAATTTAGTTTTGTTTTTTTATCATTTTAAATATCTATTAGAAAATATCTTTCATCCAGAAATTCATCTTAAACTTGAGAAAAATCACACTGATTAAACAACTGAAAAGAAATAACATGGTGTTCATTGAACTTAAAACCAAAAGTAAAAGTCAATAATCTCACCACATATCTAATCCACTTAGTGAAAAGCCTATCATTTTCATTTATTATATTATTACATAATAATAATAGCTGCAATTAGAAGAATATATGGAGTAGATATTATGGGTGTGCCCTGTTTGCCTCCTTTAAGATTTCAAATAGGAAAGAGTTGCTATTCATTTAACAACAAAACTCCTTTCTGCAACTTACCAAAGATTAATGACCAAATATATCTTTCTTCCAAGCAATTTTTCAACATACTGTATTATCAATCACACAATATAACAAACAAACTTCACATGATCACCATTTCTTATGCTTGTTCATAACTATTATTAAAACAGGCAAAATGGATGCCAGAAGGCTCCCCACTGATGAAGGCCACAAGCTAGAAACTAGTCTGGGGATATTGGATGAGTAGGCACTAGATAGGAATTTTATGCACAAGCCTTTTGGCATCCATTGATTACTCTGACTGCACTGAGTGGCACTACTGTATGGAGAGTTTTGCCTGTTTTAATAACACATAATATAACTGATTTAATCGAAGTAAGCATCCCCACAGAAAGTAACACTAAATAACTAATATTCTAGGAATTTTTATATTCAGTGGTATGATTCAAGATTGTGTTGGAACATAATTTGGGAGAATATCATCTTTATTTATGAAATATATTATGCCTTATAATATAAACTTAAAGTTTATCTGAATCAAAATATTATTAATGGTTTCAAAATACATATTAATTATTAGTATAAAGTAATGTAACTATTATGAAAATTACATGTATATGACAAAAGTTACATACAAAAAAAAATAATTGAATGATTTATTTCTTGGTACATCATAATTAGGGTGAATACTGGGAATGATAAATCTGGACAACAAGCCATGAAATTTGAGCTTTAGTTTCCGACAGTCAATTACTGCATCAAACCATGTTCACGTTTAAGATGGTCTGTTGGAAGGGATAAAGAAGAGCTGAATCCCCCTATTTTTCACATTTAAAATAATTATTTTAATCTTTGTTTTTTCATTTATTGGCAATAGAGGTATTTATCCATTCACTTATCTATCTGCCTATTTATTTATTTAACTATATGTCTATTTTTCTATTCATTTGTCTTTCTATTTGTTTATACACCTACTTTTTATCTACCTTTTATCTATATTAATTTTTATATATCTATCTACTTATACTTTATCTATGTACCATCCCACCTATCTATTTCCTTATCTATTGGCTTGTCTTTTTGTTTATATCTCTGTTTTTTATCAATTCATCAATCTATCTACATGTTTATCTATCTACATATTTATCAGTTTACATAAAAATAAAATATGAAAGGAAACAATATGTAAACACTATAAATAAACAATATATATATACAGTATATTATTTTATAACACATCTGATAACAATGATTTAATGTTGTGCCCCTGAAATGATTACAGACAATGAAGGGTTAAACTCTTAAAATCCAGAAAAAATTGCTTAATAACCTACCTGATCTTCTTTACTAAGATCATTAACATGCAAGGAATTTTAAGTGGTTCATTTATTAAATTATTCTCGGCATCTGTCTGGTGCAGATCAGTATCAGACTTTTGATTAATGCAACACGATCATAATGTACAACCTTTCAACAAATCCTTGGCCAAAGTTATTGATAAATGAATAGATTAATAAAAGCGTAAGGGCAAAAATAATTAATAAGATTAAAATAGAAAATAGAAGATGTCTAATGGATTGATAAATTACATGTATAGATATAATGAAAGATGCACAGATAAATCATAAAAATAGAAAAAGCAAGATAAAACGTTTATTTTTTTTTGTAGTTTGGAAAATTAAGTAAGATGTCCGATAAATAATGATTGATGGACAATTATTATCCACGATTATCAAATATTATTCTTTTTTAGAATATCATAATTCCTAGTTATCTCAATTGTGTTCGAAAGAGAATTTAACAACATATGGAAAAAAAAAAAGAGAGAGAGAATTTAACATCCAGCATGTATGAATAAAAATACCGAATATATATATAACTAGCTTTCAATTAATAACTGAAAAATACTATTTTTGATTAAAAAGTGTTTCACACTGGAGACTTTATGCAGGGAACCATTGTGTGATGAATCTATCACTCCTCACTTTGCCACGAATAGAAATGTTTTCGTTTCACCTTATCCTGCAATCATTTCAGAGTTTGCAATAAAGTACCTAATTATTACAAAAGAATTCTGAATGAACAGTTTGGTCCAAAAAAAAATCAGCATTATCTTAATACTGAACTTCACTTACTATGTGTTTTTGGGATGTGGTGAATTTGAACTTTTTCATTAAACCACACATAAAATGAGGTTTCCCCCACAACAGCTTGCATGTAAGCTGATTCAAGTATAACAACTGATTCCACTGATATCTTCTCATAGCAGAAAACACAATTTCAGTTTAGTCTAACTTTTGAGCCATCACAAAAACTGACAAATAAACAACATGCACTTAACAATAAAATTTACTGCATGACACTACAACTTCACTCCATCACATTGGTCAGCAGAGTTACTGCCCTCTCCCTACAATAGGCATCTAGTTGGGAAAGCGTGTAGCATATTCAGCAGAGAATAATTTCTGAATTATTTTGGATATCCCCACATACAAAAGAGTTAAACCTTGCTTCTAAATGCATAAGTGCAATAATTCCAGCTTTGAAATCCTAAATCTTTTAATAATTAAAACAAAATCCAGAAACTATTCTAATAATGTCAATATTGCATCATTATATCATGTAATATTTTTGATTATCAGCTTATAGTAGATAGTTCTAAACAATGGTGAAAATAACTTTTTAAACTAAAGTTCAACACCTCTAAAAAGTTCTATAAAGTTTTGCAGGATCTTACAAAGACCTGAAAAAGTAAAAAAAAGATAAGGCTGATGGAGGTAATTGTCCCTCATTGTTTTTTTATTTATTTGCCATTGAGAAAGTGAATGAACATGTGAATCAAGGTCTGAATCACAGTTAAGCTGATTTCAAACCATATATAATAACAGGCACTGCAAAAGTGTCAACTCTATCTTCAAATACCATAATCAATTATGTAATTAATACATTAAAAAGCTACATCTTATAATAAATACTATTAATGTGTGCATTTAAGTGCTCTCTATTATCTCATTATTTAAATGAGATATAAAATATTACGCAATAGCCAAATTGTAAAATATAAACTTTGACCAAGGGATTTACTTAAAACCAGTTCTATGAGTGTCATATTGTCATAATTTACAATTTAGAATTTAGGTATTATGTAATACCTTAAAATTTATTTAAGCAATTACTCATTAGGAGTATACTATATGAAACAGTCTCAGAAAACAATTTTAAGAATTTTCCTTAAGTTTCTGGGGTTTATAATTAACTTGGCTGCAGAAAGGATTTTGCTATTAACTGAAAGGAGACCCTTTGATTCATCTTGGAGGCCTTAAAGGAATGGAGCAGGGCAAATTCCTAATGTCCACTCCATACGTTCTTGTCGTTGCAGCTGTTATTACTATGTGATTAATCTTATAGTATACCAACAAGGATGGGATGCTCACCAACACACATTAGACAGAGTGGTGAGTTTATTGGCTTTTTACCTCTGAGTTTAAGATCAAGAAACACCTTGGCCTTTTTTCTCAGTGCCTGATAAGGCAGAATGAATGTTTGTGTAAAATGAAATGGAGTTGGGCTTGACATATTGCTAGAGGAGATGATAATAGATGGACAATTGGAATTTTAAACTGGATTCCAAGAGATTGTAAAAGACCCAGAAAGAGACCAAATGTGAGATGGATGGATGAAATAAGAAAATGTGCAGGGGTGTTGTGGAGAAAAGAAGCTAAAGATCGGAGAAGATGGATTAAACTTGGAGAGACCTTCATCCTGCAGTGGATTGATAATGGTTGATGATGATAATTAACTTAACTATCTGATACTGATTAGTAGATAGATATTTAGCCAATTATGTCTGAGGATAAATATAGGATGAACCATCCCTACAATCATCATCATAACAAAAATTGATAAACCTGACAAGTAATGTATTTTCCTCAATCTCCTTATGGAGTTTATTAAAGAATTATTTTAAAGACTTCTACATCTTATTTTGCACTTTACGATGAAGCTGTGATGAAAGAAGTCAGTTAGATTCTTCATTTAAGTCAAACTCTTTTATCATCTAATTCTGGTAGCATGCTCCAATAAATAGATTTACAGATTGGAGCACATCAACCTTTTGTGTTTTATAAAGGATTGTGATGACAGTATTTTAGTTGGATTTATATATTGGACTATTTCATCATCTAATATAAAGCACTGAATGTCTTTAGAAAAATTTAACTTTATTTAAATTTTCAAAATACATTCAACTATTAGAAATAGCATACAGGTTAGTATAATCACAATGTTTCAAGAGGTATTATTCTTCTCTCTTCTTCAGATGTATAGAAACAATTAATCAACTTAGCTCTTTAAAAAATGGAGAAATCAGAAGGAATCTCATAGAGAAGTATATGATACTTCTATTGTTGCCTTTGGTAGGATGGCTCAGTTGATTGGAGCATTACCTTAAAATTAATAATCAAAAATATAGTGATCTAGGTTTGATTTCCATGCTAGTGCAGTTACTGATCAAGGCAACAACATCTGTTGAAGAAAGGAAAATAATATATCTTAACATGTTGTGCATATAGTAACCTGTATGCTATTACTAGCAATCAAAAATTTATTTTTTTCTAAAGACATTCAATAATGTATATTAGATGATGGAAATAGTTCAATATATAAATAAACCTTTTAATGCTTTGTAATTTTTTTAAAAATAATAGTGGCTTTTCTCATTTCCGTATATTATAAAATAAAATTTCTTAAAATAAAGTTAGACATTTATGTTCTTAATCCACATGTCCGTTGAGTTTGTGCAGTTATTATTTGACAGCCATAGAAAAACAATGTAAAAATATTAAAATCTTAGTAAATATCGCTTATATTTTATCTGTGCTAAAGACAATCTCTAGTTTAGTACATGATTAGTAATAATCATTACTGTATTTATCTAAAGTAGATGATGTCAAAGATGTGAATTGAGTTAGTTTGACACTTGTAATTCAAAATGTAATTATTTAATATAGACAACTATTTTTGTATAATAGAGATATATATGAAAGATGGTGACCTTGACCAATTGATGATTGCTGGTTCAGCACGAAATGCATCTTGGGGTCATTTGTTTTTTATTGTATCTTTATTTATATAATTTTTTAAAAAAATTTGTAGTAGTATTGAGCTTATTTAATATATTTATAAAAATATTACACTGGAAAAGAGAAATGTAAATAACTCTGTGTGTGCTCAATGTTAAAAATTCAAATATATTAATCTTTAATTGAGTATGGAAGTTTATATCTGTGTTAGAGACAGTCTCTAGTTTAGTAAATGATTAATAATAATCATTATTGTATTTATTTAAAGTGGATTGTGTCAAAGATGTAGGTTGAGTTAGCTTGACACTTGCAATTCAAAATGTAATAATCAAAGCAATATAAATGTAAAATCATTTAAATCACCTACATAAACCCTCCTAGCGTGTTGTCTCAACAAAAAATATGTGAGTCAATTATCATAAGAAAATATGTGAAAGATCATGATAACATTTTTGCCATTTACCGAATATTTGACAGCTTGAAAGAATCTTTTAAATGATATTAAATTTTTTGATATGTGATTTACTTAAGATATGTGTTAAATAAGATAGAAGGGGAAAAGATATTGATTTCAATATCTGTGAAATTTGAATTTACTTTACAACTTACATTATTACCAAATACATTCAAGCATGAAAGCAAATCACTCTCCCTTTTTTTTAAATGTCATAGCATCGGCAGGGACGCGAACCCGCAACCCGAGCAACTGCCTGCAAGTGCAATGCAGTCGCACTGACCTCTCGACCACCAATGCAAGACAAATCACTCTCCCTTCACCCTCTCTTATTGAGATACATAAATTGGAGATAATCACAAAAATATGTAAACAGATCAGGCATATTAATTTTGTAAGTGCTACTATTACAAACATTTATTGATTAAATTACATTTTCATAAATATTAAGTGATTATTAATCATTTTATTGGATTAGAAATTATTAGTATTATACAGGCTTAGATATGAATTATAAACATATAAAGTTCAAATCTATCTACAATATCTGTAGATGGACACATGATCATCTCTCTTTCTTTTTTTTTAAAATTAGGGCAAGCTTTTCTAGCTTTTTAAATTTCACAAGCTATTTTTCCTCAATATCTGCAGGTTACTGTGCAAAATCTACTTATCTATCTATTCATCTATCTATCTACCTGCATATCTCATTAACTATCTGCCTTTACTCTATTTATTCATCTATCTACACAACTCTCTAACTATTTGTCTATTTATCAATTAATTCATTGATTTTTTGATCTGTTAATCCGTTTCTTTCATCTCACAAATTGCTTATCTTCTCCTCATTTACCTGCCTTTTATCTATCATTCAGTTCAATTATTCACTTGCTTTCTCAACTATCTATCCACTTGTCCATAAGTTCACTGGTCTTTCATTATCTAGTCATCGGTTTTTCTATCCATGTATCCAATTATCTATCGATATGCATATGTCATAATACTTATCTATCTATCTATTTATTTATTTTTTATTTAGCTACTTTACAACTTACCACAAAACAAATGAATTACTTACTAAATATATATTACCTATCTATTTATCTATTTTAAGCTATATGCCTAGTTACTTATTTATGTATTTTTTTATCTTTCTAAATATCCATCACTTTCTCTCTCTCTTTCTCTCTCTCTCTATATATATATTATAACGATCGAAATGAAAGTGAAGATCGAATCTAACCACAAAACGATATCTGCTCTACAAGGCACCATCTAGGCATTTAAACCTAGAAAAATTTATAGAGTAGGCAGATACGCGCTGTTAAGATTCCACTTTATTTAAATATTCCGATCATTAGCCCAAGTCACTAGCTCAGCGGAGACGCAGAGATAAAAATCTATATCTTAATTTATATCTTAAACATCAATAAATAAAAGCCACTGCCAGAAATTAACACATAAAAATATTTATTTACGCACATATAAAATAACATTTAAATTTTGAGGAATAAGTTTAACATTTTAGATTTTTATATTAACTTTTAATTTTACATTTAACTAAGTTTCATAGAGTTTAATATTTTATTTAGATAGTCAAGTATGAATAGACTACATAGATCTGCATTTGAAAAGAAAATATTCTTCCCTGATTTAACCTTAGGCAACAAATTTCGCAATCAACTGGCGCCAATCCATCTGATACATTCATGTATTCAATGTAGCATGATACGACAACACAAAATACTATACTGTCAGGGATGTACATCTGAACAATAAGTAGAAATAGAGAAGACATTGACTCTCCACCAACAGGAATGTTACATCTGTTGGCAAGTAGAACAATAAACAAAAAACTCCATAGGAATGGACTGCGGTCTTCTGCCGACTTACAAACCCATCCATAGGCAAACAGAGGGTGTGTGGCGTATATATGCAATCCTGCCCGAAGCGGATCTCATACTACATCTACTATTACACAAATATATACAATCCATTGAACCAATTCAACTACGAAATGAATAACCTAAGATTACCCTCCCTTAATATAACTTTACAAAACTATATAGCCATTCACGCCCGACTTAAATTTAACATTTAGATACGTTCGCACAAATGCATTTTATAAAATTTGTTTTAAAATGTTGAGTACAGATCAGCTGCACAGATTCCACGGTCAAAAACATTCCAAATTATACACAACCGATCAAAATACAAAGTCATCGATAAACGTCACTTGCATAGGGAATATACAAATCCCATTAGCATTCATCGTAAGATGCTTGCAGTGATATCGTTGACCCATATATTCTAATCGAATGTGGAAACCACAACATAATCAACCGCTAACGAATCTATGCAACATCTATACCCAACTTAAATGTAATGCATTTAATAATTTCTACAATAAATATTACTACAAATAAAAATAATAAAATGGAAATGATTTTAGCAAAACTTAACTATATAAATTTAAACAATCAATTATTAATTTGAAAATCAAATAAGAGTTCATTTTAAAATTTAAATTAGCTGAATCTTTAAAAAAAAAATCAATGACGAAAGTTCTTAATTACTTTTTTTGGTTGTTGTTAATTTGTAAAGTTCATAGCTCACGGTAGAAGAGTCCAGGTTTCTGCTTTTAATTCCCATGATGCCTCCATTGGAAGATAATGTTCTGGAGATAGCAATAGCTGGTTCAAGGTATCACAGACTTTTCATTTTTCCTTTTTAAAGAGAGAGTGTGGTATGTGCTTCCTACCATCTCTCAAACACACAATGCTGGAACTGCCCGAAAAAACTGTATTTCCCTTTTTATATTATCCACACGGATTCAATTAACAAAACGTCACTAATCCATCACTTTCGTTAGGGTCTGAGCCAAGGCTTAGTGCTTCCATTGGTCAAGCTAATTTCTCTTTATTTTCTTATCTATCTTTCATCAGATCATTTTAATCATACAAGAGCCCAAGGCTAGCTTGGTTTTCGATAATTCATAAACAATCATTTCCATTTACAGATTACATTAATTAATACCTGTTTTTATTTTTAAATCTTGTACTTACATTATTTCTTTTTTAAACTATTTTTATATTTAAATCTTTTTTTATAAAAAAAGTACATTCAAATACCTTTTTTTATTTATTAAAAAAAATATTTTTAAAGTTTAGCATCTGTGCGAATATATACGTTTAACAAACATTTTAATTTTAGCGTTTAGTTTTTTTTTTCTTTTTAATACACTTATTTTTATATGCGAACTTAAAAGTATTTATTTCAATTTAATGTAACGACACATTTATATATCGTTGCAATATATATATATATAATCTCTTTATCTACCCATCCATCTATCCAACAATTTATCCATTGTTTTATTTAAATTCATATATATATATATATATTTATCTGTCTATCTGTTTATCTACTCATCTATCTATCCACTTTTCTATATATTTTATTTTATGCCAGCATTCATCAATCTATTGATCTTTTTATTTATTTACATACAGCAATGTTTACATATTTGTCTATTCAGCTAACCTTTATAACACTGAATTTGTTTTTACAAGAAATTACATGTACATTAAAGTAGTGTCAATTTAAAGGAATTAATAAAAGTTTTTGAAATGAGGTAAAAAATAATATCTTGGTTCTGGCATTAAATATTCATAAAGGAATATAAATCACAAGATTATGTACAAGCAGGTTGAGATAGTAATATATGAGAAGAATAAAAAGCAGACAAAAATGAAAGAATCTGTTTTATTAAAAATTTATAATACCTAAGTTATTATTTTGTTTAAAAGTCTTTTGATATTAAAGGTAAGTTGAATATGAGTTAAAATTATGAAAGGGTAGTACAACATATACTTGTTTTGTGTCATGTTACTTTTGCACTTAAATATCTGTCTTGGCAGAATAGCAATTGGCAATAAATTTTTATTTTGAAATTAGTGTTTTAGTAAAAAAAGTGATGCATTTCACTAGTTTAGCTTTCATCACTTTTTCTGCACTAATTTTACATTATATTTATATGTATTAAAATTGTTCAAAAAGTCAATCTCTGATAATGTGCTATTTCTTAAATATTACAAATTTCCATGCACTGGCCCCTCCTTAAGTGAGTCATTTAAATTTCGGGTATACATTCTATATACATGAAGTCTTACAGACCATGCTTAAATCAGAACTTAAATCTATTGTGTGAGCATACATTCTATATACACCAACCTTTACAGATCATGCTTAAATCAGGGCTTGAATCTATTGCATACATACACCAAATCTTACAGACCATGTTTAAATCAGGGTTTGAGTCGAGTCTATTGGGTACACACAATAGACTCAAGCCCCGATTTAAGCATGGTCTGTAAGAGTTGGTGTATATAGAGTGTAAGCTCTAAACTTAATTGATTCGCATAAGTTTTTTAAAATCTTACCAGTGGGGCGAATGCATAGAAATTTATAATATTTAAGAAATAGCGGAGACTTCTGTTTAAATAATTTTAAAGTTTTCAGTGCTTTATAATAATCGATTTATATATATTAACTGAATTATGTTTATATATAAAATAATATTATTCATATAAATTTAGCTCATTAATGCATTCACAACTGCTTAAACAAAATATTTTTCAATTGACTCTAAGAAAAGATGGAAATCATGTGATAATTGAAGAATGGTGAAGTTTAATATTTATTCCTTATCATTTCAATAATTTAAATTTTTTTTGAATAAATATTGCTTTTTTTTTCTTATTTTGCATTCTTATAATTACATTCCTCTTCTAACATTCCAATATTATTAAAGTTAAATATAAAATAATGATCATATATTAATTCATCTTTTAAAAGGACAGATTACTACTCATATTATTTGATTTTGGCTTTTTGCATAATAAAGAATATTCAGAGAAATATTTAATAAGTTCACCCTGACATGGTTCTTTAATATATGGATATTTTGCAATGAAATTTAATCTTACATGTAACATTACTTTTCTGCTCTTTACAAATAACATCATTCATATTAATGATTAACCTGATTATATTAGATAGAGCATAAAATGCAACATTAAAGTATTCTTCACTATGCATTTTATATTGTTTTGGGATTATCAGGACTTTTGTCTTTTTTAAATAATTGAAAATGACTGAGTTTAGCAATCGAAAATGCATCACTGGCCCAAATTCATATGAATAATAATTTATAATTCCACTATTGTAATTGCTTTATTATTGTCGATGCTTTTATTATATATATGTTACCTATCTACTGCCTACATATATGCTTCTTTATATTTAATTACTGGTCTACAATCTACTTATTTATCTACTGAATAGCTATCTATATATTTATCCATCTGTCCATGTGTATTTATCTATTTATTTACAACTTATTTGTTGTCTAGTTACTTACTGTCAACCTATTTATTTACACTTTAACACATATATTACCTATCTACATATTTTAAGTACTTTTATTTTATCTGCATACTTATTTAATCATCTATCTATCTATCTATCTATCTATCTATCTATCTATCTATCTATCTATCTATCTATCTATCTATCTATCTATCTATCTATCTATCTATCTATCTATCTATCTATCTATCTATCTATCTATCTATCTATCTATCTATCTATCTATCTATCTATCTATCTATCTATCTATCTATCTATTTATTTATCTATCTATCCATCCATCTATCTTTCTATTTACTTAATGACCTAACTACTTGCAGGCCTATTTATGTGCTTACCTATCTCTCCATCTATTAATCTAACTATATATCTATTTATTTCTTAATCCATCTGTCTATCAATTTATCCTTTAATCAGTTAATTCATATATCAATCTTTTAAACTTTTTTATCTATCTAGTCATAACTTTATCTGTTTATCTATCCATTTATTTTGTTTATCATCTACATATTCATCTAACTATTTTTAAGTACGTCTACTTAATTATAGGTCTATATATTTTCTACTTACCTACCTATTTGATTATCTCTCTATCTACCTATATATGAGATAGATTGAAAGACAAATAAATAGATAAGTAGATAGATAGATGGATGGATGGATGGATGGATTGTTGTATGAATGGATAGATAAAGTATACTCATATTTCACTTCCATTTATGTGCCCACTAAAATATTTCAGATATTTCAAGTACCAGATGCCAGCTCTGCATATAACACAACCTTGCTGCACAATATCATTAGAAATCTATTTATCTTCACTAATTATTTTAGATAAATTCAAATGGTCAATTAATCTTTATCTTTAGAGAAGATATCACTTTTTTGGTTGAATAAAATATTATATAAAAGCGAAAAAATAAAATCAGAGTCTAAGCTGACGTAAAAGTTGATAACATTAAATTTCTAAAAAAGTTGATGATGATGATGATAATAATAATACTTATAAAAAAAAAATTTATTAAAAAAAAATAAAAATAAAAATTGCCAACTCAAATAATTTACCTAGTAGATTTTTAATCAAACTTTTCATTGGTAACAATTTCAGTGAAACGAATGAGCATTATTTTTATTCTCTTCATTAAGTAATAAAGATGAACTTTCAAGGTTATTTATTAGACGCATTTCGCTATTGGTTACAAAGAGCATTTACTCAAGTCAATAGCTGATGTTCAAAACCAACGAGCTGGTTTTGATGTGTCATTTAACTAAATGAAGAAAGAGTAACATCTTTTTAATTCCCAATATTTTAATTTAAGAAAAAAAGAATTCAATCAATAAGATCAATATTAAGATTTTTATTTTATAAAAAGTAAAAAAAGATTAAAAGTTGTTATATATACAACATTTTGTGCATTACTTTAAAATCTATAACAAATAACAATGCCATAATACTATGTTTTTTTTAGAATGTCATAATATTAATAAGTACTAGTATGATTTAGAGTATATGTTAGTATGAATTCTATCATTCTACGAGTTCCGTATTAAAAAACTGTCCAATAATTTGTTGCTGTAAGGTCATGTGATGCTTGAACGCAAGTGAAAAAAGCAACATAAACTTTTGGTCTTCAATTTATCACTAAACCTGACAGAGAAATTCTGAAATGAATTCAGAATAGTGTTGAATCAATAGTTTCTTTATAGTAAAATAACTTTCATGATGAAGGTGAAATACAAACAACCAATAAACAGTGATAACTAAGAATGTAATGTGGACTCACGACAAATTAAATATACGTTATAGCTTCTATGTACTCATCCTTATTTTTTTTATTTTTTGCATATATGGTCTACTAATTATAAATATGACCTTCTCATGTTTTTTCATAGTTTCTGCAATAATTGTTATATTAAAATTGTATGTTTGTGTTAGTTCATTTTTATTCAGTCACTTTCATTTTCTAATAATGAATTATATTTCTGTAGTGTAACTCTCTCTCACTACAAGACTCTCATGCAAAGTAGGACTGGTTTATATCCACTTTTAACACCTTGTGGAGGGTGTAATTATAAACATATGACTAAAGACATGTCAAAAAGATCTATGATCCCCAAGATATACATTTTATTCTGAACCAGCACTCATTAGTTGGCCCAAATGACAATCTCTTATACATATTTTATCATTGTTCAGTATATATTGTGCCGGACGAAAGCTTTTAATTTCATCTATCAATCTATCCTGATACAGAGGGCGCCACCAGACCACTACGTGTCTGGAAAATTTGTTTACTGTGATCAGAATAGATGATGATGATGGTTTGCGCTGACTAGACTCAGGGAGAAACAAGAGATCTTAAATTGTTTAGACAATTGAGACAAAAGAACAAAGTCAAACATCAGCCAAATTAAATTTAAACATATTTAATAAAATTTTATTAAGAGAAAATTAACTTATAAGAAAAGTTTATAAGTTAACAAATATGATTAGCTCAGGTGTGTACCAGAAAGACTAAATGCAATGCTCTGGCAGATCTACTGATTCTCTAATAAACAAATTTAAAAGGGAGGAAGCAAATTTCATTCAGCAGAGAATTCACTCAAACATTGGTTCTCACCCTCAGATACTTAAACAATACGTCCTTGAAATAGATCAAAGCCACCAGCGCCGATGAGCTTTTCAAGATCCAAAATTTGGTCAGACCCCAAATGTCCTTATATTGGTATGAGCTGCACCTATTACTACATTTAAAATAATGGTGATTGATCCACCTAAAGAACAACCGAAAAATATAATTGAAACGGAGTAAAAACAATTAAAATTGGTGAATCCCAGCCAAACGATTGATGAAAATTACTTTAAAATTAATAATTAAAGTCTCAATAAGGGACAAGTAAATAATTAAAAAAACAGTTATGTCTGCCCCAGCATTTAAAGAAAATAAACTTACAAACAAATTCTGAGTACACGCTCTGATAAATTTAAAGCACACAATAAATACAAACAGAAATTTATCGGAGAGTGCACATGAGTACGAAAATATTAAAAGTTTAAATACTTTAGCAGAACGAAAGTATTGCTCACCTGTAATTTAAAAAAATGGATAAATTTTATCTTCCTGCTAACGACTTATAAAATTACAAAGAAAAAACAATTCTAATTTCCGCTTTTAGAGATATAAAAACGAAATCTCCACGTGCGGAAAATTAGACAATAAAGTCGCCAGCCAAAAGATTTTTGGAGGTTTAGCAATAGGGCAAACATAGAGTTTAAAATTAAATATTGAGTAATAACATAATTACAGGTAAGCATTTAAAATGCACGACTGCTAAAGCATTTATAAAAAGTGAGGCATAAAATATAAATAATCATCCATCACTCTCCAATAAACAAAACTGAAAGCAAATTGGGAATCTTAAAACTAAGATTCCAAAACCCATTACAAAAATACAAGAAAACACAATAAAGATTAAATGTAAATATAAATATTACTTAAAGTTTATGAATACAGTCTTTTATGATTATACTGAGTGAAGATTTAATGAGAATTAATTTACCCTGGGAAGAATAAAAAGAAAATAGTTACTTTTCGGTAAAAGCAATGTTCACATAGAGTGCACACTTTTACTTAAGTTCATTTTCAGGTCTTTAGACCACAGCAAGGTAGATGTAAAGAGGTTCTGGCTTCTTTTAGGGGTTTAAGGCATTACTGGAGCAAACTTGGAAGTCAGGGATCCATCTTTTGTTGAGTTAGCAAGCCATTTGGGTGGTGACAACATGTATAGAATTTTTCATCTTGTTGCAAGCAAAAGTATTTAATAACAGCTGATGTCCTTTAAGAATTTAAATGTCCATGCTGATATAAACTTTCACTTGAGAAACAGCTTGTCTAGTTACGAATAATGAATTAACTGACACTCCAAATTTTCGGGGCTATTTATACGTTGTTCCATTTCCCGCAAAACACTTTCCTTGTCCAATTTCTACGCCTTAGGCAGGGCAAATATTAATCACCCGCTCAATCTAATCTAGGAATTCTACCCAGGGATTATTGAAATGAAAACAATTACATAAAAATCAAATCTCCGCTATTAAAATAAAAGCCACAGGAATGTAATTAGCTAGGTTGCTTGGTTTTTAATTAATTGATTTAAAGTAAAAACAAGCAGTATATGAAAACTATTTTAAAATAAATCGATAAACATTGAAATGAAGCGTTTTACATATAAACATTTGTGTATTTTGATACATGTATTCTTTTTTAAATAATAATAAAATTTAAACATTAAACGTTTAATGAAAATTAAAAGCTTAATAAATATTTTTGGTAATAACACCATTGAAATGGATTTCAATTCAGTTCAACTGCCTCAAAACATGATCAAAAAAAAAACATTCCTGTAACTTTTTTTTTTAAACTATAAACATTTAAAAACATTCTTAGAAATTTGGCCGAACGTTTGCCTCGCACTCATGAAAAACAAAACAATATTTCATTTTAATTAAAACCTTTCTCCATTCTCATAATTCTTTAACAAAATCCTTTTTTTTATTTTTATTAAAAACAATCTGTCCGATTGCTAAATGCTGAACCCTTAACTTTGGTCCGGCGATTCTTTTACTCCATTTACTAACTTATTGAAATAAGTTCCTTTCCCTCTCTTATATTTTCTTAGCTTATATAATTTTCTCTTGTCTTTTTCACGTTCTATTTTGTTTTCTATCTCATATAACAAAATTGTTTTGCCGAGCAAAACACCTTTCTACTAAGTGTCCCCTTTTACTACTCATACTATCAGCATTAGTATATGGAAAGAATTTATCATCTATGAACTTTTTGACTGTTTGACCTAAGATCCTTCTATATATGGCTTCTATTTCAACCTTAAAATCATATTTCTTAATCTTTTTATTAATTCCTTTTTCTTTTCAAACTCATATTCAACACAAACAGTTATTGAAACCAATTTATTTTTAGTTTCACATGGAAACTCTTCTACCTGCTTTTCTGTTTTTACCTTATAACTTTCTTCTATTGCTTTATTTACATTTACTAAATTTTCTGCCACACTTTCTGCTTGTAACCCATCTGTGCTTATTTCTAACTTTATTTTCCCCTTTTCTGTCCTAACACTATCCTGTGCTACTTCAACTTCTACATCTTTTATGACCTCAACTTTTTCTACTTCTTGAGTTTCTTCTACTTCTCCCATTATTTCTCGTCTCATTTCTTTCATTTCCATAATCATTTCTTCCTTTATAGCCTGCTGGCCCTGCTTTACTTCACTAATTTCTTCCTTTATTTCTGCTTTAAACTGCCATCATTGCTTGCTGACTTTTCTTGAATTCACTCAAATCCTCTTTCATTTCTATTACCAACTTCATCAATATCTTCATCATAATCTGTGACTCACTATTCCCATTTTCACACCAGACTAAATTTGCAATACTAACTTCTTAAAAAAATCTAAAAATCTAAAAGCAAATAAAATGCTATTTACTGTTTTCTATAAATTATTTCATAACAAAGACGAACTATATTTAACTCTTTAAATAAAATTACTCTGACAAACTTTTTGAAAATACACTTTCTAAGTTTTTAAATTATTTCATTAAAAGGAAGACGAACCCCATTCTACCAACTGCTCCAAAATACATGCAATAATTAACAAAAACCAAACCTCCACCTACTAAATCTTGCCTCTTATACCTGAAATCTTTCTCAATTGTCTAAACAAAATCTCACATGGGATTGAACTCGAAGCCCCAAGTTGGGCACCAAAAAATTCCTATTATGTGCTGGACGTAAGCTTTTAATTTTGTCTATCAATCTATTCTGATACATAGGGCACCACCAGACCACTACATGTCTGGAAAATTTGTTTACTGTGATCAGAATAGATGATGATGATGGCTTGTTCCAACTAGACTTAGGAAGAAACAAGAGATCTTAAATTGTTTAGACAATTGAGACAAAAGCACAACGACAAACGTTAGCCAAATTAAGTTTAAACATATTTAATAAAATTTTATTAAGAGAAAATTAACTTATAAGAAAAGTTTATAAGTTAACAAATATGATTAGCTCAGGCATGTACCAGAAAGACTAAATGCGATGCTCTGGCAGATCTACTGATTCTCTAATAAACAAATTTAAAAGGGAGGAAGCAAATTTCATTCAGCAGAGAATTCACTCAAACATTGGTTCTCACCCTCAGATACTTAAACAATATGTCCTTGAAATAGATCAAAGCCACCAGCACGGATGAGCTTTTCAAGATCCAAAATTTGGTCAGACCCCAAATGTCCTTATATCAGTATGAGCTGCACCTATTAAAATAATGGTGATTGATCCACCTCAAGAACAACCAAAAATATGATTGAAACGGAGTAAAACAATTAAAATTGGTGAATCCAGCCAAACGATTGGTGAAAATTACTTTAAAATTAATAATTAAAGTCTCAATAAGGGACAAGTAAATAATTAGAAAACAATTATGTCTGCCCCAGCATTTAAAAAAAATAAACTTACAAACAAATTCTGAGTACACGCTCTGATAAATTTAAAGCACACATAACAAATACAAACAGAAATTTATCGGAGAGTGCACATGAGTACGAAAATATTAAAAGTTTAAATACTTTAGCAGAACGAAAGTATTGCTCATCTGTAATTTAAAAAAATGGATAAATTTTATCTTCCTGCTAATGACTTATAAAATTAAAAAGAAAAACAATTCTAATTTCCGCTTTTAGAGATATAAAAATGAAATCTCCACCTGCAGAAAATTAGACAATAAAGTCACCAGACAAAAGATTTTTGGAGGTTTAGCAATAGGGAAAACATAGAGTTTAAAATTAATTATTGAGTAATAACATAATTACAGGTAAGCATTTAAAATGCGTGACTGCTAAAGTATTTATAAAAAGTGAGGCATAAAATATAAATACTCATCCGTCACTCTCCAATAAACAAAACTGAAAGCAAATTGGGAATCTTAAAACTAAGATTCCAAAACCCATTACAAAAATACAAGAAAACACAATAAAGATTAAATGTGAATATAAATATTACTTAAAGTTTACGAATACAGACTTTTATGATTAGACTGAGTGGAGATTTAATGAGAATTAATTTACCCTGGGAAGAATAAAAAGAAAATAGTTACCTTTCGGTAAAAGCAATGTTCATGTAGAGTGCGCACTTTTACTTAAGTTCATTTTCAGGTCTTTAGACCATGGCAAGGTAGATGTAAAGCAGTTCCAGCTTCTTTTAGGGGTTTAAGGCATTACTGGAGCAAACTTGGAAGTCAGGAATCCATCTTTTGTTGAGTTAGCAAGCCATTCAGGTGGTGACAACATGTATAGAATTTTTCATCTTGTTGCAAGCAAAAGTATTTAATAACAGCTGATGTCCTTTAAGAATTTAAATGTCCATGCTGATATAAACTTTCACTTGAGAAACAGCTTGTCTAGTTACGAATAATGAATTAACTGACACTCCAAATTTTTGGGGCTATTTATACGTTGCTCCATTTTCCGTGAAACACTTTCCTTGTTGTCCAATTTCTATGCCTTAGGCAGGGCAAATATTAAACTCCTGCTCAATCTAATCTAGGACTTCTACCCAGGGATTATTGAAATGAAAACAACTACATAAAAATCAAATCTCCGCTATTAAAATAAAAGCCACAGTAATGTAATTAGCTAGGTTGCTTGTTTTTTAATTAATTGATTTAAAGTAAAAACAAGCGGTATATGAAAACTATTTTAAAATAAATCGATAAACATTGAAATGAAGCATTTTACATATAAACGCTTGTGTATTTTGATACATGTATTCTTTTTTAAATAATAATAAAATTTAAACATTAAACGTTTAATGAAAATTAAAAAGCTTAATAAATATTTTTGGTAATAACACCATTGAAATGGATTTCAATTCGGTTCAATATATATATAGACAGATAGACAGACAGACAGACAGACAGACAGATAGATAGATAGATAGATAGATAGATAGATAGATAGATAGATAGATAGATAGATAGATAGATAGATAGATAGATAGATAGATAGATAGATAGATAGATAGATAGACAGACAGACAGATAGATAGATAGATAGATAGATAGATAGATAGATAGATAGATAGATAGATAGATAGATAACAAATTACTACAGATTAATTCATAAGTGTCAAATGTGCTATCTTATAACTTTAGCACAAATCAGTTAATGAAAGTATATCAATAATTTTTATTAATCATTCATTAGACTAGAGAATATCCAATAATGAATAATATATTTGTAGTGTAATTTTCACTACCCACTCTCATGCAAGGTAGGAAATGGTTTCTATCCACTTTTAGCACATTGTAAAGAGATGTAATTATAAACATATGACCAAAGACATGTGGAAAAGATCTATAATTCCCAAGGTGCAATTTAATACTGAACCAGTACTCATTAGTTGACACAGAAGGCAATCTCTTTTCACATATTTTTTAAAATCAAAGTTCAGAATATATAAATAGCAAATTATTGCACTTTAATTGATAAGTTTCAAACGTGCTGCCCTCACAACTTTGTCATAAATCAGTTAATGAAAGTATATCAATAATTTTTATTAATCATTCATTAGACTAGAGATTATCCAATAATGAATAATATGTCTGTGTCACTACAGAAATGTTCTTTATTATTGGATAATCTCTAAAATAATGAATGACTAATAAAAATATTAATATACTTTCATTTTCTGTTTTTGGTAATTTGAATGGTAATGTTAATAGTTTTAGTATTTTATAAAAATGCTATTGGTAGATTATTACTATTAAATTAATCACTTAATTAATATAGTTACTATTAATAAAATAATTAGGGAAAATATTTTAAAGAGCAAAAACGATTTTAATTTATGATTGTACATGATTTGGAGTTATATCTTTATAATGGTTGACTGTTGAACATAAGGTCATAGTGCAGTAGTGTGTGTGTGTGTGTGGGGGGGCAGATTATGCCCATATATCGCACAGTTCTCCTTACTGGCTAGCAGTCGAACTTTTTCTTAATTCTTCCCTCACTATTTTATGGTTTTAATTGTACTATTTGATAGCCACTTATTAAGATCAAACAATGTAAGTTTCACTTTCAGATTGTTTTGCTTGCATATTAAATATTAAATTAATCATTTACTGAAGGGAATTTTAAATAAAAATTAAAAAGAAAAGCATCTTACGGGGAACTAGTGAAATCTGGATATTTATATTTTTAAGACGCAACACTATTTCATTATGATTTAAAACATCTTTATTCAGTAGGTTAAATATTTAAAAAATATTGAATATATAAAAAGGTTGGCAATAGCTATTAAGTGTCGAATAATAGAGTTAATATACATGCTACAGGATGAAATTCAAATTCTACAAAAACACTTTACTTATTTTTCAAATCATGTACATCTAAACAATAATAATTATCAGTTATATTTTGTTAAACTTTTAACATTATATATATATTAAAATAATGTTTTTTTCTTTCTGGAGTTCAAGCAAGTGGAGGTTTTACTTAATATGTTTAAAGTGTTTATTTTCTTTCTTTTATGCATTTATTTATTTATTTATTTTTGTTGCTTTTATGCAAATTAAACTTGATCCAAAATTTGCATTGGAAAAAATCTGATTTTTTTTTTTATTGAAATAGAAATAATTTATATTAACCTTGGCTTTCAAAGTAATACCAAATTCTTTAAAATTAGGTTTTTATTTTTATTGATCATTAATGTTTTTCTATTTATTTTTTAAGTAAAGTAGTTTTACGTGATATTGTATTCATTAAATATATGTTTTTCTAATTAATTTTAGTTTTAAGACTTGCTTAGAAGAATAAACAAGTCAAAAATAATAAACAAAATTTATTTAACGTTCTCTCTACCTACCTACCTATCTATATGAACTGCAATTATTTTTATCTAGTGCTCCAGAGGTTTATCTCTTTCTATATATAAGTAAATAAATATTTCATGGTTAAATTTTAAACATTAAATAATAAACAAATTTCAAAAGCATTTAGTCCTGCTTTATCATTTTTAATTTTTTTTACAAACATGAAATAGAGGGGATTTGAACATAAATTTTCAAGCTCCCTTCAGCTTTCCACTCCATATTATATAACTGATACACATGACCACATACTTAAAGATATATGATTTTCAATAAATATTTTACGCTGAACCAGCCCTCATCATGATGTTGGTCCAGATCATCATCTCTCACACATATATAATCAGTATTTAGTTTATGTTAAATACTCGAAGAACTTGATTTAGCAAAATTAATATGAAAAGATATGCCAAAACAAAATTGTCAAGCGTTGGTAGCCGAGAGGTCAGCACAGCTGCCTTGCAAGCAAGCAGTTGTGTGCAGACAGTGCTGATGCTTTGACATATGGAAAAAACATTCTGCATAAATTCTATGGCAAGGCATATATATATATATATACAGGCTGAGTATGTCGCTATGTACCATCGGCAGCAATATTCCCATGATTGTTTGAAAACAATAAGCTTCACAAAGAAAGTTTTTCATTGATTGATGATCGACTTCATCAGAGCATATTATTTTAGGACAACTAAGAAAATAGCAGATTGGTTAATCAATGATCTTGGGTTTGGCCACTTTACCATTAAGTCATCATAGAATGCATCCAGAAAATTAAAAATATCAAAATTAATGAACACCACAAACTTATCTCATTGGACATAAAGGAGCTAGCTTTATGTGTCAGTACTGGAAGACATCCATTACCATTGTACAAGAAATTTTGCAGCAAATCAATTACAATCAGCACAGAAAAGATTTACAATTGAAGTTTTGAAATGGATCAATAATGAAATAATAGCTTGTGTCAAGGAGAAATTTTATAACTTCCATTTAGCAGAATTATCAGCAGCCAGGTTCTCTCAAAATTTTAAAGCCTCATGCTTTCAAAATATTTGGATCCTGCATTAAATGGCATATATATTAGATACAGTGATGATGTGCTTATGTGTGCACAGAGAACAAAATCAATAATATTCAGACAGAACTAAACAAAGCATCTCTGCTCAAATGGACTACTGAAGAGGATGACACAAATCAAAGCATAATTTTTTTTGACTTACTTATACAAAGGAACAAAGTTGTGCTTGAGTATAAAATAAACATAAAACCAATTCAAATCAGAGGAGCCTTCCATCCACAATATAATGTTCCATCCGAGCACAAAATGGTAGGTCTAAAGAGTTTCTTATACAGAAACAGAGACTTATGTAAATAGGAGGTGGACAGAAAAACTAATATCGAATTATATATTAAAAATCTAACAGATATTGGATATAATTATACTAAATTAATTAAAATAGTAAAAAAAATCTACAAGGTTATTAACAAACTTCCCAATAATACTAACTTGGCGAAGTCATAGATAAGCTTTTCATATATCCTTCACATTTAAAAAAAAAAAAAACTAGGAAAATCTGCGCGGACACTTTTAGAATAAGTTTTAGATCATCTCCCTCTCTCAACAACTTTCTAAACAAACCAGTGATAAAATTCCTTACAAACATATCCCCCAAATCATATATAAGATCTCATATCCTGCCCCAGCCTGCAGTGTTGTGTACTACGGTGAATCTCAGGTTAATAAGTCAATAAGAATTGTCAGCACACCTATCTATATAAAAAAGCAAAAGAAAATCGCAAACACAAATCAATTTTTATTGAACACAAGATGGCTACAGGTCACATTGTTTCTCTCTCTAATGTTAAAACAATATGCACAGAGATGGAGAAATGATAGAAAAAAAATTAAAGAAACATGGACTATTGCAGGAGATCCATATTCAATTAACAGAAAAGACTCTTGCATCACCACGGTCAGATATATCCTTAAATATTAAATTAAACAGAAAAAGAAATAAATATAAGTTTTTTTAAGTACATTAATTATTATCTTTTTATTACAAATTATAATAAATTGTTTTGATTGTATTAATAAATAAATTGTAAAGAGTGTATTCTTTTTTAACACTTTTTTTTATCATTGTAATTTAAGTATGCCGTGATACACAAAAAGTTGAAAAATACTAACTTAGATATTGGTAAACCTGGTGACCGATCTTGTATGAAAGCTATTATTAGAGTACTTCTGTCTGCAATAGAATTTTTAAAAAAAAAAAATATTTCACTTATATATGTAAAGAGAAGTAAATATTAATGTCAAATAGACTTTAATAATTATCTGCAGAAGAGAAATCATCTCTACCTCCCCTCCCTCCAGTGAATTATTCGGTGAATAATTTAAAACATTTTTAAATTTATTACTTTAACTAAAAATAACAAACTCGGTTGTCAAATATCAGAAGAAAAAACAACTATGCCTATTTAAAACTTGAAAAAAATTCAAGCAGTACCCATACCGTTTCAAATCCAGGTTATGAACATTTTAGGTATATGTGTTGCCACAAAATTAAAGATTCTTTATATATATACAATATAACGATTTATTTACCCATCTTTAGTTTTAAGTGCCCACTTTTTTCATTACAATTTAAAATTTATCCAATAACTTTTTTAATTAAAAAATAACAACATCTAATATAAAATATTAAAAAGAATTAGTTTTAAAAAATTAATTGAAACGATAAAAATTAATTTTCAGTGACCAATTAATTCGGCGCTAGGACGTCGTCGCATCTTGAGGATAAACGTATGTACTTTAATTAAATTAAATATTAATCAAAATAATTCAATTTTGTGATTTGATTGCTTCGTCATCCAAAAGATTTTATAATATCCAACTTGAAGTTTTGAACATTTATTTGCTTAAATTAAAAAAAAAAAATCATGTTGCAGCAAAAACTTATAATTGGATGTCATTATTTTAATCATCATAATTATAATTTGTTGTAAAAAAGATTGCATAGGCTACTTACTTTCTTTAATTTAAAACACAATCAGATCTGATAAACAAAGACTTTATTTATGCAAATTCTGTATATGCTTCTCTTACATCCTTCACAATTTTAACTATATTTATGTGTGTGTGTGTTTTTAAAAAAAATTCTCAAGATATATCAATTTCAAACTTTAGTTCTAGATTCTGGCTAATGATAGCGCTGAGAAAAAAATTCTCTCAAAATAAGGCATTCATATTATCTATATCAAATATTTAAATACATGTATAATATTTATATTTTAACCTGGATTAGAAGGGACCTGAACCCAGAATTTTTTCAAGCTCCCATTAGTCATTCCATTCTATACAACCGATACACATGACGACATACATGCAAGGAAGATAAATGATCTCCAATATATTTATTTAATGTTGAACCAGTACTCATCAATTGGTCCAGATCATCATCTTCCACATACACACACATATATAATCAATATTCGGTTTATATTAAAACAGAAAATTTTCAACTTTAATGGACATACTTCAATATACTCCACCCTAATTGAAATTCCGATGGTGGCATGTTCAAGGATGAAGATTTGCTATTAATATAAACCGAACACTGATGATATATATGTGTGTGGGCGATGATGATCGGGACCAAATGATGAGTGCTGGTTCGGCACGAAATACGTATGATCATTTATCTTTTTCGCATGTATGTGGTCATATGTATCGGTTGCATAGAATGAAAAGAATGAGTAAAGAGAGCTTGAAAATCTGGGTTCAGGTCCCCTCTAATTATCTACTTCAGTTGTTTCCAAGTTGTAAAAAAGATAAATGCGGTTGTCAAAATATTTCAGTGTAGCCTCAAGATAATTTAAAGAATTTACAATTTTACATCTTTTTACTGCTTTACAAAATTTAAAATAGGTACATTTCTCAGCTTTTACAAAACACATATTGCTATTTCTACTTTGTATAAACTTTTTTTTCTATCTTCTAGATGTTATTCCTATTAGACTAATTTTCATGGCAATTTACGTGAATGACAACAAATAAAACCTTTTTGATATCTACTAATCTACAAAATACTGACTAAAATACATCTGTATACATCCTAAGATGATATAAAATTAAAGACTAAAAATAAATACTATGATAATTTTATATAATACTTTTAAACTTTAAACAAATAATAAACTATATATATAAAACAAAAATTATTAAAACTAAATTATTTATAGTTGCTAAATGTTTGAAATGTTTTTATATGCTTTTATTTATTTATATGAAACAGAAGCTATTGGGTTATATTAATTTAAAAAACAACAACATCCAATATTTCACTAAATATATTCAAATGAAGATTTTTGCTGACCAAATTTATCGGGTTTATCCATATAAAATTCACAAGTAATATTGTATTGTGTTTTGACAGAAATGCACCCGTAACCTTGCAGATAAAAAATGTTATTTATAAACATTGTAGAGACACTGAAAATAATATTTAGAACAAGATAAATTATTTGTCTATTAACATATATTTTTAAAAATGTATGAAAGGAGTAGAGTGACAGTAGGTAAATAATCTGAAATATAAAATTAAGAGCTGTTTCCATTAATGAGTTTTATTTTTCTTTAATGTGAAGTAACATAGATGAATCATCATATTTGTAGATACAGTATCTTAAAAACGCTAGTGGCCTTTCTACTATGATATTCATCTCTTAAGATAAATCTGATATACTATAAAGATATTCAAAACCAGACTATATCAATAAATATGATGATATACCTAAGGTATTCCTGTATATGGAAAAAATTCTTAAAATTTATTAAGCAAAGTTACTATTAATTTATATCATGTTATTCACCTACTATCAATTCACTATTTTGTGGCTTGCAGCATTTCTATTTCTTTACATTTACATTTTTTATTTATTTTTTATTTATTTTTATTATTAAAATCAATATTATTTGTATTTTCAGTGATCAGCTACTAAGTCATCACTTAACCGTTATCAATATATGTTTCATTCTCATATATATGGTTATCTGACATTGACGACTGAAAGGATGATTGTCATTAATCTTTCATCAGCAGCATGATTTTCATAATATTCCTTAATGCTATAAACGTTCATTAAGCATAAAAATCTTCAATATACTGACTACATATTATTTCATTGCTATTAGATATGATTGATTTCTCTACATATTATTTTATTCTTATTAGATATGATTGATTTTGCAAAATTAAGAATCAATTGCATTCTTATATAAGTTATTCATCATAATCTATTTAATATTGAAATGTTTAACTAGCAACCATTTTTAATAGGGCTTACTTAAAATTAATATATAAATTATAAATTAATGCTTTTCCTGCATTTAAGAATTTTAGAAATTTTTAGAATAGTATTTATCTAAGCAGAATTGCAAGGTAAGATTATTACAATAATGGTCACATCAGATTTTAATTTATTTTGAAATCCGTTTTCAGTATAAGTTATTAAAGATCAAACATGTTATCAGCAACTTCTTTCAATAGGAAAATTCAAGTGACACTAAATAATAATCAAAATATACAACAATTTTTCTCAGATTTTTCTTCCCTCACCTACTTTGTTTAATATATTCATCAGTGATTTTCCTGAGAATGCAAAAAAAAAAATATTTTATACAGAACTATTTGACTTTTCAAAAGAATGTCTCAATAAATATACATACTAATTGGACATCTTTCGACAATTGAGAGTTTATTCGTAATGGAATAAAAACAATTTGTTTACTTTTTCATCTAAACAACAGGAAATCGTCTCATAATCTGAATATAACATTTTTCTATAATAGATTAAAACACAATCCAGTACATAGTCTTATTTTTCTCATTTAGGCAAGTTTAAATCAAAATCAATTTCTAGGACTAACATCCTTGGAAAGTTAGTTATAAGAATAATTTCTTTAACACTAGCTAATTGTGCTGGCAAGTTCTGTGCCTTTGTTTGAGAAAAAAAATTCCACACTGAACGTTTATTATTGAATTAAGTACACCATGAGAGATATTACTAGTATATTCAATTCTATGTCTTTGTAGTGGCTTCTTGTTGTTTCACATACTACTATAGCAGATATTAAAACAAATATTGTTTTACAAAAAGTGTATAAGAAGCTGTTTAAGCAGATTGGATTTGCCAATAATCCCAAAATAAGAGTTTCACTATATAAGACTTGTTTCAAACCAAAATTATCTTTTTGGATGTTAAACCAATAATCTACAATCAAACAATTATGGTATAGAAGTGAAATTCTTATCAATTCCAACAAATTTATTTTCTCAGATGCAACAATAAAGCCAGATGGATTTGATGTTTCTAGATATAATATGGATTTCATCAACAAATTTAGGATAATTAATGGTTCTGAAACTCATCCATCTTGTAAGTGAAATGTATTATCTAGTGATTTAAGTAAGTGTTGGTAAACACAAACTATGACTACATTGATAACAACTGCTAAGTGTAAGGTTACTATGAGAAAATTGAAAGTCATAAAAAGCCTCTAGTAATTCTATCTCCTGGGTGAAATTTATACAGGTTCTTTATAATACTTTCTTAATAGTTAAGGTATCAAAAAGTACATTCTCTAAGTTAGTAAACTTATGACACTGTTAAATAACACTAATTTTTACACAATAACTCTCTATTGTTAAGTTTAATATTGAAATATGAAATAAAAATCCATTAGCACTACTGTATGGAGAGTTTTGCCTTGTTTATAAACATTAAATCTTCTAAGTAGTATCTATGTAGTATTTAAATATATAATTTTATATTGGAAAAATTAAGCAATCTCTGCAGAGTAAGGATTAAAGACTCCAGTATCAACTATCATTGCATATAAATGATCTTCATCATTATTAAATCTCCATTCATATATACCACAAATATAATATTGAGAGAAACATTGTATGTAGAATAATAGTAGTTTGATAAGAAATAGTTTTGGATAGATATAACATAAATTACATCTATAAGATTGTACACACAGACTGCCATTTTCTATCTACAACTACAAATCACTTTCAAAAGATGAAAAATTATATGAATTGGATATAGAATTCTCTAATATTACCTTAGATATTGCTGCACTTTATTAAATTAGATGAAAAAAGGCAGAGTGATAAATAATTTGAAATATGGAAATATATACTTTACTACAAAGGCACACTTATGGAAAATATAATGGATTCAGATTTCATTATATATAAAAAAGAAAGAACAACATTGTAGAAAATGAAAGTAGGTTAGTTAAAAGGATAAGAAAGACATTCATTCACTTTTATAAGATCCAAAATATAGAGAATTTAAGTATACTCCTCCAAATTGTTATTTTGGTGAAGTTTTAGATCACATCAAACAATACTTTAAAATGTCCATGGAAGTGTTTAATGCTAGAATCTACTATGATTAAATTTAGTTGTGGTGACAAAGATAAAAGAACATAGACTTGGGAAGATTTACTGAAAAAAAAACAACAACATGACATTATGAAGTCTTTCTTTGTGAAATAATAATAAATTGAAATATGAACACTGGAATAAATGAGCAGCAAAATTGGATTATCTTTTGATAAACAAAACTATTATTTCAGATTTTTTTTTTTTTCATATGTCATAGCATCGGCCAGGGCGCGAACCCACAACCGTCTGCAACCAACTACTTGCTTGCAAGGTCGCTGCGATGACCTCTTGGCTAACAACGCTTGATTTATTTCAGATTTTAACACCGAAATGATCATCGATGTGGGTCAATGCAAAAATAAAGACAAAATATATTAATAAAGATAGTGTTACTAATTGATATTTTTAAACTTCAAAAATAGACAGTAAATTTTAATTAAAACTTGCATATTGTTTCATTGGTAGATTTTCAACAGAGGAAAAGAATGCATAAAGTAAATAAAGAAGGAATATAAAGATATTTTAAAAATTCATTTAAGAAAAATTGAATGACTGGAATTATGTAAAATGATAATAAAAAAATAATTATAATATTATAAAACATAGCTATGAATTGGCAAGAAAATCTATAAAAGATACTAAAAGTCTCAAATGTATCAAAACAACATCTTTGTTTTAATCTTTAAGAAAAAAGTCAAACTATTACTAAAAAGAGAGATGGCATCATATAGTAATAAAAAAACTAGAAAATAAAATAATCCAAAGAATAACAATATATTTTAAATTATCAAGCATTTTAAAGGAAGAGTTGATACATGTCAAGTAATTAAATCTATAAAGAAGGAGAAGAGTACATAAAATGTTGTAATGTCATAGAAAAATTATGTGAAGAAATGGAAAAAAAAATGTGAAGTTATAAATCAATGTTAAATGTTAAAGATGTAGTAGATTATTGGGTATATGGAGTAATGATATTAATATTTAAGGAATATTATAAAGAAGATATTTAAAGTTATAGTCATATCAGTTTTTTATCAATTTTAAACAAAATCTTTACCAAGAATGTACACTCAAATTTACTACAAACCTGAGAAGACAATAAGAAATTAAAAGAGGTTTTAGTATAAATGATCACATTATATAGAAAGACCAATTAATATAAGTTGTCATTATATTTTGGAATTGTAAATTGAAAACTTATCTGCTTCTATAAGTATTTCTAGGATTATTAATGCATTCTAGTATCAAGATATGGATGGTATATTGTCATAGTCTGAAGAATACTTATTTAAATGCAACAAAAGTCATTATATTGTATAATAATATTAAGAAACTTAATATTGATATAAAACTGGGTTATTTCTTATTTCCAAAACATTTCTAATAGATTCACAAGAAATATTTTGTGGATTAATTTGGAACCTAAGGATTAAAAACACATCTCATTTAAGTCCTCTTTGTGACTAAGTTTCAGGAAGTAATGCAAAACTTATTTAATAAAAGTAAAAACACCATGTGTTATGCGCAGCTATAAGATATCTGCTTTGGGAATCACAGTGAAAAGATGCTGTGCTTTAGAATTAGGAGTAGTTAATAGTCTGAGGATAATGATAATGCGTCTAATCTATCCTGATATCCTGATATAAATAAATAATCAATCATAATGATCCTGATATAAATTTGTATCTCTTGTTCAAAGGTTGCCAAAGCATATTGAAGTCAAAAAATATACAAGAAATTTAAATAGACCCAAGCATGAAGATTAAGAAGATGAAGAATGGAATAAAAAATATTAAATGACTATCCATACTGAAGACAAATTTATAATTTTAGATGAGTATATAGTCAATAAGTTTATAAGTTCTTCAATATGCAGAAACAATTGTTTTATGCACATAAGTCTAACGCATATTTTTCCTTATTATATTTGTAAAATATTTTATTATTAATCATTAATAAATTATTATATGTATTGATTTGGTTTATTGGAAATGAATATAACTATTTGATAATAAAGTTATTTATATATGTCTGCAAGATATATTGCAAGTTGAGAATCCTTAATGAAAACAGGATATTGGATAGATCTATGTTTATTATATCTGTGATTAATTTATTATTAAATTGTTTTACTACAAATTTGGTTTTCATTAGTTAAGACTAAATTTATAGTCTTTACTGCACTTATTTAACTTGTGTTCGATTACTTATTTATTACCTTATTTTATTTCTGACCTTTATTTGCATTCTAGGTTGGGAAATATGCAGCATGATAACAGGAGAGAAATTAGGATATTGTTATATGAGGGTAGAAATTCATCATATGTAAATATTTCCATGAAATGAACTGACTATTTAAAAATCTATTACATATATCCTGGTTATAAATAAAGCTACTAAATAATGTAATTCTTAATACAACCTTAATTTAGAGTAACAAAAACAACAGGTTACGTGTGATAGGTTTCTATTTAATGGTCAAAATTGAATTGTAATTTTTTTTCTTTCATACATCATTTGCTTTCTCTCGTCACTTGAAAAGTGATCAAAGAACCTTTAAATAAAAAATCTGTCACAATCATTACTTTAGACCTCACATAGAGGCTGGCAGGACTGTTCCCAACAGGTTTAAGCAACTTGGGCATTGGCAAGAAGTGGTTGATTGTGGAAATTTCACAGCAAACTCTGAACATTAAATTATATACTACATATATAGTAATGTCCAAAATTAAATCTTTAAAGAGTCTGTTAGTATTAATACAATATGTCCTCTAGACATAGCCAAAAACGATAGTTTTAGCAATTAATCTCACTTTTATACATAGAAAAAAGATTGATACACTTTAGCTGCAGGATCAAGTTTTAAATCAGTATATAAATATGAAGCACCATAGAAAATTGTAACTCTTTTATTGCTGAAACTATTGCTTTTGCTGTGAACAGAAGATATAACAATTATTAATTATGATAGTCAATTGGAGATTTAATTGGGAAACTTCATATATGTTTGAGCACTTTATTTGTTGATGATTTGGTATATGGAGTATTTTAGTTTTTATACTAACTTCAGTTTCATAAAAACGTTATGCTGTCACATTAATAATAAATAAATATATATTAATGAATATATTTGTTCTTTTTTTAAATATTAAGTAAACAGAGTGGCACTATTTAATATCCATCAATACAAATATATATTTTATGCCGGAAATGATGGAAAAGAATTTGACCGTTGTGGAAGTTTTGTTATTACGTGTTAATTAAAATATTCCATGTAATTCATATAGATATTGTGTATTTTATAACTATAATTATATATAGTGATTTTTGAATTAAGATTTTATATATGTGAACACAAATTATAAATTGCCATCTAAAATTAATTGTGAACTTATAAAGATTCCATGAGGTGTAAAAAGCGTGAAAAGATAAAGTATATTCGTGCTTATTTATTTAACACAAGTAATATAACCATTTTTTTTTTCATGTGCCATAGCATCAGCCGGGAAGCGAACCCTCTAACTCGGGACAACTGCTTGTAAAGCAGCTGTTGTGACCTCTCGATCACCAATTGACAACTATTTGTTTTGAAAACGGTCAAAATACATATTTATGTCATTGTTTTTAGTATTTCAAAACATTGCAACTATAAATAGATTTACATTTTTTAAATATTTAAACATTACTATATTAAAATAAAAATATTTGTTTTAAAATGTGAGCAAGTGTGCATAAAAGATTACTCAGTTTTAGTTGGGGAATAACAAAGCAGCATTCGCCTAAAGGTGGCGTCAAAAGTTTTTCCAGTAAGTAATAACTACCTAAATGCTATTTTACAGAATAATAATTACACAATTTAATACATCTTAGATTTCTCTAAATTTACAATATTTCAAATAAATCACTGAACAGTTGCCATAGATTATGAATTATGATATATCATCAAAAGTAACTAAAAATTATTCAAGAGAAAATAACCGAAATTAATAATTTATGTTTCAACATTTGAAATATTTTATTTGTAAATATTTTTATTTGCTACAGACATTTTAAACTAGCTAATATTTAATAAGAATTTGCATAGGAAAAATGCTGATAAAAAATATACTTACAGGTGAGAAATGTAATTAATTTACGTAGAATATCATTTAGCCAAACTTGATTTATTAAAAGAATCCTTAAAGTAGATATTATCCATGTACCATTTATCTGCAAAATAAATAATTAATTATATATGGACACAGTATATATAAATGCATGTCAATACATATACATTTATTTAATTATCTATTTATCGATCTATACATATATCTTTCTGTTTTATCTATATATTCATCTATCTATTTGTAAATATATATATATGTTGTCTATTTATCTATCAAGTTATCTTTCTATTTATGTATTTATATTAGATAAATATCAGAAATAAATGTAGTATTTATATAACAAGCACTTATAGCAATATTTTTTCAATAAATACGTAAATAAATATTAATTAGTAGATATCGTTTAAAAGAAACATTTAATTATCCGACTATAGAACAAAGCCTTTTCAACACTTTTTTACTGAAAAACAGTGATGAAAAAAGTACTTATTATTAAGTTTTAAGTACTCCAATTAGAGCTGTTTTCTATTCTCATTTGATTATTCAGCTAAGACTAACTAGAAACCGATTTAATGATGAATATTGGGTTATTAGTTTAGATGACTATATAGACCAAAAAGCTGAAAGAAATATCTAAACTAATTGGGACATTAAAAGCATTTAAGTTTAAACCGACTTAGATTCAAATGTAGCCATAATCATGTGAGGCAAAGGCGTTGTTTCCGCACAATGAAGTTATATATATACTTTATTTTTTAAAGTATGTGTTTAAAGGAAAAAGCTTTTAATAAATGTGTTTTACTTGTCATATTTCTGGATCTGAGACTTGGACACTTAACAGAAAAGTACTACGGTGACTTCAGACGACTCAGTGGACAAATTTGTGTTAGGACTAAGAAGAAGGGACCAAAAAGAAATATATAAGTGAAAGAACAAATATATATTATTTATATCATTGAAAAAATTTAAAAAACTGAAATACCAGAAGAAATGATAATAGATAGACAGTTGAAATCTTAAATTAGTTCCTCAGTGATTGTAATAGACCTACAAAGTAACCACATGTGAGATAGATGGATAAAATATCGAAGTTTAACTGCTATGATGTAGAGAAGATATGCTGGAAATTGAAGAAAGTGAATTAAATTTGGAGAGATTCATCCTGCAGAGAATGATGAATTTGATCCTCAATTAATAATGCTTAATTATGACTAAAAAATTAACACTTTTGTAGAAAATTATGATTTCCCTCTGAATGATAATTCCACTTAATTTTTCTGGAGACAAATTATATTAGATGATATTTGAATGATCGATATGCCAGTTCTTTTTTTAGTGATAATCATTGATATGTTTTATAAATGGTTCGTGTGAAAGTTGTAGGTAGAATGAGTTTGATACTTATAATTCAAAAATATAATAATAAAATTCAAAATATAATATATTCCATGTTAACTTATATATATATATTAGTTTTTCTACTCCTGTCTCACAATCTTTTCCTGAATAAAAGCTCATTTAATCATATGGTTGGAAAACACATAAATAGCTTCACCCCTCCCCCTTCCTTCCAGATTTAATTAGATATATAATAACAAAGTAAAATGATTAATGTGATTAAATAATCTTCATGATATATGCAAAGTAAGTTCACTGTTAGTATTTTAATATATATTGGTTGAAGGTAAATAACTATGACGCAAGAATTTTATTCTTATAACCTATAATCATTTCCCAAGGTATGCAATGTATGCTTTGTGTAGTTGATGCGGGATAGTATGGCAAACTCTATGGACAACAGTTTACCTCTATCATTTTTAGTAGTTTAGTATCACATGATTGCAAAGTTTTAAAACATTCAATCATTACACTTTTTCCTGTATGATTTAGAGCAGCAGTATGGCCATATATTTGGTAGCTAAAGATTCATGGATCAAAGATTAACTGTTACACGTTTAATATTCAAGCGTCATATCGCTTTCGAGTGATAAAACATGTAGGAATTTTTTTTAATTATGAAGAATATAATCAGGGCCGGATTTAAGGCGATTGGAGCGATTGGGCTCAATCGGCCCCGCACTTGAAGGGGCCCCGCATCACCACCAAAATTAACAAAAAGTTATTTTTCGAAATATTGAATTTGCATTTTATTTAAATATTTAATATATAGAGGGTCACCGCACTTATTGGATCCGGCTCTGAATATAATCGTGTTATTATTTTTTTCTCAACCGTCTGTATATTTTTGAAAATCTTAATTAGTAATTGTAAGTTTATTGTACATTACAAACTATAAACTTTTTTATTGGTGAACTTGTAAATTATATCTGAATATTAATTTTGAAGATATGAATGCGGTGGGCATGTATGTAAATTTATCTTTTTTATTATGATGTACATCGTTTTTGATAATATACTCCAAAAAAAAAAAAGCTCTGCCCGTAAAAATCCTAGTAATTTTTTTTTTACCAATACAATCTTTCTAACAGAATAAGTATCAACTATACTTACATAAATATGAATTTACATACATATATATGCATATATTAACGCTTTTAGGACTATATATATATATTGAAAATTGTAATAAAAGTTGTAGTCACAGTTTGTAATATTTATTATGTGCTACGTAAAAAAAGATTATCACTCTAGATATCAAGAGAAACCTTTATTGTCAGTTTGCTTTGAGCGCTGCCTCTAATCATCTAAGTAAATATATCAATTATTATTTCGATATTAATGTCTTCAAATGAATTAGCTTATTACTAAACTTAATTAACGCTAACGCTTTTCTATACATCGGCCAATATTTCTGTAGTCAAGTAATAGCATTTCTAAATAAGATAAACAGTTAATATATTTGAATAAATAATTGGTAGCATTCAATGCAGCTGCCGAGAGAAGTTTTTGTAAATGTTTTCTTATTACACAGCAATTTGTCATTATTTATGTAATAAACCATTAGTAAAGAAATTATCATTCACTATGATTGGAGCTTATATTTATACAAATTTGTTTAACCCTATCCATACACACACTATATATAATTAGTTAAAATATGTGCCATTTAACACCTGACCAACACAACGTAAATTTAAAATGTACAAATGTGAATTCTAGTGGTTATTCCAAAACGATTTAATCTTTACTCAAGTTTAGAATGTATTGTCTTGCATTGGTGGTCGAGAGGTCAGCGCGACTGCCTTGCACTTGCAGGCAGTTGCCCGGGTTGCGGGTTCGCGTCCCGGCCGATGCTATGACACCTAAAAAAAAGTTTAGAATGCATTGTTGATATAAATAGATTCTCCAATCTATTTTTCAAAAAATGTTCTAAAATTTATACTAGTATGTGAAGATTCTAATAATTTTGTCAAGCATTATTATTAAAACAGGTTTTTTAGAGTCTCATTTATATATTTTAATAGACTCAAGCCCTGATTTAGCATGGTCAGTGAAACATGGTGTATTTATAGAAATGCACTCTAAACTTAAGTGATTCACTTAAATTTTTTAAACTCTTACTGACGTGTGAGTGCGCAGAGATTTATAATATTTAAAAATAATAGCCATTATCGAAGTTCGACTTCCGATCTAATGATTTCAAGATTTTCAGCGATTTATAATAGATTTACATTTATAAGTGTATTTGTCTGATCGTAGGTGGTTAACAATGAGACACTGTCTTTCTCCTGCGATGGGTTAAATAAATTTGTACAATTCAAAATTTTATTATAATATCTGTACACGCTAGAGTCAAGCTCTGATTTAGATGATCAATGAAAGTTGGTGTATTTATTGAGTGCACAGAGATTTATAATAGTTAAAAGTAATAGCACATTATCAAGTTCGACTTCAAATCTAATGATTTCAATAATTTGATGGTAATAAGTTAAAGTCAAATACCAGTAAATGATAATTCGATTACAGTTGATTTCGTTACCCATTGGTGAACCCCAAAAAAATATTTATGAGCCTTCTAAATTTATATAAAATGATATGTAATGAATTATTTTTTTTATTGTCAAGCCGGTCTGTGGGGTTTTTAATATTGCTGAAGAAGTGTTTGATTTGTCTTTTCACAAACAAAAACTATTTTAACTCTTGCAGAATTGCCTTTATATGAAGAGTCAGATAAGTTTAGGCTATTTTCAGGAAAAAAGTTTAGGAGAATTCTGGATGGAAAATATTTGATTGGAGACATAGAATATAGATTGGCTTTTTCGGTTATTCAAAGAAGAATAGATTTCCTTTAAAAATACAATTAAAACACTTAATGTAATCTTATTGTAAGTAAACATAAAAAAATTAAGTTAAGAAATGAATTCTGAATTACCCACATTTTTTTCAAAGATCAAAGATTGTAATTATAAAGCTAAGAAAAGGATATAAAGTCTTTTATTGTTCCATGACAAAATAATCCTCTGAAATAAGAAATAAATATAAAAGTTTTGAAATATAATGATTAGGACATTTACATATCTTGCTTCTGGTCTGAACCCATATTGAATGAATCTGTAAATTTATTTAGATCACAATCAAGCTTATTTTTTTTATATAATCAAGTGAAGCTAAACTAATAGGCATCTAAAAACTTTGGCAAATGGATTTCTAGCTATTATTAGTTGGAGAGTAAAGATCCCAGATTAGTCTAGATTGATCAGGAGAGCATTTTGATAGCTGATTGTAAAAAGAAAAATATGGTTGTATTATAAATTTAATTTTCATTAGTGATAGATAGAGAGATGTCATACAATATTAAATGCTGAAGCTGTGATTTATTTTTTTAATCTTTTATAAAACAGTAAAATCTAATAAAACTTTTCTAAAATCAAGGTTCAAATAACTAATACAAATTTATATTTATATATTAATGTAAAAAATACTAAAATAGAGTTTAAATATAAATTTTAGTAGTATTTATTGTACCAAGTATACATTCAACTCTTTTCATATTCATGGCTAATTTGCTGAGAATATTAATTTTTTGCTGATTTGATGCTAATTGATTTTTTGTTCATAATATATTCCATTTTTTTTAAGTTAATGCATCATACTTCCTTTATTTTACATTTGCAATTGTCCCCTCCCCCATAACCCTCTGATCACAATTATGTCTGTGCACTTTTCCATGACCAAGAAAGAGAGATGAATCAAATAACCTTGGGCTCAATCCCAAATTCCCTATATATTATTGAATGCTGAGGGATTCCAGCTCTAAGACCTGCCCTGGTCTCACCCCAATCCACACACGAATCGCAGTCCATAGCACAGACCACACTGGGCCAGTCCAATGCCAAAATTTTGTTCATAGTGTATTGTTTAAATTTACAGGCATTGTACAAGCATATTTGTGCTATTTTATATGTATATATAAGATTGCAACCATACTTAAAATGACATTAATGGGCTTCCATTGTTTTTTAATATTTCAGAGGAAGCTGATAAAAGAAAATTCATTTTCTGACAACTGAAAATATTTATTTCCTAAAATCAGATTTTTTAACAAAAAAGTTCAAGTTAGATAATATTATAATTCCATAATAATTTTTGAAAAACTTGCTAGAAAATGTTTTTATAAAGTTTAATATTAAATTCTGATGTGAGTTTTTAAAAAAATAAGATACAAAAACATAACTTCATCAAGTGGAAGATGTCTAAATTAAAGATAAGCACGTTTTCTTACTATTCCTTTTTATTTTTTATTTTTTATCCGTCTGTAAATCTCTAGGATGTCTTTCTATTTCTACTCGTCATGTCTCCAATTCATAAATTTTCTTGTAAATTTCTGTCTCCAATTTATCTGTTGTTTTTTTTTAATAGTTATTATTATTTTTTTTTTGTTAACACTTTAAACTTACTTTTTGAATAATTTTGTATGAATTTTTCATTTGCTTAATTTTTATCATTTTTTAAAAATATTTTTAATATCACACATATAATTATTAGGTAGATAATAGTTTATTTGTTTAATTTTATCTTACTTAAAATATGTTTGACAGACAGAGGCGGATCAAGTCAAGTGGGATTCCAAGCGGTAAAAATTTCGAGGCCCTCAAACTCTAGTTAGAAAAAAAAAATTCAAGAAAACTCCATTAAGTTTTTAACAGAAAAAAAAAGTAATCAAAAATTTCATACAATAACGCATTAAATAAATTTATTAAAAAATATATATTTTTACATGAATTTCTGTCTTGCTTTATTTCTTGCTATTCGTCAATTATTTTTATAGCGTCAATTCGGCTTAAAATTTCCTGCTGTATATACAGAATGGCCATATTATTTAATCTTTCTTCTCCCATAGTACTCCTTAAATAATTTTTTATATGCTTTAAAACAGAAAACGATCTTTCTCCTGACGCATTACATACGAAAATTGTTAAAAAATTTCAATAATATTTCAACATTCGAAAATGTGCAAGACAATTAATTATTTGCGGCTCGATAGATGTCTGGGGTGGTTTTTATGGTGTCCTCATTTTCTTTTAGAGATATTAAAAAATAGTGAAATTCATCTCCCAAATTACAAACATTAATGTCATTTTTGTAAATACCCTTAAACTTTTTTATCGCGTTCTTTTTTCTTCTATTGATAAATTCCAATGAAAAAATATTTGCGTTATAGGATGGTTGACTGTATACAAAAAAACATAATTTTCCTCAAATCCTAATGAAAAGACATTTTAAGACCTCTGGGGCACCTTAGTATTCTGGGCTCTACGTGGCCGTTTAGTCCGCTTACCGCTTAATCCGCCTCTGGTGACAGATATAATATTACAAGCTATCTAGTTATAATTTATATTTAAATTATTATGTATATTTTATATGAGCATACTGATTTGAATTATTTTATAGTTATATTTATATATGTCTTAATATTAAAATATTTTACTTATAACATCTCACATAAGCAAATTTTAACTTGCTTCAAATATTTGCTGTGGCTTTTTATTTTTATTTTTAGATACATGTTTATCCTGAGCAGAGCACTTACAACGAAATAAACTCTACAATATATCATGAGAAAGGTTCACGCAACATGAGAGTTATGTTAACGAGTGCACTCCATTATATTTAAATTTTCACTAAATATATATACATATGATGGAAATTGTAAGTTCTATGATGCAAAAAAAGATTATATAGAAATCTGTTATATTGAAAGCTCTATTCCATATCAAATTTAATTCGCATAACCAAACTATGTTATAAACAAATTAATTTACTTTTAGCTAACGCAGGATTGATCTGTTTCACGGAAGAATCCTGACTTATCAGTTATTTAGGGCTAAACTGCAATCTTCAAGCTGTTGTAACTGAACGTATTATTTGCTGCTGAACAGAAAAATGTTTGCTTATCAAGTGTATGTTTACAATATCTTCTCCGCTTGTAAATAAACAATCATACTTTTCAAAAAGTTTAACAATTTGTTTGCACTTTCAATTTAACTCAAAGTAACTTATAAGTTGGAGTTCTTTAATGAAACTCAATGCAATTTACAAATTAATTTGCTGATAATGTAATTTCACATCTTGATTTCATTTAATATGTAAAATAAGCCACAAGATAAAATAATACACACACATACATATATAATTAAATATAGTATTTTTCTTACAATATATATAATTGAGTCTTGATTAATTAATCAACCCTTATTAAGAAACTTTTTTATCATCTCTGTACTTAGATTGTTATGTCAATACAAAACTACCATTTACATTAGCTGTTTCAGATATATATATATGCTGTGAGGGGGTGTCAATTATTAAGTCTAGGAAATTTAATAACAAAGTGCATTATATTCCAGATATAAACACAATCTTAAGTATATACGACTTAGTTTTACTCTTCATGAGAGTTCCTTTTTTTACCCACATTAATATCCATGCACATGAAGAATACTGTATACACCTGGGTCTCGTTTTATGCGGTAGATAGGTTCCTCGGAAAACGCACAAAAGAAATCGCACAAAAAATAGACATAACTTACCTTGAAAAATGGGGATAGGGATTGTAATTTTCAGAAATTGCATAAAAGCAAAGCAAGAAGGAAAAAATTACTTTAAAATTCGCATTAAAAAAATAAGGAAATAAAGTATGACTAATAAAAAATTTCAAATATTTGAAAAAAAAAATACAAGACAAACTTTTTTTCTTAACTATAGTATTTAATTTTACATTTTTTTATACATATTTTAATCATTAGCAGTTTGTGAAATGTTAAGAAACAGATTCGTCATGTGACATACAACTAGTGCCACTTTTAGTCTTGAGCTGTGTTAATGGTTTTTTGTTTCTATATTAAAAAATGAGATCTTAATCAAAACAAAAAGATTATAGATTATCATTAGAAAGATTATTTTCAGTTTATAAAATCAATAAAATCTTCGTTATTATTTATTTTAAAAATCTAAAAAATTATTTATTTCTGTTATAATTAACAAAATACGTTTTAAAAGTTTAAAATTTTTGAATATTTATTGCGATATTTTTATATGTAAATATAAATCTATTATTATTATTATTTACTCATTAGTATAAGTAGGTTATTTACATAGAAGCTAATATTTTTAATACAGCTTCAGGCCATATTCACGTTAGCTGCTAATATAACGTTATATTTTTGAAAAAAAAAAAAAAAAAAAAATTAAAGTCAAAATAAGTTATTAATAATTTAACTTTCTTGATATCTAATAAATATAGTGAAATATTAAAGATATTAAGAAGAAACATGAATTGCATAACTTCAAAATCGCATTAAAATAATTCTCATAAAACGAGACCCAGGTGTATATAATATTGGATAAACATTATTTTTAGCGGCCAAAACATACGCACTCTGGCAGAATAATTTTTAACTTTTTAAAAAAAAATTGTAATTTTTCCTTTTCCCCCCTCCTACTTGTAAAGTTGATACTTTGACAATATCTGCATTTGTAAATAATTTGCCACAAGATTACATTGTTCATTAGACTGGTGTAAGTATCCAAGTTATTACAGACTTGACAAATATTTGCAGAGATGAATGTACAAGATAAGATACGTCAAGCAAAATCCACCACAGCTTGGTGGATTTGACAATGATGGAGTGCCACTAATTGTAGAAGTTGACAAAACTAAATATTTTCATAGAAAATATCATCAAATAGAATGGCAAGAATATCATTCAGTGTTTGGTGGCATAGAGAGGTAGTCAAGAAAGTGTTTCATGACAGAGGTTCAGACAGGATGGCTCTACTCTTGAATCTTTTATACAACAAAACATTTTCCTAGAAACCCATATCATTATGGATAGGTGTGCTGCATACAATAACCTAGACAAAATTTATAATAGCACATATATGTAATCTGTTGTTATGCACCAGGAGAACTTTGTGGACCTAGATCATGCAGATATCCATATACAAAATGCAGAGAAGCTACAGGATGCATGCAAAATTTAAGCTAAAATTGCAATTTGGCACCACCAATGCCTTATTTTCATTCAGGGCTCTTTGTAATAATTACACTATTTTTGTGGAATTTATTATATGTATTGCTGAGAAGTATGCATTATAGTTAAAAATTATTTTGCCAGAGTGTATATATTTTTTGTTCCACTAAATTTAATATTGAATATTTAATAATAGTAAAAATATATCTCCATTAAAATTTTTTGATTTGCATAGGTCTTAAAATGAATTAAACAGTTCTCTGATGAAGGTTAGAACTAAGTTCATATATAAATAAAGCTACTTGTTTGCATTTGGGTTGCAATGGATATCAGTCTTGTAAAAAGTTGCTAGGTTTTTTTAATCTTTATACACCTCTAGAACAGTTAATGTAAATTTTATTTGCATTGGCATAGAAATGTAGTAAAGTTAGTAAATATAGGATACTGGAAATTAATAGTTTTTGGTTAATTAATCAAGACTAGAAATCATATATATGGATATAGGTTATTAATTAGGCTATGTGCAGCTTAGCACAATGATAAAGTAGTGGATTTAAAAGCTAAAAGTTTTATGGATTGTAAATCAACTTTATCATTTCTCTGTGATTTAGAACTTTTTTAGAAACAAAGTGTTTTATTACTTTTTGTATACATAGTCAACAACAACTCCATCATCATAAACCATTTAAATGGTCACTTTAACTTTGGGGGAAAGCAGTAAAGGTGATAAGAGGTTGAACTATAAAAAGTTACCAGATAAATTTTGCAATGATACAAACCAAGTGATCACAAAAATCTCTAAAACAATTTACTACAAATATGTCCAAACCAGTCTGTCACAAACATGACCACATATATCACATGCTGCTTCCTATCATTTATTTATCATCTTGTAGGTTGACTTCTACCTTTTTTTTAACAGAAACTTTTTTTTTGAAAGATTGAAATATCATGATTAAGTATAGCCTTTCACCAAATGTTATAATTTATTTCTGATCATTTACTTATTATTCTATATGATTTTAATCTAAATATAGTGATCTATTATACAAAAGTATATTACATTAAAAACTATTCAACACTTAGACAAACCCAATATCAATAACAATCAACAATTTCAAACTGTTGTCAAGGCCTTTTAACAATAAACCAATAATATTATGATGGATTGCTTTTGATATATATTTCAGAAAGATAGATTTGGACACATTTGTAACAGGTTAATTCCATAGTCTTTACAACATTAATTTATAAGAGTAAATGGAATCTACTCTTCTTTTAAAAATTATTCTCAAACTTTATAATAAAATATAGTTAATATATGTGCTATTATCATTCACTTCAGTGATCCAATTCAACTAAAAATATAGTGTCTTTTTTTTCTTTTTCCATATGTCAGTATCGGCCGGGAGGCGAACCTGCAACAATCGTCTGCAACCAACTGCTTGCTTGCAAGGCAGGTACGCTGATCTCTCAGCTAACAACGTTTGAGGAATAAATATAGTGTCTTTGTAATAAAAAAATTCAATAGCATCAAATTCAAAAAAGCTGAAAAACTTAATATATTCTTAACAACTAACTTTTAGAATCTGTGTCCATAACAAAAAAAAATTCCAAGCCCATGTTTTATATTGATATGGAAACAGTCTTTCTTTCTCACAATAAAGTGATCAAAATTTTTAAGTAGTTAAAATATTATATCATTATGATGAAATACATCATTTTTTAAAGTTAAAATCCTGTTTTATTTCAACATACAAATCCATCTATTTTCCTGAAAAGCTAACACGATACTTAAATTTCCCAAGTTGATAACTGACCAAGAAAAATTATGCTGAAATAAGAAAGAATCATTTATTTTGTAAAATAAAAATAATCTTTCTAGAAATGATGAAGTGAAATCTTTTTTTTATTATTATGATCTAATTTTTTAAATATTTTTTTTACATGGAATACTATATGTCAAATTGGAAAAGAATAATGAAGATAGAATAAAATATTATGCTACCAACATAAATTAAAGAAATTTTATTAAATGGGATCACAATAAGATAGAAAAATGGCTGAACATGTATTATAACATGCATTAAATTTACTAATTTTAGTGCATTTTGTTTGTTTATTTACATTTTTGTTTGTTTATTTATATTTTTGGAAAAGTGTACAATTGAAGTCATACATATTGACAGAGTATAGTTCAAGGATTCATTGTATGTGGATGTAATAGTTTTTTACATATGTTTGTATAATTATAAATTTATTTAATGCACATTGATTACATAAGTAATATTTACTAAGGCAATAAATTTATAATTACAACTTTAAATTATCGTAATAGATTTCTAACTATAATATCTTTTCATTGACTCGTTGTAAATCGAAAGTATTAATGTATAATAGGAATTGTGGACTTAATCAGTAAAGTATTGAATGGCTTCACACTCTCAGATCTAACCGCTTCAGCTTCACGTATTTATATAGAAAGTAGGTTGAAGTAAAGAAAGGGTTTCCCTCTTTTCTTCCAATGCATAAGCTTGTGGTTAAGACCTGTAGAGGTCCCTACTTTCGCATTTTTAATGGCACAAGTTTTAGGTTTATTATCTTAGTAAATATTACATATGTTTGTATAGTAAAACTGGTATTTGGATTGATCAGTTAAAGATGAAGGTTTTTGAATAAATTTCTGAATAAAGAAAATGAAAAAAAATCTAACACATGTATTCAATGGTACCCTGACTTGGCTATGAATATGCAATTAAGTTTTTAATATGCTGAATAATTTAATCTCTGTACACTTTTTATTTTTATTTTAATGCAGATTATAGTATCTTTAACTTCTAGATTAAATTAATTATATGTACATTTATCATTTTTTGGAAAGAGGAGGGAAAATTATTCATAGCTAATATATATTCATTTCCTTTTGTTAATGTTATATAATTCAACATTATACAAAACATAATATTATTTGTTTATTAAATTACTGACATACTATAGATATGTATTTACACAGTGTATGTATACATATATAAATAAAATATAATGCATATCGTAATTGAAAATAGATAAAAAACACTAAAATCATCTAATATGATGTTAACTAATGGTCTTTATTTGCATGCATAAGTTAAATGTGTTTGTTTACTAGCAATGTAAAATCATTGTTAATTTAATTTCATGCTCTTTGTTTGAATTGCTATGAATTTTAATATATAACATTGTATGCAGCAATAGACTCAAGATGGGTATCCTTTTGAGTGTAGCTGTTTGAAGTTCACATTGCTGAAATATCTTCGTTGTGGGTAATTTGAGTGTTTACATATATATATATATATATATTCTAACCCAATAAGTTTATATTAGTTTATTTGCACTTTGGACACTAATTTTTCCAGGTTGTTGTTAAGGCAACCAAAATAAAGCAACATATCCATTAATTTTCCAATATGATCTAAAATACTTTTCATATAATACAATTGTACATTCAATTCTCTTAAGCCATGCCACGATTGTAATAACAACAATAATTGATCACGTATTAATTTAAAGAATAATTATAATAATATTAATCTCAGGGTTCTTTGTTTCATGTAAGGAAATGCTCTTTGTGTTGTCGCATATGACTGGCATTCTGGTCGGCTATAGGAAACATTTATTTTACTTAAATTCAATGTGTCTTCATCTCTCATATCCACTGCTATATTATTTAAAGAGATGATAATTCTATTCAATAATGACGTATAATTTTAAATAACACAGCCTTTTTTTTTTTTTTTTTTAGAATCTCAGTCAGAATAATAAAAAGACAAGGGTGCTTTTTGTGTCCTTCCATCATCCATGACAACACAATAATATAACTAAGATTTATTACTTAGACAATTTAACTAAATGGGAATGGAATAATGTGCAACCAAAGTTAATGGTTTGGGAATAAATTCATTTTTTTTTTTTTTTTAATTTTTTACACAAAGGTGAATGTTTAGTCTTAAGTTTTCAACTCCATAAATAATTATCATTAAACTAAAATATAATGACATATTCCGATCTGCTTAACTTTATTTATCTGGTATATTAAGTTTTTAAGAATTTGGAATGATTTTGGACTCAAGAAAATGTTTTGCAAATATTGTGCAAACACTTATATTTAGCATATAAAAACAAAAAAATGAATCTACAACAAATTTTAACAAGACTATAATTTATTATTTTCACAAAAAAAAATATATGAACATTTATTCAATAATCCCATAGTAATACAAAAATATAAAATATAACTGACATTAATCTGTATACTCTTTTGGTTATGGACTAGAGGTTACTACTTCTCCTGTATGCAATCATATGGATTGATTAACTAAAAGTACATTTCATTACCAATACATTGTTTATTACATTTTGGTAACCTTGTAGAAGCTTTTATTCAAAATTATTGACTAACTATTTTTTTTTTTAAATGATTAATCCAATCATATGCAATACGCAAAATATTAAATTTATTTCTAATACATTTACTTTATTTATGGTCTTTAATGGGATAACCTATTCTAATTATAGGCCAGTTATCAGAAGTTACACTTACCATCTTACATTTAACTTAATGCTAACTTAAGTTATGATACAAATTTTATTCATACGTATAATTTTAAATATGAGTATTATTTAATTACTAACCAGAATTAAATATTGCATTTGAATATTCCTTCAGTAAATAAGCGTTTTAAATTACGCAATTTTAATTACTTTCTCCATTGATTTACTTATCAAATACTAGCAATATTTAACAGCACAATATAGATATTGATCCTAGTTACTAACGCACTATTTATACTAAAGTGGATCTTGAGGAAGTAACACCTCCAATATAACCTTTATCTTGCCCGAACTTTCAAAATTAAGCACAATAATCAACACCTTCCATGGTGGAGCTATCTTTATTTTCACATGAGGAATATGGAATAACCACGAAGGTCTGTAAGGTAATCTACTACATTAAAATATTTTGGTGGTTTCTTGCCTCTTACTTGGGCATACAACGAACACACACCAAATACAATCCTCTCCTGGGATTTAAACGAATGAAGCATACTAAATGCTAGATAAATTCTTGATCGTCCTATCTATGAGAATCGATCACTTGGGCTATAAACATACCCGAACATTATATTTAAAATCTTCCTCTCATGGAAAACAAAGCTTTTGGGGAGATCATTTTTCATCCCACAAAATAAATACATTATAATTATTACCTATGCGAATATTAAGCATATACCAATGCTATATCTGGGCAGGATAAGTAAATACACTGATTATAATAAACTTATGTTACCGTGTATACTTTGATCAACATCTGAAATCAATGGACATCATAGAATAAAAGTATAATAATTTTAATTTTAATAAAGGAACATTCAAAATAGTTGGTAGCATACTATCTTAAACTAAATAAAGTGGATGTGTTATTTAAGAATAATTAGGAATAAATTCCTCAATTAATACAGTATAAATTCGTTTCAAAACTTTAACAAGAAATATTTTGTTATAGCATTTTTTTTTTTTTTTTTAGTTACTTCTGATAATTTTCAATATTTATTTTACCCCTTAAATATCTAAATATTTTTCTTTTACGTATCTAACATACAAAATTTCTACCTACAATTGTATGTAATATTTAAAACATATTTTATAGATTTTTTTTTTTTTTTTCGTGTTAAATATCAACTTAACCTATAATAATTATATTAAAACATACCTTTGTCATTACAAGGCTATTAAATATCACTTGACCATACAAACTTTAACCTATGTGATATAACAAAAAAATACATATCATTTATAACTTAGTTTTAAACAATCATTAATTAACAAGTGCATACTCTCTCATTAGAAAATGTTTTTCTGTTGAGCAATTGGTCCAGGCGAAGAGCTTTATCCAGTGTATTTCACGAAGCAAGTTTAAAAACAATAAACGCATGGTATTATTTCCTTTAAATAAAAGTTTTTTCTTATTTTGTGCGTTTAATAAATTAGGTAAAAAAAAATATAGCAGAATTGAAGATTAATTCTTACTTGAATTAAACTACTACAAATTTGGGATCCAAGAAAAAAAATAGACTTCTAACATAGACGAATATTTGACTATAGACGATAAACATACACAATATTTTTTTTTTATTAACGATACGTATACTTATTAGCTAGCTTACTTATGGACGAAAATGCGCAATTTTCCGAGAGATTATTATGATAATAACTGCAGTCAATTTACGTGTACATGAAGTTTTAATAATTCCAACTGATGTATAATATAATATATCATTTATTTTTATCATTAAGTCACTAAGATATTTGGTTTTGTTCATACTTTAGGAATTATAAATTTTTTTTTTTTTTTAACGGTAACTTCTCCGTAAGAATGCCCCTATATAACTTTTCCTATATTTACTCTGAGAAAGTTTATATATATATTTTTTTTTATATTTTTAAAAAAAAATATACAGGTGCATAATTTAATCTTATTTATCATTATTATTATTTCCAGACAATTCTTGGTGAATAAAACATATTTTAACGTATGTAACTACATTACTTGTAAAGGCAGACAATATTGAGAAAGAGCGCGAAAATGTTTCTAGTTGATGTTCCTTGGTCTCAAATATTTCTTTCAATTATTTTTTTTTTCTTTCTATACCAAGAAAATATCAATAAATGACATAAAGTTAATAAATAATTAATTTTTTCTTGGAAATCGCTTCTTTTCCTTAATTTAGATATAATATAATTTTTCGTGATTCTTTTAGTTACATCTGTCATTTTTGAACTTTAGCGTGAGACAATAAATTTTTAAGTATAAAAGGTCTTTAAATAGGTAGATGGCAAAGAAAATCAGGATATCTTATCAAAAAAATTTAGCCACACATTATATTATTAAAATTTTACTTTGATTACATTTATTTCTGCAAAATAAAATGAAAAAATTGAGTTACCAAATTTCAGCACTGTTCCTTCCTTGAAAACTAAAAGCAGACTATCTTTTTTTTTCAAAAAAAAATGATCTTGATTATGAAATTGGTTGTTTTGTTTTGTTGTTTTTTTTTACTTTAGCGACCTCTTCCAGAAAAATAATCATTTGATTATAACATAAACAAAAGAAAGGAAAAACTTATTACAATCATATAGTTTTCAGTATTATTTACCTGGATTACAAAGTAATTTGACAATATAAAAAAATTAATAATAAATACATTAAATTAACAATCAGTGATGTATAATTCTTTAAACATTATTTTTTTTTTCCTTTTTTTTTTTTTTTACAAAAAGAAATTACCAGAAGTTATTGTGCTTTATGATAAGACACACATCCACTCTCCCCTCTACCCATCCAAAATCAATTACTGTTTAGCTTTTATACCATATTAATTTGCTCTAATTATTAATATCTCAATTAAATTATTCATGTTCTCTCTTTAAAAATGACATTGAGTTATTAAATCTATTAGTTATTCACCCAAAACATGCCAAAGTGAGTGAATAGCATACTTTATTAATCAATTATTACTATTGTTATTTTATCTTTTTATTTCTTTAAAGAATAGCATTGTTTTCCTGCAGAAATAATGCCAAGTAAACCAAGTGTCAATAACACTAGGTTACAATATGTACGAATTTTTTCTTCTTTATCAGTGTATCTCCCATCAACTTTCCCATATTACACCTACATACTAATGGAAAAGTTCAATATATATAAAGATTGGATCTTGTAATGATCTTCATGTTATTTTTGTGATCAGGTGATTAATAGAGATGAACTTTAGTAATTAAGGGATTTTAACAAATCGTTTTTATATATTTTTTACAGCTTTTATTTAAAATTTATTTTTGTTAATTTGATACATAATATAATTAGAAGTCTAAAATGTATAAACAAAAAATTATGAAAATAAAATGTATGCATATTAAAAATATGTTTTTGATTTATTTAAACTTAAACTTATGCATATATATATATATTACTATTTTCAATAAAGTCAGATTGCAAACTTCTTTTTTAATTTTATGTGATAAAACATTCATTTTGAAAAAAAATATTTTTATTAAATTAGTTATTTGGAATGTAATAAATAATAAATATGCAAAAGAATAACTTATTTTGCTACAAAGTCTATTTAAATTAAAGGTTGTCATTATAGGATGGGCAAGGCAATAAATGAATACATGTAAAATATTAATAAGAGAAAGTCCTTCCTACAATAGTATTTTCAATTTTGTAAACTTTTAGAATTTAAAGACTAAATCTTTTACTCCTTGTCAAGCATTGGTGGTCGAGAGGTCAGCGACAGCTGCTTTACAAGCAGTTGTCCCGGGTTAGCGGGTTCACTTCCCGGCTGATGCTATGACACATGGGGAAAAAAATCTTTTACTCCTTATTATAATTCCAAATCCTTTTAAGATAAGAAAAGAAATCAGACATCATGCTGCTATTAGGTATTTGTTGAATATTTTTTCTTTAATTTTATTTGCAAATATGTGTACTAATTTATTCTTTTGTAAAAAATTAACTATCACATTTAAAATTTTGCCTAGTTAAAAAAATTTTGACTTACAAATATTAAAATTAATAGAATTCTAATTGCACTAATAACTTAGCTTGGGTCTCCTGTGATATTTTATATCTGTATTATTCAATGGTGTCTAGTCCATAAGCAATGCAGAATGCAGCACCATTAGAAAAAAATAATTATTAAATTTGTGATTGAAAATATCAATAATATAACAGTCATTCAATATTTTGTTTAATTAGTATCTTAAATATAATTAATCAATTTGTTTTTAAAAAGAATGAATTTTAATGATGCTTCAGATTCTATTCAAAGACACTGCTAATTGGTCAGAAATGATATGTTTGATGAATTTCAGCAAGTTCTGGCAAGATTTATATTCTTTTCTTAGATTTATTTGCTTTTAACAATATGCATCACAGCACCATTGGAGCTGCTCATTGTTGCAGTATCAATAGTTATTTAACACTTAACTACTTAGGTTTCTCTTCAGAGTGAAGAAATTTTTCTTGATTTCACTTAGAATGCAATAAAATAATAAGTTTTGTTCTTGTAATTAACATTTGTAAATTAACATATACATATGTGTATTACAGAAAAATATACAAAGTAATAAAAACAAATACTTTAAATATTTATTACCATATGTGCTAGTGTTGAGTTATATATACTAAAATGAACACTGTATTATTCATTTCAGTATCAGTCATGTAGTTTTCCTTATGGGTGAGAATTTTTTTTAAAAAAATTTAAAAATGTAAAAGTTTTAAAAAAAATTCAAATTTAGGTATTAAAGTTGTATGCAAATTAATCAATCAAAAGAAAACTGGAATGAATTTTAAAGCAGAAAGAAATAAAATTTATATAAAAGTCATTTTCTTTCTTATGGCATTCATTCTAGATTCTCACTTTTTTAGAATAATATCAGACCTCCAGTATGCTTATTGAGTAAGAGTAGGAAAAACCACTATTTGCTAATCTAACCTGGACATCTGCTAACTTAACATGCTACTTTGAATAACCCTGATTAAAATGAAAAAACAATGCTTATTTCAAATTTCAGAGCTGGAGATTGCTAAAATTTATTCTGGCCATATATGAACTGTTTAATATTTGCTATTGGGGAGAAACAAACTATGGTTATATTGCTTTGTAAGTTTAAATAAGACTATTATACTTTATCCTAATTACTTTTTGTCTTTAATACAGATATACTATATCCTATTTTAAGAATTGTTTAAAGTAGGAAGTAAAAGTTTTTTTTTAAAAAAAAGAAAAAAAAGGTTTTGATTAAAGTTTGTATTTTAATGAAACTGATATAAAAAAAAATAAAAAATAAAAGATTCATTCTGTATTAATGGAAAATATAGAATGTGATTAAATGTAATATATCTATGCATAAGTCATCCAAGTGTTAAATAATTAGAATAAATAATTATTAATAGCTTTAAGTTAATGATATAATTGTATCCATTAGAGTTTTGGTTGTTTGTTGTTGTGTGGAGTTATTTTTTGTGTGGAGATATTTTTAGAATATATATATATATATATATATATATATATATATATATATATATATATATATATATATATATATATATATATATATATGCTGTTATTGCTCACTGTCAACTAGTTTAAATATATTTATATCCATATGGGAGGACTCATTCCTACTTTGTTTGACTAAATTGCAGATCAGTCTCTAAATGAGCCACCCCTCTAGAAGTCACAATTTTATTAAATTAGAATTAGGATCTAAAAATGGCCATTCCTTATACTTACTGTTATGGAAAGGTGTACCAATTACATATCCCATATTCAGTAGTATATGCATATGTCTATATTAGGAAACTTATGAGTCAGGTAAGTATCTTATAGGTTTATCCTTGCATAAGTAGAGTTAGAGTTTAATTTCACTGAAGTCCGAGTTCACTGTACAGCAAATCTACTAGGTTATCTATAACTGCATTAATATTATAATATAATTGAACACTAAGATTAAACTTAAAAAAATCTTGGACAATTTACATATATTTTTTGTTTTCCTGCATGCCTACTGAAATAAGATAATAATATGTAAGAGATTGGAGAAAAGGCTTTGTTAAAAGAAGAGTAAGTTATATGTCAACTTATAATTGTATGTAATTAAACTATTGTTGTGTGATATGTATGGTATATATTCATTGATTGGGAATAACTTTTGTTCTTTATGATCTAGCCAGGTATTGCAAATAGAGGCTGTGTGTACTGATCATCATTATTATATTAAATAAAATATTGTTTAAAAAATATGTGCCGGTCTATTTCCTGAGATTTAAAGTCAGATGGTGTCTATATTAATTATATATATTTAAAAAAATGCAAATCATTGAAAGGTGCTTAGTCTGACCATTGCAATAAAAAATTACATTTTCCCAATTATCATTACATAAATAAATAAAAAAATGTAAAAGACGATCTATTTTAGACAGTATTATTTGTAAAACAGCAATTAGTAAAACTAAAAAATAAATTAAGTTTGTTAACAATTCAGTTATTATTATTATTATTTTTCATATGTCAAATGCGTTGATCGGGGAGCGAACCCTGCTGCTTGAAAGACAGCTATGCTAACCGCTAGGCCACCAACGCTTGACGATTTATACTGAAAAATAAAATAAATGTATGGTTGTGAAATTAGAAATGCTCTATTTTTTACTTTATTTACGTTTTGGTAGCAATATTGTAATAAAACATTCCTGCTTAAAAATTTTATGGGTTGCCATTGATATTATTTACAAATATATATATTGTTTCTTTACAACTTCAATATTTTCATTTTTTAATTAAAATTATAACCAAAGTTTGTCCTGTTCTAGATATCTGTTTTAATATCAGTTTTGTTATAATAGTGAAAATTAAATTACCTTAAAAAAAGTATTTTACATTTAGTGTAATTAAAATTAAAAAATTTCTTATAAATATCATTAAGAAATTTGTTTAGAACTAAAAATATTTTCAAAACAAATTTTTATTTTTAAAAGAAATATATGCGATTCAGTTTAAGGTAAGGGCAATCTCTCATTTTTCTCAGTAAAGATGATTATAAACAGAGATTGAACCAACAAATTAATAATCACAAATTTAATCAAATAGCATCCTATAATTTAATCTATAAAAAGGAAAAAATTATCTCATCCATATTTACCAAAACCAAATATCTCAAAATGTACCCATCAGCTGCAATCTGCAATAGTATCAAGGATATTGGTGAATATAAAATTACACACAGAGGACAGCCCGTTAAGACTTATATATTTTGGAGGTACTTCTGTAATGCGACAAAAATGATTGCGATCTGGTTAAGGAAGGATTAGGCTTTGGAATATGCACAGTCACGTCGTCTTTTAAATTTATAAATCAGATTAAAAATTTAAAAATAAATACACAATAACTACTAAATAGCATTGTTAGATTTAAAGAGCTTTACAGCTCCATGCCTAGTTTGCAATCTATAAAATATATTTATGAATAGCTATAAAATGTTGACTATATATAACATGCATAAAAACAGTTCACAATAGAAACATTAAAATGAATCAGTAAGGCTATTATTGAGGTTGCTAGAAGAAAACATTATCATTTGCAATATATGGATGACTAATGGGCCTTTCATTCAGTAGCATTATATGTAGGTTATATTTATCAAATATTGAAAATAAAATTATTTGCAAGTATACATCCCATTTTCAAACATATGTTAATTCAAATATGTAGATGACATGATATTATGTGCAAATGACATTCAAATCATAGATATTCATCATAGATTGTTGTTAATCTGAACTATCAATAAAGAAAATAAGAACCAAGGTATAAAATTCCTGGATCTTTATGTTCAAAGATAGCCACATTCACTAAACTATAAAATGTTATTAAAACCATAAATGTAAAAGGCTTAATTCATTCCAAATCAAAAATACCCATGTCCCACAAATTTTCTGGGCTACCTAGGCATGCAAAATTGTGTAAATTCGAAATTCATCGAAAAAACAACATAGATGCATATACTAAGGATCTACAAAATATAGGATATAATATTAATAGTTTGATGGATAAATTCTACAACAAAATGAAAAAAAAAACCAGTTGCAGTATAAACCTGAAGATATTAAGAAAGGGATAAGTTTACCATATATACCAAAATTTTTTAGCTAATTAAAAAGAATTTGTTTAGCGAAATTTAATATAAGCTTTCGTTCTCCCCCAGCTTTAAATAACTTATTAAACAATTCGAAAGATATATTATCCACCAAAGTGGCTCATCAAATAGTTTATAAAATCTCTTACAATCAATCGAATTGACTATATATCTATTATGGTGAATCAAAAGTCTATCTACAAGATTGGTTCAGCACGATAATCTCTACAATAGAGCTAATTTAAAGAAGTAACGAATACTCCTCTATTTTCATAGAGCACAAACAATATCGTCGCCATAAATTGTATTTATCTAAAGCAAAAATTGTTTGTACTGAGAGGGAGAATAAAAAGATAAAAAATAAAGATGCTGGGACTATAGCCAAAGATCAATTCACGATAAATAAAAAAGAAACCAGCATTCCTATCTCGAAGAAATGGGTTCTCTAGAAAGATTTCAAATATAATTTACCTAACTACACAACAAATTAAAATGAATTTGAATATAAACAAGTATACTTAAAAATCACCAAGAATAGTAATGTAATATAGTTATGATGATATGCATTGTATTGAAAGCATGCTTAGCTTGAATAAAGCCAATTTTTAAAATAACACGTCTACCTTTTCTTTATAAATGTCTGAACATTTATAAGTTTAAAATTAAAATATCAATAGCATGAAAATTCCCATAACAAACTAATTATTTTTAATAAACAAAAACATTATTTGATATAAATATATGATAAAAGTCAATGTATATTCAATAGTTCAAAAATTACTAATATTAAAAGATTTGAAGCATATTCTTTGGTTTATTTTATGTGAAGGAATGGAGGTAATTTGCTTGTATAAATTATTAAAACTTGATTTAAACACAAAAATAAAATTAATCATTGAAATTATTGTTTTTATTTTTTCTAAAGTCACGTGATTTTTTTTTTATCTCGCTGCTACCCCCTACTGAATTCGCTTTAAAAATATAATGTCTTTTGGTATTTCTATATTGGGAATTTATTTAACTGCTATTGCGTTTTTTTCTGTTTGTCATTGCTTTTTATCAAACTTGTGATTTTCACTTCTATTTACAAAAACTGTCTGTTTTCTTTGACTCCAATGATTTACTTCTCAGGTTAAACTTTCCAGCCAGAGTTCTTGATAGAATGACTTCTAAATTGAAAATGATTTCTAAAGTAATTTTTTTTTTTGTAACAAAAGTAATTTATTTTTAAATCTTTTCTTTTAGACAGTTACATGATGCCAAAAGAAACTTTGCGTTTTTTAACTTTAAACCATGCACCCACATACACACAAGGAACTCTTACACTGCACTTACATATATACGTAATCAACAAACTAAAAATACTTCTTCTAATGGAAAAAAAAATTCTTTAATATTTTTCTAGAATTTATGATTTAATGGAAATCACTCAATCTACGATCTCCCAATGTAAAACATTACCTTTTTTTATCTTTTATTTCGTAGATAAAAAATACACTACCTTCAACTTTTTTTATATTTTCATTTCAATTATTTTTAATCTATTCATTAGTTATTTCTTTTTTCAAAATCTTTCTTTCATAATTTTTTACTTTAAAATAAATATTAACATCAAATAAATTATAGTATTTTTAACAAAAATATAATTTTTAAAATGTATGTTTTACACTTTTGAAGTATTGTTATTTGTTTTATTTAGCTCTTAAAAACACAGGAAAAGATAAAGGCAGCATATTTTTTTTTTTGCGAGACCAATATATTAACATTAAGATGAAAAAGTAGGTGTTGTGTATATGTTTGTTAAAAAAAATTATTTAGCCATATGGCTTGTGAGTAATAGTAATCTATAGTTAGTCCCTGAATAAGTTTATATTTTCAATTTACATATTTAGTAACTGTTGATTTATATGTGATTTCATTAAAATTATTAGAAATTCATCTAGTTTGTTAAGTAATATTCATTAAGGCTGTAGCCACAAGCACATGCGTATAAAATGCGATAGTAGAGACCTCTACAGGTCTTAAACCACACGCTTACTCTTTGGAAGAAAAGAGGAGAAAAGAGTAAGAAAAGAGTAAGCTTGTGGTTTAAGACCTGTAGAAGTCCCTACTATCGCATTTTATACGCATGTGCTTGAGGCTACAGCCTTAATGAATATTACTTACAGTAATCAATGTGCGTTTAAATAAATTTATAACTAGTTTGTTAGGTAAAATTTTAGTCTGGTGTGACTAATAATTAGACAAATTGCCACTAATATAAAAAATTTATTTTTCAATATATCGATGCTTGATTTGGGGGGATGGCATAATTTGGATATCTATTTGCTGACAAATAAATTGATATTAATATTTAAAAATGGACCATTATATGCAAGTTTGTTAAAAATGATTATTTTAGAATTCTGACTTATAAATTATAATGTTTTTTTAGATTTAGTTGATCTGTAAATAAGATTGTATTTTCATTAATAATCATAATTTATTTACAAAAAAAACTTGTCTATAGGTAACTTTAATACTTCAAGATTAACATATTCAACAGCAAAATCAATCTTTTATTTTACAATCTAAAATTTAAAATGGTAGAATTAATCAAGATCTACAGAAATTAAGTGTTACTTCTACCAGCTTGCTACCTATGATTTCAGGATAATTGATATTCATCTAATTTAAAATGCTAGAAATAATCAAGATCTATAGAAATTATGTGTCTGCTACCTATGATTTCAGGGTAATTGATATTCATCGAATTTAAACTGCTAGAAATAATCAAGATCTATAGAAATTAGGTGTTACTTCAACAAGCCTGCTACCTATGATTTCAGGGTAATTGATATTCATCTAATTTAAAATGCTAGAAATAATCAAGAGCTATAAAAATTAGGTGTTACTTCGACAAAATTTCTATCTATGATTTCAGAGTAATTGATGTTCATCTAATAGAATGTTCTATTTTTTTTTAATGTATCAAAGCGTTGGCCTTTTACTCTAATCATGCAATTCGTTCTAATGTTTTGAAATTTCAAAGTTCTATAAGTTTGAAACTCAAATCATCTGATACTTACACTTTGTATTTAGCAGCTAAAAATTAACAATGGATTTCATACTTCCATTTATCTTAAAATTAAATTTTTATCCTAGATAGAATTTTAAGATAATGAATCCACAGCATCCACACATCCTTCTAAGTTGCTTTTATGTATATCCATTACGATTTACTTAAACTGAGATTAATAGTAAATCAAATATAATGTGCAAGATTATTACTTATGCACATTGTATTAAACAACTTAATTTAAAATTTATAAATAAAATATTGAAAAAAGGAGAAAGAATTTATTTACATAGGTATTCATACTATTTTAGAAATTAATTAGTCATTCTTATTAAACATCTGGACAATTCTGATATATATATATATATATATATATATATATATATATATATATATATATTTATATATATATATATATATATATACAACTAATTCATTTTTGAGCACATAAAGAAATAAAGTACTTTATGGCTTTATCTTTGATAGAATTATCATCATTATTAACCTTCCAATATGGTACAATTAAAAAATTATATTCAATAATTTACAAAAGTGATATAGTATAAAATAATGTTTTCACTCTGATAGAAATCTTGTGACTGAATTCTGCAATGATTGTATAAAGTTATTTGACAGGATGTTGTACTGAGTGTAACTAAGTATTGCACTGAGCATATAAGACCATGTGAATGAATACTACATTGAGTGTATGAGGTGAAGAACTATTTGAATAAGTGGCACTTCATGGGTCATTCACATAGCTAGAAATACATCAGAATTAATTAATTCAGATTTATAAATTTTTAATTGTTTTAACTTCTTGTTATATATATATTTTCAAAACTATGGGTCATAGAATTTATCTATGGTGAATTCAGGAATAGGAAAAACCTCTCACTACAGTATGGAGAGTTTTTGTCCTCTGTTTTAGTTATGGTGATCATGTGATGTTTATTGGTTTAATACTAATCCTTCCAAATAGGATAATAGTGGCTATGGTTATTAAAGAACCAAAACACCAAAATGTTTAGGTACTCAACTTTTAGATCTACATGACTATATAAAAAAATGAACTTGGAATGGAAATATTATTGTGTTTTCAATTTAGTTAACTAAAAAGGTAAAAGGTGGCTGCTGGAGGGTTGCATTAGATCCTAAGATCTACATGCAGTGCTCTCAGATCCAAGGCTCTTCATTGATGAAAGCCATAAGCAAGGAACTAGTCTGGGGATATTGGATGAATAGGCACAAAATAGGGATTTATGCACAAATCTTTTTGCAGCAATTGATTACTCTGGCTTGCACTGAGTGGCACTACTGTATGGAGAGTTTTTGCCTCTGTTTTAATAGGAAGAACCTATTGTATGTATTTATAAATATTATTTTTCAAAAAGATTTTAGCAGTTTCGATTTGCTAGTTAATCCTAAATTGATGATAATTTGATTACATATAATAGGAGAGTATATATAATTTTATTATAGGTATTAATTAGAACATTTCTTATTTCAACTTCATTATATCATTATTATTCAGCATCACAGAAGTGAAAACCACTCTCCTTCACTATGCATGCATTTTATAAACAATCTTAACTTTTCAGATGAGTTAGAAGTTTTAAATAATTGAAATGTCATGCCCATGTTGATAGTTTGATAAGAAATTGAGCTATATATATATTTAAAAACCATTATAAATGTGTTTTTATATTAGCTTTTAATTTATACCTAAATATGCTCTTTTGTTTGTCAATATAATAACTTTAGGATTAAGTGAAATTGATTTCACTGGTTTTCTTTTCATGCGTATATGGCAAATTTATTTTTATAAACAGGATATGACTTAAATCTAAAAATTATTATGAATTCATCTTAAAAGTACTTCATTTCCCATGTTTATGAAATTTTAAAATTGGTTAACTACATGTTTATGAAAATCAGTTAATATGTTTGAATTTTGTAGTTAGAAAATATCTGCCTATTTTCTTATGATTTTAGTACTTTTAAAACAATTCCTAAATTATATATATAGTTTTAAATTAGTGGTTAGTTAATTAAAATTCAATGTTTTTCTTAATAGGAGAGCATAGAATTTCAGTAAAAAAAACATCAGCGACTGTCTAAACCATCACTTCATATGGATAAGGATTGTATTAATATCAGATACTATCAATACAATTTCTTGTATTGGTTATATTACTTATCTAAGTAACAACCTTAAGTCGTCATTTTGATTGTGAAATTAAAAGGTGCATATAATTTCCACAAACATTTATCATTTATATTTTGAACAAAAAACTGTATGTTTTTTTATGAAGAATTATTCAAATTCCATCAATCATTTGTTATTTAGTTGGAAATTAATTATCATCCCAAATAATAATTTATTGTTCTCATTGTGAAACAAGAAAGAAAAAGTATGTAACTGAGGTTTAAAAATGAAGCTAATGAATATTACAAATTATTTTAAATCCTGGGTGAGATATGAGCCCTTATTTTATATTTTGTTTAAAATATTACTTTAAGCAAATTATATTACTAATATTTTTTTTTATTCTTTCAATTCTTATTTTTTAAAAAAATATTTATCTAAGTTCTAGTGTACTTTAATAATAGTTTCTTATATCAGACCACCAGTTCAGGTAGCAGCTTATTTAATATTACTAATCTTATAATTACAAGTTCCACGCAAGGATATCAGGTAGTCGAAGTGTGATCTGTTCGCGCAAAAATATTATTAATTAATATTGTTACAATCTTCTTATCTATTCCTAAATTAAAATGTACATTTAATTGTCATTTTTATACATTACACATCTTTTCATAACATAAATTGGTATTTTTGATGATTATTTTTCATTATTTATTAAATTTTATATGGTTATGTTTGCCTTTTTTATATACTCTTTTTGAATCAAAATCTTGATTGACAATATTGATGACGACTATGATTTTATGTTTTCTAAATTGGAGTTTAGTAAATAGGTATATTTAATACATATGTGAATATATGCCTAATTTGTTGATTACTATATTGGCCAGTCAGTATTACTATTGTGGTGGTTTATTGTACTCTCTGTAGCATGTATATATATATATATATATATATATATATATATATATAGAATAATTATATATATATATATATATATATAGCATTTCCAACTTGATGGAGCAAATTGAAACTGTTAATTTCTCAGTTAGAAGCTAACTTAAGTGAGGCATTATTTAAAAATACTATAGCATAAAAACTTTATTCAATTTAATATAATATTAAATCATTTATGTTCTTTATTACTGTTTTACAATGCTTTTATTACAACCCACTATGACAGTTTCAATTGCCCCAGTAATTTTCTTCAAAACTTCTCATATATACAATTTTCTAATCCCTTATTTCTTATATACATGCAAATCTAAATATACCAGGTATAACTCATAGCTTTGAGTTCTTTATCAGAGAATCTAGTCCATAAATAGGCAACTAACAGTAATGTAGTCTGGTTACTACCTCAATTTACAATAAGCTGACAACATTACAGTAATAGAACTATAATTATATAATTAAATAGTTTTATTAAACCCAGGTTACATAATTTTTTTATATTTGTCAATACTACTATTACTTTTTATATTACACACCTCCCAAATACTAGTATTTTTTATTAGTACCCATATATCTATATGCGTATATATATAAATTAAGTCTCTCCTTTAAAAAATTATTTAATTTAATTTAAGCAATAAAAAAAATTCTCAAAATTTTAAGTTATTTTAACTATTTTAAATATGATCTATTTAGGAGATGAATTTTTTTTTCTCTTTCTTTTTTTTTAAACAAAAAAAAAACTAACAGTTAATTATGATTGCAATTCCAACAGTAGCCTTGATCAAACTATTAAAGTTTATATCTCAAACTAATTAAGATTTTTAATTAAAGTTATAATTCTATACAGACAATGGAATCTATCACAATGAATTTGCAATCTATAATATACATTTACTAATATAAATACTAAATAACATTAATAATAAAGGCCATAATTATATATAGTTGACATATATGAATAAAGTGTATATAGATATATTTTATATAAAGATAGACTTTTGCCTTTAAAATGTTCCAAAGCAGATATAAGAAATATTATAGTTACAATCCTTACTGACAGCTCATTAAAAAGACTTGCTTAAATGTAAGAGCTCTTTTGTCAAATAGTAGTTCAAAATATGCATATTTTGTAGCTTTAATTTTTTTCAGCTTTATTCCTTGGAAATTTCAGGTAGTTAATAGTAAATTATTGGAGTCGTCAATCATAATTTGCTCGTATTTCTTTACAAAAATTAAAATTCAGGCTCTTATTTTCCTTTGAAAAGTTTGACCAGGGGAATTCGTATTACATCTTTTGAAATTATTGATGATTGGAAGAGTGTGATCTTTAATAACTTTACATGGACATTACTAAATTTCTTCTTTTTTTATAAGGTTAAAAAAACACTTTGTTTTCAAGTTCAGTCAAGTCTCTTTTTTGTAATATTTTTATCTCTAGTTAACAAAGGAATGATCTAGAAAATCTTTTCTCTTCATTCCTTTTAATCTTGACCAATCAAAAGTCATTCTTATATCTGCACTAATTAGGTTTAACAGATAACAAACATTCCAAACTTTTAATTTTTTTAAATATTTTGAGACCTCATTGTTACGTATCATCAATAGATAACTGTTATTTTGTGTGTGTTTTCTCTTTTTTATGTACAGTTTATCTATTAATTTTTAATTACATTGTAAGCACTTTTCATTTAATTAAAACCTAAAAATAAAATTTAAATTTTCAAATTAGATTTATTTGCTGTATTTTGCAGACATATTTGTTGAATAAAATATTTTTATGTATGAATTTATATCAACATATACACCCATACTTAGAGAATTCCCTTTATTTTCATTTAATAATGAGTGTCTATTTAATAACTCTTACTACCTTTTTTTATTTCTAAATCTTGCCAACTGTCTCTCCTGTTATTCCAATCTTTCTATGCACTACATTGGGTCTCAAACCATTTATACAAAGTATATTATTTCACTATATATAGAAAAACTCTGGTGATCACAATACTAAACATAATAAGATCAGTAGTCATATGATAATTAAAAATACAAGCCTATTAATTTTCAGTCATATATTTTTATTATATAAATTTGGAAACCCAAAATGAAGCATAATGGAGTTGTTAGCAATTTTTGATATATTGTACATTCTTCCAATGCATAAATTGATATTTTACTGTGTAGAATAGGCTATTTACATGTTTTTGTTGTGGGTATATATATATATACATGGATATGAAGATTCAAGTGATTTATATATATAGATTACCTAAAACAAAAATGTTCATGAAATAAGTGCATAGTTAAAGTTGTAGTCTGAATTTCTATCCTTGATAGTGATTACAATTAAGATATAAAGATACTGATAAAAACAATAATATATATTACTTTTCAAAACAAGTTTAAAATTTTTCATTTACTAATTATCTCTAAATAAAATACTAGTTTTCTACTTCATCTTTGATTAGTAAGTAATTTAAACTGCGCTTTACGCAAAAAAAATTGAAGCTTGCAAAATATTAAAGAAGTTATATGGCTAAGCACTTTCAGAGAACTTAAGTCTCCATATTCATAGCCTACTTTAATTGAAGTTCAGCAGTGATTTATGCAAAATTTATGCAAATTTTCTTTCATAACGACCATTTTCTAAACTTCAATTCAAGTAGGCTATGAATATGGAGACTTAAGTTTTTTGAAAGTGCTTAGCCATATAACTCTTTAATAATTATCTCTAAAATAAACTGTAAAAAAGTTAAATTTTAGTAGATGATAAAGATAAACCATAAAATCAATATGAATAAAAAGTTTATCATATTCTTCAGCAGTGGTGAAGAGTTTTTATAGTACACACTTGTTTTTTCATTTATGGTATTATTTTATATGATCTATGAAGAATAACAAGATCTGCAAACTTCTAAGAATACTTAGATAGGCAATTTGCCTATCAATATTTTACTGACTAACTTATGTGATTAAGAATGCTTTGAGTTTCTGAAAAAATATTAAGTTATTTAAACCCAAGTCATAGTTTTATATTACTTCTAACCCAGGCTATGATCTTCACAGAGAGGTGTATTAATTCTTACATCATAAGATAGAAGTCTGATGCATTGGGATATTTTTGCTTTAAAAAAATTATAGAAAAGTCATTTGTTAATAATTTATGTAGATGCTTTTCAGGCATAATTATTTTTCTTTTCATTATATTTAATTAGTTGATAAAACTATAAACTTCATTAGAAATATAAATGAAAGATTAAAAACTTCTACGCAATAATAAAATTAAATGTCTAGAGATAAAATAAAAAATGTATAGTATGATCATTTATTCATTGCAATTTATAAAAAAATGTTTTAGTGAGATGCAGTTAGAGTAAGGTTTGATAATCTGCATATCTTATTTTTGATAAGCTTTAAAAATTGAAAAAAATGTATTGGTTAATATATGATATGTCAGTCTTGATTGAAGAAGATAAAAATGGAAATAATGGGATCAGTATTTACAGAAACGTACCACTACTAGTATTAATGCTTTATTTAGCAGTATCATTGAAGAAAGGTCATTTCTCTAACTGCTTCTATAAATCTATTTTAAGTAAAAATAATAATAGAATTGTATATAAAATGTTAAAATTCTTCAATTAATTTGCAAATGAATATGTTTAGTAACTGCATATTTTAAAGTGGATACTTATTTTGAATAAAAGTATCTTTTAAGGATCTATTTTAAAAGTAAGTTAATTTTTAATTTGCTCATTATATCAGAATTTAGTTTTTTTTGGAGTATTGTATGTAATTGTAGTTCCATTAACTTTTAACCTTGCCACATTGTGACAGTTTTAATTGTTTTCATTGGCTGTATATATTCAACATTAAGTTTAAAATTGTAACATTATGTTTTATCAGAAATATAATAAATATGACTACATTTGATAGATATTTTGATTTTCAAACAGAATAAATTCTAAATAATTGTATTTATATTTTGAACATTTCATTTTCAGAAAACAAATGAAATCTTTTTTATTTGACATTTATTTTTAAAATGTAATAAATAAATATTAGTATCTCTTAAATGAATCAAATTAAAAATATTTAATACTTTTTATAGCATTACAATATATTTACACTGACAGTCACTTATTTTACTAATTATGTGTTAGCAAATAGATTGTAAATGCCTTCTGTGTAATTTGCACTGTCCAAAAATATAACATTCTATTTTAAAAAAATAAATACATTCAAAATAAATAAATAATATTTTGTATTTTTGAATTGTAATAATAATTAAACAATTATTGTACACAAATAATCATGAATTTTAATAAATTTGCTAATAATCCATTTTTTTATTACTCAAACTATTTTTTACCAAATCATGTCATAAAAATACAGCTTTATGTGTCTTTTCCCCTGCTGATATTATCTTATCCTGACATGTATGACATTTTTTTGGAATTAAAACTTTATATGTGTATGTGATTTAAAACATTTAAAAATAAAGTTTGTAAAGTTTCTCAATAGGTGGTGAATAATTATATCATATGATAGAATTAAAAAAATTAATTAAAATATACCTCTTTAGTATCTTACTTATTCATTGCTTAAAAAATTATTTTTTCAGACCTATTACATGTAGTTAAATAAGATGAAGGTTTGTTTAATTTATTATATATGTGTTTATCAGTTTGAATAGAGTTTATAGCAAAATTATTATATTTTTTTAATAATTATTATTTTTTTGTTTGTAAAACTATTAAAAATAACAAAAGCTTTTACAATATTAGTATTGTATTTAAAAAATTATGGCAAACATTATTTCAACAACATTTTCTCTTATTATGAGGGCTTTTTAAATGTTAAAAAAGACATTAGTAATGAATATAAAGTATACCTTATTTCTATATCATTGTAATAAATGAAATTATACTTGAAATAAAAATAGTAAACTTTCACCTTAAATAAAAATAAACTTTATTATTTTAACAAATATATATAAAAATGCTATTGCATTGCTCAATGAAAGTAAATATTTTCTTATTCTCTGATTATGCATACCATCTAAGTACAAAGATAAAAACTTAAATATAAATTCATTATTGGTATAAAATAACTATATAGAGCAAGTAACTAACACAAATTATGATTGGTCCAAGACTAAACCATCATAAGCAAACCAACTTAGTTATAATTATTTTGGAATATTTTCATGTTGTAATGTTTTGATTAAAAAGTAACATTTGGAACTTTTATTTAAAAAAAAAAATTATTAAATCATAAAATTAAACAAAATTTTTAATAATCTGACAATTATTAAAAATGAATAATAATAATAATAATAATAATAATAATAATAATAATAATAATAATAGTAATAATAATTACATATATATAAAGAGGTTGCCTTGACAACAGTTTGAGATTGTTGATTGTTATTGATATTGGGATTGTTCTAAGTGTTGACTTGTTTTAATGATTATATATATATATATATATATATAGTATGGATGTAAAATGGGAACATTGAATAATAAAATTAAGAACAGATTGGAAGTCTTTGAGATATGGTCCTGAAGAAGGATGGAAAAAATCAGTTGGATAAATAAAATAATAAATGAAGAAATTTCAAAAAGAGTAAATGAAAAAAGACGATTGGTTGGAGGAAATTTGAAAGAGAAACAGAAACTAGATTGGACATATATTAAGAAGAAAATATAGTTTAATGAAAGTTTTGAAGGAAATTATGAGTAGAAACAAAAAGAAATAACAAAAAATGTTGCTATTGTTCAATGATATAAAAGTTGCAGAGCTGGGCAATGAAGAATATAAAAGAATTGATGCGACTGTTCTCTGGACTTGTCCATTGAACAAATTATTATTGAAAATGATATATATATATATATATATATATATATATATATATATATATGATTGTATGATATATATATATATGATTGTATGATTAGATTAACAGTATAATGGTCTTGCAGTTTGCACTTCCATTACTACAATCATATTCATAAATTTTAATCTAGGTTTGTGAAATTTGAAAAATTGTTCTGATTCAATCAGACTTAAACTTTTGTTGTTTACTACAACCAATAGCCAAATTAATTGTCCAATTATTTTTGTGAATGGGTATCTACTTATTTTATTTAAAATGTAAATAAAAAAGGAAAATTTTCACCTGCCATTATCTAGCTGTTGATGGGTCATGTAAGTAATGTTTTTTTATTGTTCATTTTGTATGAATAGCTACAGGAGAAATTTTTCACTTGTAGGAGACCATTTTAATACTAATTCAGCTTATTTGTATGGATTCAAAAATATTTGGTATTACTTACTGAAAGACTCTTCAGTTTCTCATTTGGATCAACATTTTAATGTCCATTTAATATTATTTGGTATTTCCACATATATTATTACCAAGTGGATGTTCATCAATAAATGAACTTAGATAAGTTATTTTTAAATATAAATGAGCCATTATGGAAAGTTTAACGAGTTTCATCTTTCCCTTTGAAACTAAAAAACTTCATAGTCTTTTTTCTTTTTAGTATCATGATATACATAGGTTGATTCAATAATTGTTGATGTTGTTGTTGTTTATGTAAGTAGAATATGTTTGAAACTGATGGATAAGATTAAAATGTTAGCTGCAGTAATGTAAAAAGAATGAAGTTATATATTAGGAGTATATCTACAAGCACTAAGAAACCATTATTTTGTAAAGTGTTAATAGTGGATAAAACGATGACAATGATTTATGCAAAAGCTTTAAAAAATAACTTTAATATATATATATAAGTAGATGGTAAGATTTTTATACCTGGAACTTAATTGTAAATATAGGGGATTTGAACTCAGACTTTCAAGAAACCTTCAACTTTGCACACTATCTCATACTACTGATACACATGACCACACACATGTAGAAAAGATAAACAATCACCAATATACATGTTTTGTGCTGAACCAGCATTCATCAGTTGGTTCAGCACGAAATATATATATTGGTGATTATTTAGCTTTTCTACATGCATGTGGTCATGTGTATCAGTAGTATGAGATAGTATGGATAGTGAAGGTTTTTTGAAAGTCTGAGTTCAAATCCCCTATATTTTTATAAGTAGATGGAAAAAATAAGAATCCATGCTGGAATGATACAGAAGCACTTTGGCTTGGAGATATTGGATTACTTGGTGAGACTTTTATCCTGCCAGGAACTATTAATGGAGGAAAGGGATGATAACCTATATTCGCTCATAACTGTGTGGAATTACCCATTTTAGTGGTAATTACATCAATCACGCATATGTCTTAAAATTGGATTCAAGTGTGAAAAGATTTTTCTAATTAGCTAGGAATTTCTAAGTAAATTTAAAATTTTGTTAAGGTAGTCAACTATCAGACCGCAAGAGCAAATTATTAGTTAATAAGTAGATATTTAATTATGTTTATCTAGATAATAAACAAACAAAAAAGTCACATGATCACCATCTCATGGTTAGCACAAGGTGGCACTACTATATGGAGAGTTTTTGCCTGTTTAAAAAAAAGTAGTAAACTTTTGTCAGTTTGAGTATTTACTTCCTACATTAGTGCATACATTCCATAGAGGCTCTAGTGTACTCTATTATCCATTCATGCATTACTATGTAATCCAATTCTGATTTCGGCTACATTCATTACTGATCATACCTTTAACGAAAAAAAATATATTGATATATAAAAATTCTTACACGCGAGTATCAAATTTTAAAGAAATCAAATAATATTAAAAAAAAAACCCGTATAATTTAATCAATATATATATTAAATAGCATATTCGGAAAAGTTCTTATTGTCTTAAAATCAATTAATCCATTGAGGTCTGCCTGGCTGAAAGCTAAAAAATGCTTTATGGGGAACATAGATTTATATATATAAAAAGTTCTCAATATGACAACAATTATAAAGTGTAGATTAAACATTTTCAATTTTTTATTGAAAAAATAAAACTATTCATAAGGATTTTTTATGGGTGTTTGAACAATTTCTGATAATAATATCAAAAGAACCTTTCATTTATATGACAACATTAATAATGTTTGACATTTCTAAAGAGAAAACGAAATATATAAATTAAAAATGATTTTATATATATTAATTTATCAAAACGTCAATAACTACTATCTCTCTATTCATAATAAAGTAATATTTTATCAAAAAAAAGTCATTAATTATTAAACCTATTCAAATTAATAAACATTTAAAATTTTAAATAATTAAATATGAGAAAACGGGGATCTCCTATCCTATAACTATTTCTATGTAAACCCTTAATGAATTATGAGTTATCATTGAACACGAGATGGCAGTGCGAACACATTCACTTGGTTTTTCAGATAGAAAGCTCTATTCGCTCCTTCCCTATTCAGAGCTAATATAATAAAGTTAGTAGCTTTCTATTTTCACTTTGGCACACACACAAAAAAAAAGAAATACCGTGGTATTTTTTCTCGTGAGAACCTGAGTAATGGCTACCATTCTACATTATTGTTTCATAATAATGTCTTACATATTTTATGCAAAACAAACAATATTATGTGTATATATGCTATTAATTCATGGAATCTAGTTTTATAATAAACACAGTATCCTTATTGTTTTATTATGGCTCTTTAAATTATTATTCTCATTCATATTTTCGATGATGATGACTATCACCCACTATCATTGGCACCACATTTCCCTAATTATATTTATCTATTTATTTTATCTTTATCGACCTTGTTTCCAGTACAATACATATTTAATACTAGCAAGTAAATGTTTTATAAAAAGTAGAAATAAAAATATTATTTATTTGTCTAAATATTGACTTACAATATTTTTTTTAAAATTATAGTTTATCAATAAAATTGATCAGCATTCAATTCACAGAATAAATTTTTAAAGTTTTGAAACTCAATTCACTTGTTTTTGGATAATTATCAAAAGTCTAGTTCAAGCAATTCATATTATTATAGTATGAGTAATAATTTAATTGTAGAGTCTTCTATCTAAATGTTGTTATATATAGTAGAAACACATGATGTAATATATCTAATTGATCCCAAATTTGCATTAGATAGTGCTAAAATTTTTGTCCCCCGATTTTAAGACATTTTTTATGTAAATAGTAATCAGAATATTTTTAATGGTGTCTAATTGGTCACTCTTTAGGAGAAGTACTGTTTTAAAGTGTACGTATGCAATAGCTATCTTTTATCGTGGATAATTTTCACTAATTTTTTAAGACATGCAATCAGCTAATGTTTTGGGTACTAGTCAAGACTAGTCAAAAGTAATATATATATATATTAATGTTTTGAATTATAAAATAATTTTAACAACCTTCTTAACATTTTTTGAGAAATTAAAACAATGCATCATAAACTTATTTGGCTTATAATTAAACATTTAGTTACAATAAATAGACATAGTTTCTCACATCTTACTTTAAAGTTAATTTGAGGTAATCATTAAAAAAGAAATGACCAATAAATAGAAATGCAAATACAATCCAAATATTAATTTTGGCCCAAATATTCTTTGTCTAATGGAGCATTTATTTCATGTAGTAACCCTTTTTATTCATATTGTGCTATTAAAACCAATGATTTATAATGTCAACACACTATGTGATTTTTAATAAATTAAGATAAAAAGAAAAGCAAGTTTTAAATAGCCCCTAAAAAACAAATCCTTATTAGCATGCGCTATATAAAAGAGAAGAAATATATATATTGTAACCAAAATCCCCGGAGCCGTCCACCCTGATGGCTCACAAGGTGGTAACCAACCTTCCATCACCCCTCCAACTACCCATCATCATGCCGTACTTGTTGCGGCACTATAAATTGTAACCGTAAATTGTGTAATCTCAACTACGTAACGTAAGTGCACTAGGAATTACAACCTTGGTCACTGATCAACTCTCATTGCACATTATCAGCTATTAAGAGCTGTATCCAAAAGCATATCATACTATTTATTTTATGCACAAAAGACCACAATCAACATCTGGGGCAATTTACTACAGACAAAATTAATGAATTAACTTAACTTTTTATAATTTATTTGATCGCAGCCAGGGTATACCGCGAAGACCTATCATAGTATTATTATAAAACATATTAAACAAATTATAAGTGCAATTTTATCACCCTTAAACCTCAATTTGCGATTTTTATGGTATGCGACCCTATGGCCGACCATGTACAAGATAGCGTAATTTGTGGAACCACATAAAATTATGAAATTTTAAATCATCTATATGATTTCTAAGACAGATGCTAGTCCAGGTAAAGCTTTGCAATTAATAAACATGAATAATTGGGTTCTTTTATAATTTAATATATCATTGAGACTCTTATTGTATTGACGAATGAAAATTTATAAATGTTAAGTAAATATATTTAATCATATCATTATTGAGTAAATCTGTTCACAAGTTTAATAATTAATTTGTATTTTATACTAGAATCAACTACGCAAAGCCACAATGATGGAAAAGGTAAATGGGATTTTATTGTACCTTACCAATCATATACTACCAAAGACGAAAAGCATCTTAATGTTTTCTCAAAATATTAATAAATTCTTATATCATGTAGACAATAATATGTAATTCAACGTATGCTCTATAATGTATGCTCTATCCAAAGTTTATGATTTCTGATGTTATGAATGACACATAGCAACGGCACAGTAAGTTTAATTATAAATCAACTTTTATTTACAAACTTTATGAACAATAAATAGTTAATTTCAATATTTTAAATAAAAACATAAATAAACAAATAAAATAATTAAATGATGGTTCAATAGACTTTCTTCAATACATCTCACAGGTACAGTATTTAAAAACCTAATCATACCTTATTTCAATCTAATATAATGAATATTGAGACAATTATTAAATTCAGCATTAACTTATGAAATATTGAACGTCATTTCCAGATTCAATAAATCCCTACTGTATACCTATAATAATATAATAAATAATATGATGTTTGTATGTTTTAGCTATAATGTAATCATTAATTAAAATGAAAATGTAAACTTACACTCCGGTAGATAATAATTAACCAACAGTTAATTATCATGAAGTACTTGAATAGAATGTCCTGTTGCCATTTATCAATCTAACCGATAAATTATGCTTACAAATGAAGAAGATGATTTGGCAGATTAACTAAAATACTTTGCCCAACTTATATCTGTGAAGCAAACATATTCCTGTGGATGTATTCATCTACACGTAGGAATTAAATAATACTAACGTTTTGCGTATTTAAACACTATCATAAAGTCATACGTATAATCACACAATTCGCGGATTAACCACCAGCGCAGGAATGTGTGTAAAATACAAAATGGCAATTAAAATAATCTGCGGATTAACCACCAGCACAGATTAAAGCCTTTAACATACTAAAACAACATTATAATTTACTTCACATTAAAGTGCAAATCATCCCCCTCAATTCTTCTGATTATTCAGAATACGCTGACACTTAGCAAATGTGGGTTCTTGCTTAGTAAAATATTACAATAATCAGGACAACTAATGTACTACTTATCTTGCTTAAAATAAACATGTATAATATAATGTAAATAATATTGGCATGGGAATATAAATCTGGAAAGACTCACAAAATATCTCATAAAGATTGGTATATCTCATGAATTCATTAAGTACTGTTTAAGCTTTCTCCACGAGCGCTATTCTTTTGAATAAATATTTTATTCAACCTTTATTAATTTAAATCTAACAAATATAACTTATGAACTTCATATGCGAGTTCATATAACGATAAAATTAAATAAATGTATTATTCATTAACATATAACATTTAACGGTGTGTGTGTGTGATAAAACTAAATGTAAAGCATTTTATAGTTCAAATACATGAATTTTAGCAGATGTGTATCACAAATTGGATTGTATAGCATTTTGTAACTCCTAATGTGATCCGTGGAATCCATGTACAATGTGTAGAATAATAAGTATATGAGGTAATAGCTATAACTGTAGTTAAATTCCATACATGCAATTATATCCATTTGATTAGTTATTAAAGCAATATTAGATTAACGATTTACGTGGCTCTCCAAACATGAAACAATTTTAAAACAGGATACACAGAATTTAAATGAAAATGTTTTTCATAAAGTTATTAATCCCTACATCTCTCTATCAAAAGTGTTCCAAGTTTATCCTATCCATGCAAGTATTTATTTATCCATTGCGTTAATCCAGGAATAACCAATTACAGCAATTACTTTATTCATTTTAAACTGACGATACAATTATAAAATAGCTTTGTTTAATTATTTAAAGAATGTTTATGATCCAAATGTTAAACAAATTAACTAGCAATTATTACTGGCATTATAAAATTAAGTATCAATCAATAATATATTTTATTAGAATTAAAGAACGGAAATATTAAAAGATTTTGACAAATTTAACGCTTTACTTTATTTTAACTTAAACTTTTTTCTTTTTAAAAAACAAATTTTCATTTTAATAAAACTTCTGTAATTAAAACACTGATTCAAATTTTCCAAATTGTAGAATAATAAATATTTCAAAACATACCAAATTCTTGTATTTAATTCTTTCAAACTGGGAAGCTCCGACATTTCAAAAAATGTAATATTGGAAACGCTACCGGTGATTTGATTCAGTTGGCCGACCGACTTGAAAAGATCTTTAAATTTAGTGATCCATCTTAATTAGATACCACTAAGTTATTTTATGTTTATAACAAATTTTGTGGTAATTTATTCACTTATTAATGGCTTCAAAATAAGCTCAGCAAATTTACACTATTTGCTTTTACCGTTTCTGTTCTTCTTCCCACCAAAAGACAAACTAACAGACGATATTCTCCTAGAAATTCGCGCTCTTTTCTTTTATTACATTGAGACGCCTACGTAATTATTGTATTTATTTAATAATTTATTTTGACTGAATAAACGGTTCTGTAAATTTAATAGAAATAATAATTTAAGATTACTTTAAATAAATAAAAACATATTATTATTTTTAATAATATTTTACCAAATTTTTATGTGTTGTCAAATTTTTTAAAAGTTAAACGTTTTGATATAAGTTAGTATATGGAATGAAGCAAACTTAAATTTATATTAAAATAATATAAGAAAGTAATCTTTTCAAATGCGAATCAAGCCAACCAAATCACCAAGAGAAGAAAGAGAAATTTTTATATAAGTTACATCAATTAATATATTTTCTACTAAAATATATGGTTACAATATATATATATAAACAGTATTTACAAAATTACATGACAAATAATAAAGATTTACTTTTTTTTTGTTTGTTTGTTTTTATGTTAGCATAAAACAGCCAGATATTCATTTACTGATTAACAAATGGATGTTAGCTATGTGAGTTATGGCTTCTTATCTAAAAGTCTTCTGCTGTATTTGGGCTAAAATAATTTATGTAAATTCAAATTTAAGACCCAGTTTGCAAGCATTAATATCAGATTTCCAAACACTAGAACCCTGAAATTCCTGCTGTATTATTTACATAGATTAATTTCATAAAAATTATCTATGTTTCAAAAATTATATACTTTTATAATTGCAATTTTAAGAACATGAATTATTCATTATGTGAACATCTTATCAAAATTTTAATTTTGCTTGTTTTCTATAGGATTTGATAAATGTAATTTATTACCAAAAGTCTTTTTATGGTAAAACTGTGTAAACAGGCAAAACTCTTCATACAGTAGTGCCACTCAGTGCAAGCCAGAGTAATCAATGGATGAGTAATCAATGAAGTGGCACTATTGTATGGAGAGTTTTGTATGTTTTAACAACTTGAGCAAGCATAAGAAATGGTGATCATGTGATGTTTAATGGTTTAAAATTGTGTAGATAATTATTTTAAAATAACTTTAGAGTTAATTTTTATTACCCTAACACTATCATTTTTAATTTTTTTTAAATATTAAACCTGTTTGCTTAAATGTTTTTACTCTATTATTTTTATGAATATATCTTAAGCATGCCCACGTCCTAGAATTTAAATATCGGTTAAAAAAATAGGAGTATGAAAATTTTCAAGAATTATTGTTTCAAAAAGCTAATCCATAATTATCTTAATTCACCATTCTATTATTAGTCAGTAACAAAGAATTTAGCAAAAACTTTTTTATAATTTTTTGTTTAATCGCTTTTCTTATAATTATATTAAAGCAAGTTGTTCTTGTGTTCTATTTTTTCCATTGCTTCTATGTGAATTTTCAAGCATAATTTATTGATTTTATATATAGAGCTCGCAAATAAGCTCTTAACAAGCTTTGCAGAATATCCCAACTGCAGACTGTTTTCTGCTACTGGCTTCCTTAGTGGGGTTGGGGATATTCTACAAAGCTTGTTAGAAGCTTATTTGCAAGCTCTATATATAACATTTGTAATACAAGCCTATTAAATTAGATCATGTGACATCTGACATGATTGTTTTTGTAATAATTTATTGGTATATTTGTTTTTATAAACGATTCTTTTTATCACATTTGTATTATATATATTCGAAATAAAAAATAAAATGAGATATTTTAAAGAAATTTTTAACATTACTTACTAGTAAGGATTGAAAATAAATATAACATACTTTTATGTGTATTTCTTCTCAAATAATAAGTTTTTAAAAGTTAAAAAAAGTCTTATATATACTTTGAAATGTTATTTAATTAAAAATTAGAGAATAGATCTTAAATATTATTTTAAATACTAGTAGTTAAAAAATGTATTAATTTAATACTATCAAATTTTATCAATAAATAAAAAAGGTCACTTTAAAAATGTTTTGTTATAATTATTCTTATAGTACCAATTTTTTTTTTTTTTTTTACATAAAGGAAAATGATTTTTCCTTGCATTAGAAAATAATGTTAAAGGTCATAAAAGGTGACAGAAACAGAGAAAGGTGCTGAAAAGATATTTCATGTGGCAATTATCATAAAATGCAAAGTTTTTCATTCACCCAAAAAATAAAGTAGAATATTTAATTATCTGGTAAATAATATTTTTGTTTAGATTACTCTGAGTGAAAAGACCTTTGCTTTGGTAGCAGGCTATTTAAAACTACTTTCTTTTTCTAATAAGTTATAATATCCTTTGACTTTTATTGTTAAATAACTTTTTTTTATTGTATACTTTTTTGATATGTCAGAAATTATGTATTTTCATATAACATGTTATATTTAATAAAGTCTTCATATATTTTGTTTCTTGATCATTATTTTTCTTGCATGTCTCATGAATGCTTTATTTTATTACAAGTACTATCATTAATAATGACTGTGTGATACTGAACTTATAATTTACTTAGGTTATAAAGGATCCCAGGGTTTAAGAATTTCCTGTAGCCACATTTTAATACTTAATCTTTTTGGTATGTATTTAAGGTTTTTATAAAATTGTTTATGTCCTGCACATTCATTGAAATATGTTGTACTTCAAACTATCTTTAATATAAATAAACTGTTTACTTTTCACATTATAATATAAAGGATCTAATGAGTTGCTGCTCAGCTCTGAAAGAAATAGATCCAATGATTCTGAATTCTAGAATTCATCACTCTCCTACTGAATAAATCCATAGAGCATCTTGAATACCATTTATTAATTAATATTCAATACAATGCTGAGATTTACAATGGTAATTACAAACTGCTCTAAGAATATAATTGAAAATTTTACAAATTCATCATATACTTTTTATATTTGCTAAATTATGAAAGATTGAAAATGTGTAAAAATTATTTAGCAAATGACTATTTAATGTTATAAAGCAAGTTTAAATGAAGTATTTAATTATGATTGTGTTTACAGATTTATTTCATAAAATAAACCCATAGGGTTGATTAATATAAAAAACTAAAATTACTATTTCAGCAAAATTGGTGAGTATATTATCTAAGTACTTGATAATAGATTGTTCTACTTGAAACATACAATAACTCATATTGTTATTTTTTTTTATATTTTGAACAGCATTTATTATTATAACAAAGATATACAATGTGAGGAAACATTGGCTTCACATTGATACTTATATAAAACCTAAGTGTATGTTATTGTTACTATATCATGTGGTTGTTCAAAGGTATTCATTTATTAACAACATTCTCACAGCGTCTGCGCAATTTAGCTTAACAGGCTGTCATTCTATCGTAATTAATTATTTGTGTATATATACAATTATATTTTTATTATATGGAAGTTCTCCAAAATAATACTATGAATTCATCATTTATACATGAGAATATTAGAATATATATATATATCATTCTAGAATCCTTAAGAGAGAGCTATATTGCAGAATATTTGATTACTATTTTTGCATTCTACGGGGGGAAAAGGACGAATTTTTCAAGCATTGACAGTGATTTTTACACTTAAGATTTAAGTTATTAAAGTAATACAAAGAGTGTACCAATAGTTCAAACAAGCTCTTAATTGATAAGTGCAGTAAGAGAAAATACTTAAAATCTCTATCCGAAAAACTCTTATCCCCAGACTAATTATTTTTGAGCTTATGGCTCACCTCAGTGAGGAGATAGAATTTTCAAACACTAGATCTAAAATATCAACCCAAAACCCAGCACTTATTTCATATGTAATATTTAAGTAAAAACTCTGAAGTTTTTGGACATGAAAATGTCATTTACTCCAGATATCTAACTTAAATAGCTATATGGGACTGAACCAAATTCAGATCTACCATACATTAATAGCCTCAGCATAGCAAAAAATCATAATGCCAATGAACTTAGGTATCTACATTCCATTTTACATTTTAGTGATTCTGTAAACACTGTAAGTTAATATCCTGAAACAATACTGGGCTAACAAATCAATAAATTCAAGATTCATTTTCTTTGTAAAAGAGATTTCTTGCAAAACCAGTATTTAATCCCAACTTACAAATTAATTTATTATAAATTCAATATGGATTAACTTGTCATTGATAAGTATTATTTCAAACACTTAGTATTATTTATATTTTCAATTTCCTTGTTTGATTTTGAGAAAAAACAGGTTGAAGAATAAGAGAAAAATATTGTCAATTTTAAGTTTTCTTTTGAAAATTGATTTCTTAAAAAAAGTTTTTAAAAAAACTAAAAAGAGTAATAAAAAAAAAACATATAAATGAACAACTTAAATTTTAGGTTTTAGATTTCTTCATCAGATTAAAACATTTTAGCAATATAAAAGAATGCATCATTTTTTTTTACATTTGTAAAAACGAAAAAAAGAATTTATTGTAACACATAAAATGTTTAATTTTTATCTTTTCTGTTGTATATTTTAATTATTTACATATCTATATTTTATGTATGCAAAGTAGACTGAATTTTAAATTTATTGATTAGTTATCCCAGTATTGTTTTATGCATCAACAACTTGTAGTGTTTTAAAAAATCAATTAAAGGAAAAATAGAATACCCAAGCCCATGATACCAAAATCATTTCAAACATATTTAATAATTCAGATTCAAATTTTGATTCATATTAGATGCATAAAAAAACTTAAAACAAATATTTGATTATCAATTAATCTGCCCTTTCAAATTAAGTATAAGACAGCAATATACACATGTAATTTTAAGGTCATCTATTATGCAAATATTTTTAAGAAATTTATATATATCAAGTTGTTTTGTCCTTCATGAATACATCTTTCATTTCAACTTCATCATATGTCACATGTCTATAGTGTGAAAAATCAGACCACCTTTTTTTCTATGCATGAATTTCTGAATAATATTTGCATTTTAGATGAACTTAAATTATATGTGTGAACTGTAGCCTTTCTGTATTGTTGACATTTCAGTCCAAACCATAGCATGGATACTGAAATTGCTGCATAAAAGTAGATTATTAACATTTTTCTTAGTTGACATTAGAATATATTTTAGTTTTTGTTCTTATTCCTATATGTCCAAATTTATCAGTAAAAATTTTTATTCAAAGGCCAAATTGCAGAACTTAAATTGTACAAAATGGTAGTTTGTTTCCGTTTTATTTGCCACGTAAAACAAATTCAATTTTTTTTATTTCGGTAGTTTTGATCATTTGAAAGATAATTTTACTCAATAGATAAAAAGTATTTTTACTTTTATAATTACATGATGATTTTAGAAGAATGAAAACTTGCATTAAAAGAAATAAAAAGAAAATGTCTTATTTCAGCTAACATAATAAGCTTTCTCTTTAATTTTATAGCATTTACCATTTTTTATTTTTTTATTACATTTAGAACTATTTTTAATATTAACTTTTTAAAAATAGTTTTATTTTGCCAAAAACTTTATTGCTATATATATATGAAAAATTAAATATTGTAAAGTCAGACTTGATTTATTAACTTCCTTGGCAACAGAAATGCTAATAAATATTATGCATACAAAATTCAAATAAATAGATGTGATATATAATTAATCATATATAGAAGTATGCCCATTTTGTAACTATAAAATTAAAATGTAAAAAAATATAATTTCATTTTTATTAACCTGTAATAGATACAAATAGTATGTCTTCATGCATGAAAATTTTATGCATCTTGATTTTCTAAAATTTTATTATTTAAACAGATGTCTGAGTTGGTAATTTTGTAAATGTATCTGTATTTTGTAAGAAAATAATTACTATGAATTTTACTTGTACAATATAAATTTTATACCTTTTGATTTGCATTAACAGTACCTTATACTAGTTGTAATTAAACATAGATAATTTTATTTCTCCATTTTTTATTTTATGGTTATATTTTACTATTTTTTATGCAAATATTATGACATTATTTTAATTAATGCTTATAAAAATCATATTTATTTCATTGTAATAATCAATTCTAATTTTCCTAAAAGAATGTGTCCAAATAAGCCCAATTATAAAGTTTATGAAAATTTTGTGTGATATGACATACCTCTTATAGCTATTGCAGGTTAAATTCAAAAACATTTATAGAGTTTTCATAAAAGACAGCACATTTTAAAATTAATTTTTATTGTTTTACTTACTTTAAATGCTCATTTGGAATCTTAATTATATCATAAAATAATATTATTCTTGTAAGCAGAATCAAATACTGGTTACACCATTTACATTAAAACTGTTGTGAGTTAGTTTTTATTTTTTCATTAGTTTTTTATTCAATATTTTTTGAATCATAATTAACTAAAACCATAAATATAAAAATAAGGAAAATGGGAATTATATATATATAATGATCTAGATTATGATTTTATAGTAATTGTTGTTATAGCATTTGATATATACTCTACCAAAAATATATTTGTTATTATACCAATAGTTATGGTAATAAATAATACTTTTAAACAGTATATATATATATATAATGTTCGTTAATTAAAACAAAATTGTAATTATAATATAAATAATAATTTTAATGGTAACAAACTATTATAAACAATCCTTAAATCCACAGAAGTACTTTCGGTTAATTTCTTAAACCTGTCACAACTGCCATTAAATTAAAAAAAAAACAAAGCAGAAGCAAACATCATCAATTCAAATTCCACAAATCTTGTATTTTAATGTTAGCATCTTGTCTATTTATTGAATGCATTTTATTCCTATTTATAAAAATTGCCTCCTTAATTTTTCTTTTATTATGGTTTCTTTCTTCATGAAGAATTTTCACATCTTCAAAATCAAATTTAAATTTATATTTATATTAATAAATTGGTCAATAATTCTAAGGATGTTATACCTGTCAAGCAGAAAAGTAATGTCATATATCAAATTTTTTGTGATTGTATGCTATGATATATATATATAGGTGCAGTATAGAGAAGAGATTGAGGGGGAATGAATTGTTATATAAGCATGTAAAAAGTAAAAATAATGATGATTTAATGTCTCGTTCAGTTTTCTTTGATCATAAAAAAACATGTAAATATAAATTTAAATTTGATTTTGAAAATGTGAAAATTCTTCATGAAGAGAGAAAACATAATAAAAGAAAAATTAAGGAGGCAATTTTTATAAATAGGAATAAAATGCATTCAATAAATAGACAAGCTGCTAACATTAAAATACGAGATTTGTGGAATTTGAATTGATGACGTTTGCTTCTGCTTTTTTTTTTTTTAATTTAATGGCAGTTGAGGCAGGTTTAAGAAATTAACCGAAAGTACTTCTGCAGATTTAAAAATTGTTTATAATAGTTTGTTACCGTTAAAATTATTATTTATATTATAATTATATATATATTCACAACTATTATTACTCATTATATATGTGTGTATATAGTTCTAGTATATATACTACAAATTAAACATGGCTCAATGTATATGTAAACAAAGTAAGTAAATCACTCTTCCTCCAGGCTATGAATTAAAAGCACTCTAAATGTTGAACAAAAAAAGACTTCTACTTTTGCAGCAATGTTTTAAAAATTATAATTAGTGAATTAAATTCATTAGCCTTGTTTATTTTTCAACTTTCTTTTTATATTTTTAGATTGAAATATTTAATACTTCCTAAAATTAAAAAAAAAGAATGTATAAAACTGAAGTTTATTATTTTATTAATAAATTCTAATTTAAAAATATGTCATAATTAATTTTTTTTAAAAATATTTTTAAGTAATTAAATAAATGATTGCCTTGACAACAGTTTGAAATTCTTGATTGTTATTGATATTGACATTGTCTAAGTGTTGACTGGTTTTTAATATATATATATAAAATAGAAATATTTTTATGTTTATAAAATTTTTTATTTATATATGTGTTAAAATAATATTTCAAAAAAGTCATGTGAATACATTTTTTTGGATTCATTTTAGTATAATAACACTGATATTTCAATTAAATCTCAGGCATCATAGTATAGTAAAAATGTTTCAAACACTATTTCTTTACATGTCCCAAAATTTAGCAGTTGATAATTTGACTCAGCATAAAACTTTAAAAGTTGTATTAATTCTTTTAGAGAATTTCTGGAATAAATTTAAACTAGTGTTGTGCTCTTTGTACTACACAGTATATAATAAAGATTGTCATTGTAGTTATCATAGAGTATAACTTTATTTGCAACATTGCACAGTATGATAATAATTTTTAGTCTTCATTATTATTCTTAAGTAGCCTATAAAATTACAAAATAATACTAGCTCCAAAACACCAGTGTCTTTTTGCACAATTTAATGGTAAAAGCAAAAGGTAAGTTTTATTTTATTTTTGTAAGCTGTTGTTTTGTTATAAATATATTTTCATTATGTTGATGGATATTTTTAATAATAAATATAAAATATATTATTTGATAAATATTACTTTTTATTAATTCTCACTTTCACATTTATTAAGAATCATTGTGTGCTTCTTTCACAAAATGTATGATAGTTCCATGGTTATAGAATGCTGTTTTATTGTTATTAAAACTTATATTAGCATAGACTTTTTCAAATAATGTAGATTCTTCCATATAGTTTTATTGATTTTTCAACTGAAAAAAAACCTGAAAAGATCAGTATTTTACAGTTAGTCAGCAAATAACAACCATTTTTATTATTTTTGAAGAAAAGTATATTTTAAGGCATTGTTTCTTTCTTGTGAATGCTTCATGTAAAACTCATTCCACTTGTCAAAATTGAGAGAATTTTTTCAAATGTTTTAATAAATATAAATTAAATATCAGATTTTAAAGCAGAATTTGATTCACATTTAAAAAAAGGTAAAATAAGAAGAATTAGTTAATTTTCTGAAAGTGTGTTTACTTTGTTGATGACATTTACTGAACATTGATCTTATTTGTAAGTCAGTTTTTAAATATTCAAAAAGATCATGTGATTTTTTTTTAGAATATCATTCATTTATAAATTAAATGAAAAATAAATCAAGTTCAATTTATTAAGATTTAGTACAAAGAATGGAAGATTTGAGAGTTTTCAAAAACTGTCACCAGGTGGAGTAATAGAAAATGTCTGAATTTTAAAAGATTAAGCATTGAAAATCAAAGTAGAAAATTCAAATTACATTATCTTAGTAAAAACACAAATGTATTTTTTTCCATCAATATAATTTTAAAGTTTTAAAAATATTTGTATTATTATTAGTTTTAAGTAAAATGTATGCTAAAAAGTAAGTTTTCTTAAAACCTCTATTTCAACTAAAAAGTACTTATATAAAAGTAATCATGCATTTGAAATCTGCACTTAAATATTTTTAATTATGTAAATACAGTTTGAAAACAAAAATGTATGTCAATCAAAAATAAAAATCTCAACCATCCACTCATATTTCTTTGTTTAATCTAAATTTTAAAATTTTGTTTGGATAAAATAATTAATAACTATAAACTTACAATAAGTAATCCGTAGTTGTTTTTTTTTTTTTGGTTACCAGCATCTCTAATAGCAGCTACAACGATATTCCTATTATTCATTTATTGATGAGTGAAAGCAAACTGAAAACTAAGTACTGAAATACTAATAACAAGTAAGCCTTCACACTGATGTACCAAAAGTCTGTATTCAAATATATTAATATATGCTACTAAAAATATTCCTCCTTTTGCTTTTAAAATTTAAATTTTCTAGTAAAATATTTTTTTTAGTGAAAGCTAAAAGATTTTCTTGATATATTTAAAAATTTTGATTTGAAATTTTAAAAGGTAGGAAAAAATACACTTTTTTAGCACAAGAAAATGATTGCTTACTATATATTTGATATTCTTAAAAGTTTTTTTTTTTTTTAAGAATTCTTGTTACTTTTAAGAAAGTATTTTTTAAAAATAATTGCATGTGAAACAACAGAGGAAAATGAATAACAAAAAAAGTACATTTTCAAAACTGATCTTGCATGAATTTCTTATTTCAAGTTGAATCAATTGTAAGCGGATAAAACAATTTTAATTTAGTTTCATCTACAATTTGAGAAGATGTGCAAAAATAATAACAAATATCTTATGAATAAAGATGTTGCCAATAAATTTATTTTAAAAACGGACAAGTTTTTTGTTTATATAAACATGCTGAATTCTTACTATAAAATTTCAAACATGAAATATTTTATATGAAAGTTTCAAAGTCAATAAAATTTAGAACCAATAAAGCAACAATTAATCCTATAAAATATCTAAGTTAAAATATTATCTGAATGTTAACAAATGTGCTTGTTCTTTTGTGTATATATATTAACAATTATAAGAAAGCGAAGGCCAACTGATGAGTGCTGGTTCAGCATGAAATGCATCTTGGGGGTCATTTGTCTTTTATTATATCTTTATTTATATGAATTTGAAAAGAATGGGGAAGTGTGGAGGTGTTTATTATATCTATGGAGATAAACAAACTGTAACTCACGAGACAGCGTGAACAGAATCTATTTAAGCAAACATAAATAAATAACACTCTCGCGATTAGACTAAGGTCATTATCTTTACTACTGAGACATGTACCAAATAAAGGGAGCTACAACAACGGCAGATGTACACTATTATATTAAATATAAAATTAAATAAATTCAGAGGAGAAGAAACCTCACTCACTCTTGATCAGATTTATAAATTAACTACATTCCCAGTATTAAAGTACATCTCCCAAGCAGCAAGGATACAATACATGTCTTCCCCCTTCCACAATATCTTATTATAACTATAATGCACCAATTAAATATTATTGTAATGACCTGATCTGAAATGACTCTTAAAAACTAAGAGTTAATGAATTTTTCTTATATTTTAATAACTATCGTTTCGATATATGAATGCCACACTTCTGATATTTGCAAAATAAATATAATTCAAATAATTGTAAAATCATGTATAATAATATCAGGGTTCTTAATATAATAATCTCAAGTATGATTTGTTTTATCATGTTGTTGTATAACTGAATGACATCCCAGTAGACTATAGGATACATACACTTCGCTTAATAAGCTAATGTATCCTAATATACAGTAATAATAATGCTATTAATTAAAGAAACAGTTCATTTAAATAATACATGCATGAAACAATAAATTTTGGAAAATAAAGTCTTCACCTAGGATGACATTCGAATATCCACAATGGAAAGAGTATCTTTTGTGTCATTCTGGTGCTCATCAACAATGTAATCTTTAAATTGCCTTCAAAATAATATAATTTTCACTTGTATAATAATCAAATAATATGCAGTCTTTGAATGAAAGTCAGTTTTAAATAAAGAAAATAATTATTTTTATTCCAAATGCAATATTAACATTTGTAATCAGCAGTCTTATAAAATTTTTAGTTTTCGAGTTTGGATCTATGTTTTAAATGAAGTATATATCTGATTTGAATAAAGATTTCTATAATATAATTAATAATTGAGGACTCAAGAAATCATATAGAGACAGAAACTAAAATTTAACAACAATAAAACACATTTATTACAAGTAAACATCAATTCCATTTTACAAAAATTCAGTCAACAAATTTTACATTCAAGTCACCCACAAAAACATAGGTGCTGCTATTTCAGATGCATCAATAAAATTAAAATCATGCCTATCCAATTATACATTTTGGATAATCTGGAAAATTACATGCTTTTTTTCAAATTTTAATTAAACATTATTTATCTCTTTTTAACCCTTTCAACGATTATTATTTAATTGGCCGAATGAGTTAAAAATCAAAACTTGTAATTGGTCAACTCACAACTTTAACAAAATCTATTGTTAAAATAGATCACTTTTAATAATATAAATACGTTAGTTTCGTTTGTAAAAAGTATATTACTGAATTCTCAGATTACGAAAGCAAACTCAAACATATCAATTGTGGTTATACTTTAAATAAACTAAATCTTCACCTATCATGGAGGAACACAAACATGATATCTTCATGAGGGAAAGGCTTCGTAGAGCCATAAATACTATATGAATAACTAAGCAATGGTATATTCCAGAAACCCTTCTCTGAGGCAAATATATGTGTGGACATTGTCCTAGCACATCAAAATTGAAATATAAACCAAAGTAAATCCTCCCTAATGTTTAAATTATGTGAACTAAGCATATAAGACCATAAAATGATATGGGAAACAAAATCCACTCATGACAAATACCTACAATTGGGGAGAGATCTCAATCTTCCAATGTACTATTTAATTAGAAACAATACTATGAGGGTGAATTGCTCTATAAACACCAAAAGATAATAACTTCTACCTTTGGAAAACAATGGCAAGATAAAATACTACTTGAAGGAGAAAAGTAACTTTCTGTCTTTAAAAATACATATACCAAATAATGTATAAAACCAACAAATAAATATGAGTCAAAATGATTTTAAAATATTTTGACTACCATGATAATAATAATATATTGCAGATAATAAAAACACACATATAACTAATAGTAGCATATGATTTTAAAATATCAGACATGACTGGAAAATGCATAACACTTAATATAATAAAGATAAAATGTATTATATTAGTAATAACCTTATAATAAATCAATACTATATCAGTTTAATCTTTTTCTTGTCAAATATTCCAGTTGGCTGAGTGAGGTAAAACTCTAAACTTTTGATTGGTCAATTACAGAATCAGCAGTAAAAATATATTCATCTTTTAATATATTCATTTTAGTTTTGTTTGTAAAAAGTATATTAATAATTTGTCAGATTATGAAAGTGAACAAAAGTTTTTTCTAAAATAAATTTCTATTTATAATTATAAAAATATTCAATAGCAGAAGATCTAAAGAGAAAGTTTGTAACAAATTAGAAAGTGCTGCAGATGTCATTGATTTCTTTCTCAATTTACGTTCATGCAAAAGTAATAAATTTTTTTTACTAAAATCTTACTATTTTCTAAAATAATTATATTTTCAGCATATTTTATCAAAATAATTTATAATATGTAAAAAAATACCAACAAAATACTCTAAAACATTCATTTTTGTTTGAAAATCAAATAAAGAACTTGGGGCGATGAAAATTGTTGACAAGTATCAAAATTGTTGCTAGTGCTGATTTCATTTTCAATTTATGTTTCTGTAAATGTAAATAATTTTTACTAAAATTTTACTATTTTTCTAAAATAATTATATTTTCAGCATATTTTATCAAAATAATTTATAATATGTAAAAAATACTAAAATAAACACTCTGAAACATTCATTTTCATTTTGAAAATCAAAACAAAGCAGTTGGAGTGGTGAAAATTATTGACAGGCACTCTTCTTTTCTTCTAAATGAGAACCAACTAATCAGCATCTAGAAAATTCTGCCTTCTCTCATGTTGTAGCTTCTAGAGTCAATATTATTGATTTTTTATTTGTAAAATAATTCTAGAGGGGAAAGCATCTTACAGTACTTTTTAAACTTTAAAATAAGCATAAAAACACTATGGTAACATAAAAACTGACAGTTTTTGAGCAACTTGAAGTCATGACTGCATCCATGCATTTTTTCTGAGAAGGGGTTAAAACCATTGTGAGCTTCTGATAAATACCAATTGTCAACTGTTTACCTATAAATAATGATAAATGCATAATAATAAAATAATACTAGCAAGTATAAAGAAAATATTTATTTTCTTTACCTGAAAATGTATATTAAATATCAATTTCCCTTGAGTGAAAGATAGCATAATTTTACCTTGTAATTCATAAATAATTTTGCATAAGAATATTAAGAATAAAATATTAAAAAAAAATTTTTTTAAACATTCATGGTTCTTTAAACATCTTCAGCCTTGAGCTATCTGATGCAAGAAATAATGTCCTTTGGATGGCAAATCATTTATGATAATGCATCCACAATTTCTCATTTCTTTAAATGAATAATAATTCTTATGACCATCCTGATAACATTTGCACACACATCAACATCATAAACAATGAATATTAGTACAGATTCAAAGCCACTTTTCATAAACACTTGGACATTTATTTCAAAAGTTCACTATAGCTTGTTTTATGCATTTATCCATATAAAAGATACACTACAAATAATATTTTCTTTCACTTCTGCAAATATATTTTGAAGATAAAACTTATTATTTTAAGACAACATTTCATACTATTTTCTGAAATTATCAATTTGTTAACTTGAGTACAGACAAGAATGACAGTAATTAGTTAAGTCTCTCTTTGTTAAAACAAACAACAAGAACAGCCTTTCATGTTTTATAATGCACTTAGAATTAAAAGTTTTTCTACATTATTTTCTTTATTTGAATTCATATTTGAATTGAAGTGCAAGAAACTATCATTCGTCAGAAATGATTTTTAAACAAAAAATTTTATAACTAATATTTCTAATTTCTTCTGTTAATAAGGTATTTTTTTCCTTTTAAAGTTAAAGTCAGTATTTGTGTTAGCATTCTAGTAATAGCAAAAACAGTCACATTAAAATTGTTCTTCTAATAATGAGTTTAAATTAGTTCCTTTTAATACTAAATGACATTGAACATCAACTAAAGGGTTGATTAACAAATGGTTTAAAGTTTTTTCTCTTAAATATTAAAATAAATTCAACCAACTTATTAATGAAGAGTTAAGATATAAATTCATGAAAGATAAGGGATAATAATAACAAAAGATTAGTAAATTATAAAGTTTTGTACAATAGCTTGAGAATATAAAAACATACTACCTATGCTTTGGATTTTGCACATTTTAGAATCATTGCTAAGTAGAAAGCATATCAGTTTTCTGTTGGCATCTTTGCCTAATTTTTCTTAAAATTCTCCTGATTAGACTAAGTATGCAAAATTTAATACATTTTGGCTACTCAGTCACACATTATTACTTAACAAAAATAGTAAAACTTATAAACAATTACACTTTAAATTTTAAAATAAAAACTTCAAACTTGAAATTGAACTTTCTGTGCCTTTTTGTTAAAAGAGTCGATCAAGAAGACACACACTTCATTCTGCACACTACATCACATCACACACATTTTAAGTGTCTCTAATATTTATAGCTTTTTATTTTGATGAGCAGTTGATTAGCTATACCTAGTTTTTCATGCCCTAGTAAATAAAATTACCTAGCAGTAATCAATTTCAAATTATCACATGACAGTTTATGGTAAATTTCCACTGCCACTTAATTGACCTTTTATAATGCATAAAAAAAACTAATACAATTAATAATACAATATCATTTTATATTACTTTTAAAGACATTCTTATTTATTACAAGCTCATGCATTTATTTATTTTATATATTTTTTAATAAAATTGACTATAAAATATCAAATAAATAAATGAACTTAAACTAAAATTTAATTTTAATAAATAACGTTTTAAACTAGTGTGCACACATTCAAATCCCCCCCCCCCACACACACACAAATCATTGTCTATTTTTTTTAAATTTAATATAATGTGTCTAACATTTAACCTAATAGTTAGTAAATAATTTTCAATATTTTATATTTTTAATAACTAACTTTACTGTTTTTTAACTCCTTTAGCAACTTTTAATTAAACAAATAATAGGTTAACTATTTTAATTACTCCAACAAAAACATTTTATAATTAATAAACTGAATAACTAGTCTATAGTCTTTAAAATATAAAATTTAACTCTAATAAACCCTACATTGTATTCCATCTTTATAATACGGCACATAGAATTAATTTTAAATATTTTAATCTAACTAGCTTTAATTTTTAACTGAATGTGAACTGAGTTTCAACTCCTACCCTATTTTATTCTTATGTGAATATACCCTTATGCTTAATATTAAAGTGGCCTGTTACAAAACAATTTCTGTGACTAATATGTCCTAATAAGTGTTTATAATTGCTTACATGGCCTACCTAAGCTATTAATAAAGCACAACTTATATAATCTAACTCATTAATACTTTTATATTATAGAAAAATCTTGTCATATTTTTCCTCTTCTTTTTTTAGCAAAACATTAAAATAAGACATTCAATATTACCATGGGCAAAGCACAGGGGTAAAATATATATAAAGTTCAAATTACTCTTCCAAGTGTCAGTAATGCTCTCTGTAAATAAATATAAAGTCTGATCTTCAAACAACATGATTCAAAAGGATTTATTCATCAAGGGTGTATGAAAAACATAACATTTGGGAGAATGATTTGAACAATTTGTATTTGAATTTTCAGCTAATAATATGAACTGGGATATTTTCATATGTATATATCACTTATAAACAGTTACAGTGTCATATTATACAGTTTTTCTATCTGTTTGTCCAATCTTTCTTGACATAAAAGTGATAAAAGTTTGTGTCTTCAATTAGAGGTTATTAGCATCCTCCACTTTTGATCTCCAGTTACTACCTTGGCTGATGAATTTATCACCTACTAGGAATAAGGACCCTAATTTAGTTTTGTCTGTCACAAATGTAAATATCTATTTTTAAAAAAATCATTTACATTTACATGTATTCTTTTAGGAAACTCAAACTGATACTTCAGTTAAGAATTACCATGTGAAAAGAAAGACCCTGTTGTTTCTTATTTTTAAACTGAGAGGTAAAAAGTCAATAAACTCACTATGCTGGCAGGTACGTGTTCATGAGCAGCCTATCCATGTTCATATACTATATGAATAATTTTATAGTAATAGCAAATTCATTGATAAAAACTTGTTAAGTGAACATTAGGAATATTCCCTGCTTGGTTCCTCTATGACCTCAAATAGGAATCACATGGAATATATTTGAATTATTATATATCCATATTAAAATATTAAAATTAATAACAAGTATTAAAGAACCATAGTAGTTAAATAAAGCACTATTTTTACCATTAAAAATATTTGTTGTTTTTTTTAATTAAGTATAAGAATTCATCCTAATATTAAAATTACACTTACATTTTTTATTGTTACTTAACACATTTATTAAATTAATAACAAAAAAATTAGTTATTAATCTTTTTTTTAAAATTATTTTTGATAAAATGCAAAAAATGAAATATCTAAGTAATATTAAATTAATGATTCTAATTTTAAACATAAATTTATTTTAAAATATTTTTTTCTTTTTTTTTAAACTGTTACTATGTATTTTCTTTCTAACTGTGGTTTTAAGATAGTAGATAAAATATTCTCTTTCTATTAAAAATGTATTTAAACTTTATGATTAAATTTATTGCTATATGACAATTTATAATTTAAATAAATTGTTTATGTTTGCAATTTAAATATTTATGTAAGATTAAAATGTTCTGGTGAATCATATACATCAAGAAAATCATTTTTTAGTGAGATGATATAAAAGCCTGCATGTGTAAATATTTTTTATTGTTTAAAAAATGTTTTTTTTAACTATATATTGCTTTTTAATAAAGTAATAATTTTATGTAAGTTTCTGGAAATATAAAATATTTTATTTAACTTATATATGTATATATTTGAAAAAAAAAATTAAAAAAAATTTAAAAGTAATATTTTTAAAACTATTATAGATAATAAAATTGTAATAAATATCACAATTTTACAATTAAAACAATGTATATCTAAATAAAATAATTCTATGATTGCATGATTCCCATCTCAAATTACAGGTAATATGCAATTAAACTTACACATTAATTATTTATTATACATTATATATACTAACATTTTAATTAACTGTGAAGTTGTTTATTATATTTTATTAGACTGAAAGTCAAGAAATTCAATGTGTGTATTTAGCCATATATTGATAGATTTTACTAACTTTTTTTTCACAAACTTCAAAATTTACATTTTTTTTTAATATTTTAGTTTCAAAAAAATTCTGAAGATGTCAGGATAATTGGAAAAGTGGGAATTTTAAAGTATGGTAAATTCCACAATGATGACAATCTATTATATTCTTGGTGGTCTTGAACTTTGTGATATTATTTTGAGACAATGTTACGATAATTAAAATTTTGTTCTTTTTTTTGGCAAGTTTATCATTATTTTTGCATAATAATTGTATGATAATTATTAGGAAACAAGAATATATTATCACATACTTATTTTCTACAAAAGTGTTTCATTTTCAAATATAAAAGATTATATTTTTTGAAGTAATGTTATTATGGAAATTATAGTGGTGGGTAAATATTGTGAAAATGTTGTCACTAAGACAGTCTGTTTGATAATATAGAAATATCATAAAAATTAGTAAAAACTTTAGACTTTTAAAGCATAAGTTCATAGATTTACAAGATATTAATAATTGTACATTGAGATTTTAAAAATAAACATCAAACAGATAAGATTTTATTTATTTTGCAAATTCAGTCTGCTCCTTCTTAAATTGAATGACAAAACCGTACTTTAGTTTGATTAAAATCTAATTTTTTAAATACTTTCAAAAATCAAATGTGATTTTTTAGAATTTATTTAATTTCTAGATAAACATATCTATCAAATGAAATAAAATGTATTATATTCTAATTTATAATAATGGTTTCATATTAAAATGAAAGTTAAAAAAACAGGCAAAATTCTCCATACAGTAGTGCCACTCACTTCAAGCCAGAGTAATCAATGGATGCCAGAACTGTTGTGCATATAATCCCTATCTAGTATGTATTCATCCAATATCCCCAGACTAGTTTCTAGATTGTGGCTTTTGTCAGTGAGGAACCTTGGATCTGAGAACACTGCACCTACATCTTAGGATCTAATGCAACCCCCCCAGCAGCCACCTTTTATCTCTACTTAACTACAAAACTATGAGAAATTAAAAACACAATAATATTTTCAATCCATGCTCATTAGCTTATGTAGTCATATAGTTCTGAACTCAGTTCAGTACCCATACATTTTTGTGTCTTTGATGTTTAGTGCTTTAAAATGAAAGTTGTAGGTTTATAGCAAGTGAAACACAGGAAAACTGTCAGAGTACAAAAGGATTAAAGAAAAGATACAAATAATTATCTTTCCAGTTTTTCTTGCACAATATATCTATTAATCGCACCTATTGAAATTAATGGTTTCACACTTATATTCATTTTTGCTACTTTATAAATTCAATCTCCATGTATTTACTAACATTATGACTAAAAAAATAGTAGGTTTAAACCATGTGTGGACTTTAATTATCTATAATGATAATAGGTTATATTAAGATGTGACAAGCAGCACAGTCACAACACACCATTGCCAATGTAAGACATTTCCTGAGTCAATCCTGATTTCTAATCGATCAAAAATGGTGACAAATATCATCTCTATTAGTTTAAAATTGTATTTAAAACAAAAAAATGTAAATATAACTTAGTAGAAGTATTTGCAGTATCAATTTTGGTATCAGTTTATAGTTAAAATATTCAGTCTGAAATTTCATAAGCTAAATAAGAAGCAAGATAACAATTGAATAGCTAACTTTTGAGAATACAGTTATTACACGCATTGACTAGTATGATAAAGCTTTGCGTTCTTAGAATTTAATACCCAATTCCCAAATTAATAAAGCTTTCTTCTAATGTTTGATGCGTCTGTTTGCCCATGAAAACAACTTGTGGTTCATGACCATATAAATCTTAGATATTTTTTCAGATAGTTGCATAGTATTCAAATAAAATTTGAATTTTTTCGGGAAGCCAACCTAACTATTTTTAAATAAAGGTAAAAGTTCAAAGTTCAAAGTTAATCTGGATTTATCAGGTGAGATCAATATACTGATTGAATCAAAAACATGATTGCAATGTGATGCACATATAGCTATGATGTAAAAGGTTTTATGCATGAATTATATTATCTTAAATTTTACAAAATTATAATTTTAATATACATATTATTGTTTAATATTAATGTTTACCCTTCTGTTTTCGGAGTCCAAATCTGTTTGTCAAGCGTTGGTGGTCAAGTGATCAGCACAGCAGCCTTACAAGCAGTTGTCCCGGGTTTGTGGGTTCGCTTCCCGGCCGATGCTTTGACACATGAAAAAAAATTGTGTTTTAAAATGATGCAATTATCAATTTTTAGCTTTTAAAATCTCAAAGCAGTCAACCATTGTTAGCCGAGATGTCAGCGCAGCCGCCTTGCAAGCAAGCAGTTGGTTGCAGACGGTTGTTGCCGGTTCGCTTCCCGGCCGATGCTATGACATATGAAAAAAAAAATCTCAAAGCATTTTGCTGTGGGATCCAAATAGTGAAGAAAAAAAGTTTGGTATTGGGTTTAAAGTAGGTTTTTCGATTCTAAATATTTTTTTTAAAATTTGTTTATTTCTTTTTTTTTTTTATTTACTACTTATATTAATCACTGCGTTTCTTCGCTAAATCAATAGTAAAGTTATTACTTTCCTTTATACATTTAACATTATCACAATTTTAAATACTTGAAAGTAGTAAAAGTCTATTCTTTTAAATGAATTCCTCTGACAAGAAAGTTAATGGCTGACGGCTAATTTAGAGTGTTAAATCTCTTGCGAAAAAGCCTTGCTTTCCTTAGCAAGTTAGTGAAATAACTTAATTGAGAACAAGAAGGGAAGAACAGAATATTATTAAAGATCTTGTTTTCAGGTTAAAGTCCTAAAACGTTTTAATTAATACATCTTCAGCCATTGATTTTTTCCCCTATACGATACTGACCTTGAAAATCAAAACGTAAAACGAAGAAAAAGAAATTGTAAACTTTTACTTCAAATATTATCGACTGTTTTAATGAAGGGTCAATAATTCAGCGACCATAGAAGCTTGCTTCAAACACAAGAATCCATATAATCATCTATTCATATGTGTAAGTATAATGAAAATAGTAAGAAATATTAAAAGCAGAAAAACTTAAGTGGGCAAAACATATGCACAAGTGAATAAGCAGTACCTTATTATCCACAAAGAGATGCACTACATATGTATTTAATCAACATATATAAATATGAAATACATACATGGAAGTATAAAAGGCACACATATATATATATATACAATTATACAAACGAAATAAGAAGTATAAAATTTGAAGTTAAAGCTAGTTGAAGAAACAATTTTTTTCTTCTTTTTAGTGCACAGTAAATAAAAGCATTTTATTCTAACAAATGTTTTATCTCTATTAATTTTTTTATTTTACAGTGACCAATTTAAATTTTTAATGCATTTTTCACATGAATTTCATAAGCAACATAGTTTTAGATTTTAAAATTGTTGATGAAACTGTTATCGACATCATTGTGTCCCTGGCTAAAGATTATTATTTTTTTCTCTGACTTGCCTGGGAGGTAATCTTTGAAGCTACCACATAATATTACATAATGACAAAGTTTAAATATTCATCACAAAACATTTAAAGGCCTAGTGTATCTGAATATTGAACTAGACATGATTTTATGACAATGTTTTGTATCTAATCTTTTATAGAACAATGTTACCAAAATCAGATTAATTAAAACTGCTTCTGAGAGGTGAAAAGATTCTAACTGTGTATGTTAGTAAAACTTGAATCACAAGACAGTTTTTAAGTTGTTTTAAAAGTTTTGTATTGGCAGGGAGAACATTGCAGATTAATTTATAAAAATATAAATACGCTGTAATATTTCATGCTGTACATCATAAACCAAACATACTGGCATCTTAATTTTTTTGTGTGAATAGTTAATCTATGTTAGCAAATAGCATGTTTTGATAGAAAACGATACTGAAAAATATTGGGATACAAAATATCAATCAAGTAATCAAACTGAATGTTTTTTTGCTTTTCCATGAGAAGAGATCTGTGAATATTTATCATTTATTTCTTAATTTGGGTATTATGACATCATAGATATTTAATGTTATGATACTGTTAAACTTATAATCTGAAGTTTAATTTTGAAACTGAATCAGCCTTTTTCCAGGTTTCCAGCTTATAACCAATCCAAAATAACCATCTGATATTCACTGATAAATTATACAAAGTTATTCTTAGCTGGAGCTTATACAAACTCGTTTGATTGTAATTATAATCACGTGGTCTTTCCTTAAAGCAAATAAACAAAGCTAAGATAAAATCAACATAATGTACAAAAACATTATAACTATTTTTGACCAATTGGAACAAAAAATGGCAGTAAATGAAAATCCAAATTTAATTGTCTATAAAGTCAACAAAATTTAATATATTTAATGATCAATATTTTTATGATTAATAGTATTTTTTAGATTCAAAAGGTATGATAATGCTTAGGAGTGATAATATTTAATATCATATTCCTCCCATTTCAATGTCACTGCATTTATTCATTGTAGATAAAAATATTGGGGGGGGGGATGCCATAATAAAGAATAAGACTTGATGATAATGTTTTTTTTTAAACTTTTACTATTTTTTTTATAACAGCTTATAACTATATTCCAATGATATGTAATGAAAATAAAATACTTTACAAAATTAATAGTAACAAAAAGTAATACGACATAGAAAAATATATAAAAATGAATAATGGTAAAACTCTATGGTTTGGTAAATTTTAGATGCTGGAGCTTGATGTATATAGATAATTCCCAGCTTTATCACTCCAGTGCCCCCACCCCATTTGACTATTTATTTTATAAAGACAAAATATGTAAACATTTTATTTTTACTCAAGTAATGTTAAAGTGTCACCTTTATTTTTTAATGGTGTAGAACATAGATTTCCAAACTTTTTCAGGCCACTGCCCCCTTTACAAGACAAAATCTTGTAATGTTTTTCTGAAGGTTTGTGATGATGGTGTTCTAGCTGTATTTTTATATTGGACTATTTCCATCATCTAATATGTGTGTTGAATGTCTTTAGAAAAGTTTAATTTTTAGTTAAATATTCCAAATGCATTCAACTGTTAGTAATATCACAGCAAACAGGTTAGTATATGCACCAACTGTTAGTAATATCACAGCAAACAAATGTTAATAATATCACAGCAAACAGGTTAGTATATGCACTAACTGTTAGTAATAACCTGTTTGCTGTGATATTACTAACAGTTAGTGCATATACTAACCTGTTTGCTGTGATATTATTAACATTTGTTTGCTGTGATATTACTAACAGTTGGTGCATATACTAACCTGTTTGCTGTGATATTACTAACAGTTGAATGCATTTGGAATATTTAACTAAAAATTAAACTTTTCTAAAGACATTCAACACACATATTAGATGATGGAAATAGTCCAATATAAAAATACAGCTAAAATCTTGTAATGTCTCCCCTAAGTATAATTGTTTTCCGCATTCAATCTGTTTGATATTTTTGACATAAATAGCAACTAATGATACTGTACTGGATGATGTCTACACTGTAATTTATATGAATATAACATGATGTGAATGACACACATCAGAATAAGGCAACATAAACTCAATATCATTAAAAAAAATTAAAGTTATTAAAATTAAGTTTAAATGAGTGAAATCAAACCAAAATCGATTATATTTCTTGATTTCTTCCTATCCAAAACTCTAATATTCTGCTAATTGGAACCATGAAATTTTATGTAGCATATCTTTGAAAGTCTGAACCTAAACCTCACCTTTATGTGCCACTTTCAAGAAGAAAAAAACATTTTCAAAAAGGAAATACCACTGCCAACAAAACAACAACAACAACAAAAACTAAATCAGCATGTTAATAAATTTTCAATAATCACATACAGAGATTACAACAACAACAACAACAACAATAATAATAATAATAATAATAATAATAATAATAATAATAATAATAATAATAATAATAATAATAATAATAATAATTTCATGCAAATTAAGTTTCTCTCTTCACAAATAGAACAGTGTGCTAAAAGCAAACAGCAAACAAATATATATATATATATATACACACACATCTCAGCATACACCCAAGCATTCCAGGAATTAATTTGGTAGAACTTCTTTAAAGTAGGAAAATCAAATAATAATTTATAGAAAAACAAAAAAAAAAACATACAAAGAATAAAGAAAAATACAATAAAATTTATAGCAATAAGACATAATGATAATAAATAAAATAAAAATAAAATTATACCACATGGCTTCCTTCTGGTTTCATTCCATTAACCATCTTCAGACTTATTAACTTTTAAGTGCACTATAAAGCATGACAACAAGGCAGTGATGGCTTCCCTTCTTCACAGCAAACATAGGCATTAAGGTGTTCATTATCATCAGCTAGCATCAGTGGCTACATAACAGCAGTGTAGGAGTCTGGCTGGTGCACTAACATTGGTAGTTTACTTTATTAGCATTTTAATGATAAAATTTAGGCATTTTTATATTTCTCAGCTTTCTCTAGAACAGCAGACAACCAAGAGTCAATCATGTAATTCTGGACAGACTATAATTTGAAGCTAGGCTCAGCTCTGCCTTCTTTCATAAAATTCTCCACTGCTTTACAACTAAAATATTTATCTTAGTTCAGCAAACTCTTAACCACCTAGCAAATAACACATAGCAAGGAAAGCAAGAACCTCAGAAGAGACCCCCCCCCATTATCTGCTGAGAACCTTTTATAGCACACCTATAACAATACAAATTCAGTACCCCTCTTTCACTATTATAGCTGTTATCTCCAATTTCTTGGATAATTGATTATAACACAATTGATATAGCTTTTTTTATACCTTTTTATCTTTCACTTCTTTCATTTTCCACTCGTCTTTTAATTCCTCAAGGTGTTCTATTCCACATATAGTTTTTAATTTTAATACAATGGAAATAGCTTTTTCTATCTTTACAAAAGATTCAAAAAAAAAAAACAAATCTGAGATTTGACAAATTTTTAGATTCTCTCAGCTGATATTGGCCTTAAATTACTTTTTTTTTTTTTTAACAAAAAATATAATGCACAGGATGACCACTTCTATCTATTAGTAAAATTTAAAATTAGCAATATAATAATAACCTGCTTTCATTTAGAATTGTTAATAAAGAAAAAAACCATCAAAAAAGTGCAAAACATTTACAATTACTCTAATTGTTCCCCCTTTTTTATATATTCTTGCACATAAACAATTTATAAAATAACCATAAAATCGGCAACATAGCATAAAAATTAGCAGTTTGAGAGTGAGTTAAATCCAATGATCGGTGCATCTGGAGAAAAGGCTAGGCCATCTAAATATCCCCAAATGATTCTGAACCCATTATCATCCCCTAGAAGTATTCACTGCCCACTGGGGGTGGGGGGTACCACTGACTTTTGGAAGGACTGGTATAGAATCTAGTTGTTAATGTATTTGCCTGGCATATCCATTACTAGCTTGAATAAACCTTGAGATTTTTTTAGATCAGAAATAAGTTTAATTTTATTTTTCAAGTGACCAGTCCATGCTAGGACAGCTAGCTTTCCAGTATTAAATAATTAATCTGGATTAGTTAATGTGTTGTCTGTAAACATAAAACTAAAGTTAATATGAAGTAGCCTTGGACTTTAGAAAAAAACGACACCATATGCCTAGAGATTCATTCCACTGAATATTTTTACCTTTACTATTCTTTTGTATATTTTTTTTATCTATATAAAGACGATAAAACCTTTAAAGATAATCTATACTCTCTACACTGAGAAATACAGATGATCTATTTTCAACAACTATCATCCTGCAAAAGATATTTGATTTTTAAATCATGTTGTAATCTATTTTACTTTCAGAATAAATTGCATGAATGAGTGATCATTTATTTATATTATTAACATAAATATTAATCAAGTGAGCGAACAACCTTTATCATGATTTTTGCTCCAGAAATGCTGAGAAGGCAATCATAGATATAATGACATAATCCCAGAAAAGTAATCTATAGAAAAACGAGTCACCTACTCAAAAAAAATATCATCTGCTATAGGGCGAAAGTAAGTTGCACTGAGTGAGACCTCTTGTGAGAAAGACATAAAACTAGATAACAAAACTGGATGAAGATAGTGAAAAGCTTTTAAATTTTTGAACTGAACCTATGAGTCTCAGTACTTTATCTGTAGAATAGATTATACTGACATACTTTTAGGAATTTAAATTGTATATTGAACAATGAGAGATCGGAGGTGCTTTGTAAGCGTTTTTTTTTTTTTTTAGTCTATATATTTGATCAATAAATATTTTGGAAAATTAAAAATTCTAGTATTGCATAAATTATTTTAATATTGTTTGTATACTTGTTTAATTCTTTCAGTAATTAGATTAACTGATTTTAAGCCTACAAGATTTCTGGAACAATTAACGATTTTAAAAGTCATAATATCTTAATCTAGCTAATTTCAGGTTGTAGTTATACTCCGCTGTTAATTAATGCAAAAAATAATTGACCCCTTGAGTAACTGATATATATTAGAAAAAATTTATCATCATTATATGAATTCGTTCTAATAATTTCACTTTCTCTGTATATAATCTTTTAACTAATTGGGTATAGATTTGTGCGCGGGCGTGCGTGTGCGAGAGAAAGTGTGTGTTTATTACATCTATACAAAATAACAAACAACAAAATCGATACGTTCCCCACTCGCCTCTTATCTTTCTTATTTACCTACTCTATTATAATAAAATGCTTAAAAAGTTTAAATTTCAGCTTATTTTAAGTAAAAAAAAAAATCTTAGAGTTTTTTCTTATTTTTTTATTTTATTTATTACAATAATAAAAAAAAAAAAGAAAATAGATTATAGTAATCAAGAAAATCCGTTTACGTATTCTTGGCAGGCTTAAAACGAGAAAGATCAATAGAATTCTTAAAACATATTCTTTACTTACTATTTTTTATGTCTTGTTCTTTTTTTGATAATAAAAAAATACCGCTTTTTATTTTTGCATATAGCGTTCAACGTCTCACTCACACACATACGAGATATTTAAAAATGTCGCTTACTTTAGGTCAAATAAATTTCAATATATATATATAAAACTAAATAACGTCCTTTAAACACGAAACATTAATTTAATTATATAAATAAAAGAGAAAATAGAAAAAGTTTTAGCTCTCAGAATTATTCTTTTAATGTTTTGAATTTTATTAGAGAAAAAGTATTAAAAAAAATGATGAACGAAAAATTCAGAATCATACTGAAAGAATATCAGCAAACAGTTTACTAGTAATTATAAAAAAAGATATAAACTTGATAAAGACATTTATTTCTTGACTTAATTAATATTCATTAAAATTAACCCTCTTGATCTATTGCTTTAATCACATTCTAGAATTTTTTACATATAAACATCACATGATCATTTCTTATGCTTACACAAGCTGTTTACACAAAGGCTAAACTCTCCATACAGTAGCGCCACTTAGTGCAAGCCAGAGTTAACAATGGATGCAAGAACGTTTGTGCATAAAATTGTTGTCTAGTGCCTACTCATTAAATATCTCCAGACTAGTTTCTAGCTTGTGGTTTTCATCAAGTTACAAACTACACAAGCTATAACCTAGAAACTAGTCTGGGCATATTGGATGAGTAAGCACTAGATAGGAATATTATGCCCAAACCTTCTTCCATCCATTGATGACTCTGGCTTGCACTGAGTGCCTCTACTGTATGGAGAGTTTAGCCTCTGTGTAAGTTTTACATCTGATATTTCATACTCAATTCTTTTGTTTTCAGACTTAGTTATGAATAGCTTGAACCAATGTTTTTACACATTAAAATGTAAATTTTCTTCATGAATATTGTTGTATATAATCCACCTCCCCCAAATGACATTAATTATTTACTGCTTTTTGCTAATACACATTTCAAGTATAATCATCTTTTTAATTATTAAAACATCACTAAATACACACATGTATAAATTTTACTTAGAGGGATGTAACGTAAAAGAACTATTATACAAATGAAGACTTAAGTTTCTGTGAATACACCCAGAAACGTTTTAACCAAGTTAAATATTTCCTATCTCTGAATCACTTAAGAATATAATAAAATCATCTACTCTTACTCCTACCGAATTATTTTTCCAAGTTATATTTCTTCTGTTATCTATTTTAATAAGAACTATTTTCTTAATTCCATTATTTTAATCTTATATGCCAGTATTTCGTTTATAGATTTGACAAAATTACAAGCGTGTTGAGGCGCTGGCAGGAGAAGCTATATAAAGTACTCTTATAAATCAATCAATCAATAAATAAAAGCTGAGTGCTTTCGAGGCATATTGCCTCATATTCGTAGCTACAAAAATAAATAATGCAGGGTAGTGTGTAGATGGTAATGTGCAAATTATATGTAAATTGTTTAATTTGTCCAACACTTAGAAATATCAAAGCAAGCGCCACGTCTGTTAAAGGAGTTAATAAAAGAAAAAAAATCTTAACTCATTTATTTTCTTTATCTTTAAATTTCTTTCATCTTTCAACATAATTTATCCCATTCTTTTTTCAATAATTTGAACTCCACAAGTAAATATGCAGCACTTACTTTTTTTCATCTCCATATAAATCTTATCTAAAATTTAAATCCTTAGTCCATTTTTTATTTTCTTTGCCTGATAAGTTCAAACTATTTTTTTGTTTCTTATTTATCTAACCAAAATTTCTATCTTTTTTCCCCAAACCTGTAAATGTAAGATATTCTCTATCATTTAAGCCACTCTTATGTAAATATGTAGAAATAATTTTTTTTACCTATTAATTTAGCATACCTTTCTTATCCAAAGTTTTTGCTGTCTTTCCTACATAATAAAATCAAACATTTTTATTAGTTTATTTTCATTTATATATTATAATTTTCCAAACATTTCAAATTTACTTTGGAAACTTCTCATTAAAAGGGAAATCCACTTAATTTTTTTAATAGTTTCATTTAGTACTAACAATCCACTATCCAATGCAAATCTTACTATTTTTTTTGTATTCTATCTACAGAACTTGTATTTCTTGGACAATACAAAGTGACAAAATGCATCATATTCCATTTTTAAATATTAAAGAAACCATTATCACTTCTTTTAATTATTCCACATATTTATTTATTGAATAAGAATAATGCTTGATTTTTATTCAATTTCATTTTATATTGAGCTTTTCTTTTAACCTGGGCTTCTCATTACAGTTTAGCTATGAATAATACTATATTCAATTCCAAGCCCTTCTCACACATATAGCACTCACCTATTGTTGATAAATGTTGATTAGAATAGAATATATATAGTTTATTAAACTACAGGTATATAGTAGTTTTCAAGATGCAAATATATATAACACTGATGTTTTTATATGTATATTAGGTATGTATAAATTAAAATTATAGTATAAATAAGCATTTATTTTTATAGCGTCTGTATACAATTGTAATTACATTCGAATATCAGCTTTTCAAGCTAATTGTGCAAACGCTTTGTGAGTGTTAATAATAAATGAATACTTTCTGTGCCAGTACTTCAGATTTGCTCATATATAAATATTTGAGTCACAGAAATAAGAGGATTCCTTTTTATTCTTGTATAAATACTATATCTTGTATTGGTCAGAAAGTATTCATTTATTATTAACACTCACAAAGCATTTGCACAATTAGCTTGAAAGGCTGATATTCTAATGTAATTATAATATAAATAAAATGTTAAAAATTAATAATAATATAGTTATTTTATTGAGTATGTGTTCTGCCGTGCATGTACTAAAGCAATAAAAATTTTAAAAAAATCAATTCCTACTGTACTTTTATCTTTAAAATAAAGTAAATATCAAAATGTCTGATTTTTGTCTAATATTAAATATGCTCTGGGTGACTCTTTTTTTCACTTATAAAAGCAATAGTTTTATCTTTTTATCAAAAAATTATGATGTCTCTAATCATGTTAATACTTTTAAATCAATATTAACTATAAATATGCTCTAGAATATTGTAAAACTTGTACTCTTAGAAAATATTTTATTGAGTAAAATACTGCACATCAGTGTTGGAAATGATTATAAATGAAGAATAAAATATACATGCTTTCAACTTAAAAGTGAAAAAAAAATATTAATATATGCAATCTCTGTGTCTTTAGCTCAGAGAAGAAAATGGCTGCTGAATATTAAAATTAATAAATTTTAATGTTTTTTGTCACACTAAGTGTATAATTCTAGTTGCATAGTTAGATATAGCATAATTTGTAACTTCACTATATTATTTTTTTTATTTTAAAAAGTACATAAATACTCTTCTATTTCTTCAATACAAATATCTCCTGTTTTCATCTTTCAGTTTCACTCTTCTCATTAAATACTGAAATCTTAGATTTTTTTCATTAAATTTAATTTTTATGCTTCTTTCTACTTTTCCAATCTTCTTTAATGATTACTTCATATCTTTTACACTGTTTCCAAAAAATTCTACAACAACCTCATAAAAAGAGAAATACCACATTATATAATCTTCTGGATTTAACTACATGAATTTCCATACTTATTGCTATTTATTTAATCACAATGTCCAATAACCTTAGAATGGAAATAAATAATAAAAGTGGTAGTGATCATGCACTGGTCTTCAATCCAGATAGCCTGTACTGATATCTACTGTACATGTACACATTGTTATTTTTGTTGTAATTGTTCTGCTTACATTTGTAACTTGCATGTTGATTTTGCTTATACATTTACTGTAGTAAGATTTGCTAATTAAATATATCACTCACAATAGTAGTGGCATAAATACATAGATAAAATTACATTTTATTTCTGGGTCTCTTTTTTTCATCCATTATTAAAAACATTGTTAAAATTTTATGTATTTTAACCCTTATAGGGATATCATTTTCAAAAATAATAAACATACATATCCAGGTTTAAAAAGTAAAATTTTTATATTAAAATTTTTAAACATGGATGTATGTTTAATATTCTTGAAGGTGGCATGCATATTAAGAACTCAAAACATAGTTAGTTTGGAATAAAAAACTACATAGACATAAAGTGTCAATAAAAAATAAAGAACTCTGCTAATTTACTCTAACAAGCTTTACTGATAAATGCCAGCTAAACAAAGCATTTAAAAATCTCTATCTTGAAACCACTCCATAATCTCAAACCAATGGTTTCATGCTTTTAGCACTCCTCAATGAGGTTCAAGGGTAGTTTCAGACCTCAGATATAAAAATATGAAGCCAAAGCCGGCATTTATCTAAAAGTTAACTATTAAGCAGAAAATCTGAAATTTTTAGACACCTAAATGTCTTCAAACCCTGCTATCTAACTTAAATAGCTATATGGGGCTGAGAGATCTTCAGCCAAATTATATATTAATAGCCTTAGCAATATAATATTGCTTAAGACTTTAAAGCAAAGACTATAAATAGTCAACAAAAAATAGTCATATATCACATGACTTAATTTTTAAGCTTGTAAATAAAAAATAAAGAGCTCTGCTAATTTGCTTTATTGATAAATGCTAGCTGAACAAAGCACTTAAAAATCTCTATTTTGAAAACCACTCCCTAACCTAGAACCAATGTACCAAAGCATGAAACTATTGGTCTGAGGTTAGGGAGTGGTTTTCAAGATAGAGATTTTTAAATGCTTTGTTTAGCTGGCATTTATCAATAAAGCTTGTTAGAGCAAATTAGCAGAGCTCTTTATTTTTTATTTACAAGCTTAAAAATTAAGTCATGTGATATATGACTTTGTTTTTTGTTGACTATAAAGTATCAATTAGCCACTGATAGCCTACATCTTCCAGGGATATATCCTATATCAATGGTCCCTTTCATAAAAAAGAAAGACTTACCTGTGGACTTAAATAACATTAGGCCAATATCCATGGTTCCTCTCCTAATCAAAATTATCGAAAGCATTATAAAAGATAAAATTCAAGAGAAAATCATATCAAAACTTTCCAGGCATCAATATGCTAAGAGGGGTTCATCGACTGGTGATGCTGTAAGTCAATTTCGACTCCTCGTTGATCATATCCGTAGAACAAAACAATCCCGGCCAGTCGCAGTCCAACTAGACTTTGCCGGGGCTTTTGACTCTGTCCGAATAGATGTACTACTTGGTGAACTAGAGGCTCTTCATGTTCCTTTGGCATACATTCAGATCATAGAGAATCTCCTAGCAAATCGAGAGATTTTTTTTTCTCTAAATGGGAGAATTGCCCCTGGGTTCAAACCCTGCATCTCCATTCCCCAGGGCTCCCCATTAAGTGCTCTCCTCTTCATGATCTATATAAATCCCTTGCTTTTGAGCACTGAGGATGCACTGCCTGGGATCTCCATCCCTCTTCTTAATGAAAACATCTCCCACATCTCCTACATGGATGATGTGGTGGTGTTTCTTAAATCACATGAAGAAATAAACATTCTTGAAAGCCTATTACAGGACTATGCTCAGACGCATGGGCTTACCGTTAACAGGAACAAATCAGCAATTTGGAATATCAAAACAGCTAACAGGATAACAGGTTCATTACAAGCTATGCCTCAGCCTTTCTTGGGATTCAATATGTCACTATCCCCTACAGCAATGAGGATGGAAACACAATGAAGACTACTAAACAAAATAGACATCATCATAACATGCCTCTCAAGAATATATATATCTACATTTGGAAAGGTTTCACTCTTAAACTCCCTCGTACTCCCCAAGATTATATATTATCTTGCGGGTTTTAAACCAACAGAAGCTTTCATTAAAAAAGTAGAATCCCATTGTCTGCGACTCTGTAGAGGTGGGCGCAAATCATTTATCAGTCTGCGCACCCTTCAAAAGCCAAGAGACATGAATGGACTGGGACTGCATTCAATAAAGGTATTCGCAATACAGAGAACTTACAATATGATCCATAAACTTTATTCTGGTTGCAGCACCTTCCAATGTCCGCTTCCCAAAGAGCAAGTGCTTCCCACTGATAGACCGCCCCCTCAGAGGTTCACTCCCATCTGGCTACAAATGCAAATATCATACATTTTTACGCACATAGTACCTTCCGCGACCATGTTCAATTCAAAAATAACCTATTGGGAAGCCTTCAACCTATCCAACTCAAATACCCAGAAGGCACACACTTACCTCCCCATCAACATAAACAAACTGCGCAAACTAGCCCGTAGATTGAAACTAGCACCTAAACACACAGACTTTCTTCTCAAAATTAACCTTGGTAGCCTCTCCACTGCTATATTTCTTAATAGAAGAGGCTTCCGCATAGATCCCATATGTTGTCTCTGTCTTTCCAGCCCAGAAGATATGGACCATATCCTTCGCCTTTGTCCGGTCTGGCAGGGACTAAGACAAAACTTCCAGAAACACATTGATAATAATGGTCCAGATCTAACATCTCTTGAAGGGGTTTTAAATAGAGGCATTTTCGCTGAAATCAGGCTCGCTACCTACATAAACTTTGCCATCTGGTTGACCAGATGCAAGGTGATTTTTCAAAAATTACCGCTTAACGAAATCAATAACTGCTTTCTCAGCATAATTAAAAATATCCAAGAAACAGACAAGAGAGAGGCCGATCCATACCTGGCTATATTAACATGGGAATTCACAACTCGTCTAAACAGCACCTCTCCAACCAACCCCTAAATAATTTATATGAAAATATTTATTATGACTTAATATATTATTATGATTTAATAAAACCCTCCAACCATAACTTGCCAAAACAGGGTTTACTAACAAAGGTATTTCGTTATAGACTAGATGATTAATATTCACCTTGCATCCACAGTTATATTCTACTGACTTTTGAATCATTTCTTCTTTATATATACCACCCTGTAACCTCGTCTAGATATTTCTTGTTATTTTTTTATTTTTATTTTTATTTTTTTTTTTTGTAATCACTTATAGGTCAAATAAAATTATCTTGAAAGAGAAAAAAATGTAAACAGAAATTACAATAAAAATACATTTAAAAATTATTGAAATTGAAGCAAACTGATAGCTTGCAGCAAATATTAGAAAAATTAATGATCATCTTATATATATGTATATCATGATCATCATCATTTTCAAGTATTATCAGTCCACTACAGAATGCTAGTTGCTCCAAGTTTAATCCATGTACTTCTTCAAAACACAGCAGAAAACTTATTTACTTTAACCATCTATCTCACATGTGGTTTTTTTCTAGGTCTTTTAAAATCATTGAGATCATATCTAAAACATTAAGTATTTATCTATTATTATCAGTTCTTACAATATCTCCAACCCAATTACATTTTAATCACCTAATTCTTTCAATCTTGTCCAATATCTATTTGATATGCATGCATTTAGTTTGCAATCCCTGCTTGTTATTTGTATATATATCTCTATATACTTCATTGAAAGATCTGAAGTCTCCATATTTCTCTTCTATTAAGAATTTAAGACTAAGATTTCAACTTTCAGAATTATAAGCAAGAAATATAAAACACATCTATAAAAATAGTTGTATTTTCAAGTGAATAGACATATTTTCTTTTAATATTAAATTATTTTTGCCAAAAGTACTTAATCCTAGATTAATTTTATAACTAAATTCATTAATTATGTTCCCATTTTTAGTAATAACCTAAACAAAATAGTTGTTAATTTTAAATGTACAATGATCAATCTTTATTTTTTTTTTTAAAAAAAGTTCTTAACATTACTTTAGTCTTACTAGTATTTATATTTAATTCTACTTTCTTGTTTTCATCTAATAATTCTGCCAACATTTTTTAAAACTTTGAAACATTATTTGCAAAAACAACCACATCATCTATAAAATCTATAATGATCTAAATAATTTACATGTGCATTTCCATTTTAATTCACAAAAATACATTTTATACAACTACTGTAAAATGTTTTGGAGATATAGAACCTTATTGGTATACACCTTTCTCAATATTAATTTTGTTAATATCACTATGTAATCTAATCACCATTATTACATTTGATAATTACTCCTCATCCTATATTTTGATTATCTAGTGGTTCAATCATTGTAGAATTTCTTATAGAATCAAATGCTTTTTCATAATCTGCAATCTAAAGCATAATCTCAACTCATATCCATTGAATATTTTTAGAACTTCTTTCAATACTTAAATCTCATCCACTGTACTGTGACCACTTTTAAATCCAGAATGTGTTTTTTTTTTTTTTTTGGTTGGTTAGAATCCAAAGTCCACAGGGGTAAGTTATAAATATGTTAGTAAAGCTATCAAATGAAACTAATAAATGAATAAAAACTATGTAATTTCTTGTAATTCTTTATCATCTGTCTTCCAATCATCTGATATATCTTTATTATTTTGATATTTGATATATAATTTAGCCAACACTATTTTATTTCATCTGCTCCCTTTAAGATATCAATTAAAATTCCATCATTTCCTGAAGTCTTTCTTCTTTTTACAGATTTAATTGCATATCCCATATTTTTATTTAAAATGCTGGTCAATTCATAAGATGTAATTAATAACTGTAGGAGCTACTGTATTTTCTTGTTTTTTATTACTATGTAATTTTTTAAATAAGTCTTCCATATATTTCATGATGTTATCTTTCTTTTTACTAATAGTTCTATATTCTTATTACAGAAATAACTATTCTTCCAACACCAAAATATTGTATGTAGTTTTACAATTTTGAGACATTTTTTTTTTTTACAATTCTCTTTCCAATTTACAATTTCTAACTCTTTGGCTATAAATATGAGATTAAAAGACCGTGAAAGTGCTAAACCTGATATTTAATTTTGATAATTCTAACTTCACCAATGAGAATTTGAAGTGTGGTATAATTACAATTACATTTATATATATATATATATATATATATATATGTAATTGTAATTATATATACAACTTAATACTGATATATATATATATATATATATATATATATATCAGTATTAAGTTGTGATTATTTATTAAGCACATAAGAAGTATATAAATACTATTAGAGAAAGGCTTTATCCTTTATCATACGCACCTTGAACATTTATAATAGTAAAATGATTCATTCCAATATCAGCCTTTCAAGCTAATTGAGCACGCGCCTTTGAGAGTGTTAAATAAATGAATACTCTCTTCTTCAATTCGAGATATAGCATTTATGCAGGAATAAAAAGAATCCCTCTTATTCCTATGACTCAAATTTTTTTATATGAGCAAATCTGAAGAACTTCTGAAGAGTTGAGTAGATTCTCACTTTAAATTACTATTTACGATGTTATTTGGCTGAATGACGGTGTAATTACTTAGAATTTACTAGACATCATTCTTACTGAAACTTAATTATGAGTAAATAAGCAAATATTTTATCTAGCGCTGTGCTTGCAATTATATTTCATTCCGATATCAGCCTTTCAAGCTAATTGAGCACGCGCCTTTGAGAGTGTTAAATAAATGAATACTCTCTTCTTCAATCCAAGATATAGCATTTATGCAGGAATAAAAAGAATCCCTCTTATTCCTACAACTCAAATTCTTTTATATGAGCAAATCTGAAGAAATTCTGAAGAGAGCATGAGTAGATTCTCACTTTAAATTACTATTTATGATGTTATTTGGCTGAATGATGTCGGTGTAATTACTTAGAATTTACTAGACGTCATTCTTACTGAAACTTAGTTATGAGTAAATAAGCAAATATTTTATCTAGTGCCATGCTTGCAATTATATTTCATTCCAATATCAGCCTTTCAAGCTAATTGAGCACGCGCCTTTGAGAATATTAAATAAATGAATACTCTCTTCTTCAATCCGAGATATAGCATTTATGCAGGAATAAAAAAAATCCCTCATTCCTTTATTTAACACTCTCAAAGGCACGTGCTGAATTAGCTTGAAAGGCTGATATTGGAATGAAATATAATTGCAAGCATGGTGCTAGATAAAATATTTGCTTATTTACTCATAATTAAGTTTCAGTAAGAATGACGTCTAGTAAATTCTAAGTAATTACACCAACGTCATTCAGCCAAATAACATTGTAAATAGTAATTTAAAGTGAGAATCTACTCACGCTTTCTTCAGAAGTTCTTCAGATTTGCTCATATAAAAGAATTTGAGTCGTAGGAATAAGAGGGATTCTTTTTATTCCTGCATAAATGCTATATCTCGGATTGAAGAAGAGAGTATTCATTTATTTAACACTCTCAAAGGCGGGTGCTGAATTAGCTTGAAAGGCTGATATTGGAATGAAATATAATTGCAAGAATGGCATTAGATAAAATATTTGCTTATTTACTCATAATAGTAAAATGATGTTATTTTTTGATTATAGAAGTACCTCTCAAACCTTTTGGGAGTTTAGGTTAAAGATAAGACAGCCATTCTTATCTTTATAAAGTCACTATCTTGGGCTGAGGTTTGAGAGATTCCTCTATAATCAAAAAGGGACATCATTTGACTATTATAAGTGTTCAAGGTGAATATCATAAAGGTTAAACCTTTCTTTAAAAGTATGCATATATCAACAGTAGAGAGATGGATTCAGAACATTTCAGAAAACCCAGTCCCATACTTTCAAAATGTTCAATAAATTTTGCAATGGTCTGTGGCAAAAATATCATATGTGTATGCATAGTCAATCCAATTACTGACTAACTGATACTAGTGAACCCTGATGAAGTTGATAAAAAATATTTCCAATCAGCAATAAATAAAAACTGAATTACATCTCTGGTTATTCCTCCAACAAAAAGTAAAATAACAAAATTTTGCTTCATGTAATTAAAGATTTGTAGTGAAGAGATGAGAAAAATATACATTATTTATAATATACTCGCTGTTTTTATAAGTTCTATATCGTTATGCACTTACACTTTGTAATTATAAAAATAATTTATCATTGTAATAGTTATATGCACATGTAAATGTGTTTTGGCTTCACACAATTTTGGAATTTGATCTCACAAAAGTTATGAAGTTCCTTCACGAAATCAATAAAAGGAAAGAAACAAAAATTAATTTTTATTTCAGCAAAATTCTTTACATTATCCTTTTATAAATCATCAGTCAAAAAAACGTCACTCATCTGATTAATCAGATGAGACATAATAAGATAATTTTATTCTTTAGGCAAAAAAAAAAAAAAGTTAGTCATTTACCAGACAAAAATTTGAATAGTTGCATGAGTGGGCGATAGACCAACTGTTTTAAAAAATGCTATTGCTGCTTGAAAATCTTCAGCTACCTAAAATAATGCTTAAGATTGGGTCCAAGTTTACCTACATTATTAGTTACCTTTGATTCTCATTATGCATGTATTGACATAGAAAGATGAGATTTTCAAGGACATGTGTAAAAAATATTACAGATATAGTTCAACTTTATTAAAGTATATATTTAATGTCAAACAAATATATAATTATTTATAATCTAATAAAAAGTTTAATTATCATTTATGTATTGATTGAAAAATGACTATATGTGTTAAAAGTTTTCTAAATATATAGCACTTATAAAAGAAAAATTATGAAATGTCAATGGCATATACAAAATTATGTGGGCTTGGTTTAATTTAAAAAGTTCTGGGTGGGTAAAATGCTTCTTAAGAGTCCCTAGAATGTTTTTTTTTTCTAATATGTAAAAAGTATGCTTGAAATATAGAGTGAGAATTTGATTGTCATTTCAAGAACAGTGAGATTGTATATATGAAAAAAAAAAAAAAAAATTTAAAAATAAGGATAATCAACGTTGTGAAGAATATTATATATTTATTAAAATTGTATTCAATTTATTGCTAAGATAATAATAAATAAATCAATTTCTTTTCTAACAAGAACTAATTAATAAGTGAGTTTAGTAAAAGGTGAAGTGTTTGCTAAAGTATTGAACTTACCATGTTAACTTCTGCAATGTCTGTTGATCCATTCAAAACACCAATAACTGAATATATATAGTCAGCTAAAATGCATCTTAGAAGCCATTAACGTGTTTTCCTCCAATTATTTATAACCATGTTTTAATTGAAGATTTTAAATATAAATAAAATCATGTCATAACTAATTTAAAAATAAAGATTATGAAGTAGTAATGTAAAGGGCATTTTAGATTTATTTGCATATATATTTTTTCATGTGTCAAAGCATCTGCCGGGAAGCGAACCCGGGACAACTGCTTGTAAGACAGCTGTGCTGACCACTTTAGGTTGAAACAACTATAATAAATGCTAATCTAAAAAATAATTAATAAATTGTCAAGCATTGGTGGCCTAGCGGTTAGCATAGCTGCCTTCCAAGCAGCTGGCCCAGGTTGGCTTCCCGGTCAACGCATTTGACATATGGAAAAATAATTAATAAATTATTCATGTATTTATTATGAGTAAATAAAACTAGTTCGAATAACGTCATTTTAATGTAAATTTGTATGATATATATGTATGATATAATCTTCAATCAATACAATGGCAGTAGTAATAATTTTGATATATTTTTCGGTTGAATATAAAGTGAGATAAAAAGAAAATAATTACTAATTTGAAATTCACCGCTCAGTAGTTTTAAATTAAGATTTTAAAAAATAATTTCAATATCTTTTTTTTTTTTAAAGTAAAGAAAAATTCTAAAAAAAAATATTAATAATACTTGAAAATTTTAAAAATTAGTTGGCGTTATCAGTTAATAGAAGACTGAAAACAATAAATAAAAGTCACGAATGAATTTTGAATGGATTTTTTATTTACCTTTTAAAGGTGAGAATATTTAAATTAGCCTAGGGATAAAGTCACTGCTACATACGTAGTTGTGCAATAATTAACAATGTCATTCCTAACAAGTAAGGTAAAGAAACTATCGCAGTGTAAAAGAGGTAATGAAGAGAAAGAAGGTTTGTTCCCGTCTTTTCTTAGATAATGAATTTATTAATACTGTATAAAAACACTTTGCAGATTTTAAAAAAAACCTCTGATAACCCTATTGCGTCTGTGAAAATTGTGTTAAAACAAATCCTTTATTTTTGTACCTTTTGCATAGTAAAGAGAAATGAAGCATCAAGTCAGACTCAAGTCTATTAGGGGAAGATATCTTCTTCACCAATGATAAAGGCTTAATTATATTACAATAATATCATCCAGCTATTTTTGATTATACTGGAAGTATTGACATCTATTTAATAATTTCTGGGTTATTCATTTACTGATCAATAATTTAATCACTTCTAGAACAAATTATCAAAAGTACAGTGGATTAGTCTGTGATGATGATAATATTATAAAAAGTGGCAAAGACTCAAAGATGGTATTGATTGAAAATGGTAACACTATTCATTGACATTTCTATTACCGAATATCCTGATAGAGAGCGATGACCAATAACTTGGATTAGCGTTAGAATAAGTAAGTAATGTGACACTCTTATAAACCAGAGCCATTCCTGAAATATGAGATTTTTGGCACTAATATTTCACAGAGGAAAGAAACAATAAACTATCACATCTAGTATAATGAAGTCATGAGGAGAGTTATTTATAGATGGTGCATTGGCATACAGACATTTTAGTCGATACATTTCAGTAGATACTTATGCATAACAGACTATCATGAGCAATGAAATAGTGCATTTTGGGTTCTTCAGATGCAATCAATGATTTATTGATGGTGATAATAACATTAGATACTGAAAGAAGAAAAAATATCCTTACAATATTGCTAAATCTAAAGTAATGCTAACCAGGGACTTGAAAACACATTTGACTATAACATTAGTTTTATTACACATTATATTACAAGACCCTTCACTAATAATCCATTGTTGGAAAAACCAACCTGTTTGCAGAATCTCCCAGAAGTCGAGGCAACTATCAATTAGTGATGGTTTAATGATTTTTTTATTTTGTTTTATTTTGTGGGTAAATTAAATATTCACTTCTTATACAACAATATTAGAATGGCTACTATCTGAAAGAAACTATAGGTTTGCTTAGAAGTTTTAAGTAATTTTGTTGGTTATGACAGATAATAGCATATATATATATATATATATATATATATATATATATATATATATATATATATATATATATTAATCTATTGTATCACCATAGTATCACTTAATTAATTCTTTAATTTACTGCATCCAAAAACAGTCTGATTGTGGGGATTAAAATTCTATAATGATAGTTAAACACTGATTACCATTTTCACAATAGATGGTATTAGAATAGAGAGATACAAACTTATTTATTTATTCGATTTTAATGAAAATGTTAAATAATATGTTTACATGAAAATATACTTGCATACATATATGTAAAAATATTTTTATAATATTTGATATAAAAAATAAAATAATTGTATGTTTTAGTTCTTCAGTAAGTCATATAATGTTCAAGAAATATCAAATTAACTTTAAGTGATTAATATATAGGGTATATGAGCATAGACTTTCACACAACCCACTACTCTCCACTCTATTTCATAACACTGATACACTTAAACCCATATATGCCAAAAAGATAAATAATCACCAATATATGTATTTCATACTAAACTAGCAATCATCAGTTGGTCCAGATTACATCTCTACACATATATGCTATAAGTGCCCAGATATATATTAAGATAGCCAATCCTCATACTTTAATGGACAGGCTTCAACCTACTCCACACTCCAACTCTTCAACTGTCCATCCAATTAAAAATCTGATGATGGAATGCTCAAAGGCCACTGTGAGGCTGATAGTCTTGTCACACCCATGTTGACCTAAAGTCAATCTGACCCCTCATGTAAAGGACATAATCCATTTAATACATATACAAGGGAGACATCTCTACTACGTAATAACTGAAACACAGGTTTGTTATATACCTGTGTCTATATATGTAGGCAGGGCCAGATTTTCCTATAGGCTAACTAGGCTTCAGTCTAAGGCCTCAAGATCAAGAGGGGCCTATATTCAAATTGTTAGCAAAATTAAAATTACACTATTCTAAAAACAGTGAACACTAAAATACTAAACCGAAAATAAGGAGAAATTCTAAGCATATCACTAATAAACAAACATAAAAATGTATTGGTTAAGATCAACGCGTTAGGCTCATTGGGTCTGTTCGTTTGTATATACTAGATTGCACCAAAGTATAGTTCATATGTTCACTGATTGCTATGGCAAATATTGATGTGCCTTATGCTACTAAGCTCTGGTTTGTTCTTGCATAAATAAAGTGCAGATTGGTGTAGATTGGAACAGACAAACGAACAGACCTATTGATATCCCGACGTTCGGTTATATTCGTGTTACTTCGATAATATGAAACACGTGTTAATGTTATTAGAAAAGATTCTTATTTTAGGATTGCGTACACGATCATTTGATTCTCATCTTTTGAGTTCAGTAGGTTCAATACTTTAGTGAAGTGTTTATAGTCTATTGAAAAAAATTTTTGTGACAATATCTTCATTTCGCGGAATTCTAAGTAAGTTCTTAACATATGTTTTAATTTGCATATTTTAAAATGTATATTACATGCTTTATTTTATATTTTCATGATTATATATATATAATTCATTATTCATAATTGCTATTTTTTTTCAAAGAGACAAAATAACAGTTCCATACAATCTTGATTGAAAAATGATAATTTAGTTTCATTATTGAATTAAAGATATTTTGGAAATATATTTTAAATTGATTAGTATTTGAAATTCAGAAATTATGAAATTAACATTTATTATTTTATAAACAATGACTATTATAAGAGACGCGCTATTCACGGAAATGAGTTTTTGTTTTACTTCAATTTATTATTCGAAAATGAATTGTTTATCGAAAATTTCGATAAACAAAAGAAAACTTACCACAGTTCAAATACGTAAAATGTTATTTTTTGTATTAATAATAAATAATTAACTTTTATTTATGCACAATAATTAATAACGCAAATATTTTGTTATAGATTCTAATCTAAGAATGAGTAAAAGATTTGAAAGTGGCACTTGCAAACGCAAGAAAAAGAAGCTACAAGAGTATGAGGCAAAGAAGCTAACACCGATTACTGCTTACGTGCATGTGTCAACTAGTACTATTCAATTGGAAGCAATGCAGCATGTTGTATGTGAGGACACGGCCGTTGCACCAACTCAAAGTGAAAATATGGAACTAATTCAAGAACAACTTACTGAACACGAATATACAAACGAGACACAAGAAAATAATACGAATATTCAAAATTTTTTTCAAACAACTAATGAGAAACACCATGTTCAAGATGTTGCAAATTTAGATAGTGATGTCAAATATATGTCTACTGTAACAGATGTTGGCTTGTGAACAAATTTATCGCAAAATGATGTATCATATTGGGTAGAGAAGAGCCCTTCTCAAGTTCAGTATCACTGCGGACCATTTTTAAATTCTAAGCGAGAATATAAGAATCAGTCCAGATTTTGTACAAAAGCAATTTTTTATTCAACAAAAGCCAATGGAGAAAAATACACCCTAGAATGGCTTGTGTACTCTCCCTCAAAAGGCCGCGTTTTTTTGCTTTGTTTGTAAACTCTTTCCAAATATTGCATCTTCTGCAACAGCATTAACTTCTGAAGGGTTTAATGATTGGAAAAACTCTGCTATCATTCAAACTCATGAAAATTCAGAAAAGCATAGGAATGCTATGTTAGAGCAGCAATACTGGTGTTACGTTATAGAAAGAGTTTTCGCTGCAATCTTGCAGAGCGAGGCTTACCATTTAGAGGAGACAATGAAAAGTTTGGAACTCCAAATAACAGCAATTACTTTGGTCTTCTAGAACTAGTAGCAAAATTCGATCCATTTTTAAGAGATCATATTGATCGATATGGAAATACTGGCTCAGGAAAACCTTCATATCTGTCTAAAACTATATGTGAGGAAATTATTCAACTTATGGCAAATAAAGTGAAAGACATAATTGTGGCGGAAGTGAAAAGGGCTGGCTATTTTAGCTTTTCAGTAGATTCCACTCCTGACATATCTCATACTTATCAGTTGACCTTAATTATTAGATATGTGTCACCTGAAGACGGTTTGCCAACTGAGAGATTTTTAACTTTCCTTGGGCTAAAAGATCACTCAGGGGAAAGTATCGCTGATTTAGTATTTAACTATATCACTACTGAACTTGAAATTGATTTCAGAAAATGCCGAGGACAGTCTTATGATAATGCAACCAATATGGCTGGTAGATACAATGGTATGCAGCAAAAAATTTATCGAAAAAAACAAGTTTGCAAGATTTGTTCCATGCGCTGGTCACTCTTTAAATTTAGTAGGTCGTTCAGCTGTTGATTGTTGCCTTGATGCTGTTAATTTTTTTGGTGTTGTGAACGAAGTTTATATCTTTTTTTCATCTTCCACAAAAAGATGGGCAGTTCTGAAATCACATTTGAAACCTCATTCTAAAGTGCCTAAATATTTATCAGACACTAGGTGGGAGGCACAAGCAAAAGCTACAGAAGCTATTTTAGAAAATTACAATGATATCACTGATGCAATCAATTATTTACATTCAGATAATAATACAAAGGGTGATTCTAGATTGAGGGCCAACAATCTTTTAGAGAAGATGGAAGAATTTGCATTCGTGTTTATGCTCCATTTCTGGAATCGAATACTGAGACATTTTTCAAAAGTAAATAAAATTCTTCAAAGCCCTAATATTTTACTTAGTAGTTGTGCAGATTGGTACAGTTCACTTATGGATATTTTACGTGGAATTAGAGAAGATTTTGATGCACTTGAGCAACAAGCAAAAAACACGTTGCCAAATACTGAATATAGAACTACCAGAAGGATAATAAGAAGTAAAAGGCAATGGAATTACGAAAATTCATCTGACCCTGATGCCTTAGACAAACTCTCTTCAAAAGATAAATTTAGAATTAAATTATTTATTCCTATATTAGATGCACTAGAATCAAATTTAGAAAGAAGAGCTTCTGTTTATGATGATGTAGTGAAAATATTTTCCTTTCTTGGCGATCTTACATTATCAAAGGTAGAACTTCAAAGAGGTGTTGAGCTGTTAATGCAAGAATACTCAGAAGATGTCAATCAAAATCTTACTGAAGAACTATTTCATTTCCACACATATGTGAGACAAACACATAAACCTTCAAAAAATTCCACATTGTTGCATACAGACTTGTATCAAATAATATTCAAAGAAAATATTCAAGTGGCCTTCCCCAATGTGGAATCAATCTTACGGCTGTTTCTCAGTTTAATAGTCACTAATTGTACTGGAGAAAGGTCATTTTCAAGACTTAAAAATATCAAAAATCAATTAAGAAGCACAATGACCCAGACGAGGTTGTCTTCATTGAGTATTTTGTTCATCGAAAATGAGACATTCAGAAAAATAGATTTTGATGAACTTATAGAAGAATTCTGTGTGAAAAAGTTTAGAAAGAAATTTTTCTAATCTACTATTTCGTTTTAAATGTATACTTGGATTGAATCAGTTCTTAAATAAAATAACTATTAACATAAAATTTAATATGATATACAATTTGATATTTTCTTTTTTGCGATCCAGATTTTGTTTGAATAAAGTTCCATTTTTGGTTTAGTTTAAGACTTAAAATTCATAATAATTCATACTTAAACTTTAAATGCGAATTATTATGAAATAAATTTATCTGAATTGAATTTGGTTTAATCTTCAATGTATTGAATATATTTAATTTAATTTGATAGAAAATATGATATTTTTTATTGCGTATTTTATTTTCGTAGTCAAAGATTTTCCTTATTTGAATTTTTTTTTTTTTTTTTGTAAATGTTGTGTGTTATGTTTGATTAGTTATTGTTACAAGTACTATATATGATGCTGAGAATAAATGTCCAAATAAGTGTTCTCGACTTTTTTTAAATTTATTATCCGTGTCACATTTTTTATAAAGGTTAGTACCAATAACAACATGTTTCATTTAACATATTGATATACATCACAGTAATGATGTATTTTATTATTTCTCATGTAATTTACAAACTTAAAAATGGGAGGTGAAAGGGCCTCATAAGGGGCATAGCCTAGGGCCTCTTTTCATCTAAATCCAGCCCTGTATAAAGGGTATATGAGCAGAGTGATTAAGTAAGATTTTCTTTTTATTTTATTCAAATGGGAATAAAAACAAAGACCTTCAGTTCTAGTTAGGAATTCTACCATGGGATTAAATCAAATAAAGGACTTTGACAAAGAAATTATCTCATTGTAAAAAAATGGAGAATAAGATAGGCTAAAAAGTGATCCTAAATCCACAATTTTTACAACATAACTTTTTAGAATAAAATCAAGATGTTACATTTTCAGGACCTCCTGGATTGGTTAGAATAACACACTTTTTTTGGTTGCAGTTTATTTACTTATCAATTTTTATTTCAATTATCTTATTTGTGCCTTTAACAGTGAAAGTATTTTTTGTTACGTGTTGTATTACATATTTAGTTCAAGCCATAAATCATAAAAAAGGCATATTTATTTAGCATTTGGATTTTTTTTTACTTTAGATGGCTTAATTAAAAACAAAATAATCTTTCAATTTCACCATTTCAGTTACTGATTTGATAGTTTTTAATTATGTTGTTCATGGTTTGATTTGTCCACTTAACTATATGTTAGAGATTGTTAAATTCTACATATGAAAAATGAGCACAAAGATCATGGTTTGTCCTGAATCTGTTGATAGATAGATAGATAGATAGATAGATAGATAGATAGATAGATAGATAGATAGATAGATAGATAGATAGATAGATAGATAGATAGATAGATAGATAGATAGATAGATAGATAGATAGATAGATAGATAGATAGATAGATAGATAGATAGATAGATAGATAGATAGATAGATAGATAGATAGATAGATAGATAGATAGATAGATAGATAGATAGATAGATAGATAGATAGATAGATAGATAGATAGATAGATAGATAGATAGATAGATAGATAGATAGATAGATAGATAGATAGATAGATAGATAGATAGATAGATAGATAGATAGATAGATAGATAGATAGATAGATAGATAATACTTTTTAATAAAGGAGATTTATACAGCATAAGGAATCACAAATATTTCTGTTTTATTATATTTTGACATATCATATAACAATTTCAAATTAACTTTTAATTAAATAAATAAATTTAAAGAGCACACAATTCAAATATATTTGTTAATTTTATTTACAACATTGCATATTGATGATTTAAAATATACTATCTCTATTCATCAAGTATTGATAAACTTACAATTGACAAATGTGTTTGCATTAACATATGCAATAGAACAGTGAACTATATTGCATCTAGCTGCACATTTTCAATTATATGCTATCCAAATAAAAATACAAAGAAACAAAAAAAATGTTAATAAGCAAACAAAAAAAGCATTAGTTTTGCAAATGTATGATATTCAGACAATCATTTTTCCTTTTTTTGATTCTGAACCCAATCACATTTTAAAAAAAAGAAATTAATGAATACATTTTATAATATTCCAATAGCCATTTTTCCATCTTGGAGCACTATGCACAATTATATATATTAATAAAATTTCTTCAGCGTATGCTGAAAGCAAATACATTTTATTCTTGCTTTATTATTCTTTGTGAATTTGATGTGCAGTATTTTGCTTAATAAAATATTTGCTGAGCATAATGCTAAAAGTTTTACAAAGTTTTAGCATATACTAAAAGTTTATATTGATTTAAAAATGGAAGAACAAATAGAGAGATCATAATTTCTTGATAACAAGGCCACTATTATATTTCTATTAGAGGAAAAAATTATTGAAAAAAGAAAGAATATCACTGAGAGCATATTTAATGGCAACAAAGTCAGACATTTTGCAGTTTACTTTATTTTAAAAATAAAAATGCACTTGTTAATTTTTTTTATTCTTATTTCTTCAGTGAATGCATGAATAATCACACATAATGTGTCCCCTCAAAATTTTATTTATACAATCATTTTGATTTATGTATGCATATTATACACATAAAAATGTCTTTGCTAGATATATATTTAATTTTAATACATGTAAAGTGTCTATAATTAACAATATAATTATAAAGGACTTGAACTCAGACTTTAAAATTCCCCACAACTATCCTATCCATCTTATACAACTGATACACATGACCACATACTTTTGAAAAAATAAATGATCTCAAATATGCATATTTTGTGCTGTACCAGCACTCATCAATTGGCTCAGATCACCATTTCCAATACATATATACAATCTCTACTCAGTTTGTATTAAGATTGACAATCTTCAAACTTTAATGGACAAACTTCAATTTTTTGCCATTTCTAACTCTTGATCTATCTATATCATTGAAAATCTGAGAATTAAATGCTCAAATCCATTGATGATGCCAATATTACTGTCATATCCACATTGACCTTAAATCAATGTGATTCCTCTTACATAAGACCTCAATAGAAGAGGAATGGGTAGAATAAAGGCTGAATATGTAATATTTAAATACATTTATACTGTCTATTATACTAAATCTAATGTAATTATAAGGGACTTAAACTCAGATTTTCAAACTTACCACTGCTATTCAATCCATCTTATACAACAAATACACATGACTACATAAATGTGAAAAAGATAAATGATCTCCAATATACATATATTGTTCTGAATTACCACTCATCAGTTGGTCCAGATCATCATCTCTAATATATATATATATATACATACACATACAATCACTGCTCAGTTTATATTATGATAGCAAATCTTCAAACTTTAATAGACAAGCTTAAATGTTCTCCACTCTCCAACTCTTCAGACATCCATATCATTGAAAATATTACATATTCAGCCTGTATTCTACCCATCCATTTGATGTATAATTAAATGGACATATTGAGGGTTTTTGTGTGAGAGGGTAGACTGACTTATGGTCAATATGGACCTGACAATAATATTAGCATTATCAAGGGCTTTGAGCATTTCATACATGGATTTTCATTGATATGGATGGGTGAAGAGTTGGAGAGTGGAGAAGATTGATGCTTGTCCATTAAAGTTTGAAGATTTGTTATCTTAATATAAACTGAGCAGTGATTATATATAGTGTTGGAGATGGTGATCTGGGCTAACTTATGAGTGCTGATTCAGCCCAAAATATGTATATTGGAGAACATTTATCTTTTTCACACATATGTGGTCATGTGTATCAGTTGTATAAGATTGATTGCATAGTTGTGGGGAGTTTGAAAGTCTGAGTTCAAGTCCCTTATATATATATATATATATATATATATATATATATATATATATGCATGTTGAAAAGTAGTGCAATTCTAATGAACAGTATGTATTCTATTCTAATCAATGTTCCTCAACAAAATGGAACCTATTATGCATGACATATATTTGAACATTGGGAAGAGAGGCTTAAAACAAAATGTAGCTCCACTGTATCATAAATTTATATAATGTTAATATTTTAAGTTGTAATTAATAATTTATAAAGCGCATACTCATTACATAAGTAATATATATATATATATATATATATTAAGACTATGCACCTAAAATGCGACAGTAGGGACCTCTATAAATCTAAACACAATATTAATGACTTTAAAAGACAAGAATGTTAATATTATAAGTATTGATTAGATAAATATGCAAAATAGTTTATATAAACTTATCAATTTTATAATATTCATTGTTTACTTTTTTTTTGTTGTTCATTTTTACAGTTCTTCTACTAAGAACTATTTTATTGGTAAACAGTATGTCATTCCTTAATTAGTACTTATCATTATTTAAATATTTCCAACTTTAAAATAAACCATTCTTTAAATATTAATCAAAAGATTTTGAAAATATGATGAACAGCCTTCTTTCTTTAATTCTAAGAAAGAAAGATCAATAGCTTTATTTGCATTTTATTTTTATTTTTTAAGATGGGGTTTTTGAAGAATAAGTGTTTATAAAGTATATGTAACATAAGTGAGAAGCAAACGTTTTAAAAAGTAATATTTCTTTGTTTTAGAAAACAGTATATATATTTTAGAATATTTTTAATTATTTTTACAGGTCATTTAAAAAATAAAAATCATTACAAACTATATCGTAATAAAGTATCATTTTTATTTAACATGTTTCATTGTCCTTAGAATATTTTTAGGAAATAAATAGCTTCTTTAAGAGGCAAAGATATTATTACATTTAACGTTTTGTTTATGTTACTGTTTTATTTAATATGCAGACATATTTTTCTTCATTTCTGATTTAAATGCATCTGAAAGTAAAATGCTAATATTCTAGTATAACAATCAACCCTAAGTTATTAACAATCTCTAACTGTAGTCATGGCAACCCCCTTTAACAAGAAATGTGATACCACCTTTATCGCTTTCACTTCCAGTACTTAAGATTTGCCCATACAAAAGCATTTGGGTTAGAAAAAATAAGTGGATTCATTTTATTCTTTCCTAAATACTATATCTTGTGTTGTGTTGCGAGTGAAAGTATTCATTTATTATTAACACTCATAAAAAGCACATGCACAATAGCTTGAAAAGGCTGATCTTTAATGTATTACAATTTATAAAACATAGTGCTATAAAAATAAATGCTTATTTACATATGCTTAAGTTTCATTTGAGAGTGACATTTAGTAAATTCTAGATAATTCCGTCAATGTCATTCATTCAGACATCATAAAGAGTAATTTAAAGTGAGTGGTCTATCCTCACACTTTCATTTCCAGTACTTAAGATTTGCCCATATATAAGAATTTGGGTTGGAAAGAATAAGTGGATTTATTTTATTCTTTCCTAAATACTATATCTTGTGTTGGGAGTGAAAGTATTTATTTATTATTAACACTCATAAAAAGTGCATGCACAATAGCTTGAAAAGGTTGATCTTTAATGTATTACTATGATCTGATATGTTTATGTAGACACTAAAGATTGCAATTTGCTCAAGGAATGTGAGGCTAATAATGCAAAGAAGTTTAAACAAACGTCTTAATCAGGAAAATATAACCTGATCTGAATGCAGACAAATAGTCAATTATAACTTCCAGATTCTGAAAGCAGGTATGTAGTCATTTCCAAATTCTATATAAAATATATATTTTATTGTTAAAAGAGGTTGCCTTGACTACAGATTGAGATTGTTGATAGCTTAAAGATTCTTGTAATCCACATATGCAAAGCTTTCAAAGCCTTCAATAATTGGATTTATTGTCATAATCTATTAAAACTTGTTATTATAGTTAATTGCTTATGATTAATAAAAGTTTTGCTAATAAATTACTATTTTCTGTTTTTCTATAAGACAATTTATCTTTTAAATTATTTATGGAAAACATATTACTTAGGCAATTTAAAAATATTTTTTTAAAATTGTTGAATTTTACTCAGAAAAAGTGTCTTGCATTGGTGGTCGAGAGGTCAGCATGACTGCCTTGCACTTGCAGGCAGTTGCCCGGGTTGTGGGTTCGCGTCCCGGCCGATGCTATGACACTTAAAAAAAAGTAGAATTTTTTTCTTTTAGGTTTCTTAATAAATGCTTTTGTTTGTATTACAACATACAATATTCAAGTGACCATTTGTTATTGAAATATTGATTAACCTTTTTATTAAATATTCCTCTATATTTAAATATTTTACTTTTACAATTAAATATTTTTTTATATAAAATATTCATAATCATAATATTGTTCCAAATTTAAATATTTAAGCAATAGACATTTTTAACTTAAATTTTTTTGTGTTTTAAAAATATGAAAATAAATATCTAAGTGAAATTCCTATCTATGATTGTGGCACTTGGCATCATTGCATGTAATTTACCTATTCAAAAAGTTAGAAGAACAAAATATTAGATATTTGAACTTTATGTTATTAAAAGAATGATATATTTAGGTTTGGTTATTATCAATGAAATAAAAAAATTATAAAATTAATAAATATTATTAAACTTTTAAATAACCTTTTCTTCATTGTTTTGACAAAAGTGATTTTATTTTACTCAGTAGGAATTGCTTTCCCTTGCTGTAGCAAACTTTTTAAGAGTTGCATTTAAAAAAAAAATTGTTTACAAATACAATTTTTATTAGGTATGTAGATTTTGATTTTAAAATAAGTCTTTGAGAAAAATATTGCATTATAGCCCTTAACCCTTCAGCACTCTGATAATATTCTGACAGATTTTTTTGTTCTTACTAGATTTAGGCTTTCAACTTTTATTTTGACATTAAACCACTATTATTTATCAGAATATAATAAATTTGATGTCATTCAATAGATATTATTGTTTAGAAACTGAATAAATTTTACAAATCATATTTGACTTCTGGAATTATTTTAAAAATTTTATTTATTCAAAACAAAATGCTATCATGTCATCAAATTTTAGGTGAAGCTGATTCAATTTATAAAATTAATGAATTTTTTTGGTTTCATGTTTGATTTTAAAATCTGAATAAATTTTTAAAATAACTATTACATCCATCAATTTATGCTTTAAAAATTTATAATTTTTTCATAATTTTTACAATATCACTGAATATTATAATCAGTCTGGTGAGAGACATCATTGCCAGACAGTTATATTTCCTATGACCATAATCTCTATAGTAATAATATTCTGAAGAAAATATTTTATATTTAAAAATAAACATTTATGGTAAAAAGTAAATATGTATTAATATTTATTTTTAATTTTTAATAATTATTGGACAATTATGATACAAATTTAACAAAAAATCAAGTTTTTAGACCATCATAATATTTTCTCAATGATCGTAATGTTTCTGTGAAATACATTTGGCAGAGTTCATAATAGTGGAATAAACAATTGGTACTTTTTAAAGCATGGCTTCTGTTTCTTTGTAATACTGATTATTCAATTTTTCCCACCATCTTTTGACTTTTTTTGTAATTAAAATATTAGAATATAAATATATGTGAATTTTAAAGCTGTAAAAAAAAAGTTTTGCAAAATTTTCACTAGGGCAAAAAATGAAAATTTTGCTTTTAAAAATATCAGACAAATTTCTGTCATTTTGGAATATGATACAGTTAATTTGTAAACAAATTTCTGAAATATACAATTTTCCTTTGGAAATAGAGATTATTCATTTGTTTCTCCTTGAACTAAAACACTCAGCCAATCATAAATTCTCATTTCTATTGACTTCTAGTCCACTTTCCTCATAATATTAATATGCTAATAAGATACCATCAATTGTGCAGAAAGTCCATATAATGCTGAAACTTTCAGATTTTTTTCAACTGATGCATTAAAGTTGTCACTGTGGGCAAAAGCCACTTAATAGTGTACTATAAGGTTATTAAATGTTTTTATTGAAATTGAAAAATCAGTTTGTTTGTTTAGTTGTTAAATTTTGATGTTTTCAAGTTAAAATAAAATTTTAACATTGAGGTTTAATATATTTAAATTCAACAGAATTGCTTGAAATCTGGTATATAACTAAGTAATACCAGCCTAATCCATATAACACACTCATATTTTAGTAAGCCACATAGTTTCTAAGTATTAATTGTTTTAATGATTTTATATATATATATATGATAATAAAAACAAGTTATAAATTTCATAACTTGCTTTAAGCTTGCATTTTATGATCACTAGATGGAACCTTACCAATATCTCCTAACAAGCTTTGTTTACATAAATGCTGAAAGAGATAGAATACAAAATCTCTATCATTGTCATCCACTTCCAGATCAGCTGGCTTTGAGCTAATTGGCTCATGTCAGTGAAAGATTGGGAGACTAGAAACTAGATATAATACCAACTCTAAAGTCAGCACTTATCAAACACATTTCTATCAGTTTGAAAGCATGAATTTATCAGGCACGTAATGTCTTCAAACCCAGCTTAACAAACTAGGTAGTTATATGGGTCTGAAATCAGTTCAGTTTCACCATATAGTAAAAGCCTGTGCAATATATAGCATTGCAAAAACCTTCAAAAATGCATTTATGATAATCAAAACAAGTTATAAATTTCATAACTTGTTTTAAGCTTGCATTTTATGATTACTAGATGGAGCCTTACCAATAACTCCTAACAAGCTTTGTTTACATAAATGTCAAAAGAGATAGAATTCAAAATCTTTATCATTGTCACCCACCTCCAAACCAGATATAGCTATCTAGTTTGTTAATCTGGGTTTAAAGACATTACATGTCTGATAAATTCACACTTTTAAACTGATAGAAACATGTTTGATAAGTGCTGACTTTAGAGTTGGTATTTAGATCTAGTTTCTAGTCTCCCAATCCTTCACTCATGTGGGCCAATTAGCTCAAAACCAGCTGGTCTGGAGGTGGGTGACAACGATAGAGATTTTGAATTCTATCTCTTTCGGCATTTATGTAAACAAAGCTTGTTAGGACTTATTGGTAAGGCTCCATCTAGTGGTCATATATATATATATATATATATATATATATATATATATATAATGTCAATCTATCCCCTCATGTGCTATTTTTTTTCAGCAATGCATACTTATGAAAAAAGATAAAGTCTGCAAAAACATAATTTTATATTTGAACTTTTAGTTAGAAATAATCTGTGGGTCTATTTCATATATATATTGAAATGGTGTTTCATTGAAAATAAGCAGGAATTGCAATAGTCTTCAAATAGTTAATGTTATCATCATAGATTTAAAGCATGCTTGGTTAAGAAATGGATCCAATATTATTTTATATATGTATATATGTGTTTGCATAAAAAATAATTGTTTAAACATTGATTTTAAGTAAAATAAAAAATGATATACATTCAAATTATATTACAACAATATATAAAAGAAAGTAAAAGAAATAAATTATACTTAATTTTATTCACTAAATGATAAAAAAGGAAATCTTAAAACTATTTTTTTCTCTCAAGAGTTATTTCTAAATTGAATAAATTATTTTGAGATATGGTTAATTATTTTGATTAAAGCTAAATTTAATAATTATATCAAAAGAAAATTGTAAATAAAGGCATTCTTTTATAGTACATTCTTATTAAAAGAGAAAAAAACTAAAAATATATTATTTAATTCAAAAAATTAAGAGATTAGTGAAACTATATAAATAATAAGAAAAAAACTTTTAGTTAATGATTAAATTTATAATTATACGGATTAAATAAAAGATAATTATTTTATAATTTTGTAATTAAAAAAAGTAAACTCTTCTATGCATATAGATATTTCTGAAGTAATTATATTAATTGGAGAAATACAATTAAACCCATAAATAATAAAATTCTTCATAAATCCTAGATAAAAAGGGTACTTAGTTAAAAGCAAAAATACAGTTTAAAATAAGTAAGAAAAATGTTAGTGAAATTTTAGCTTGTAAATTGGAGGGATACTGTGTTCTTTACACTCTCCAGAAAGTGTACCAAATATTAGTGATGAATGTAAAACAGCAGTTTGTTATATGTAGAAGAGTAGAAGAAAAAGTTTAATTTCCCCTAAAATTTGAGAGGAGAGCCATAAAGTGAATTGTATCTGCCAGAAATGTATCTAAACTGCTGAATAAGTCATAATTTTATCTGATGGATGGTATATTAAAATATAATTTAAAGAAAATGACCAATTTAATAAGTCCTTATAGTGAGTATAAGTAATCTGAAAAAACACTTCAATGCTGCAAAACATAAAGCTTCACCATAACTCAATATGAAAAAAAATTATTAATATAATTGAGACAAACCAACTATTTATATATGGGCCTGAAATATAAAAGTATCTATTCTTATTTTGATTATATCAAAATTTTCTCTAAATAAGTCATAATTAAATGCTCTCTATTTAAAACAAATAATAAAAATATTTTTACTTATAAACTTATTTTCTACAAATATTTCTTAGTCTATATGTGTATTTATGAATATTGCTGTTTTATATTATTTCTTTTATGCAAATATTTTGTTTAAATTATGCAAAAATTACATAATGCATGAAGAAGAGAAGAGAAAAAAAGAGAAAAGTTAAACTTGTTTAAACTGTCAGTTTTTGAATATTAAAAAAAATGAACAAAAATAGATGTCATTTAAATTATTAGCAAAAATTCTTTATACTTTGTTGTTTTAGAAATTAATAAATTATGATTTAAGAGTAAAAATATATGCATATAAAATTATTATAATACAAACTTAAAGGTTATGCAAACAACAGATGAATATGTGTGGTTATATGCTCCAGGAAAATTTAAATGTTTATGATAAGAATGTGAGATGAGATGTTTAATAATTAATCACTGACTGTTGATTTTATTTTTATACATGAACACAGGAATGATATCTATAATTGTTGAGTGTGCATTTATTTCTGGAGCAGAGATCTATCATAAAAGTAACTATTATGAAATAAAGACAAATATAATGCTATTTTGTTGAGAAATAATGAAACAGACTATTTAAATAATTAGAAAAATATTTATTTATGTGATTCATATATCACTTAGTTTTATGAATAAAATTTAGAGTTAGGTTTTATAAAAAAAAATAATGTGATAATGAGTCAAAGAATGTTGCCAAAAAAAGTTATTTTCTGAATATATATGCAAAATAGAATTTTAAAATTGACTATAAAATATGTGAATAATGTTTAAAATTAAATAGCAATAATGATACAGTAATAGTTTGAAATTAAGGGTTCTTGCCTCAATCTTTTATCTGGGGGGAAATATTTGTTCAAACATGATTATTTTAATAATAAAAAAAGAAATATTAATGTAATTAATAATTAACAATTGAGATTTAGCTATATGTTTGTTGTCTAATTCTGGTACATTGGAAGATTAAAAGTCTGTGTTCAAATCCCCTATATTATATCTAAACTCCAAGTATATAAAGTATACTTATATTCAAATATTATGATTTTGCTAGTAAATTATTTGCTAAGTATAATATATTATTATTGACTACAAAAGTTATAAAAGTTTTCATATTTGCATAGGATGGAATGGTTAAGGTTTAATATACAAAATGAGGTAGCATTATATATGATTCACAAAAAATGGTTATAGTGGATAAATGTTAATACGTGTTATGTTTTGTCAGCACACACACACTTTCATGAAACATTAGAATTATAAATAATAAATTTAAAATAAAAACTAAGTTCATTAAAACAATGAAGAAATAAGTAAAATTCTTACCATTGAAGACAAATCTACATTTACAATTAAAATATAAAGATGTTATTTAGATTAAAGTATATTTTTCAATACTAACATAGTAATAAACTGCACATTCTTATTTCATTTGTTTTGAGTAGTTTATTGTTTTAGGTGTTAACCTGAGTTGGAGATAAAATTATCCACATGATAATCAAGAATATAATACCAGGCCAACTATAAATAGGACATCTATATTGTGTGGACATTCATCTATCTTATTAGACTAGGAGTGGGAAACTGGTTTTTCTGCCAAGAGCCATTTGGATATTTGTAATCTCATTCCTGGGCCACATAAAATTATCAACTTAAAAATTAGCTTACTATATTTGATCAAAAAAAAATAATTAATTTACCTGTGTTCATTAATGCTGGCCAACATTTTCAACTGGCAGGCCAAGTTCAACCTTCTCTTTTTAAATGAAACCCATAACCACTTTGTGAAATAAAATAAAGTAACATCATTATTATTAATAACTGTTCACATTTAATTATAATTTTTCTGATTTGCCTTAAACCTATCTTTGTGATATATATTTTTAATTTCTTTTTATGTTCTGGACAAGTTAATTCTACAGCAGTTAGGATGCAGTCTTTTATAAACTGCTTCAGAAAATGGTTTCTAATTTTTTGCTCTTTTTAAATAACTCATAGAATTTTTGATTTCTTTGTACTTTTTATAAAACATGTCAGCTACTTGATGAAGCTCCTTTTCAATTTTCCTACTTTAATATCCCTTCCCCTCCTAATAACACTGTTGTAGACAGAATGTTTGCTAAGAAGTCTTCCTTAATAATGTGTGCTTTTTAAATGTATGACTTTCTGTGTTAATTTTTCTTATCTTACTCCTGTGGTCATCTAATATAAAAAACATGCAAAATAATAATGTACATGTTTCTCTGTGAAAACTATAAAAACAAACAAAATCTTCTCAGTGTTGAAAATTAAATCTGTACTTACAGAGGGACCACATAATATAGATAATTTGTTAGAATATTGCATAGTAGAATTATTACAAAGGTTAAAGAGAGAGGAAAATAAGAACTTTATTTTGGTTAAATTTTAATTCAATATTTGCATGTATATTTGCACTGCATTATGTGTGTGTGTTTAAATAGAAGTTTTATATAGATCTATTTTATATATGTTTGTGAAAATGTCTGGGAGCAAGATGAGAGATTTTGAGGGCTGACTTGTCCTATTAGCTAGAGATTTCTTACCCCTCATTTACATAGTGGCATTATAGTAGTGAATCATCTTTAAAGTCCATCAATACTCATGTTTTCTTTATTAACTTGCTTGTCTTATGATGACGATTGGTTATTTGGGTTATATTCATAATAGTAATTCAGTCATATTGTTACAATATAGGCAGGCAGCAAATGTTAAGATCATAGAATTATGAGAAAGTTGACCTTGCAAAGTATTAGTTGAGAAAGCCTACAAGGATAGTTGAAAGCGCTCCTAAGTGAATGACGTTTATATTTTTTGTTCTTTTTTACAAATTTTAATTAGTGTATTTTCTAATATTTATTTATAACTTTATATATATATAAAACAGTGTGTGTGTAGACATAAATAAATGGCTTTCTTCTAAACATTGTACAAAATGTTGAATTACAGAAAAGATTACAAAAATTGCAATTTTTTACTTAAATTAATATTTAAAATGAGCTTATTATAGTTATTGCAATCAACTATTGATCTCTTAATGAAAGTACTCTAAAACTTATTAAAGAATTGGTTTATTATACTTTCAATCTATTTAACAATATATTCTTTTGGAAAATAGAATTATACTCTCTCATTTTATATTGTATGAATACAGTTTTCAGATTTGTCTGTATGCATTGGCTGGCATTATCATTATAATGCTAAAAATTTTAACTAGAAACCTTCCTGCCATTTGCTTTGTAATAAGGATATCTCACTAACCATTGTTAAAGATATTGATAATAAATAACAAATTATTGAACCATTTTTAATATCCATATGTTGAACCATTGAGATCCATTCAAAACATAAAATACATATAAATAAATCTGAAAATTCTATTTCTATGTTTTCTCCCTTTATTGCTTTTGTTTTATAATATATGGATAAATGCACCTTTTAAAAATTATTTGTTAAAAAAAGACTTTCTTTCTCTATATATCATCAATATTATTGTATCTTTCAAAAAATTACCTTTATTAATTAAAGGTTACAAAGCAAATCTGTGGGTACTCAACCCATAGATGAAAAACACATATTACCATTCTATAGGCTCAAGAGTCTGGACCACAATCTGTTACCTGCACCCATGGGCCAAAGATATCAAAAGGATACACTAAAATTATGCAATTGGGCAGTGGCTCAAATTAGTCCAACTGTCTTACATAATAAACTCATAGCTTCAGGTATCCAAGAAAACCTAAATACCACATTCAAGCATCAACTCAATGACAGTTGCTCAAAAGATAGCAAGTATAAAATAGTCGGGCTGCAATTTCTATCTTAGGATCTATAGAAATGGGTGATCCAACAAGCATTATTAATACAGGTCAACTTTAAATCCACACCAATTGTAAATAAAGTGTCATCTTAGACTGATAATAAAAAAGATATAGAATGAATTATTTCTACTCATTTTAATACCCTAATGAGTATATACGACCAAATAAATATAGTATTTTTATGCTATATGCAATGTAAAAAAATGATTTGCTAAATTCCATTTCTATATGTTTTGAAATAACAAGTGTAAGGAGTTATTTTATAGAAGTATAAATAGTTATTTTATAACTGTTGGATTCTAATTCATGACACATGGGAAAAAATTATTTCTATTTATTATAAAGTTTGAATATGTTGTATTTATTAATATTTATTTATTTGACTTGTTATTTTGATTCATAAAATGTTAAAGTAAATAAACGGACTTCTTTATATTATTTATTTGTGATCATATATTGAATGAGACTTTATTTGCATCTGATTCAGATTTAAATATGACACTTATTAATATTACTTGTTATATTATTCATCTCTATAAATTTTGAGAAAGCAAGTATAAATGATCATTTTATACTTTCTGGATTTTTAACAAACAAGGCTAACGTAATGATGTAAATATGTAAATATTATAAAAAAGAAAATTATTTTCTTATCTTATAAACATATTTTTTTCCCATATGTGGGCTGAGTTATTTTTTATTAATATCAGTATTACGTTTAACATTTTGACAAAGTAATAATTGCTATGACTTCAGTTAGATTTGGTTATCACAAAAATAATAAAGAGACATAAAAGTCGAAAACCTCTTTTTACTTTTCAATATCTGCTCTGCTATATCTACCCAAAAATTGCTGCTACTCACAAAGAAATTATAATGACATATATATTATTTTGTGTAGGTGAAGCACTTGGTAAATTAATATATATATATATAATAAACAATCAAAGTAAATCAAAAATCTTTCAATATTTATTTACTAGTACTAAAGAATTCTACAGAAGTCGACATTTATCAGAATAGTCAATTGTCAATTGGTGAATCTTTCTTTGATTTTATTTTCTTAAATTGTCCTCATGTTTTGGAGAATAAATTTAAAAAGGAAAATCAAGAATTAATAGTTAAAATATTAATTAAAAAAGAAGTAAACCTAGATACCCATTTACCAAAGAATAATTGGATGACTGTTCAGATTGTTTGAAAATCTAAAAGAAATGTTAAACATTCATTAGAAATCCCATGCTGCCTGAAAAAAATTCTGATTCCAACAGGAATGAGAAACCATGACAATAAGTATATCACTCAGACTCACTAATCTCTTTGTTATATAGCATACATGTAGTTAAGACTTATTTTAGCTAACTGTCTATAATAAGATAAATATTGCTCATATGTAAGGATTAGACTAAACAAAAATCACGTGACAATTTGTTTTAGTGTATAAAAATAGTAGAATGGTTTGTCATTCGGGTTATCATATGATGTGCGATTATCGGAAGTAGCCGAGTAAACTGTAAACTATTAAGTAACAGCTTTCGAATCAACCACTCTGCATTCAATCAAACAGAATATTATACATGCGCATATATGTATAATTCTTTTGTGTAAAACAATATGAATTTTAAAAAAAATAAATTAATAAATTTCCTAATCATGAAAATCCACACACATTAAAGAAGTGAGTTGATTTATAGGTATATTATAAACAAATGACAGGTTATTAAAGCTGTAATTATTTTTGGGCGGGTTCTATAGTGCTTTTAGCTGTTCGACAGCAAGAAACAAAGATTAAAACTAATCAAATATCAATACATCCCATCCTACACACCTGCTAAAACGTTATTCTTAAAGAACAAAATGCAACTTTTTTTTTTAATCTGTAAAAATGTATTAATTAATTCAACAAATTATATATACACAATGTATAAAATACTAGATTAAATTAATAAATTGTTTAAGTGGGGACTATCGCAGGTGCGCTTTTTAATTTGGTTGTTTAATCTGCTTACAGGTAAATATATATATGTATATATACCGAATATTAAAATTTATTATTGCTGAAAATCGTCTACCCTCAGCGATGTTCCATCTATTCTTAAAATCTTTTCTATACTATTTTATATTTTTTAATTTAATTAAACAAGTTTTCTTCTTTGTTCATGACATTTAACATCAATTTTTCTCATCTTCTTATCCTTCTTTCTCATATTTTTTTTTAAAGTCTATTTCTCAATAATAAAGCGTTTTATTCACTTTTCATTCAATATTATTATTTTTTTAAACGTATCTACCTACTTTATTCTTCTCTGGCTTTATAAACACTTTCTTAAATAGTTTCTGCGCTGCGTGGTGTGGCCTAATGATAGAATATTCTGGAACTTAACGTTCTAAGATCACGCCTAGCTCGGTCACTAGGATTTGAACTTCTTAATAAATTTTCGAGCAATAAAACCATTCGATTACTATTATTATAATGTACTTTCAGAATGCTCTCTCTATATTTTTGTCAAACTTTCTAATATATATATACGCAATTCTTTTAATTTCTTATTAATTCATCTTTGCTCATCGCAGATCATGAATTTATTTGTATTCCACTGTTACTAATTATTATTACAGCATCCTTTTACTATATGTACTTTATCTTCCTCTGTATCAATATACTAAATTTATTTTTAACTTTTTATATCATACTTTCTATATTTGATCTATTGGTACAAAATTTTACACTATGCTTGTAATAATTAATAGTAAAGCGACTTATATATCTGTAATATTATGGAAACAATTACACTTAACACATGCTCTTAATCCAGTGTGCAGATAGCTAAAATTGAGAAACGTTCTCTTTTATGTGATATATAAACTTAATTTGTGGAAGTAATATGCCGATTTAAAGGCTCATAATAAGTTCAAACCCTTATTTAGTACGATCACTAATAGTTGGTTTATTTAAAGAATAAGCTCTAAACATTATTGACAAGAGAGTGCGTGTTTAGTATTTAGCGTATATATTAAAAGTAGCTGTTTCCACAGGATTGCGTGTATATATATATATGTGTGTGTGTGTGTGTGTGTGCATGTAAAGACTTATGATAATACATTATATGTCTTTTTATCAATATTCGCGAAGCTGTCTTCAACAATCAAGGTTCCTTTTTCCTATGCTGGTTTCTAGATTTTGCTTTTATTAATAAAAAAAATTGAGATTTAAAACTAACCAATACTGCCATGCATCTGTTAACCATCTTTAATAGTTATTTGACTACTTTAAAATCTGAATTTCAAATATTTTTAATATTTTGAATCGAAGTCGATCTCCTGTATAGTGACATAGATCAGATCTCTAATCAATATTTTTATATTATAATAATTTCAATTTATTACTAACTAGGCTTTTTTCTCTCTTGTGAGTCATTCATATATATATATATATATATATATAATGCTTTAAATTTGTAGATAGTAAAAAAGTCATTTGAATTTATAAGCTTCCTTATGATGATTAAAGATTGCGATTATCAAAACATAGATCTGAGTTATTGTTATAATTCTGGAAAATATTCATAAAAATATAACAACAATGATAAGAATCTTGTAATAAAACTAAAATAATTAACATTGCAAAGGGTGAGCATCAAAGAGATTTAATATTTCCAATATTTTTATAGCAGTTTTATATTAAATATTTTGTATATTAAAATGGGAAGTTAAAAAAGTAAAAAATAAGTAGAAAATTTTTAAGTCATCTAGAGTTTAAAGAAATGTCGAAAAATTTAACTACTTTAGCTGTAAACTTTTCTTTCTGAAAAAAATTAACACCATGTTCAATTGTAGTTCTCCATTCTATACAATGCTCAATCATATATTTTCAATGAAAGTAATTAATGTTTAACTTCTTTACGATGTCTTGAGATATTCATTATGGCATTAAATGAAGGTCTACCTCTACAATGAAAACCATGTGCAAATTCACTAAAATATTTTTAAGAAGTCTAAAATTGTTCATTGTTCTTTAGGTTCATAACAAAGAGGAGATATTTGCAACAATGGATTCTATAGTATCACATCCAGTAAGCTAAACTGATATATTGATTGGTCTTATGTTCTCACCATTATAATTTAAAAATTTTGTGAGTATTCTTGAATGAAATTTTTGTAATGTCTTTATATGTTAGTTTGATAGAAGTTAAAATGTCACTTCCATAGACTAAATTAGATGAAATACACTCATTTATATCCAATTAATTTATTGAAATAGTTATTTTGCTATCTTCTAACTTGTTAAAAGCATTTCCGCATCTCAGCCCACTTTTCTATCTAAAACATACCAAGATATTTAATTTGACTCATATTTTCAAGTTGATAACTATTCAAGCTAAATATTGCTCACAATTTTTTTCCATCTCTGGCTGATAAAAAAAGGATATAAGATTTTGAATATTAATTAATAACATAGTTATATGTTACATTTAAAACATTAAATGCATTCTGCAAATTTTATTTTTGAATTTATTATTATATGAAGGTCATCAATAAATTTAGAAGCCAGGATGATGAAGTTCTTGTTTTTGATACTGATTCACATTAAAATTTTACTATCAAGCCTGTATGCATCTTGATCTCTGATGCATTAAACCACCTATAAACAGTTCCAAAAAACACTGTCTAAAACTCAAAAACTATTTTGGAGCAAAATATACATCCTTGTTCAATGCAATTGTCCTTTTACTGGCAACTAACAAATTTAAAACTTTCATGACCTGTTCAATTAATTGAATCAAGTATTTTATACCAATAAATAAAAGATTTATATAATAAAGAAAAAAAATCAGGAGATACTATTTATGTAAATAGAAATAAGATTTAGTCTTTGATGCTACCAAGAAATTATCAATTACTACTAAGGAAAATTCCTGAGACCAAATCAGATTTTTCTTTAAACCCTGGTTGGACCTCAAGGAATGTCAATTAGTAGTAATTGCTAATTTTTTGGTAACATCAAAGGTTAAGAGTTATTTCTACTTACATGAATATTATCTCCTCATTTCCATTCTTTAATATAAAAACAATCCATAGAAATATTTAATTCAATATATAAATATGATTTTATCAGTAACATATATTTCTACCTTCATTGATGTCCATACATAGCTTTGTCTATTGTCAATATGAGCATTATACTGATATCTCAGTTGGATTATATCATCATTCAGATATTAAAGATCATTTAGAGCTATCTGAAACTGGTTTAAACACCCGTATAACATTATTGAGTGGTCTTATAATTTTACTAAAACATCCTATATAGTGCTAATATTACAATAAGCAAATGTATATGCAGATAAAACTGAAATATATATTCACTCACCTTCAATCAAATATGGGAGATGCAGTATGATCTTAATCATTTTAAACTGCCTTTTTATTTCATAGTGTCATGAAAAAGATTTTTTAAAACAATATTTTTCAGTCATTCATCAAGGAAACAAGTTATTAAATATAAAGAGATAAAAATATTGCATATTCATTTTAAGGTAATATCTTTTGGATTAGCTTATCGTAATTAAACTTTGGAACTGAATATCATTTTTGAACAATGGCTTTTTTAACATCAGGACAGATGCAAAAACTATGAGAGGAGGAACAATATTATTACTTTCAAATTAAATAATATCAAATTGTTATGCCAACTAGATCACTTCATTAATTAGTGAAGTTCATATAAGCTGAAAAATAATAGTTAAAATAAAAATAGCTGAAAATAAATTTATATAGCAGAAACATCCAGTGAATTTTGATGTATTGTTATATATATATATTATAATGTAAAAAACGAATATGTAGTGAATCAAAGCACAGATAGCATTCAAACCAACAAAAACTAACGTTCTCAGCTGACTAACCATGAATATGAGCAAAAGCGTTGAAAGTATACTTTGTACAATAAACATTACAAAGTTTTATATTTAAACTCTGTTTTAATATTTTTAATCATAATAATTAGAATGACAGAGTATCAAAACGTAATTATATATATATATATTAAACCAAACTGTTAATATTATTTGGGGATGAATGATTTGATTATATGTGCAAACTTGTCGTCCAAATAAAGAATTGAGCTATTATGTGAATCTTTAGAACTGGAATCCACCACTCTGCAATCGCTTTAAAAAATGCAACTCCACATATAGGGTGTTAGTGAAGTAACAGTAAATTTATACAAAAATATAAATAGCTAAATAGATAGAAAAATAGGCAAATAAACGGATGATCAATAACTAAATAGATAAGTGCATAGATGGGCAACTAAATAGTAGACTGGCATATATATATATACATATATATATATATATATATAATATTGGGAAACAAAAATATTTAGCTGAGCATATACTATTTATCTATTCATTCAAATAGACAGATAAATATAAAATTAGTTAAAAGCAAGATATATAACAAGAGAGAAATATATATAGTTAGGTAAAAAGATAGATAGATTGATACATACATACATACATACATACATACATACATACATACATACATACATACATACATACATACATACATACATACATACATACATACATACATACATGCACACATATATAAATACATACATACATATATACACTCATACATACTCATACATTTATAGACAGGTAAATAAATAGATAAATGTATAAGTAGAGAAAGAAACAGACGAATAGATAAATAGTTAGATAAGGAGATAGACATTAATAGATCAATTGATTGATAAATAGATGAAACCAAAAGTAAATATATAGATTAGATAAATAAATAAATAGGTAAATAAGTAAATGGATGAATGGATAGATAGACTAATAGACGGACAGATTAATAGTAAGTTAAATATAGATGGATAGATAGACAGATAGATAGATAAGTAAGTAGATGTATAGATAAATAGTAAATAAATAGATAGGTAGGTAGATAGATAGATACCTGGTAGATAGATAGAGAGACAGACAGATAGATAGATAGATAGATAGATAGATAGATAGATAGATAGATAGATAGATAGATAGATAGATAGATAGATAGATAGATAGATAGATAGATAGATAGATAGATAGATAGATAGATAGATAGATAGATAGATAGATAGATAAACAGACATGCAGTCAGATAACTAGACAGACAGAAAAATAGATAGACATTCACAAAGAGACAGATTAGTAAATAGATAACCACATAGATAGAGGGTATTGTCTGCATATAAATAATTAGATAACATAAATAGAAAAGCAGATAGTAAAAGAAAGATAATTATTGAAATAATAAACAATCAATAAGATAAATCAGAAATTCATATAATTTTTATTAGTATAAGGAAAAATTGGTCAAGGCAACCAGACAGCCAATGTGGCTTTTTTACTTCTAGTTATTCTATCTGTTGTTACAGGCAACGCACTTAATGTACATAGGTATATAATTATTTAGATATAATTTTTAAAGACATTAAAACGTTTACTATATTTGATGCAAATTGTTTATATGATATTAATCATGGTTGAAAAATTAGTACATATATGGTGTGTATACACAGGTGCAATGTGTCCATATCATAGTAAATAATTTATTTACAATACATAATATATATATATAGTTATTTATAATTTAGGCGAAAGATAATTCTCAGGTGTTTTACTATTATTCTATTTATTTATTTACTTAAAACTTATTTATCTTTTTTATTATTATTATCATTTTATGTTGGCTGTGAATTACAACAAATACAAACTGCATCATATAAAGTCATTCTTTTTGAATGAAGGCATCAGTTTTTTATTATAATTTTCTTTTATTTATTAAACAAGAAATATACTTTTACATAAAAAAAAAATTATTAAACATACAAAAAAAATAGACCCAGAGTTAATTGCATCGCAATTAAACATTTTCATTTAAGATCCACTTTACAATCCTAAACACATTGTTTGATAATCCTTATAACATTAGTTTCAACTCTACTAGTAAAGACAATAAATATTAAATTAATAATAATAGCAACAACATAAATAAGTAATTAATCTATTAATTGATTTCAGTTTGTCAATAATTTTAATTCTCGAATATTGTTAGGTTTGCAAAGTTCTCTCTCTCTCTCTCTATCTATCTATCTATCTATCTATCTATCTATCTATCTATCTATCTATCTATCTATCTATCTATCTATCTATCTATCTATCTATCTATCTATCTATCTATCTATCTATCTATCTATCTATCTATCTATCTATCTATCTATCTATCTATCTATCTATCTATCTATCTATCTATCTATCTATCTATCTATCTATCTATCTATCTATCTATCTATCTATCTATCTATCTATCTATCTATCTATCTATCTATCTATCTATCTATCTATCTATCTATCTATCTATCTATCTATCTATCTATCTATCTATCTATCTATCTATCTATCTATCTATCTATCTATCTATCTATCTATCTATCTATCTATCTATCTATCTATCTATCTATCTATCTATCTATCTATCTATCTATCTATCTATCTATCTATCTATCTATCTATCTATCTATCTATCTTTCGATTTCAAGTATGAGATAAGGTGGATAGATTCAGCCTTCCTACCTTAGTATATGAAATTGGTTGTAGCAACATAGAAATAAGACATCATTTTAAGAGTCTTTGGTTAATAAAAGAAATTATAAAAATGCGAAATCACATCGTCATTCCCAGTTTATCCTGTAAATATTACAAATATTCATTACATTTTATTATCTTTTTCAATATATATATATATAAATAACCAAAAGAACTATAAAATCAAATTACTTTCCCTAAATACTCATCTAAAATCTCTTACGTTTTACTCTTTATATTGATTACATTGCAATAGGCTTTAAAACAAATCATTTATTTTTATTTTATTTTTTTAAGAAAACTTTTTTTATCTTATTCTTTAATAATATTTCTTAAGGATCTTAGTTTTTTTTTTTCTTTTTTTGTATAAAAAAAAAAGCTTGAAGTGAAACATAAAGTTAGTTTAAACACTTAGTGAAAGTAAGTCAGACAAATTTTAAGTTTAGTTTGGCTCGGTTTATTCTTTGATTAATCATTTTTAAATAATATTCATTAATAAATTAATCTATGAGAATGACATTTAAATTACATTAAGAAATTCTATTTAAATTAAAATTATGATTTATTTTGTTTAATTAATGCTGATTAAATTTATTATTTCTTTAAATGAGGAATTGTTCATCATCATTTTTAATCATTATCTATCGACTGCAGAAGAAGTGTTTCACCAAATTTAATCCAGTTTCTTTGATCCCTAAATTCTCATCTCTACAACATTCCAACAAATTATCTTCTTTCATTCATTCATCTCATATGTGATCTAGGTCTTGAATAATCTCTTGGAATCTCATCTAAGATTTCAACTTTCCAACTATTATCTCTTCTAACAATATCTCTAACATGCAAAACTCTGCATACAGTAGTGCCAAAATTTCAGTTACTAAATTTTTGCAATGATGTCAGTTATATCTGCTTCTTTTTTCATCCATGTATTTCATTTTAAACCTATTGTTGATGCTCTTAACTCTCTTATTTTTCTGCTAACACTGACAGATTTTTTTTTGTTCTCACTAGATTTAAGCTTTCAACTTTCATTTTGAAATTAAACCATAATTATTTATCAGAATATAATAAATTTGATCTTATTAGATAGATATTTTTATTTAAAATAAATTTTAATAATCATATTTGATTTTTGAAACTTTTTTAAAAATTAGATTTTAATCAAAACAAAATGCTGTCATGTTAACAAATTTCAGGTGGAGTTTATTCACTTTATAAAATGAATGAAATTTTTTTTGTTTCATGTTTGATTTAAAAATCAGAATAATTTTTTTAATAACTACTAAATCTATCAATTTATGCTTTAATCTTTCAGTTTATTGGGGTGACGGAATTTTGACTTTTTACCAATTTGCCCCTGGTGAATTTTTTCATTAAAATGCATGTAAAATGGTATATTTTATTATATTAAATTTTCGCTAAAAATTTTATGGTAGAAAGTGGAAATTTTAAAATTCCTGCTCTTACAATAGACATAAGCCCCACCCTGACATGTTCAGCCATTTTCTGTTGCCAAGGCTGTAAAACACTTGGTGTTTTATGACATTTTTTAAAGAAAATAGTTCCAATGACCAAAAACATGCTTATTTATGAATTTATTACAGTTTTAGATATTTTTAAAAAATAATTTATACTATATTTATTAGATATCAAGAAATATAAATTATTAATAACTTATTTTGACTTGAAATATTTTATTTTCAAAAATATAACATTATACAATGAATGTAAGCATGGGATGAAGCAAATTACAAGCTTAGTTTCTATATAATCATTGTATTTATACTTACGAATATGAAAATATTGCAATTTTGTAATAAGTATTCAAAAATTTTAAACTTTTAAAGCATAATTCATTAGATATAAGAGAAATAAATAAATGTTTGTTTGGATGTTTAAAACTAATAAGAATTAAAAAATATTTTGTTGATTTTATAAACTGAAAATAATCTTTCTAGAAACTATGACATCTAAACTCTTTGTTTTGTTTACAATATCATTTTTTTAATATTTACAGAAACAAAATGTGATCATTTAAAATTTATTTCAGTAGTTGACAAAAATATCTATCAAATGAAGTCAAATTAATTTTTTCAGATAAGTAATGATCATTTTATTATATATTTTATTTTGATATGTGAGACAAACTAAAATGTCAGAAAATGCAGACATACAAAGGGGTTAAAAGTTTAGAATTTTTTCATAATTTTATGATATCACTGAATATTTTAACAAATCTGGAAAGTTGTATTTTCCATGACCATAATTTTCATAGTAACAATATTCAGAAGAAAATATTCTTTTATATTTAAAAATAAAATATTTTTATAAAAAATACATATGTAATAATATTTATTTTTGATTTTTAATAATTATCACACAATTTTGATAAAAATATAACTATAAACTTTCCAAAAAATCAAGTTTTTAGACCATCATAATATTTTTTCACAGTAATCTTGAAAAGTTTGAGAGCATGAAATATATGATGGTTACTCATACCAGCAGAACTTTAGATGTTTTGTTGGATCACATATTTGATAGTACCTACCATTATTTGAATTTTTTTGTATTTAAAATATTAGAAAATAAATATACATGAATTTTAAAACTATACTAAAAAAAGGTTAGCAAAATTTTTTATCAGGGAAAGACTTCTTTTCCCTTTTAGAATGCAGCCATATTAGTGCACGTTAATTGTAAAACTGATCCTTTATTAAATGTCTTGTAAAATTGCTTGTTTGAAGGCTACTTTGTTTTGTGTTTTATAATCATTTAAATAACTGTTTTTTAAGAAAGGTATATTTTCTTTTTTTATATAACCTGAGTATATGTGTGAAGTGAATAAGTGAAACTTATAGAAAAATGCATGATTATGTATAATCTCATGAAACCCTGTTTAACCATGCACCCCCCCTTTACTAAAAATTGATGTATAAAATGAAATAATATTGGTAAAAATGATTTTGCAGTTGCTGTAATTCAAAGTTTCAATAACAGCTCCTTATTGAAATAGTAGAATGCAATTGCTAGGGAGTTCTTAAAAAAGTCGAGTGCAGAGAGACAGAACTAAACTGTGAATAAATTTAATTTCTAGAAATTGCAAATGAAGCTTGATTGACTGGATAAAAAACTAGTTAACACACATCTCTCAATACTGAATTCATTGTGTGGTTTGATGTTTCTCAATTATTCTTTTAAGGGTCCTAGTCACAGATTAATATGGAGGAACTCATAAAACATCATTATAAACATTCCTTTTAAATACATTGGTATTTTTTAATATTAAGATATTCTGCATATTCCTTTTTAATATTATTTCTACTAAAACATTTTATTCATTTTTAATTTTATTATTAATTTTGTTTTTATGTTTCCTTACGTATTAACAAACTCTTTTTGGATATTAATTTTTTTCTAGATTAATAAATAAGAATCTTTTTTTCTTTTTCTTTTTGAGAAAATTCATTTAAGATTATCTTAGAATTGTTGATTATACTCTATTATTAAAATAAATTTCAAAAAAAACAATTCTATCAAAATATTCATGATAGAATTTTCCATAATGCAATACTTGTTAAAACTTTAATGTGTTGAGAAGATTTCAATTGAGAATAGCCTTAATGAATATTACTTTTAACAATACATATTACAAATGTATCAAAATAAAATCAGTTAAAAAAATTACAACTGGTGAAAGATAAAGATAGTTTCATGAATTAGATAGGCATGTGTGAATCTTACTACATCTTATTTTTATACAGCAAGTCATGTGATTGAATATGATTGCCATGACTGACAATGAAAGTAGATTCCCAAATGATATAATTAACAAAAGTTTAAATTTTCCAATATCTGTTACAAAGTTCTAAAAATAAATGCAATTAGTATAATTCCAGAACATTTTGGAGACAATTGTTTAGAAAGAAAATTAAACAATTAATTTAAATACTATATCATGTTTTTAAATCAAATTTTAACAAATTATTTTTAAGACTGAAATTGATTACTATAATAAAAATAAAATATACTTTTTAAATAGATTAAATACTTGCATGGTCTAATAAAATAAACTTATAATAATATTATGTTAACAATATGTATTTTAAATATTTTTAAGGTCTCAGACAATCTCTTTATTACATATCTTTTTAAAAGAGATAAATACTTTTAAAAACATTAACTTTAAACATTACATTTTAATAGGAAGTTCTTAAGTAATTGTTAAAATTTTAAGTAAGCACACTCACATATATCATTAAATCCTTTATTTATGAATTCTAACTTAAGTACAGAAGCCAACTATAGAATTTAAGCTAGACACTGTTTTAATCAATTAAACTTTAGAATTCTCTAATTAAAGCTAAATTACAATATTATTAAATTTAACTAATAAACTTTATTGGCATTTAATTAAATATTCAAGACCTAATTTAAATTTAAACTCATTTTAAAGTTCTTCTCTGATATTCAAATTTAATAAAATATACAATTACACTAAGATGATTTCAACTTTAATAACCAATTGAGCACTGATTACTTTATTGGCAAAGTGAGGTAAAAGTCTAAACTTTTAATTGGTCAAGTCACAAACTCAACTGTCAAAATATATTCATATTTTAATATTATATTTACTTTAGATTCGTTTGTAAAAAGTATATTAATAATTTGTCAGGTTATGAAAGTGAACAAAAGTTTTTTCCAAAATAAATTTTCTGTTTATAATTATAAAAATATTTGATAGCAGCAAATGTAAAACAAATATTACTGACCAATCAGAAAGTTTTGATGATGTCAGTGATTTCTTTGTCAATTTTACATTGCATGTATAAGTAAATAATTTTTGCTAAAGTCTTAAATATTTTTCTAAAATAATTTTATTTTTAGCATATTTTATCAAAATAATTTATAATATGTCAAAAAATACATCAAAAATACTTTTAAAATGGTCTAAAACATTTGGTTATCACTTTCGAAATGAAAGAAAAAAATCTTAGCAGTTACGTTTTGACGAGTGGCTTTGACAAGTGGCTTTCTTTGAACTTCATGGTTACAGTCAATCAAAATGAAGAATGACCAGTCTACTTCTTTTGTTATACTTTTGACATCAGTTTTATTGATTTTTTACTTGTAAAATAATTCAAGAGAAGACAGCATCTTACGGAACTTTTTTTAACCTTTAAAAAAAGTGCAAAATCTTTACTGTAGCATTAAAAATAATGGAATTCAAGCTACTTAAAGCAGCTTCAAGTCATCTTGTAAGGACCCTCCAAAGAGTTAATACTATGAAATTACAATCATTAATACTTTAAGACATTAATAATTCTATGACAAAATATTTAGAATTATAAAAGTGTTATTTATTAGACATTATAAAATTATACTTAAAGACTATTTTAAAGTTATAAATATCATAGTAGTTATTTTTAAATGTCTAATCAATTACATAAACACCTAATTATTATCAAACAATAAAGTTTATTCATTGGAAATTAAACTATTAAATTTTTTTAATAATATATAATCACAAAACTTGGCATTCAGCTTTAATGCAAAAGCTAATGTTCACAATATATATGGCTTCATTTGCTATAGTGGTAAAGCATCAACCTACTACATGTATAATTTGTGGACAAATCCATGCCAAGTAAACTTGAAAATTTTCCAGTTTCTAATCAACCTTATATTTTTCTTTAAGATACCTTGCTAAAACCAATTCAACCAATCATTCAACATAAATTGTTATGTAACTAATCTTAACTAATGGATAAAAAAGATTGGAAATTACTTATATCTCCACCACCAAGTTATTAAACAACTTATAGGGGGCTTCATAAATGATGTTGTATTTATATGCATGTGTATATATGAATCATATATAAATATATGTTGATATTTTTAAGGATTGTTATGATGTCACATTTTAGGTATTAATTTTGGAAGGAATCAAAGTGAAAATCAAATAATAAAGAGAAATATAATTAATAGTCATTATTTGTGATTGGATTTTAAAAGGATATATCATTATCATCAAGCCAATGCCAACACTAAATATAATTCTATAAAGAGAAACATCAATATATCTTTTCATATACATATAACTGAATAAGATAATAACTTAGCATATACTGAATGCTATACATATGTAAATGAATCATTAAATGATTATTGTCATCAATGTTTATGTTGATATGTTATTGTTTGTGTAGTGGCCATAAATAATCTAGTATTCATATGAATGAAACATACTAAAGTGTATGGAATTTAATGATGACTTTTAATGCCATGTAAATAAATTTAAAAAAATTATTCCATGTTCCTACTCACATTTTTTTAAAATTCCATTATGTCTGGTGCAAATTTTAGAACCCAATAATTTTGCTGAACTTATGTAAACAAAAATAAAAATATACAAATATCTATTCTAATATAAAATAAATTCACTTGAATAAATAAAAATAACAGTTAACAATTTTATTAATCAGTTTAGTAGTAGTAGTAGTATTATAGTAGTGTATAGTAAGTGTAGTAGTGTAGTAGTAGTAGAGTGTGTGTAGTAGTAGTAGTAGAGTGTGAGTAGAGTAGTAGTGAGAGAGTAGTAGTAGTAGAGAAGAGAGTAGAGTAGGTAGTAGAGTAGTAGAGTAGAGAGTAGTGAGTAGTAGTAGAGTAGGAGAGTAGCAGTAGTAGTAGCAGAGCAGCGTAGTAGCAGCAGTAGCAGCAGCAGCAGCAGTAGCAGCAGCAGCAGCAGCAGCAGCAGCAGCAGTAGTGCAGCAGCAGCAGCAGCAGTAGGCAGCAGCAGTAGCAGCAGCAGCAGTAGTAGCAGCAGTAGTAGAGTGTGCAGCAGCAGTAGCAGCAGCAGCAGTAGCAGCAGAGCAGTAGCAGCAGCAGCAGCAGCAGTAGCAGTAGCAGCAGTAGCAGCAGCAGCAGCAGCAGCAGCAGCAGCAGCAGCAGCAGTAGCAGTAGCAGTAGCAGTAGCAGTAGCAGTAGCAGCAGCAGCAGCAGCAGCAGCAGCAGCAGCAGCAGCAGCAGTAGTCGTAGTAGTAGTAGTAGTAGTAGTAGTAGTAGTAGTAGTAGTAGTAGTAGTTCAATTCAATTTCAATTCAATTCAGTTTATTCTATGAAATAAAACAAAGTACATCACAAATATTTAAAAACTCCAAACAAGAAAAATCTTGTGTGTGGAATTTACATGTAAAAATAAATTAAATAAAAATACAATCAAAAACTCAAAAGAACAGTTTAAAAAATAAATAAAATTAATTAAATAAATAAAATAAATGCCAAAATTAATACATACTACACAACCATTGACACAAATATTTTTTGAATGATATATAAGAAATATTATTCAGATCAATTGAACATTCATATACAAATTTATTAAACAACTTTGACCCAGAATAAACATATTGTCTTCTACTAGATTCCTTAAAAAATTTTGGTAAAGGTAATTGAAATTTATTAGAAAGACGAGTATTTAGAACATAAACTCTAGAATTCAGAAAAGGTTTAGCACAAAAAATATCAAAAATAACTCTATATTGATATAAGTGATTTACATCAAATAAACCAAATGCAGCAATAATAATAATAATAATAATAATAATAATAATAATAATAATAATAATAATAATAATAATAATAATAATAATAATAATAATAATAATAATAATAATAATAATAATAATAATAATAATAATAATAATAATAATAATAATAATAATAATAATAATAATAATAATAATAATAATAATAATAATAATAATAATAATAATAATAATAATAATAATAATAATAATAATAATAATAATAATAATAATAATATGTAAAATTAAGAGTGTGCTAATAACTCTAAACAAGCTTTTTTTTATATTTATTTATGATAAAGCTACTACAAGAGAAGTAGTAGCATTTATCATAAATAAATAAAAAAAAAAAAAAGCTTGTTTAGAGTTATTAGCACACTCTTAATTTTACATATTTGTAAGTGCAAGCTATATATAAGTCATGTGACATCTGACTTGTCATTATTACTAATAATAATAATAATAATAATAATAATAATAATAATAATAATAATAATAATAATAATAATAATAATAATAATAATTCAATTCAGTTCAATTTATTAGTAAACAACAACTTACAAAGCCAAGAAAACGTTTACAATGATTAAAATTAAAATTTACATAAAATTTTGATTTAATGAATCTAATATATACTTTTTAAATATTTTAAAATCTGATGTAAACTCTACATCACTAAACATATTATTATATTCATTTTGTAATCTATATACAGGTGCATTTTTTACACATGTATGTTTAATTAATGGTAAATGAAAAAGTTTGTGATTTCTGCTATTGAAAGTTGGTATTTTATATAGCAGATTTGTCACTGAATTATTAAAAGTTATTGTGCCATTTATCATTTTATATAAAAAACACATATCAGATAATATTCTCTTAACACACAATTCATTATTATTACAAAATGAAGTTTTATACACATATTTACAATATTTATCATAAACCTTTTGTATTTTTTTCATATTTGTTTCATTTATAGAATTCCATATAATGGATCCATAGTGTAAAATTGGCAATATCAAACTATTAAATATTAATTTATTAGTCTGGAAATCAACAACAATTTTTGATCTGAGCATCCTGCCAATGAGTTTAAATGCTTTATTAACAGAATATATTATATGGTTATTAAAATTAAAATTGCTTGTGAAAATTATACCCAAATCTTTATGATCAGTAATTTTCTTAATTTCAAGATGATCAATATGGTAACTATCCCGTATTAACATTGATTTTCTTGAATATGTCATAGCATTACATTTATCAACATTCATTTTCATGTTATTTTCTTTGCACCACTTGTAAAATCCATCTATATAATTTTGTAAAGTTTTAATATCTTCTTTACTATTAATCTCCAGAAAAATTTTAATATCATCTGCATAGCATAACACGCTCTTACTTGGAATAAGTGTTATCAAATCTGATATATAAATAGCAAAAAATATTGGGCTTAACACACTCCCCTGTGGAAGTCCAAGTCTAGATTTAAAATTATTTGACTGTTTATTTAATTGTAATTATTAATTAGAGAAAATATAACTTACTATTAAAAATTTTTCGGCTGAACGTTTTCAAGGAACCATGCCTCATACTCATAGCCTTCATGAAAAGTGTAATAAATATATGCAAATGTAAATATTCAAATAAGCTACTGTTACGTAGCCCATTTTTTCGAGATCTTGAAGCATGTGTCCTTTCTGTTAATGGCATGGATGTCTCTATTAATATAGAATGCCTCCTTTATTTTTCTCCTATAATCATTTGGCTCTGAACATAAAATAATGGGGTTGGCAGGTATGAAGTTGTGCCCAGATTGTTTACTATGTTCGAAAAATACAGAGGATGTGCTGCTGTTCGTTTGAGCTCTGTTGAATGTGTAACGATGTTGAGCCAATCTGGTATTAATTGTGGCTTTCGTTTCCCCATAATATGTAGCGTGGCATCCGGCTTAAGGGCAGGAAATAGAGTACACCACGTGTGGGGTGAGCGAACGATCAATGTGGTCTTTAGAGTTATTGATCAACCCATTGGAAGTTATATTTTCTCTAATTAATAATTACAATTAAGTATTTTTTGTTTTTACATATAAGGAGAAATTAAAACCATATTGACTGTTTATTATTGTAATAAACATAATTGCTTCTATCAGATAGAAATGACTTGAATAAATTCATTAGATAGATTGAAAAACCAATTTTCTCTATTCTCATAAGAAGTAATCTATGATCAACTCTATCAAAAGCCTTTGTTAAATCAAAATATATTACATCCAATTGACTTCTTGCCTCAATATCTCTACCTATGGCATCTTATATATGGACTAAATTTGTTTCTATTGACCTTACTGGAAGAAATCCATGTAAAGAATAAGGAAGAATATTTTTTAAATAATGTATAATTCTGTAATAAATTGATTTTTCAAAAATTCTTGATGGTATAGGTAGTAAAGAAATAGGTCTATAATTCCAGACCGCTGATTTTTTTCAGATTTGTATATAGGTATTACTTTAGCCGTTTTCCAATAGCTAGGAAAAATTGACGTTTTAAGTGACAAATTAAAAATATACAATAAAACTGGAGCCAAAAGTTCAATGCATCCTTTATAAATAAAAGCTGGTGTATTATCACAAGCAATACTTTTTTTTATTTTTTATTAATTTTGTAGAATGGGTATATCTCATTCAAATCAAATTTTAATATGTTTATGGAATCATTATAGAATATGAGACTTTGTATAAATGGATATTCCAAAATTACATTGTTATTTAGTTCACATTGAGTTTAAAAATAAGTCATAAAATCATTTGATTCTATATCTACTACACATGTATTTTGTCTAACTGAAGTATAATGAGTCTTTAATACATTCCAAAAATGTGCTTGATCTTTATGATTTTGTTTTGAGACAGTTTAATATATTCTTGAAAATCATATTTTTCAAGTACTTTTACTATGCGTCTATAATTCCTATAGTTATTCAAATACAAAAAGGATTTATATTTCTTATAATATTTATGAAAAAAAATTTTTCTCTTTATATATCGAACTAGTTTCACATAGAACCATTTTGGAAATATAATACCTCTACGTTGCTAAACTGGAATGAATCTATCAACAGTATCTGACAATATTTGATGAAATATATTGGTAGCTAATGATGGACATTTACATTCATAAACTTCACTCCAAGAAATATGTTTAATGGCTTGATACAAATTATAATAGTCTCCTCATGCATAACATTTATTTGCATAGGTTATGGAATTGTTCCTGAATCTAGTTATCACTGACAGTTGCAATTCTAGTGCTGGATGATATACATCTTCTGATACTAGAGGATATTCAGAATTATTAATAATTATATCTGTAATTCTTGTAAATATCAAATCCAAAATATAATTTTGTTTATTAAATATTTTGTTTACTTGCTGTAGATCTAATAGTTTAATAAATTGATCCAGTTCAATGAATTTTGGTGTATTTTCTTTTTCCTTAGTGTTTTCATGATAAGTAACATTGAAATCTTCTAAAAGAATCATTTCATATTTATATTGTATGAGATATAATTCCAGGATTTCAAGATTTTTTTCTGACTTCATTTATTGATATATTTGGTGGTATATATAAATTTCCAATTATGAGTTTTGAGTTTTTTTTATCTCTAATTCAATCCATATTGATTCAAAAGTTATATTTTCAATATTTATCTCTTTATGTATAATATCATTTTTGACAGCTGTTAGTACACCATCTATCTCCTCTTGAAGCAATGGTGTTTGGTTTATCATATCTAATTACATTATATCTATTATCTATCAATTGGTCATTTATAATGTTTTTTTGTAACCATGTTTCTGTGAGACATATAATATCATAATTTTCAGAAGAATATTATGTTTTACAGTAAATAATTTTGTGCGTAAACCTCTAACATTTTGTACATAAATACTTAACTTTTTATTTGACTTATCCATCATGACAATATGACTGATTGATTAGAACTTCTATTTTCTACTTCAAAAGTATTATATTTATGTTCCAATTTTTTCATGTCAGTAGTATAATAATAATAATAATAATAATAATAATAATAATAATAATAATAATAATAATAATAATAATAATAATAATAATAATAATAATAATAATAATAATAACAACAACAACAACAATAATAATAATAATAATAATAATAATTAATTAATTAAAGATCTTATAAATATTTTTCAATGATACAAATTATTATCTCATTGGGATTTTCCCATAGATATTAAATATTTCCGTAAATTAATAGCATAACAATAAAAGTAACATTATTTAAATTGTAGTTTACAAATATATATATATAATTTTTAAGTTAATAATAAGTATAGTGCATATATAATGAAGCAGTCGGATCTAATTTCGATGCGAGCTTCATGAGATCCCACCTTTAACTTAGTTCAAACCCTGTCACAAACAGTGAATATTTCCAAATGTAATGAGACTTTATACTATCTTCAATATATGTTAGGTTCAATTAAAACTGAGGTTATTATTTAAATATTTATTGAGACTAATTATCTTATGTTTAAATTTGTTAATGTTATTAATTACCTCATGATAAAATATTCATGAAAATATATATTTTTTAAATTATGTAAATTGTGCATATATGTGTGTAGATAGTTAAATATATATTCGTTATAAAGTTTTATTACATCGGAATGTTTTATTTTATATTTTACCTTTTTTTTTTCAAATTTATATGATTAAAAGTTACATTCCTTCAATAAGCTTTTAGATCATCCTTTCCCAAAGACAATAGGAAATCTTTTATTAATTAGTTAAAATGATAAGTTAAAACTTTAAGGATGGTGTTAAATTAAAATCATTTGTTCAGATTTTACAAATTCGTTTTCTAAATAGGAAATTAATTCAAAGTTAATGGGTTTGAAAGTCTTATCGGAAGAATGGATCATTAATCAATTAGAAAAAATTGTGGTTTGTAATAATGTAAAAGCTTTAGCCTTAAGGCATCAAAATCAGAATGGGTGGGAAACCATAGGAAAGAGTATAAATATCCAGAAAAGTTTCTATACGGGAAGCCATTACTATTAAATTAAGAGGAGTTGCCACCAGAAACTATGTCCATTTTAATTTTAATTTTTAATAGTATTTTCAGCATGGTACATGGTTAATTTTGGGGATCTGATTGCTGGACCCCAAAGTCCTCCATAAATCTTCAAAATGTTGATGCTAAACAGAACTTTTTGATACTGATCATAGGCTGCTGAAATACCGAAGGAAGCTAATTCATAAATAAAATTCACATTAAGCAAGTGCACACCTGCATTGTCTCCTAAATCCAATTGGACTCTGTCATTATGAATCATTGAGCAAGCCATGAAAGAACTGGTAACCCTTTTTAGTTTATAAACCACAAACTTCTGGTCTATTCATGAACTCTATCTCAAATTATAATTTAAGTCAACTACTTTCTAAAATTTCTCTATTCACTTTATAATGTGTTAAATTTTGTTATAGTAATTCTTTATTCTATTATCTCTAATCTTAAAATTAATATCTTGTTAACTTTCTTTCTCTTAATATGGTGGTTCATTTTAATTAATTTTAATTTTATTTATTTGAATGATTATTAATATCATTTATTTGTGATAATATGCCAATAATACTTTCAATTCGATAATAATCTCTTTCTTTAAACTCACCCTAAGCAAATAATATTGCATTAAATTTATAGCTTAATTATTGCCCATTAGAACTAAATTAATAAGGTTCTATTAATTGTCGAGTTGAAGGGTTTATTTAATGTTTGATATGATTTTACCAATGCCTGATAAGTATTATTAGCCCAGTTTATAACCTATGCTCCCCGCTATTTTATTTAAGTTATACTAAATTACCTATTTATATTGGTCAATTTATTATTTTACAAAAGGTTAATAAGGAAAATAAAATAATTATATTCTAATTTAAATCTCATATTTTATAATTGTGTTCAGGAAGGGCATGATATAAGGGGTATTATTATTGTGATTATATAATTGCATTTAAACACATTTGCTACAAGTAAGTTTGATTTTAATCTGATGTGATCAGGTCATTACATTAAGCATTTATTATATAATTTGGGCTTTACTAATCAAATGTGTTGACCACTATAACATCACCATTCAGAATGTTGCTAGCACGAGCCATCCTCCTGCTTTTTGGGTTTGTCATTTTGGTGATATTATTGATATTTTAAATAAATAGGAAGAAATTACTTCCTCCCTCACTCATCACTGTATTGGGACACCAAAGACTCATGACTGTGTCCCAACCTGGATTTCCTGTGCTTCACAGATCATTTGTAGGGCATAAAGGACTTGTTGAATACAAGCCACTCTCCTACTTCTTGAATCACCAACAAACCATTTTACTTCATATTCATTTTGCTAGTCATAATGTATTAGTACCATTTATTTCTTAGTTCAAATAAAGGCCCGTTCTTTTGCTTTATAAATCATAATGAATTGATTTCATTAAAATCAAACAATTTTATATTTATCGATAATTTAAATAATTTTCGTTGTTAAGTATTGAAGTTATACCCTTTATCATGCTGTTCATGAATTGATTTATGGATGTGTAAAAAATAAATCTCTTCTTCTTCTTACATAAAATTAGAATCATATTTTCTTTTCCAAAGAAAATACCAAATAATGAATAATGTATGTAATTCATTCGGGGTACAAACACCATAGGTATCGTTATTTAGACTTGTCTATTTTGTCGGGACATAGATAAATATATTCCTTAAATACTTACATATCAATTATTGACATATGAGTACAACTGCTATTATTTATTGTACATTGTAATTCATGCTCCAAAGACTAAAGATAATTTATAATACTCAACATAAATATTTGAACAAATAATTGCTTATTATTAAACATTTTATATACATACTTGGTTTGGTTGTTTATTATTTATTAATTAGTTTTAAATATTCATGCTCACTGTTTGTATTAGCAACCCAAATATATATATATGTAAATTTATTCAGAAATACCCATAGCCATTTTATCGTACATTAGTTAGAGTCAGATAAGTGGTCTCAGTAATCATCATATCCATTGAGCTCATTCATGGCACATAGTCTCACATGCCATCAATATGTGTTGTCCATTAGTTTTGAGCTGAGTTCGTAAATTGGGTTCGAATTCAGTTTGATCTTTGATATAATTCTTTGTTTTGACTGGGTTTGAAGTCCGATTTTGTGGGTTCAGGTAATGTTAGATGGAGAATATATTTGACTGGTACAATAAGCACCCACAAAAGGGTCTGATAACTGAAAATATTTCAGTTATTATTACTTTCATTAACTCTACAAGGCAATATTATTCTAATTTAAAATATATAAGTAAAAAATAGATGTGGATATACATATATGCATATAAATGCATACACAAGTATTTCAATTACCAATAATTAATTTACTTTCAAAGTATATAAAGCTATGCTATTATATATATAAATCTAGATTTGATTTACATATTTACATGGATAACTTCATAATTTAAGTTTTCATTTATCATTCAACAAAAAAATCCTAAAACAGTAAAAAAAATACAATCTGATCATGTATTTTTTAAAATATATACTAATCAAAACTGTAAAAAAAAAAAAACTTTTAAAAATGAAAAATTAAATTTAAGATGAACTTAATACTGTACTTTGCTCTTCATTTATTTCCTTTGTGATTTCAATTTTTAACCTTTTTGTTTTCTCAATTTGTGGTCTCAAAAATTTTACTTTATTTCTTTATCACATAAATAATTCAATTAAATGATTAGTCTTCCATTTTGTTTTAGGAGGAGTGAAATTTTTTAAAAAATACATTTTTAAAGCTATTAAGAAAGAAATTTTTTTCCATTTTCTTTAGCATGATATTCCAGGTTTAAAATAATGCCATTTTATGTATGCTTTTTAAAGAAATACCTGCTATGCATATGTAGAATGGTTTCATGCATATATTTAAGTATATTCTTGTTCATTAGATTTAATATTTTAGATAATATGTAAGCAATATACTCAAGAGATTTTTGCTCTACAGACAGTCTCAAAATGGAAAAAAATAATTAATGACTGATTCTCTCTACAATCTGCCTGAAGAATTATCTCTGAATAAAAATATGTGTTACATAGTGACCTTAATTACAAAACCATTAAAGTATTATTAGCACGTGTGGATGATGAGTTACAACATAATTTTTGTCTTAAATTCATCATTGATCACAAGAATGTTTTCAAGTAATTTTCAAAATTTCACAATGGCAGGATGAACATTAAATAATATCCATGGAGGTTCAAAATACATGGTCACAATTCATGTTAATCCTTGTCATTAAATCATGCCAGAGTCTTATGTTTTTGTGGTGAATTACTAAACTCGATTACTACATAATGTGAATTAATTTGAGAGATGCATTGTAAACAGCCTGGAGAGACTAGAACCCAATGTATATATATAGTATCTGGTTTTCTTAATCAACTTATTTATGCAAATAAACTGTTATAGAAAAATTAGTTACCTTATAGAAATATCATTATCTAAAATAAACATTTCAACTGCTCATGACTTGTAATTCTACAATTTTTAATACACCTATATATAAATAAATGAGTGCAATAACCAACTTACAATACAACTGCTATCCTGAATAGCAAATGCTATTCAAGATAGCAGTAATATAATAAGCTGGCTATAGCTTTTATTTATTTATACATTATATTACTTTTAGTGCCTACATAAATATATTGGACCATAAATAAAAGTAGGATTCCACCTTTATTATTAAAAGGAGGTTGTCTTGACAATGGATTGAGATTGTTAACTGTTATTGATGGCAGTAATGCAATAAGCTAGCTATAGCTTTTATTTATTTATACATTATACTGCCTTTAGTGTCTCTCTATATATATACTGAACCATAAATAAAAGTCAGATTCCATCTTTATTGTTAAAAAAAGATTGTCTTGACAACGGATTGAGATTGTTAATTGTTACTGATGCCAGTAATACAATAAGCTGGCTATAGCTTTTATTTATTTATACATTATATTATCTTTAGTGTCTCTCTATAAATATACTGAACCATAAATAAAAGTCAGATTCCATCTTTATTGTTAAAAGGAGATTGCCTTGACAATAGGTTGAGATTGTTAATTGTTATTAATATTGAAATTGTCTAAGTGTTGACTGATTTTAATGATTAGTTATATTATTTATACGTTATTATATTAAAAACTGTAGAATTAATTGCAGAGTTTTATTATGCATACATGTGCGTTTGTCCGTTTGTGTTTATGCATTATAGCAAGTACGTATGTTTATAAGTTTTGATTTCTAAGAATTCTAATGGATATAATGAAGGTAATAATTATTCTTTTCTTCACAATCTAGTTTTATTACTAAGCAGTAAGTTTAACGATGCTTGTTTTTTTTAGTTAGAAGTGTGTGTGTTTATTTGAAATACATTGTTTTGTATGAAGTCTAATCTTTATGCAGAATCAAAGAAGGAAATTTGTTTAACTAATCAATGTTTTTCATTTAAAAAACAACAACAAATTATTAAAAATGTAATAAATATTAAAATTGTAGGTAACTGCAAATACGTAAAAGATTTATCAGATCTGTTGTAAATAATCTGATAAACTGTCTTATATGAAAATGAACGACGCTTCAGGAAAACACAAATGAAATAGAAGACTTTATGAAAGAAAGAAAGTGCGAATATAGATTTTTTGTTTGTTTGTTTGTTTTATTGTATGAAAAGAATAGTGAAAAAATTTATAGAATTAAAAAGTAAGTTATTGATGTATACATCTTATGTATGTGCTGTCATATTTAAAAATATATTAATGTATATACTTCACATGTTTTATTTAAAATTGCGTATTAATATAAATATTTCGAAATAATATTAAATTATTCGCAAATACTAAGTTCTTAAAGTCAATACTATAATTAACCATGGATTTATCAACTTGTCTTTCAGATTAAATTAAGTAATCATAGTATAAAATAAATCATTTTAACCAAAATATCAATAGCCATTATTTTTTAGTTGATACATAATGTGTATTAATATATTTATCAAGTATTTAGACTGAAAAATGTTCATTTCGTACACAGATCAAATCCTATTTTATTAAATTACTTCTTTTGTTAAAATAAATGTTTTAAATATTTTTATTGTTATTTGTACACATTATTTAAAGTGAAAAATATTATTCGATATATGGGACAAGGCGATATTAAGTAGCTTATAGTAATTAATTGTTAAAGTTAATAATGCTAGCATTATGGGAAATATTAATTATCTTGAGGTTGGGATAAATTCAATAAAGAATAGTTATGGTCCTATAATCAAAGTTATACATGATGTTCATATGATATCATCAATAATAAGTTCAAGACACTATCTTCACATTACTCTAAAGCTGACCAGTAGAAAGTTGATTAAATGATTTTGCTTTTCACAGATATCTAATTGAATATTATTATAATTGTTATTTAGGAATTCGATGATATAATCAAAACCCTCTAACAAATGTAGGGGAGTTTGTCAAGCATTAAAGGCTTAGTGGTTAGCATAACTGCCTTCCAAGCAGCTGGCCCAGGTTCACTTTCTGGTCAACACATTTTCCATATGAAAAAAAATATATAAGGGTTTTAATTACAGTAACTATAATCCTTTATCTAATTTATGCTATTTGATTGCCTCAAAAGAGTAGTTTGTTAATCTGTTTGTAAGAAATCAATTATATGCATATCATATTTTAATTCTATTACACTTTCAATACAATAGAATTAATTATTTTAATCATTTTTAATATCTATACCTTTCTCACATTTCTTACATCTAACAGCCAAAGTTAGAACAACATAAATAAAGTATACATTCCATGCAAAGAACATTTTTATTTTTTCAATGTCCATTACATTTGAAACATCAGTTTGGGGCTCTGTACTATGCATACAGTTCCCATTATTTATTCCGTTTTAGTCTCTTAATTATTTAGTCTTATATAAATCCCTTTCCTTAAATGTCAATATATCATAAATTTTCAATCTTCATTTATAAACATTTTAAAAAGGTGAATGAGTCCATTTTTGGTTAAGCAGCTTTCATTAGTAGATCCAGATTATGTTTTTTACATTTCTTTACCACTATGATTCAATATTTATCTGTAGAAAATTCACTATACAAGTGCCATATTTTCTCAAAGCCTTCATTTGATATTTTCTTTAAATAAATACATTCATAAATTTCTTATGTTTATTAAGTGAGAAATTATTATGTAATTTATAACCCATATATATAAAGCAAATCAAATTTCTGTTAATTAGAACTATTGTAATAACAATAAAAATAATAAATTATCATAGTAATTAACTATTAGATATAGTCTTTCATTCTGCAGAAGCACTTTCCGTTAATTTCTTAACCCCCAATAACTGCCACTAAATTTAAAAAACATAATGGAAGCAAACAACATCAACTCAAATATCATGAATTATGAATTTTAATGTTAACAGTAATATTAATAAATAGAAATAAAATGAATATAATTAATAGACAAGGTACTAACATTAAAACTCAGGATTCAGAGGATTTGAGTTGATGATGTTTATTTCTGTTATGTTTTTTGAATTTAATGGCAGTTGAAAGAGGTTAAGAAATTAACTGAAAGTGCTTCTGCAAATTGAAAGACTGTATATAATAGTTAATTACTATTATATTCATTATTTTTATTGTTATTATATATATAAACAGTAAATTTGCATAGTTCAATGTATATGTAATTAATGGAATTAACCACCCACTCAAATTATGATTAAATAATACTGTTGACAAAGATAAGGAGGAACAGAATGGATCAATCTGTTTTATTCTCTTGCTAATTTTTTTGGCAATAGAGAGTGATTTTATCATAGCTTAAGGGAGAGAGTGGTTTACTCATTAATTTTTATACATACATCAGGTTTTTTTAAATTGGTTGTTTTAATAAATTTTATTAAGATTTAATTATCATTTTAGATTTCTAACTATAAGATCTTTCCACTCACTCATTGTAAATTAAAAAATTTCATGAGTATTAATGTATAATAAGAAATGTGGACTTAATCAGTGAAGTATTGAATAGCTTCATGCTCTCAGATCTAACTGCTTCAGCTTCACCTATTTATATAGAAAGTAGGTTGAAGTAAAGAAGGGTTCCCCTCTTTTCTTCCAAAATGTAAGCTTGTCGTTAAGACCTTTATAGATCCCTACTATCACATTTTTATGCACATATTCTTGAGATTACAGCCTTAGTAAATATAAGTTAAGATTTAATATAAATTAAACAAACAATTTTGAATATGAAAATTGTATACCATCTGAAAGACCATCATTACAGCAGAATACAAAATTCCAGGCTTTAATTTTTGTAATAATTGGTTGCTTTAACATTTTTTAAGATTTAATGTAAATTAATCAAAATATTTTAATATTATATAAATAAATTTGATTATCGTTGATTAGCCCCCACATGCCACTTGATGGCTCTGTTGCTAGTCAAAACCCAATACATATAATGTTACCAGGCTGATTTACAATTTACTTTTTTTACATTACTCTGATACAACACTATACATGTCAGTGTGTAGCACTGAAATTCACAAAGAGGGGGATCCAATGGTTTGGATCGTCAATCACAACATTTTGAAAGACAAAATTATTTAATAAAATCTAATATTTTTTTTTTCAATTACTGTCTGATCAAAAAAAAAGTTTTTAACACTATTTTAAAACAATTTATGAAACACAATTCGATTTTAAAATTCCCCTCTGATCAAGCCAAGCTTATGCTTTGAAAGTCTTGTAGCTGTCCCTGTGCAAAATATGTTTTACATATGATTTCTGTATAATGCTGGAATGTACACTTTTGAAATTCATTTAACCATAAAAATATGTGTATGGAAGCATGCCATTTGTTTTTTAATTAATATTATCTAAAACTACTTCAGGTCATCTGAAAAATAAGTACTTTGAATGCACATTCAAAGACTTAGGACAACTTGAATTCTACATACCCTCACATCATATTCTAGCAATCTGTGAAGTGTGTGATAGTACCGTGAAGCACAAAAGCTGCTTAGCAGCTAATATGAACAGAACTATTCTATAGGGCATGTGAGCAGTATATTTCTGTGCTTTTGCATGGAAACAGAAGTATCAAGTGTTGTACAGGGGCTAATTGATGACAACAACAAATTTTAATAAAGCCAAATTATAATTTACATTTTTAAATATACCTGTTATATTTGACAACATTTCACACAACTATATATTTATTGGTGTGCTCTCTGAATAAAAAATTGAAATATTTTTATTTTTTGATAGCATCATGAACAAACATAATAGTTTTTTTAGCTTTATTAATAGTTATCATTTATTAATGGCGAATACAAAAATTCTAGTCTTTGAGGCCATCATTTTTGTAATTTTTTTTATTAAATATAATATTTGTAATATTCAATTTTTCTTTAATATTCAATGTACATATAAGTTTTTTACTAAATATTGCTGAGTATGTCATTTATTTGAACTATATTAGGGGATTGACAGATTATGAAAGCATAGAGCATCTTGATGCCATATTACAAATTGGCATTTGTGTCTCTTTCTGCAGCTGGATAGGAACTTTTACCATAAAATATGTAGAATTATTCCTTTGCATATTTGACATGTGACATTGGACAAACATTCATATATTCACCAATCAGACAACAGATAAAATAGGGATTTTATATATAAGATAATTATAAATTATTTTCTCATGTTCTTTACATCAATGTGCTAAATATAGGGATTTTATATATAAGATAATTATAAATTATTTTCTCATGTTCTTTACATCAATGTGCTATCTTCTATAGAAACATTGATTTACCAATGTAAAATAAATTTATTTACAATTGTATTCCAGTTTTATTATATTTATGTTAAATAAATCATACAATATAATATAAAATAAAATATCTTTATATAATAGCAATAAGTGTATATCTGTAATAACAATTACAATAATAATACATTAAAGTTTTTCATCCACTCTTGATTTTTGCATTTTTTAATGTATTAAAACTACAATTTTAATCTAAATTGCATATACAGTGTCATCTATCTTTTTTATATAAAATTAACTAGGAAACCTATTATTGCAATAATGCATTATACAAGGGAAAAAACATCTGTATAAATGTGTACTATATAATTTTTCATTAATTTATCATTAGCCAATTATTAGTTAAATTATTTGTTTTATATATATTCATACACTTATGTTGGTTGTAATTAATGTAATAGATTTCATATAACTTCTCTATTGGTTTTTCAATAAAGTTTAAAGATTTTATTTTTTTGTACAATCTATTTTATGTCTGTATGATAAATAATGAATATATAAGGCAGACATGCCATTTCTTCTATTAATTACATATTTATGTTTTTTTGCTTTTTCATCTAATTGTTTTCCTGTATATCCATAGTAAATTATATTGCCATTTTTACAAGTCATTATATATACAATTCCCTTTTTATATTTTATACCATCTTTTATTTTATAATTACCTATTAATTTGTCAAGATGTTTACTATTTGAGCATTCTATGTTAATAATTTATCTATATAATTTTTATTTTTAGTATCCTAAGATAAATTTTAAGTATAAAAATTTTATCTCCTTTTTTTCATTCTTAAAGGTGCTACTATCATTTATAATAAAATTATTATTAATATTTAAATTAGATTGTTTACAATTAAAAAGTATGTTTTCAATATTCTTAAGATTATATCCATAATTTGTGTATAATTCAATAAACTGTTTCTTTTGTAAAGTAGCTATATTTTTATACATACTACATCTATCATTTTTATGTTTAAAATTTTTAATAACTGCCTTCTTTTGTATCCATGCCTATTGTGAATCTGTAGAAATTACCTTTCTTAATTTATCTTCTTTAATGAAATGTTTTAGTATAATTCCGTATCTATATTAGTCTCTATATCTAAATACTTTATTTTAACATCAAATTCTATTTTTATAATTTTAATATTATATATATTATTATTAAATTCCATACAAATATTCTTTATAAATTTTTTGTTACTAATTATTAATTATTAATGTATCATGAACATTATGTGTTATTTCTTGATTTATTTATTTTTTTAATTATTTTAATTTCCAAATTCATTAAAAATCAAAATATATATTATTAGATATTTATTTTTTACAGAAATGGTTTACATTTACCATAGAGATTACATTTGCAGGAAATACAACTGTATAGAAATGCTGTCACTCAACAGACTATTATAATATTTAGGAAAAGTATAAGGTTTTAAAAATAATTCATTCAGATTTTAAAAACAAACATCAAATTGAATCTGCTCCACTTAAAATTTGATGATGTGGCAAAATAATTTCCTAAAACCAAATATGATTTTTAAAATTTATTTAATTTCTAAACAAAAATATCTAACAAATGAGGCCAAATTTATTATATTCTGATAAATAATAATAATTTTATATTAAAGTGAAAGTTGAAAGCTTGGATCTAGTACAGAAGGGTTAACCATCCATTATGTATAAAACTGAAAGATTTAAACATGTATTTTAGATTTCTTAATATTCACATTTTCTTGTTATTAATATTTAAATCATACCAATATTCTAATTGAATCACATCTACCACCTCATGCTGAGATAGTTGAAAATGCTCCAAAATGTTATTATGATAGACAAATTTAAAATACCATAAAGTCTTAATATGTATTCTATCAATATACACTACTTCAATTATATGCTATTCAAAAGCATGTAAATAAACAAAAAAAGCATTAAAATTTGTAAATTTATCTATATTTTACAACATGGCAGCAACCAAATTACCTTATGCAATCATGTTTTTAATAGAGTTTTTTAACTTATACTGAAACCATATAGATTGTACTCTTTGTTTTATTATCCTTTTCTACATTTGATGAAGTGTAAAACTTCACATAGTAAAGTGGTTTTTTAATGTAAAGCTAAAAGTTTTATGAAATATCTTAGAATCCAATTTAAAGCAGTTTGTTTCTGGGTCTTTTAAAATATATTAGAATCTAATTAACAATTTAACTACTCATCCATTATCATGTCTTCTAACAAGATGTCAAGTCAAAATTCATTCCATCTCTTAATTCTTTCAATAATATCAGTGATACCTGTTTGTTGCTTCATTCAAGTATTTCATTTTTAATCTTTTCTTATTAATACTTAACATGCATTTCTCTATACTTCCTTGTATGGTCTGAAATTTCTGCATTAATTTTCCATTAAATGTCCAAGTCTCAGATCAATACATAAAAACAGGAAACCCATTTACAAAATATCTTCATTTTCAAACACAAATGCATATTTCCTTTTAAAACTACGTTACTTTTAGAACATTCCATCAAAGTTTAATCCCATAATTAATTTTACTTATGATGTTTTCATGAGTATTAATAATTTGTAGATATTAATATCTTTTAATTCATGATTATAAATCTTTGTTTACTTCTACTGACAAAATCTACACAACATTAATTTAGTATTTATCTTCAATCCTATTTTCTTACTTTCATCTGATATCTTTTGCAACCTTTTCCTACAGATCTGAAGGATTATTTTCAATATCAACCATAGCATCTGCAATTTCTAAATAATTTAATATCTCTATTTGTTTTCATTCTCCTAGCTTTCTATTTTAATCTACAAAATACTTCCGTAAACCTGCTGGAGAAAGTTTTGGGGGTGTGGAAATTCCATGTTGTACACCCGTCTCTATTTTAATTATTTTAGTATTACAATGTAATCTAATCACCGCTGTTAAATTTTGATAAATAATTTTTCAGAAAATAACAATAAGTTGAGTTTTTAACTTGATTTTTATTCATTGTTGAAATTCTTATAAAATCAAATGTCTTTTTATAATCTATAAATGGAAAGCATAATGGCAATCAGTAATCATTGGGTTTTTTTCTATAATTTTTCTCAATGGTTGGATGTGATGCTCTGTAAGAAACAGTGTTTAATTCGGACTTGTTCTTTCAATTGAATAAAATGCAAAGTTCCCAGTAAATGAATTGTGATTTTTTTTGATGAAGATTTTGTATAGAATTGATGGAAAATATATTTTTTAATCATTTACCCTCTTTTAAATATTAATATTATTACTGCATTCTTCTAATTATCTTCTTCAACTTTATCATTTTGATATTTGGTACATAGCTTTGTCATCAGTTTTTAAATTCCTTCACTTGCATACCATTTCTGGAGTTGTTTTTTTTTTATCTATGTAATTATATGTCTGATCTTTTCATTTAAGATACTTGGCAATTCAGAAAATATAATAATTATAGGAAATACTTTGTGTTCTTGTTTTTTATTGCTCTATAATTCTTTATATAATTTTTTTACATATTTCATAATGTCATTCTCTCTTTTTAGTAATAATTCCATATTTTCTTCCATTACTAAAACACCATTCCTTCAAATAGTAAGATGTTGTTTTACATGACTTTTATTTTTTTTATTACCAATTCACAATTACTATATCACTATTAGATCTCTTTCTATTATTTTACAAATCATCAGGTATATATAAATTAATAACTTAGTTCTGTATATATATATATATATATATATATATATATATATAATTATATATATATATAGATATATATAGATATATATATATAATTGCATAGATAAAAATTAACCTTCAAACCTGCATTATTTGTTTTAGTGTATAAATCTATGTGCACTCATCCATTAGTAAGTTTTAAAAACACAAATAAATCACTTGTGCTTAGAGGTTATTCTTATATAAGCAAATCTTTGCTGACTCTGTTAACTCAGAGCTTGATCTTATTCTGTGCCTGATATTTTTGAGAACTGGATTTTACATTGCAGGTGGTTAAAAATGAGAAACTTTCTCCCTTGTGTGATATATCAATAAAATTTATATAATTCACCTGCCAATTAAAATATCAATCTCAGAATAAAATCAACCTGGAGTTAAGCATAGTCAGTAATAGTTGTCATTTATAAGAATAAGCTTTAAGCACCAGTGATTCACTTGTTTTTAAAACTTTTACTAGTGGATGAGTGCATGCAGATTTATACACTAAAACTAACATTTCATGTTTTAAAATTAATTTCTATCTATCTATCTATCTATCTATCTATCTATCTATCTATCTATCTATCTATCTATCTATCTATCTATCTATCTATCTATCTATCTATCTATCTATCTATCTATCTATCTATCTATCTATCTACATATCTATCTATCTATCTATCTATCTATCTATCTATCTATCTATCTATCTATCTATCTATCTATCTATCTATCTATCTATCTATCTATCTATCTATCTATCTATCTATCTATCTATCTATCTATCTATCTATCTATCTATCTATCTATCTATCTATCTATCTATCTATCTATCTATCTATCTATCTATCTATCTATCTATCTATCTATCTATCTAGCACTAAAGTATTAATATATATTTATATATATATTCTAAACTAATATACACTTAATCACAAGTGATCAAAAGTGAAAAACTTTATCTCTCCTTAGATATATCAATAAATTTTGTGCATATCAGTTCTTAATTAAAATATCAGACACAGAATAAGATCAATCCCTGAATTAAGCATGGTCAGTAATGATTGGCTCACATAAAAATAAGTTCTAAGCATAAGCAATTTACTTGTGTTTTTAAAGCACTTACTGATGGCTGACTGCGCATAGATTTATACACTAAAACAATCAGTGAAGGTTGAAGATTAATTTCCACCTATGTAAAAACATCATATAGTAAATTATTTTTAATGGATCATTTTTATATATTTTTATATTCCTTTTCTTTATAGTTTTTTTGTCTTAGTTTATTTTATCTTGTTATTGTCACTGTTGTATAAAAAATGTTGAATTTATTTAAATTATGATTTTATACTATGTTATGATGTGCATATATTATTGGTCATGTTATATTCTATATATTTTAAAATATTGAAGATTAAGGTTCTCAGAATAGTAATTTAGCATACCAACATATTTTGAAATAGTATGTGCCTCTATTTACAAAAATATGAATAATTTATTTATGAAGATATATTATGTTGCGGTACGCTCAATAAGCTGATGAATATTTTTATGATTTATTTATTATTATTGCCTAATATTAATAGAACCACATTTGGTATTGATAGTGTTTATCATATTTCACATTGTTACCTATTATAGTATTTTGTTATAGATAGTATAATTATATTCTTTATATTTAGCAGTGCTTTTACATGCCAGTATATTTTATGGACAGTAGTTAGTCTATATCATTAATTTTCTAGCTTATTTTTCAGAAGGGATACTGGCATTAAACTCTCTCTTATTATTTGTTGTTCTGCTAACTTTTGTTTGCTTATAGCATATACTTTAGAAACTATAGCTAAGAGTCTTTCTATTCTAAAGCAATTCATTTAGTATTTTGTCACTGATGCACATTCTCATTGGATTACAGACAAAATCCTAGATCCTTTATTAATCCTCAAAAATAGATATGTTATATAAGCAATGTCATCATACTTTTACTGCTAATATTAATATGTTAATAAAGTATTTTAGTTTGTATTATCAAGGTATTAAGGAAGTCTATCTTACCTCTAACAACATTCTTAGTCAGCTTAAATGTGAAGAATACATTGAAAATTTGTTAGTCCTATATTTGACATTTGCTAGTTCTCAGAACTAAATATGATAAACAATTGGTTTCACAAATTTTAAAGTTTATTTTGGGCATAAATAGATAATATACATTTACCTTAAAGCTTCTCTCACATTTATTGGTAAGCTATTATTATTATTATTATTATTATTATTATTATTATTATTATTATTATTATTATTATTATTATTATTATTATTATTATTATTATTATTATTATTATTATTATTATTATTATTATTATTATTATTATTATTATTATTATTATTATTATTATTATTATTATTATTATTATTATTATTATTATTATTATTATTATTATTATCATCATCATCATCATCATCATCATCATCTTTCAAAAGGCATTTTATTGATTCTATAAAAGGTTTCATCAAAAGTGTTTTACATAATTTTGGTATATACATTGATATATTCTGTTACATAAGAATGAATATCTGAGTGATGTAGTTCAGTTTATGGCTTCTTGAGTTGTTTGAATTTTGTGACTTGAATGAGTTTCTAAAAAAATTCATAATAGTTGATGTACAAGTTGCTTTTTTGATGATCTTTCTGCAGTTTATAGCTTGTATGCATACAATTAAAAGTCTGAGAAGCTATTGAAAAAGTTTTTCTCTAGTAGTTTTTGTCAAATACTTAGTGTTGTGCTATAGCATTGATTGTTCTTTTAGTAGTGACCATGTTGCAGCATATAAGTGGGGGTTTCTTATGATTTTATCTTGGTTCCTTATTTGTCTTGATTTGTTGCAAAAGGTGGCTGGATGCCGCCTGGTGTTATTTTCTATTATAAAAGTGCACCTTGTACACGAAAATGTGTATAATATAAAAGTAGCCACTCTAAAGTTTGGTATTGATTTTGTTTTGTATGCAGCAATTATATTTTCAATTGATGTGTTAGATTTTTTGTATGTGTCAAAAATTATTTTTCTTATGTGTTCAAGTGCTGTACATTGGTATAGCATGTGTTGTAGGGTTTCTTCTGATCGATGGCACAGTCCACAAAAAAAATCTATTGTGAAGTACATTCTCTTGTGATGCAGAAAATAGGTTGTGGGCATGGTAATGAGATTTAATTTCAAAATAAAGTCAAACAATTTTGGTTCCAGAGCCTATTTTTTTATTCTTTTAGTAATCTTTTGTTGTTTATCCCTAACATTGGTGTTACATCATTAATGCTATTTATTTCATTTGTGAGATCATAGATATTCCAATATGAATATTTGTTTGTATATTGTTCAGGTATGTTTGCTGTGGTTTTAAATTCATAAATAATTGTTGATGTGTATGATTGAGTTGGAGGTGGATGATCAGTTGGGATGATTTGCACAAGGTGTTTTAGTTTTGTGAATTGTTGTAAAGTAGTAATTATGATATTACTTTGTTTTTGGATGTGAAATATGTTGATATTGTGTAAACCTAGTTCATTTTTAATGAGTGGTTAATTGAGCCTTCTTGTTGAAATTGCTACTGTTTTTGGACCATAGTAGTTGATTATAGATGGTTATTTTTGATTTAAAAACTTTTGAGAAGGATATAATCGGTAAATAATAATAATAATAATAATAATAATAATAATAATAATAATAATAATAATAATAATAATAATAATAATAATAATAATAATAATAATAATAATAATAATAATAATAATCATCATCATCATCATTATTATTATTATTATTATTAAATATGAAAAAAAATTTGTATAAGAGACACTACTCTATGATGGTTATTATTAAAGTACAAACGAGAAAAAAAAAAAAACTTTTGAAAATGAAATAATGCAAACACCAACAGAGTATATTTTAATAAAGCAGTATGTCATTTTTAATTTTGATCCTTCAGATAAATTTTGAAGTAGTAACTTTGTGAAAATTTTTGATCTATGTGGACTTAAAGATGGACTAATTGCAAGTTTTTTTGCTATTTTGCTATAAATAAATCTTTGTTATTGTTTTTAAAGTAATTTTTCATAGTCGTTTATTCACATCATCCCACTTGTTAATCGGAAATCATCACAACCATCAAACATAAATCATTTTAAATATTAATTAAGATATTAAATGATTATAAAGGATCATACAATTATTTTACTATATTTTCTATAAGAGTACATGACATTTAAAAGAAACACTACTTATTAAATTAATTAAGCATTAATAGAACATTTAAGAAAGATGTATTTGCTTAATAAAATATTACAATTCGTTTGTCAATTTGGATCATTGTAATTTATTCAATTTGTTTAATTCAAATCACCGTACATGTTCATTTTACATGATTTTCATATAGAAGATCATAATTGTTATTACTTTGATAAGATTCAATTTGTACAAGAACCTAATTTATATTTACAAGATGTTAGGTAGATTTATTCTAAGGTGTTTAGGAAGGCTATCACAATTCTTAATATCTGAGTGTAGTTTTATTTATTTATTTTATTCTAAATTTAAAAAATCATGTTGTATTTTATTAAGTTAATAATAATATTGTTATTGTTATAATTATAATAAGACATTAGCTTATGGAAAGTGTATCTAGAGAGTCAAAAGACTTTATGAAAACACATTATGCTGAAATACCTTATATAATTTCATGAACTGTATTATTAAATTTATTTTAATATATAAATTTTACATTTAAACAATAAATTTTAAAAGAATATTTTATATATTAAGAATTAAATATTATTTCATCTGATTAAAGCAATGAGATGCTTAGAAGATGTTTGTATGAGGATTAGAAAATCTTTACAAGGTGAATAATAATAATGCAAAAAAGTATTAGATCTTAAAGAAGTACATTTTAAATGTAATCTTAATAGCATATGTTTATAATACTAAGACTCATGTATATACGATAGAGTGAGTTGAAGTTTCTCCTCATCTTAATTCTTAATAGTGCTATTTTGTATTTCATTATATATTTATTGTAATGTTTTCCTTATATATCTTAGTATTGCGTCACATGCTATTATTTGAACCATTTACTATTTATAGTTTTGCTTTTATAATTTTAGCTTGTATGTTGTCATCTACTGAAGCTAGATTTTTTTTATAAGTTACAATATAGTCTTTATTTCAGTTTTTAATACAGTATTGGTCATCTTCTTATTGATTTTAGTCAAGGGTTAACTATCTTCAGTATCTTTTAATATTTTTAAATGATTTTCAAATTATAATTTAAATTCATTAGAATGATTCTGAAAGTTAGGAATATCAAAGGTTTTACCAATGATTAATACTGTCTGAATTGTTACTACCTCTAGTTTTGCTCTAATATATATCTTACCTCTTACTAATTGATTATCTCTCCTTGTGTTGAATAGTTAAAAATATTAACAATCTTAAAATACACATATTTCATTAGTCGCAATATAATCCAATTCTATTCTAAATTTAATTGGATGCTTCCATATCCATCTTTCTCAAAGAAAAAACTAGTTATATAGTTTTTTATATTAACTCCATAGGTCTGTGCCTTCTGTTAATTTAAGTATGGAACTTTATAAAACGTGTAGAATTATTATTAATTTGCATTACTTTATAAATTACAAATATAAAGCTTATTAATTTTGTTGTTTTTAATTTCTTAGTTTATTTATGTTTTAATTCCCAGAGTTGTACTGTCTCCTAATTGTTGTCTACTTATAATCATAGGTAAATGGAAATAAATGTCATAACTTAATCATTAATTTGTAATTTATGCTCTATAAAACTAAGTGCATTGGAGAATATCTACTAAACATATTTAAACTGCAAACTACATAAACAAAAAACAATGTGAACAAATAAAAACTATTAAAATTCATAAACATTACATTTTATGAATCTCATTTGTGACAGCAACCACTGTTCTCTTGCTAAATATAATTTTCTAAAATCTCAAATATGAATTTTTAATTATGTTTCATGATTTAAGTAGCATCAATAGTGTACTTTTAATCATGTGAACATATTTTTTTCTTTCTGGTCGTTTTTTTTTACAAAAAGTTTTATATACAGTACATATTACCACATCTTTAGTAAGATATATTGCTGTACAATGAGCGGTATATCCAAATAATGTCGTAAAGTATTTTCATTAAATAAGAAAAACAGATTACTGATTTAATAAGAAAAATTAAAAAGTTTTTGTTTTTTTTTGCAATCTGCCATATAAAGACAAAAGCAGATTCGTGCCTATGTCACTTGTGTCCTGAAATAACTACAGTTGTAACTAAAATAAAATATTTTTTGACTAAAGACGGGAAAGCCTTAAGTTTATAGTTAAATATTATAAAAAAATTCTGGTTGATAATTTTGCATAAAGTCTATGAAGAATTTAACTGAAAATCTGGATCACATAATTCTAAGCTATTCACTACAAATATGGAATTGTTATATAGATTCCAAGAGCACTACAATCTTAAAAATATTAAATTAAGTGATGAATCTGTATCTGTTATTAATGAAGCTGCCATTACATTTTCATTAGAATTCAAAAAAATTATTGAAGACAAAATATTTTGAACATATATTTAATTGTGGAGGAATGGAACTACGAACAGTTAACCATACACATGGAATACATAAATATATAGTAAATGTGCTTTCTCAGTTTATTATAAATAACATTATTATTTTTTAAACATTTTGTTTATATTATAATCGTAATTTGTATGTGAAAACTATATGCATTAAGCCTCTGTTACATGAATTGATAAAAAAATCAAGTCAGATGTCATATGACCTAATTTTAATAAAGCTCATATTTACAAATGTTATATATAGAGTACGTAAAAATACACACTCTTATCAAGCTTTTAAAAATACCCTCAACCCCAGACCGTGGTTTCTGCATCTAGCGTCGTCAGTGAGGTGCTAGGGATTAAAAACACTAGAACTAGTCTAGCATTTTATCAATGCCTAACTATTGAGAAAAAAATCTGAAACCTTCAGACATCTAAATGTCCAAAAATCCAGCTATCTAACTCAAATAGCAGTATGGGACTGAAATAAATTCAGATATACCATATATTAATAGTTCTAGCAATATAAAATCGCCAAAGCCTTAATAGCAAAAACTAAAATTAAATTGAATTGATAAAAAAATCAAGTCAGATGTCATATGACCTAATTTTAATAAAGCTCGTATTTACAAATGTTATATATAGAGTACGTAAAAATACACATTCTTATCAAGCTTTTAAAAATACCCTCAACCCCAGACCGCGGTTTCTGCATCTAGCATCGTCAGTGAGGTGCTAGGGATTAAAAACACTAGAACTAGTCTAGCATTTTATCAATACCTAACTATTGAGAAAAAAATCTGAAACCTTCAGACATCTAAATGTCCAAAAATCCAGCTATCTAACTCAAATAGCATTATGGGACTGAAATAAATTCAGATACACCATATATTAATAGCTCTAGCAATATAAAATCGCCAAAGCCTTAAATATGAGCTTTATTAAAATTAGGTCATATGACATCTGACTTGATTTTTTTATCAATTCAATTTAATTTTAGTTTTTGCTATTAAGGCTTTGGCGATTTTATATTGCTAGAGCTATTAATATATGGTGTATCTGAATTTATTTCAGTCCCATACTGCTATTTGAGTTAGATAGCTGGATTTTTGGACATTTAGATGTCTGAAGGTTTCAGATTTTTTTCTCAATAGTTAGGCATTGATAAAATGCTAGACTAGTTCTAGTGTTTTTAATCCCTAGCACTTCACTGACGACGCTAGATGCAGAAACCGCGGTCTGGGGTTGAGGGTATTTTTAAAAGCTTGATAAGAGTGTGTATTTTTATGTACTCTATATATAACCTCTGTTACATATATGAATAGTGTACACTTACAATAAAACAAACAATTCTTTTTATATTATAATCAAGGCTTGTCGACAAAACATCCTGTATACAGTGTATATAAAGAGCTTGCAACAAAATATAGTATAGTTTGTGATCTAATTCTCTCTCTCTCTCTCTCTCTCTCTCTCTCTCTCTATATATATATATATATATATATAGTATCTATGTTAAACTTAATGTGATTAGAAGGGACTTAAACACAGACTTTCAAATTTCCTAAAGCTATTCACTCTATCTTATATAACTGATACACATGACCACATACATATGAAAAAGATAAATGATTTCCAATATATGTATTTCATGCTGAACCAGTGCTCATAAGTTGGTTCAGATCACTATCTCCCACACATATGTTCAATCAGTGTTCAGTTTATATTAAGGTAATAAATATTCCAACTTTAATGGACAATCTTGAATGTTTTCCACACTCCTACTGTTCAGCTATCCATATCATTGAAAATGTAAAGATGGAATGCTCAAAGCCCTGTTGATGCCAATGTTATTGTCATAACCATATTGACTTTTAAGTCACTCTGACCCCTAACATATACAGAAGAGTGATGTGTTAATGGACATATTAAGTGATATATGTGAGGAGTCAGAGTGACTTAGGGGTCAACATGGGTATGACAATAATATTGTTATCAATAAGAGTTTTGCATGTTTTATCTTCAGATTTTTAGTGATATAGATGGCTGAAGAGTTGGAAGATGGAGAACATTGAAGCTTGTCCATTAAAGTTTGAAGATTTTCTATCTCAATATAAATTGAGCACTGACTATATATGTGTATGGATGATGATGATGATGATCTGGACCAACTGATGAATGCTGTTTCAGCATGAAATGTGCATATTATAGATTGTTTATTATTTTCACATGGAGGTCATGTATATCAGTTGTATAAGATAGAGTGGATAGCTGTAGCAAATTTGAAGTCTGAGTTCAAGTCCCTTATAATTATATTTAGTTTAATATATACAACATGTATATATTTAATTATTACATATTCTGCCTGCATTCTGACCATCCCTCTTCTGTATTTAAATAGACATATTAAGTTCTATATGTGAGAATCAGAGTGACTTAAAAGTCAACATGGGTATGACAATAACATTGCAACAATAAGGGCACTGTGAATCCAGTTGAAGAATTGAGAGTGGAGAACATTGAAGCCTGTTCATTAAAGTTTGAAGATTTACTATTTTAATATAACCAGAGCACTGGTTGCATATATGTGTGGGAGATGGGAATCTGGACAAAATGATGAGTGCTGATTCAGCATGAAATATGCAAATTGGATATCATTTATTATTTTACATGTATGTGGTCATGTTTATCCATTGTGTAAGATAGAGTGGATATGTGTAAGGAGTTTGAAAACCTGAGTTCAACTGCCTTCTAATATATATTATATATATAACAATTGTAAACATAGAAAGCAATTTTCAGAACACATTCATATGAATCTCTGAAGTTTATGTTTTCTAAGCTCTTTGTCAAATTAATGTCATATGTATTTTAGCACAGGTACATTTGAAGATTTATATAGATCCACTCTCACTTTTGTCAAAAAAACACACACATAGTCAGTTAAAAGTAACTTTTATGTTCAGTCTATTATTTTATGTTTAAATTGGATTAATAATGATTTAAAAAAAAAAAAAACTGTTTTGATCTAGTTGTAACAAAAAAATGAATGCTACTTTTGTATTATTACAAATGAATAAAATGGATTGGTTTAAGAACTGAGAAGCTCATATTTCTCTATATATCCTATGTGATATTTTATATTTGGATAACATTTATCACATTTTGGATATTCATATTATATTATGTAATAATATATAATTTGATGATTGCATTTCTTCAAAGCAATATACATAATTATATAATTGAATATTTATAAATATAGTAATCAGATATGTTTTAAAAATTTTATCCACTTAAAAGTGCTTACGACTATCCTCATAGTCTTTGTCAACTAACACTTTGAAAGGCTAACCTTTCCACAATTCTGTGATCTTAACCACGTACATTTCAATTCACATATATATCCACTGCCACACCTACATATCCATTTATAAATATTACAATTTGTAAATAAAAATTGTATCATTTATAAATGGATATGTAGATGTGGCAGTGGATATATAGGTGAATCAAGATGTACATTGGAAAAAAACTAAAGAGCACTTGCTGTTGCTAAAAAGAGTTCAGAAATTGAATTAAAATTGCAAAGTAGATAATAATGTTTCAGCATCCATTTTTTAAGACCATAATAATTCATGTATTTATGGTTTTAACTTCAATTATAATAACGTTAAAATATTGCAAATTGAAAAAAATAACAACAAAAGAAAAATAAAAAAGCTATGGTAATATACAAATACAAACATGACTTAATTAGCAAGCAGACAGCAAATGTTAAGATCACAGAATTGAGGGGAGGTTAGCCTTTCAAAGTGTTAGTTGACAAAGACTACAAGGATAGTCAAAAGTACTCCTAAATGGATAAAAAATTTAAAATATATCTGATTACTGTATTTATAAATATTCAATTATATAATATATTATGGGCATGTATAGAAGTAACTCATCCATATTTCATGCTTAAGGCTTGAGTTTGAATCAAAATTTGATGAATCCCCATAGTACACTAAAATGACGTTAACAGCAAATATGTGTCTAACTATTCTTAGAGAGTAAATGAATGATAGCAACCTCACTTAAACGTTTACACTCGATAATTAATAAATTTAATAAATAATTATTGTCTTCTATAGCGAGCTGATAAATGCTTTTATATATATTGTATTAATTAATATACGTCCAACTACTTTTTTATTATAAAAACCATGAGTATTTCTTTTGTCAATTGTCTTTTAAAGTATTGTCAGTAAGACCCTTCAGAATTATTTTATAATAAGCTATTGAAAAGTGTTGCAAAGCATAATAAGCCTTTTTATAATTCGTTGTCTTCATTGTGATCCCAATAGGGTTAAAAAGCTTTAATATGTATAAACTCCATCTTAATAAGTATTACACGCAAAGAAACGCGATTAATACGAGATTTTAAGAAATAAAAATTCAGACGGACTTTTTTCTTATTTGACTGTCTTCCATTCGCAGCTCAAAAAATTTAAACCCTTAAGACGGTTTTTTTAATAAATTACAGGACAATCGCTTTCTAAAGTCAGCTGGTACTGTTACTTTCTTCCTTCTTTTTTACGCATGTATAGTTATGACTGCTTTAAATTTGCGGGTTATTTTTACAGTTCGTTTGGGATTCAAGTAATAAAAAGTTTAATGATGCTTGTTTCATTTCTCCGAACAATTATGGGTCATTGGTGAGAAGAAAAACTTTGCAAATCCATTTTGGATATATATATACACACACCAAACTTCTAAAATAAATTAATTGTCTTAAGGATTTATTTAAGAAATTGCAAACTGATGATTCGACTTTAACATTTGGTTAAAATAGCCTACCATCCACTTATCTCAATACGTTTGAATACCAAATTTAGTGTAGGTATATATATATTTTGTGAATTATGATGCCATGTATTACTGAGGTTTCTCTGAAAAGATAAATTTTTCAGAACTTATAGTTAATGCTCATTTTTTAATATAAACATCAACAGTTCTCTACTCTACTACCATCTAGTGTAAGCTTAAGTAATTAATGATTACAAAGTGATAATGATAGTTCATTTCCATCCTGAGACTGGTTTCTAGATTTTATCTTTAGAGATAAGGACTCTGGTATTTAAATCTGGAACCAGTGGAGTTATGTGGCGTGCAATGCTCTTTAACTCCCATTTTATTATCAAATTAAAAATCTGAATTTTAAAATGACCTTTATGTTTAAAACCCAAGCCAAATTGTTTATATACTTATATAGCTCTGATTTCCACCAATATTTAATATATTTTAGTAACTTAGTTTTTCTCTAACTATAAGTTGTTGTTGTTTATTTTGTGGTAATATGCTAAACAATTAAGAAATATTGTGTTAGTACTGCCTATTTTTAAGACTATAAGTAAAAAGAATATCAATGCATTTGAATATATATATATATTCATATGTTTAATAGCAAGTTATTTTATGAATGTAAATTTTGTTAAGTGTGTATGTATATATAATACCTAAAGGGTAATACATTCTATTCTGAATATATGTACTATAAGAATAATTTTCAAATTAGAATTTCTAGTCATATTAACAAATTTCTGACATCTCATAACCATAATCATATTCTAATTCAACAGTCAGATTAATAATATGGACCACTTTTAAGCCACTTCTATGATTATATGATAGTAAATGAATCATTGGTATTCAAAAGAGTGAAATGTTATAATAGAGTAATGTTCATAAAGACTCAAACAAACTCAGTTTCAAATAATAGTTTAAGATATAAATTCTAATAATTTTAATAACCTCATAAAAACAGCTCTTAAATGCCTTTAACTCAAAATGTGAAAGCAAATACTGTTAAGCTATAATATTCAGAAAGAATCTGATCTTTGGAAAATTGATCAATATTAGTGAATGGACCTAATTCTGGAGTGAAAGAAATTGCAATGTCCTAAAACCAAATGACCCAATTGGTGCTAAAGAAAAGCTTCTAGAATTATGTTTATTTTTATCTAATATTTTTCCTTTGGTTTCATGTTTGATGCTTAATCATGCCATCTACTGAACATAATATATAATAATATTAGTGTTATCTAGCTATTATTATTTTATAACAAACGTTCCATACCGGTGTGATCATGTGTTGGCTTAGTGGTTTATTATTATTCTGGAGATTAAATATAAAAAAAAAATCATAAAAGTTTTTACTTATTGGCAGATGATTAGATTATCTGAAAATACGGAAATCTATTGGAAAGTTAGTTGAACATATTAAGGGACTTTTAAGATTGCAATTTTACTTATATATAAATAAACTAAAAAATAGCATAAAATTAAAATGAATACCTTACATGTGTTTGCATACATTTAAAACAAAATAGATATATTAAACTTTAATTATCCTGAACGAAAAGTTTATTTCATAAAATTTTAGAAGTAATAAAAAAAAGTGTTTAGTGTTTTTGTATATATATTGTAACGGACCGTAAAATGTACCGGGTGTCTACAGGGTAAGATATTTAATTAATTGATGCCCCAAATGTTTGGGTTGCCAAAATATGTAACGGACTGTAAAACCTTTTAGGATAGTACATCCAGAGCCTTCTCAACTTACAGGTCCTATTACTACTCGGGGTTCTAACTCAGTGTAGACATTTGCATTTAACTCTGCTCAAGGATGGAATTAAATAGGATGGTAATAATGTGACCTCTATATAGATCCTTAATGGCTATTGCTAATAATAAATTAAAAATCTGTATGCATGTATAATAGCTATTCTGGTGAGTGAAGTATGAATGATGATTGACAATCTAGAGACCAGAGAAACAAAGGTTTTAACTTCAAACAATAATATTTATTGACAGATCATGCTTATAGTTATAATATTTATAAATCAACAGAATATATACATGATTATTATAAAACATTAATTTATCTCTACAACAATAAGACTAGCTGTAATTCAAATATTAAAATATGGGTTGAAATAAGAATTATAAAATTTAGTGCATAATTTACAATAATGTATTAATTATTTTGAATATAAAATTATATTACTAATGTACGATTATCATTCTGTTTATGTCATCTAAATGTACCTCAAGGTTATGTCCATGAATTGCTAATTTGTGTTTTGTATAGTTAAGAAAATATTATATATATTTACTTATTAATTAGTTTGATTCTAATGTCTTAATTATCTAATAAATGTAAATATTTAAAATCTTACCTTTTGTTTCAGTCATTGTCCAGTTTTAAACCTTCCATTATGATAATATTTTATTTACAAACATATATAATATATTGATGTATAGTTTGAGTTGTGCACCTCTCTCACCCTATAAAAATCTAAACAAATGGGTTCTTTTGTTTTTTTTAAAAAAAAAATGTTTGCTACACTTGAATATAAGAGTGAGAAAAATTCACAACCCAACTCTCAGTATACATTTAAAAAAAAAAAAAAATATTTGAAACATAAAATATAATGAAATTTTGGAATTCCTTAAAACAATAGCACATTAAATTTTTAAGAGCAGCTTCTGTATTCTTAGCAGATAATGTCTTTCTTTCCTTCATGTATATTAAATCATGTTGACGTTCTAAGCATTACAATTCCCATGACGAAATTGAATTCCTCGGCGTTTGATTTTAAAGCCATGCATTTCCATTCCATAACAAGATTTTTCCACGTTGATTTAAACAATATATATATACCAATAAATACGATCCTCCATCACACGTCAATGACACCAAGAGGATAGAAAAATCCCCTGACACTCAATTAGCAAAAGTGCATTTTTAGATTTTATTTACACAATATAAATTATTAAATATGAATCCTTTTTTTAAAGCTTACGTTATATTATAAGGCGAACGCTATTTCTATGCAGTTTTATTTATATATGTATGAAACGTATGATAAAGATTTTACTTTTAAAATAATGTTAATAAAGTTCTATTTCATCATTAGTTGATTTTATTTTATCCCAGAAACATTTGATAGCAATTATATTTTTTAACAATGTTAAATAACTATGATGCTCTTAGCATTTATTTGAACGAACGAAAGTTCATCGATTAAATAATGTTTTTTTTCCCTTTTAAAACATTTTACACTTATCAATAATAAAATTCCAAATATTAAATAGTTTAATATTAATAAAGAATGGAAATCCTAATAACTAATATACTAATTAAAATATTCTTTACAACTTTACTTTCATGCACTTCAGTTGAACAAGAAAAACCAACAACTAAAAAAAATCTGTTGCTTAGATATTTTTCCACGTTCCCAAAATCAACAAAGGTTTACTCTTTTTTTTCTCTTTTAAACAAAAGAAACGTGGTTACTAGAATTTAATGTTAAATATTCTTTTTTTTATTTTGTCACGTCATGATTTAAAATCTACATTCATGTATATATATGTGTATATGTATATATTTTATTTTACATTTAATAAAAAAATAAATGTGTTCATTCCTTCATGAATATATGGTTATGTTTGAGTGTATATATATATATGTGTATATGTCTCCAAATATCTAAAAAAAAAAAATTAGGTTTTAAAAATTGGCTGCTTATTTAATCTTTATACATTTTTATCCTAAAACATCAGTTACTTATTATTATATATATATTTAATTGTACACAGACAAAAATAAAGCATGTTGTAGAACCAACTTATAACCTCTTTATTGCTGAATATATATATATTTTCAAATAAAGTAAAGATATAGAACTGCATGGAATCAGTTAGATATCCATTTGGAAACAAAAAGATCAGTACATCAAAATTGTAGATTACTACACATTTAATTTTTTTTTTTAAAGAAAGTATTAATATGGTTTACAGTTAAATGTATGTATTATTCCAGAGTGAAGGAATTAACAAGAAGAGATTCACATTTAACCACTTATAACCTAAGTTTGACAATGTAATTGTGCAAGGCATAGACAGTGAGATGTGTAAATGTCTTTTGTGTGTATTAGATAGTATTTAATTGTAGTAGTATATTTATTAATGACTTAATTAAACTTTTTTTCATAAACATTAATGTATCTAAAATTTTGCAATTGCAAGTAATTTTAAATTGATTGGAGGTTTTTGGGTTGTTTGAAAATCTTAGTTGCAAAATATGTATTAGTACAAAAAACTATGCTGCTATTTAATGTGGTTACATGTGTCCAAATCTTTAGCATATCTAATGTCAATTTGTTTGCTATTTAAAATACATTTTTTCTATTTTTTGTATTGAGGATCACATCATTTTGTCATGTATATGTTTTACTCAATTTATTATATATATATATATATAAAACCAAAACTGTCTAACACTATACTAGCAAAAATAAAAATGCAAAACCATAAAACAATACAGTACTAGATTAAATTCAAAATTTTACCAAAATTCTTACACAACCATGGTTTCATCTACTACAAATAGACCTTCTCAAGTGAAAATCAACCTAAAGGAAAACATATATATATATATATGTTTTCCTTTAGGTTGATTTTCACTTGAGAAGGTCTATTTGTAGTAGATGAAACCATGGTTGTGTAAGAATTTTGGTAAAATTTTGAATTTAATCTAGTACTGTATTGTTTTATGGTTTTGCATATATATATATATATATATATATATATATATATATATATATATATATATATATATATATATATATATATATATATATATATATGTTATAATGATCAGACAACATGGAATGTGAGTTATAATATAACTGAAACAATATTGGAGACACAATGTTTCAAAATAGAGTTAACTTACCACATGTTTAGCAACAATTTAGTTTCATTTGATTATCATCACCAGGTATTTTAAAACCTGGAGGATGATAGATAGTGAGTTTAAATGCTAATCTCCTATAAAATGTAATCCTTTATTTTGTTTTTAGGTATTGTTCTTCATAAAATAAATGCAATAATGTTGTCAGAATTATCTCTATACATCTTTCATTTCCTCAGATTCTTTTTCATTTCTTCTTTTCCATTTCCATTTCAAAACCATTATATTTAGTGAATTATTTTTTGAATAAGTCATGAAATTATGAACATCTTAGATCTACACATTAAATAAAAACCCTACTAAGATATTCATACCAAAAGATATTAGTTTCATAAATATAACAACACATTTATTATCTATAAGCTACTAAAAATTCTATCAAGCACCTAATGTTTAATAGATTTCCTTTTGAGGTGTATACAAAGATCTATTAATTCCAGGAGTATTTATATTTTTGTATTAGTTTACTAATAAAGATTTTTGAATTCACAGTGTACACTATTTGTTCATGACATTAAAATTTTAAATGATGTTGATTTTTCAGATTGTTGTGCTTCCATAATAGATCTTTTTTTTAATAACTTACTTGTAAAATCTAATTATCTTTAAATGTATTTATCTAAATACTTAAGTGTTATCTTATAAGAAATTAACCAATTACAATATAATAAATGCCTAATTACCCTTTACTATCACTATAATTTTTTTTCAAATGTCATAGCATCAGCCCGGGAAGCAAACCCGCAACAACCGTCTGCAACCAACTGCTTGCTTGCAAGGTGGCTGCATTGACCTCTCAGCTAACAATGCTTGACATATAATTATTTTTTGATTCTAAAGTAACACTTAAAATTATATTGTATTCTATAATACATAAAGATTAATATTCCAACACAGTTTACTAGGTAAATGAAATACTCTTAACCCAAAGCACAAAAATGTTTTTTAAAAAAAAACATCGGTTCATTTTTTCTCTTTACCTCAATTTACGTATAGAGGCTAATAAAATATACATTTATTAAAGTATATAAATTGAGCTAAAGAGAAAACGAAGGCCAATATTTTAAAAAAAAAAAAAAATTATCTTATGCTTTGAACTGAGCATTTCATTTACTTAATAGATCAATATTGGACTATTAATCTCAATGTATTATATATATATAACTTTAAATAATCCATATAAAAAGACATCTTCAGGAGTGTTAAGAAATTTTGTGAAGATGGACAGTTTCATCAGGCTGATCAACAACTGTTTATTATGCTAAGTGGCTATAATGTAGATGTCATGATTGCATAGGATCCAATAATAATATTTAGCTAAACCTAATATACAAAGCAGAACAAATTAAAGAAATTGTGCTAGGCGGTTTTCTATCTTGTATAAGAGAGTTATTATATAAAAGAATAAAATAACTATATATAACATAGATGTATATATAGCTTTTATAAATACACTAAGATTATTTGTAATAACCAATGAAAAAACACACATCCACCTCTTTTTATAGAACTAAAATTAAAGTAATAGTACATTTTAAAATTATTCACTGCTATTATAGATCTCAACATACATATGCTTTCTTAGAACATGTATTTTCACAAACTATCACGTTGAATTGTTTTAAACTCTAGAATAATTTAATGGATGTGAATTTTAGATAGTAATGCTGATTAGTAATATACAAAATATACTATAATTATACAAAATATACTATAAAGAATAATGTATATACATTCAAAAATCATATTATACAGTAAGAAGATAAAACAATCTTTTTATAATTATGACAAAAATATATCTATTCAAGAGACCCTCATAGAAAAACAATGTAAGGTGAGACATTAATCCCCAGTTTTGCAATGTAAAGAGGATATTACGTTCCACTTTTTCAATTGTCTGGGCTTTGTGAATTTCAAATGTTTTTTTATCCTCGATTTACTATTAGCTAAAAATAGTTCGATGTACATTTATTGCCCAATATTAAATGGTCGTCTGCATTAGTTATGGGTTAACTTTCTAAAAAAAAAATTTTAAGCATGATTGAAATCTGAAAAATTTTCAAACTTTAACTAGCCAGACTCGAACTCAGATCAAAAACATGATAGGCAAAGCCTATTTATGTATACGTATTTTAAAAGTAATATATATATATATATATAAAGTTGAATATACTTATTTATCTTCAATCTAAAAATGAAGGTTTTTTTTCTTTTACTCCATTCTAACTTGAAGCCCTTATTTTATTTTTTAACAGTCAAAATGCAAGAATTACTGTTACCATGGTAACCAACAATAGCAGAAAATTATATTTGATTACGAATAAGAAACCACTAAATTTCAACTGCCAATCAAAACTTTTTTCTTTTAAAATAAAAAAAGAATCTATATCTCCTGAGAAGGTTTCAGACCAGTAATTTCTTCTCTCATTTTCTTATTCTACTTTAAAAAAGATTGTTCAATTAAAAAAATGAAAAAATTTACAAAGATAATTTTTCAAACTTTTTTTTTGATACAATTTTTTTTTAAACGATTGATATATAAATATAATAGTGTTGTCTTATGGCTACTTTCAGCTACCACTATGAAGATTAATGTTGCGGCGTCTATTACTAAATCAACTATCTTTAAACAGGTTTTAACCTGTGTTCAATGCGCTTTAAAATTCGTAATAATCAAGCATATTTTGCCGATAGAGGGACCTGGATTATTATGAATTTTAAAGCGCATTGAACACAGGTTAAAGCCTGTTTAAAGGATTTACATATGCTTTCTGTGGGTTCAATAAATTAATTACTACTCTAAAACAACTATCATACGTGCAATATTATTGGTAATATTTGAAGCTAGAAAAATGATAGTCCCTTATGAAGAAAGACATCAAAATCTCTGAAATATGTCAGTAAAAATCATCGAATTGCCCAACAGATTATAAATAATATTTTAATAAGATGATTGCAAAAACTTTTAGCTTGTATGTAATATCATCTTTTATATATTTATATCTCAAACATTTTTTATTAAGGTTGTGTAAATTAAAGCATTATCATTTTGACAGTATTGACAAGATGATCATCAATGTTTTTCAAAGGCCTCTAAAATATTAGATAATTTGAATCTATGATATCTCTATGAAGAAGAGATGATAAATAAAAACTAAAAATAATCAAATATTCAGTTGCTCTGGAGGTTATGTGATGTTTGAAAACTAAAAGGTACATCTTGAGCTTTGTTCAAAAAATCTTCAGTTTTTGTGTCTATTTGCATCACAATTCATGTGTGTTGAGATCAACAGCATTTATAGAGTTGATTAAAAAACTTTAGCATTGAATCCATTTGTGCCAAACGTTGTGATGTTTGAGTACTAAAAGCGATGTTGTTAGGGTTTGATTCAAGGATCTTTAGCTTTTGAATCCATTTGCTTACGAGATCATGTGATAGCTAGCCATGATTAAGTTGAGCTCTGATCTAGGAATCTTCAGCTTTTGCATCTGTTGCTTTGTAATATAGCATTAATTATGTTAATTATGAATACTTCATTCAACTATAATACTTGACAGTAGAAAGTCAGTGGTATAAGTTTTCTTTTGGTTGTCATCAGACTAAAATTATTCAGTGGTTTTAAAAATAATAAATAATAATTAGTTTGATTATATGATAGATTTTTCATTATCCAACATCTAATTTTTATGTATATAACTGGAACTGTTTCTAAATCATAAATAGATACTATGAATATTATCTCACTCCCACAATACACTTCATGCAAAATAATAAATTTATCTGGTAGACATTGGAGTGATTACATATATACTAACTTCACCATAATTTGTTCTGCCATAGAATCATGTTTTTTTGGATTATAATATTTTACCTAATTGTGACGACTATAATTAGTTTCAGTGAATTTTATTCTTCATTTTTTACTGAATATTTTCTTTAAGATAGTCAAACTTGAAGCATTCAACAATTTATTAGTTTTGATTGTGGATTCTATTTGAGTACTAGTTAATAAATCTATAATTTTATAGGCCTAAAAAAACAATATGTATTCTGGTCACATGCTTTTTATAGCTTATTTACATATTTATCTATAGAATAAAAAATATTTTACAAGTAGATATTTTCATAATGCCCAATGAAAGATGCAATATATTTTGTCTAACCCCTGTAACATAGACCTCTGCACTTCAGCATATCTTGTTCATAATCTAAATTCAAGTTTAGAATAATACATTTTTAAAGCAGATAAAAAATGTATTATGTGTTCTTAGTATTTTTTCCAGATAATCAGTGTAAAGCCAATCTAGCTAGCCATTCAACATGTATCTGCAAATGTATAATCATAGTGAATTTTACTCACACTAAAATTTGTAAGATATGGATTACTAAACCTTTTCACTTGCAAGTCCACAATCAGACCACTGTATTAAATATGTACAACAGTAGCTTCTTTAGGTTGGTCATTGGGGAATATGCCTGGACACTGCTAGTGGGGCTCTTCTCCGAACTACCTTATTTTAATCAACAATACAATATATATATATATATGTTAAGAATTTTATTAACAATTCCGACAATAACTGCTGAGTCCGAACATATTTTGTCAGAACTTAAAATAATAAAAAAACTATTTAAGATCCACAATGACACACGAAAAACTATCCAACGTAACGTTGCTTTCCATAGAAAATATATTGTGGGAAGACTTAAATTTAAGTGAGATAATAGATAAAATTGTTGAAATTAAAGCAAGGAAAATAAAGTTATATTAATTTTTTTTCTTTCATAGTAATATTAATATTCTATAAGTTAAGTATTACTATTTATATAAGAATAAATGTATATGCTCCTTTCTTGTATTAAAAATTAAAGATTTCATTTATTTATTCACTTTTTTTATTTACTGGGGACCCACTTCATATTTGTGCCCGGAGCCTCAATGTCCAATGGTTGGCGCTGATGCACAATAAGCTATTGTTAGCCAGAAATAAAAACAAATAATAATAAATAAAAAAACAAGTAATAAAAACAAGTAATAAAAAAATTTGGGCCTTAAAATCCGAAGAAAAAAAAAGTTGCAAAATATTTAGAGATATATTTCGTGATATTTCAAAATCTAGATCTTGTAACGTTTTCCCTCAACTCGTTACCAAACCAAGTAATAAAAACAATTAATACTATAATACTTATACTTACAATTTTTAGGCATTGAGATTAAGAAGTATAAAGTAATCTACTATACTAAAACCGTTTTATAAGACCTTTTATAAGTTTGACGGATTTAAATAACGTTTAAAAAATGATGATAATGGATACATTTAAAATAGTTTAATTAAATACACACTTATTTGACCAAATAAATGTGTATTTGCGTGTTAGCATTTGCTTTTTTAATTAATTAGTAAATGTTGATTATCTGTCATATACAGGGTCTTCTTTGTTTTAATATTAGATAATTAAATTAGAAAAAACCTGCTTTAGGCTTATTGACATTACATACGCAATGTGAGTCGTCTTTGAAAACTTTATGCAAGCTATATTCTTCTTATCTTTAAATAAATAAATAAACAGTATTTCCTTGCAGGAAAATGGACTACTACATTTATGTCAATGAAAAAAAGTCAGTGAATTTGATAAATAATGAAATAAGTAAAATATGAATCTAAAAAAGATATTTATTTGTTAATATAATGCAACTACATAGGTACTTATTAGGTACATTATAGTTATAATTTATAATAGTATAAATTAAAGTATTCAATTATGCTATATTAGTTAATTATTTAACTGTAGAATAGGATGGAACAATAGTAAACGCTCTATTATTTGTGGTCAAACATCAAATGACCTACCAAGCAACTAATCTTTCAATTATATATATATATGTTATCCGAAAGGTATGAAAGCCAGCATTGTATAGAATGCCTAGAAATTTTATACAATGCCAAAAATGAAATGTTCATGTATAAAATGCTTACATTTTCACACATTTCCTAAGCACTCTATAAAATGACTAAAGGAAAATCAGCAAAGTATAAAATACTCCCAGAAAAACATTTGATATCACAAATACAAAAAATTACACACATTTAACACATAATTAATAAACTCAGTGAATGAAAGTGTTAGTAAATCTTATGTGTACATCTTACAGTTAGTTAATGAAGACTAGAAAGATAATTAATTAGAAATACCTTACATTCTTGAAGATTTATACAATTTTAATATCTTTCACTCTTGGCACTTTATTTCTAAAATAATAGTATAAAAAATACCATTATTTTCTTTTTGTTTTATTTGATCTTTATATAAAACTCAGCATTTTACTACCATCATCACGTGATAATTTATTATTATGACTTTTCAACAGAGAGCTTGTCAGTAAGAAATAATATTGCCATACTTGAAATTTAAAAAGTGAAACTCCGTTATAACATCAAAAATTCAATATATAGATAAACATTTATAATTTAATCTCAAAAAATAAAAATAAAACATTTTTGACAGCAACTTTTATTCTACTATTTTACAGTATGAGTTAAATTTGAAAATCCCAACTTATATTTTATATTTCTTACATTTTTCCATGGATCTTTTCAATAAAGCCTATTTAATACTTTGCCAAAGATATTTTTACAATATCTAAGGAAAATATATAAAAAATTAAAATAAAAAAGAAATTTCATACTATGCCCAAAAACATCAAGTAATGTATAATATGTCTAGGCATTCTTGCCAGTAACATATATATTCAATGACATCAATAAATTTGAGATAGTGCTTTATCAAATTCTCTGAAAAGCATATACATATTTTCCTTGTTGTATATTTGCACTTTTTAAATCACTATTAGATAAAAATCGCTGGAAGTTTAACATCTCACCATTGTTCTCTCTGGAAGCAGAAACATATTTCCTTTTATCTACAGAATGCAAGTTACGGAGCACACAAGTTTTTGACAGTAACTTCTTTGATTATAATAATCAATATTAGACACTAAACATGTGCCTCTGTAATTGAGATTACTATTACATAGAACTATGCTGTTAGCTAATAGATAAAACACAATTACTATCTTATTTAAACATTTATTTATTAATTCTATGAACAATGTGATAGGAGAGTTGCATAACATAAAGATTATGATATCGAGTTGGCATACCACACTGTGAACCTTGGAATTTTTTTAGATCACAAGTAGGCTTAAGGTTTTTTTTTCAGTAAACACTCATATCCAACTTGACTAGTCATGTATTACTTACAGGTAAATAAATATATATTTATTATTACTCAAAGAAGAGAGTCCTGAGTTAATAAAGATTGGTCATATGGATGATAATGCATTTATTGTAAAATAAAAAATATAATTGTAATATTATGCCCAATGATAGCAAAGATATGAATATTTATGAATGTTGCCCCAATAGCCTGATATGTACTTGATAAGTATTACAGTTCCACTAATAGATCTAAAATCTCAAACCATGTCTTATAACAGTTACTATAAAAGATTCATTCAGTATTTAAATTAGAAGGTTTAAGTTAACTTCAAAATTTAATACCAACAAGCCCAAAATAAATTAGCAATTAATTAATTTATGTTTATTAATTTATACCTCTTCATCTGAACTCAAAATCAATGAGTGCTTTAGAATTAAATACATATCTATTAAAATATAAGAAGGGCCTCATAATAGAGAAGTTAGTATAACTGACCATGACATAGTAACAGAATTTAGTATGCAGATTTGGATTTCTTTTCAGATTTTAAATGAGGAAACAGTTTAAACTTTGTGGCTAATTGTTCTAAAGAGCAAAATATAAAATGCACTAACACATACAAGCACACAAAGCCACTCATCACTCCTAATCAATTTCTTGTCTATTTACAAAATGCTATGAATATGAGGGCTCTGACCCTTGAAACCACTTAGCCATGTAAATAAATATATATATACATTTCTTTATTTGTCTTCAGCTTTGTGTGCTTGTGCATGTTAGCGCATTTTATATTTTGCGCTTTCAGATTTTAACTATACTTAAAATATATTGTATAAACAGCTAATCTTGATTGAAATACAAAATCCATCAATAAATTGATATCTAATTATTCTTAGCAAAAGAGTTAAAAAAGAATGTAAATTGTAAAATCACAGTTCTAATGTTTGCTTTTTTGCTTGTTACTTATCACTGGAAAATTGCTGGATAAACACAATGGGCTGTATTAGAGATATATAGTCAGTCAAATTTAAGATAAGACAATTTTAAATAGTTAAGAATAGAGCAAAACTCTTTTTTCAGAATGAATCAAACATCTATTAACAAATATTGAAGATTACTATTTAGTCAATGTTAATTTTTATAGTGTGGTTTTTCTTTTTCTTTGTGGTTTTATGAATAACTTTATACTAACACATTAATATTGTCAACAAGCATTATCTGAAATGGAATTGATTATGATAACCAATTTGTTTGGAAAATCTTATGTATTTGAAAAAAAAAAAAAATTCCCATTGGATTTTGATTTGCAGTTAGGGAGCATGAATGCTGGATGTGCTAATCATTACATATCACTTCACAAACCAATGTTCTAATAATAATCTTGCATTGTTAGCTGAGAGGTATTGCAGCCGCCATGCAAGCAAGTAGTTGGTTGCATACGGTTGTGGGTTTGCATCCTGGCCAATGCTATGACATATGGAAAAGAAAAATGTTCTAATAATACTGGTAGATAATGATGAATATAATCTTCTTGAATGTCTGCAAGCAAGAAATGCTTCATGGGTATATAGCATCTATCTAGAGTATTTAAAAATTTAGGACATAAAGTCTAAATATAGCTGGCCAAACTATACAGCAATATTAATAGTGCAGAATTTATTCCAAACATTTGGCATTAAATCAAAGCTATAATAATTTTAGATCAAATAAAAAGCTCTAAAAATTATTGAATGGTATCTTTATTAAATGCTTACTCAATCTACTTTAAAGTATCTTATTAGATCTACATACCTATACAGAAAACTGAATTTATAACATGAAAAAGTTGCTATATACAAGTTTTATCTTTTTTCTTCCCATGTGTCATAGCATCAGCTGGGAAGTGAACCCACTAACCTGGGACAACTGCTTGTAAAGCAACTGTCACTGACCTCTTAACCACCAATGCTTGACAAGCTTTATTTTTAATAATACCCTAAAATAGGCTTTCAAAATAAATTAAGACTTATGCTTACTTTACTGTTTAACCTCATTTTATAATTTTGTTGAAAAATAAGTTTTCTGAAAGTGTATAAAATCTTTAACTGCAATAAATCCATTCTTTATTTGATAAAATGCTCCCTAATATAAAAAATTAATTGATACTAAGTGATAAACATGGTTAAACATAAAATTTTACAAAGGGTTCAGTTCAATCACCTATTTGAATTATTATATTCGTCAGCAATCTTCCATCTACCATATTGTTATATAACAAATAGAATAGAACATTGATACTGGAAAGGTATTATTAGGATGACCTTTTTTAAATATTTATCAAGCCAATTTATGATTTAAAATAACAATCAAGATTTAAATTCTAATATTATTAATAAAACCATATATAAATTATAGCTGTTAAATATATAATGCTGAGAAAATTTTATAAAAAATACATCTCCAATAGGCAAATAATAAAATATATTCTCAACACTTCATATGTAATAAACATTATTTGTTTATAAGTTTATTAAAGTGATTAGATATTAAATCTTAAACTTTGTTTGAAACTTTAGGTGGGCATGAGATTACTTTAATTATATGCTCCTAAAATTATCTAAGTTTATTCCACATATATCTGACAATTGATGGTATCTTCTTTTTATAGAATGCATTGGAGATACACCATATTTGGGAGTACCAAAATTATACATATATACAGAAAGAGTTATAAGTCCAGTTTTTGGGAGAGGAGGAGGGGGGTAATATAGTTTTATATCCTTTAAGAAGATACCATTACATTGGTTGGCATCATTTATTTGCTATTCTTCCAGTACAGAATGTATTTTTAGATAATGAAGATTATAGCTGCAAGGAGAACTTGAATTTACTAAAGGTGTAATATAGCAGAGAGAAAACAACAATACATAGACTGATTGCAAACCAGATTAAATAAATATATCTTTAATATAATATATAAAATTAAAAGCGTATGAAGCACTTGAAAGAGAAGCTATACAGAGAGCAAAAAATATTTATCAAGAGAGAAGTTTAAAATTCCTAATACTTTAATATAACTAAAATAACTAATATGCATCGTTATACTCAATAAATTATTTTTAAAAGGTATATAACAATATGCTTTTTATTTTAATTTAATATGAAGCAGTGACAAGCCCTTTTTATATGTTGCCATTTATATACCTTCTTTAATCACTTTATCATGCAATCAAATAAAATATATTTCATAATAGGTATTATATGGATATATACTAATCAATGTGTAAAGGAATGAGTGAAGATAAATTAAGATGCCATTTGTTAGTGTTTTGGTATAACATTCAAATATAGTATAGATTTTTCAAATGAATTCTTTTTCTAGTGTTGTGCATCACTTTTTCTTTACTGCTAATATTTATTTTTGAGTTTTTTTACTTCTTCCATATTCTATGTCTTGTGACATGTACTATATTGTTGACAAGTCACTTATTTTTTAAACTCATAATTTAACAGTCATAAGAGTTTTTATGCATTAAAAAGCTTAACTGAATCTTCTTCATACTTTTTTCAGGACCTTTTTTGCTTGTAGAAAGATAGAAAGTCTAAAAGGAGTGCCTTGGTGATAGTATTCATATGTTTATTAATTACTTTGGTAAATATTATAATTTCAGATCTAATAGAAAATTATAATAACACCTGCAATTATACCTGCTGCAACTGTAGTTTCACACAGAGGCAAAATTCTCCATAGAGTAGTGCCACTCAGAGTAGGCATAAAGAATGATGATCACGTGATGTTTAGTGATTTAACTTTAGTTTCAATTTACAAATGCTACAGAGTTATTCTCTTTTTTAAAAACTCCCATTTTTTTTCCAGTTTTCTGATCTGCAACATTAGTATATGCATATTTTAGATATAATTGTCTTTGTTCTTAAACTTATGTTTGTATGAGCTTTTAATTTTCTTCTTAAGTTTAGCTAATAAATGGATATTAGATAGTAAGACTATTTTATACATATTTCAAAGATGTAGTTCCAAATTATAATAATAAATTTATAAGTAAATTACATCTACTAAATATGTAACATTGGGGGTATAAATTTATTCATAATGCAATTAAAACTGAATATATTATTTCAAAAATTTCCTAGTGCAATTCTTGAAGATTCAATTTTAGAACAAACTTGCAAACAAACCAATTTTCTCATACCAATGCCAATCTATTATTTAATAATAGACTTAACTGTTTTGTAGATAAGTTTATAATGTCAGCATCACATATTTAATAGCTGTAACACATTTATGAGTTTATTAAAAAATGTGTATCTAAATATCTAAGCAAATGAGTTGACTAGGATTTAAAAGCTTAGAGTTCTTTGAATTTTAAGCTATCATCTTGAATAGTATAAAGAAATCAAAGATGGCAGATGCACAAGTGCACTAGAATCAGCTTTGAATCCTAAGTCTTCATTGTCAAAGGCAAAAAGCATCTAGAAATATAGATAATATAGTACTACCATCTAGTATTCCATAATTATGCAGCTTACATAGATGATTTTTGATTTGGGTGACTCTTGGAAGCACAAGTTAGAAATAGTAAGTCAAGAATTTGTTTGAAGGTTTGTAATGATGGTATATTATAAGATGTGATATGTTGGACTATTTCTATCATTTATGAGTGAATGTTGAATGTAAAGAAATTTTGTTTAAATTTTATTTAAACTTTCCAAATACAAGCAACTTGTTAGTAATAACACACAAATAAACAATACAGGTTAGTAATTACACAACGTTTCAAGTAGTATTATTATCAACTCTTCTTCAGGTGTTGTTGGACTATATGCACAGTGGCAATTTTCACCTAGAAGTTGGCTTAGAAGTTGAACTCGCACCTTTAGATTTTTGAATATCGAATTAAGGCAAACTGAGCTATTCTGTCAAAGGCAAATTTGATATATTTATATATGAGGGTTGGTTCAAATCCTCCGGAGTTCTTTAATTTTTTTTCAACATTCACTCATAAATGATGGAAATAGTGCAACATATGACGTCTTAGTAAGCCAAGAAAGTCATATGATGTTTTGTTGAATTTTGAATTTGTAAAATATATATGGTTTGCATCAAAAAAAATTAAAGCAAAGCTTATTTTTTCATTTTACATTTTTCAAATGGGTTCTTAATTATGAATCATCATAATCAGCAGTAACCATTTCAATAAATAATAATGATGATGATGATGATATACTAAAAACGATTTTTTCTAATAATTATATTTTGTCAATACTGGTTGCCTATTAAATCGCCAAAAAAGAGAAGAGAGAGAGAGAGAGAAAAAATATATTTAATGTATGTTAACAAATATCGTAAGATTCACTGTTTAATAATATAATCATCGTATAGTTTTCAGCAATAAAATATTCATTTTTAATGTAAATATACAACAAACTGATTCTTAGCAAATCTTTTTATTTACAGATCTTTTGTATATGTCCTGAGTATATGACCTATATGGTAATGATTCATTCTCAGTCTGCGTTGTTATGATAAATATAATCATCATTCAATATATTTTCAATTTTTGAAAACCTAAGTTTTCATTAGTAAAACTATTTTTAGGTTCTGTGACCATATTGATAACCAATATTTTTCCAATAATTCTGCAATTGAAACACTTTTTTATTCTATATTATTATCTATAAAATATCAAAAATCATTCAAATCAGTCAAATTGGAAGAAAGACCTTAGGGGTTCAATGTTAATGATAAGACATTTACTGTCTTTATTACTTACCATATATGTATAAAAAAATCTGAAAAATATATGAGGAATCTTTTCCACCATCGAACAGCAAAGAATTAATGAGCTATTGGTGAAAGTTGAAAAAGAAATTAAGGTCACACACAACATCCATCATAAAAGACTTTTGGAGGAAAGAATTAGGTGAGAGGTAAATCCTTGTTGTTGAAGGATCTTGTACAACAGTAGTGCATGTACGTAATCAATGATTTGGTATCCAGATTATATAAAGGTGATTTTTTTCCCAATTGAATTGGATTTTTTTAAGTATCTGGGCTAACACAACTAACCACTCTACATCAGTCAACAATTGAGTATTTATCTATGGGTATTTACATAATCATAGAAGAGGGTAATACAAACGTAGAAATTTTCTTAAATCCTCACTACCAACAACTAAATAATTTAGTGAGTACTGTCTTGTCATTGATTTATCATCTATGAAAGTTTGTTGTAGTCATTATTTACAAGTTGTTTAACTACTTTTATATTACAGATTCTTTTAAAATGTTTCATTTTATATAAATATAGTTGCAATATATCTATAATTGCAAACAAGAATTTGCTTTTTTATCAATTTAATATTCATATGCAGGTAAGCTGAAAAATCATAGGGCTTAATTGGGTAATCTTCCATTGTTCTTTCAAATTTTTATGAAGTGTTTTATAATATATTAAAGGCACTACCAATATCATATATTTGTAAAAAATCTTAAAAATCTTAAATGCAACCTTAATACATTTTAGCTCTGCCTTGACAATAGCAATCAAAATATGTTAATCTGTAAATAGTACACATGTTTATCAGTTGTTTAGAGGATGATTGAAAAATTAGACAATCCATGAAATGATATTCTAGCCATACATATTGATGGAAATTTTCAAAAAAATACTAGATTCCTTGTTATTAAAATATTGGAAAGATTTTAATAATACTTACAACTTTCCTTTTAATTTATTCCACAATATTTTAGTGGCTGCAACACTTTTTTGTTTTGTTATCTATTTTTTGATTCTGTTGAGAACTCTTAAAATAACTTCTCTCTCGAAACTGAACTCAGCAACCTAAATACTAAATAACTGCTGATTAATTTGATGGAACTTTTTATTTTACTCCTGCCTATCCAAGTCATCAAAAAGAGATAGGTAAAATGTTTAATGTTTTTAATTATATTTCTATAACCTTCTTTCTTCTTATGTTCTTTAATAAGCAATTTAATTGGATTTGTCTATCAATGACTTCACTTTTAAAATGACTGCTAATTGCCAAGGTAATTAATTGCTTGATAACCAGAATATTGAGTTTTAAATTAATTTTTTTTCTCCATGCTGTATTTCAGATTCACTTAGTTAGTATAAACAATATACTTAAATTATATTTATATATTGGACTATTTCCATCATCTAATATAAGTATTGAATGTCTTTAGAAAAATTTAACTTTATTTAAATATTTCATATACATTCAACTGTTAGTGCGTGGTATTAACAGTTGAATGTATTTAGAATATTTAAATAAAGTTAAATTTTTCAAAAGACATTCAATACTTATATTAGATGATGGAAATAGTTCAATATATAAATACAACTAAAATACCATCAGCACAAACCTTCAGAAAAATTTACTTAAATTATTCCCTAAAATTTATTTAAATAAATACTATTTTATTTCTTTTTGTTTTGCAACTATAGTATTGAATATTAATTTATGTCTAATAAATTTAGTAAAATACATTAAATTTTTAAATTAAATTTAATGAATATGCCATTAAAAAAACAATCTATCTATATAAAGCATTAATGATGATACGAAAATATATGTGTGTGCGCGTGTTTTTGTGCATAATTCCTGCTTTTAAGAAACATTTATCTAACCAGATCTATAGCAGTGAACTTACATTAAAATGTATTATAATTAGACATGAATTTTAAGAACAGTATTAAAATGATGTTAGATTAACAGATTAAACTCATATGGATGTTTACAGCTGATTGTATGTTCAAGCTTTAGAATATGAATAAGAAAATTGTTCTATCGTTATGTAGTTTAGGATTTCAAACAAACTAAATGAATTGACGATAAGATTTGTTCTTAAAATACATATAGAGTGAGTGAGAGAAGATAGTCTGATATCTTTATGGTGGTGAATATTTACGATATAATATATTTTAACATGAGAACTATATTATTATAAATCTGGGATTTGATTGATTTTTTATTTATATATAATATTGTTAAGAATTATGAATCTGAATATTCATTTACAATTTAGATTATCTAGAACTATTTAATAAATGTGCAAATAATAATATTTCTGGTAATTCACTAGTTAGATAAAAAGTAGTCAGAGTGAGATTATATTCAAGTTTATGAAATGATTCTAAATAAACTATCTTGTAAATATTTATTACGGATAATCACATTCAGGGTTTATAATTCTTTAAAATATTATTATTAATACTGCATATATATCAGCCATTGTTTATTTATATGGTTATTAAATATAATAAACACCTCCATACTTCCTCCATTCTTTTTAAATTCACTTAAATAAAAATATAATAAAAGACAAATAACCCCCAAGATGCATTTCGGGTTGAACCAGCACTCATCAGCTGGGCCAACTGATGAGTTCTGGTTCAGCACGAAATGCATCTTGGGGGTCATTTGTCTTTTATTATATCTTTATTTAAATGAATTTAAAAAGAATGGGTAAGTATGGAGGTTTTTATTATATCTATAAAATATTACACATGGGAAAGAGAAAGGTTAACAACTCCGTGTATGTAAAATAAATAAAAAATCAGATATATTAATCTTAAACTGAAGTTTCAAGTTTTTATCTGTGCTAGAGATAATCTCTAGTTTCTATATTGATTAGTAATAGCCATTATTGTATTTATCTGAAATGGATGGCGTCAAAGTTGTGAGTGGAGGAAGTTTGACAATGGTAAATGAAAATGTAACAATGGTTATTAAAATTAAAAGAATATCATTATCATTTTTAACCATTAGCAATCCACTTCAAGAAGAAGGTAACTCTAAGTTTAATCCAACTTCTCTGATCTCTAGCTCTATCACCCTAGCACACTTCCTTAATTTATCCATATATCTCACATGTGGTCTCTTTCTCGGTCTTCTACAATCTCTTGGAATACGATTTAAGAGTTCAACTGTTCATCTATTATCATCTCTTCCAGCAATATATCCCATCCAACTCAACTTTAGTCGTCTTGCATTGGTGGTCGAGAGGTCAGCGCGACTGTCTTGCACTTGCAGGCAGTTGCCCGGGTTGCGGGTTCGCGTCCCGGCTGATGCTATGACACTTAAAAAAAAAAACTCCACTTTAGTCATTTAATTCTTTCAATGATATCAATAACATTTGTTTGTTCTCTTACCCATGTATTTCGTTTTCGATTTATTCTATGTATATGTGTGTGTGTATTACAAAGTAAACTAATCATCTGATATTAAACTGTAAATTAAGATCTAGCCACTGGCTATAAATAAAAATACCAACCTGCAATTTCATCCTTTACTTGGGAACAGTTTGTAATTTATTTTTATCTCTTATTAATTAATCTATTAGATTTATTACAAAAACAAAGTCGTGTTAGTAATTAATAAAAAATAGCTTTGATGATAGCAATAGAGTAATGGATCATGGATCGCTATTTCTGAAAATGGTCTAATCGTTGTCTGAAATATAATTGGACATTTTTTCTTTTGGTTTAATATCACTTATATATATATATAATTTAAATCTTTTTTTCTTCTAAATATTGTTCTTTTATTTTAATGATTAAGGCAAACAAATAAGATTAATATAAAATATTTACCATAAATTTTATATCAAAAATTCTGATTTAAAAGACTCGACTTCATAATGATATGGTAATTATCTTTCTCTCCTGTGGCAACGAAAATGGAAATCATTAAAATGTGTTCTCTCCTATAAATAGTCAAAAAAGATATATATTAATAAATTTTCGAAGTTTAACTACTTCCTTAGGAGAATTCTGAGATTAATTCATTTTCCTGAATAGCTGTGGGGAAAGCGCTGATAAATAATGTTCTTTTAAACTTAGACTAAAATTATTCACTAACTTTTATTATTATTATTATTAAACATCATTAAAAGTTATGAGTCTTTATTATTATCATTATTTTTTATTCTCTGAAAGGAAAAAAAAATCACCTGAAAAAAAAAATATATATATTATATTATAAACTAGCTAATTTAATTTATAAAAAAGAAATCTGCCCACTTTCTGCTATTTTCTTCGTTTTTATTATTGTTGTTAGCATTATGAGAACTATCAAATCGAGGCTAGTTTGCAGGAATCACATAAATGGCATTTCTCCGGAGCAAAATATATTTTTGGATTTTCAAATTCTTATTATCACATTTTTTAATTTAATGGTGAATTACGTCCATCTCTCTGCTGGTTGTTCTTATCTTCTTTTACAGCTAATCTTTTCAAGCATTATATACTTTTCTAACCATATCATCTTTCACAATAATAAGATAAATTTAATCTAATTATTCATACTTTAAGTGAAAATATAGGTCTAATCTGGTTGCAGACTTTATTAAATTAATTTTCATTCATTTTAATCAGAAAGTGATTCTATTAATTTCATTGATATAGTTTCGTTATCTTTTCTCACTCTTTTCAAATATTTATCCTTTTTTTTTCAATTCTCTTTCCATTGATATGATAACTAGATATTAACTTTGAGAATAATTAATCGACTATTTGACTAGAGTCGTAAATATTGATGGGGCGTTGTTTAATATATATATATATGATATTATTAGATCCAAAGATAAGTATTTTATTTAAATGGGATAAAACGATGAGGTAAACAAAACCGCCAATGAATAGCACATTCGTTTGATAATAGTAAACTGGAATAGATTAATAAATGGGAGAAATAAATGATTTCACAATTATGTAAGAAGTTTTCAGTTAGAATGTTTACCTTGGCTAACAGGTTTTTAGAAACGTTGCCTTATTATGCATAGAAACATTTAACGTTTTCTGAAAAATTAATATTTTGTATTACATCTCATGGAAATTTTGAAAATATAAAAAAATGATGGAAAAAAAGGATCCAATTTAGGAATCTCAAAGTGTACCGAACAATTGCATAAGAAATGGTCCATTAACCTTTCTTTTTCATTATTTTAGAAACAAAGTCAAAATAATTATTCTATCATAATATAAGACTATTTTATCTTTCAGTAGCATAATATTAATAATATTCTTTATTGTACTTAGTTTTAATATCTTACTTGATATATTATTTAATAGAATATATAGAATATCTCAGCATCAAAATTATTTTATTTTAGCTTAACATTTGAATTTAATGATCTTTTTGTGAAACTGCATAAATAAGACTATGAATTTTTTATACAGCACAGGCTTTTTCATACCTGCACTACTATATGTAATATATACGGATTTGAACTCAGACTTTCACACGACCCTCAACCATCCTTGCTATCTCATACCACTGATGCACTTGATCACGACATGTATGTGATCAAGTGTATCAGCGGTATGAGATAGCATGGATGGTTGAGGGTCGTATAAAAGTCTGAGTTCAAGCCCGTATAAAAAAGACTAGGATTTTTATGCCTTTAAAATACATTCTTATTGCCAACTTCAGCGTTGATAAAATGAAGATGTAAAACTATGTTACAAATAAAATGCTTATTGATGCATGTTTGGATGGTATCTTGAGTCACTCTAAAATTCTGAGGGTAAGAAATTTAATCGGTAAACTTATATTTGTAAAATATTTAGTTATTTAATTTATACTTATTCTTATCAATGAAAAAAAAGGGAGCACTCAAAATGTTGGTCATTTAATGGAAAGGATGTTGGAGCAGTTTTCTATACTAGCTTTTTCCTCTAACTAAAAATAATTCGTTTATCTATTTAGTAATCAGTAAAGGATAGTTACTCGGATTGATTATAAATTGGTTGAACATTTGAAAAAATTGTAAGATAGTTAAAAATATTTTCAAATTTTCTTGGTCCAGATTTGAATCCAGATCATCATTGTTGCAGACATGTGCACTATCAATGCACAGTTGTGCCCTTATTTATATATATATATATATATATTAATAAAAGAAAGTCAGATGTTACATGACTTATATATATATATATATCTTGCATTAAGCATGTTAATAAGCTCTAAACAAGTTTTTTTAATTTTTTTTTTTTTATGATAAATGCTAATACAAGAGAAGGCATTCAAATCATCTTTATCTAGAATTATCCCCATCCCCAGATTGGTTTTGAGCTAGGGCTCTTTTCAGTGAGGAGCTAGGACACCAGATTCAAAAAACCAACTCAAGCTAAGCATTTATCTAATAGTTAACTTTCAATAAGAAATATATATATACACACACGCAGATGATGAATATGTTAAAAAAAAACTCCTGTCACATTAAAATAACTTTTATACATATTAATCTAAATCTTTTTTCAGACTTATACATATAAATAGTAAAATATAATGAAATAATAACCCAGATATAATTTCAGCTATGACTGGATCAATACAAACTAAAATCACAACAAATAATAATAATGATGATGATGATAATGAAAATAATAATAATATTTGTCTGACAATCCAAAAAATGGATTCATTTTTTATTTAACCCAGGAGCTGTTACATAAATTATACAATATGGGGTTAACATTTTCATATTTTCAGACTTAAATTTGGAAGAACTAAATGTATCCATGGTTTCAACACTTTAGGAGAACAATTTTCCATCACTGATAGATGTGCATCATAATGTGGTCATATTTTTTTTATTTCTTTACAGTCTGTCTAACATTCATCTGAAAACTTTATCTTTCATCTAATAATGGCCAGATCAATTTACTGACTTTTATTTGATAGTTATCTTAATGCATATAGACTATTTCCTTAAAAGAAATTCTAAGCTTTTTGTAATCTAAAAATATTTAAGATATACTTCACTTAAATTTAAACACAGTATGATGCACTGGTCACTAAACAACATATTTATAATTATCTTCAGACAAAAAGGAAGACTTGCATGTAATTTTTTCCTGATTATTATAAATTAATTGCACTTCATATACAATATTTCTTTTATTCTGTGTTTCTAGGAATAAATCACTTATTAATACATTCATTTTGAAATAGCACAATGCAAAAATTTGTGAATATAACATATTAAATGCTTTTTAAAATCAGCATTATATATATCATTATATGTTTAAACAGCCTTTTGTCACTGAAGAACAATATATATGAAACACTTCAAGACTATTCTTCCTTCTGTTTTTGTACAGGCTTTTAATACTAACTCCTATTCATTCTCATTCATGAGTACTGTAATGGCTTGTCTTCTTCTTCTTGATCCATTCACAATGTTCAAAATAATTTTACTTATACGTATATATGGTAGAATAAATATATGCATGGATTTATTGTCATATAAATAAAGTTAAGTATCATATCATGTCAGTGTAAATAAGCTACAATTTTTTTTAGCTGTGATGTTGCTAGGGAAACCATCAATCACTCCTGATAGTCTCCAGACTAAATATATATTTTAGTCTAGTATCTAATAATAGCTATTTTGTTTTAAATTATTTAGAAATAAAAGGAGATTCTTCTTTTACTTTTAATTCAAGTTATTATGTGAATTTAAACTCAGAAAGTTATTTTTATAAGCATGAAGATGCAGAAAACCCACAACTTTTTTAACATCTTATGGATAATATTTCATCATACCTAGAGGGTTGCATTTGTTAAATTAAGTATGTTTATAAATTTATTATGTTATAAACAAAGTAAAGTGTAATTTGTGGGGTCATTTCCATGTAAACATGTTGAACATGTTAGCGAATATTGTCACTGCACATATAGGCCAGAAACACCAAAAGAAGAGTGGAGAAGTATGTTTAGCAATAGTGTTGCTAGAGAAATTATCAATCACTACTGATAATCCCAAAGATTAACTACTTTTTACTCTAGTATTAAATAATAGCTTTTTTTAATTGGAGTTAATCAACCCAGATTGAAGGGCAAAAATAGTATTTTGAATTTATACTCAAGTAAACAATCTAAAAGACAGCATCTTATTTCATAAATCATTTCCAATAATAATTAGAGGTTAAGTAATTATAAATAGTTTAATAAATAAAATGCAAAGTATATGTGAATGGAAAACAGCTGATTATCTATTGGTTGTAGAATAAAAATATGTATACCCACATTTTTGCAATCCAATCTGGTTTGAATCTGAAATTCAATCTTATGTCCCCACTTGTTAGAGAAATCAAGCCTTATTTAAATCCCAGGCTTTGAGGAAAACAGTGTACCATTTTATTTTCATTTTCTTGATAATAAAATGTGATATATACATTTATATTTTTAAGCCAATGAATGTTGCAGCTTTCTTTTATTTAAATGTACTTTAATAACATATTTATTAAAATATGTATAAATAATTAATATCATTTATTATTTATGAATAAAGTGTTGCCCATTATCAATGTTTATTTAAACATAAATTCAATCTACTATTTTTATCATTTAGTTAGCTTGAATTTGAAATTAAACCTAATTACTGCACATGTTAGAGAAGGGAAGCTTATTTAAATTCCAGGCTTAGAGTGAAGTGCTGCACCATTTTGATGCATGCATGATGCACACATTTTCATGCAATGGAAGTTGGTCAGATTTTTTTCATTTACATATACTTTAATACCACATTTATTAGTATTTATGTATTAATGATGTCACCACAGCCTGGTCAAAGCTTAAATAAACCAATAAAATATCAACCATATTTTATCAAAGAAACACACATTTAGATTATAAAAGTAATTCTCTTATTATTATAGTCTAAGTTCTTATATGCACAATGAATGAAAGCAGAAATAAAACATATAGTATATTGATGATAAATATACCTACAAATTGTAAATAAACTCCATTCAATGGATAAAGATAAAATTATTTGATAGATTAATAATAAATTCGTACAGCCTTCCAATCAATATGCTATTCAATAATTTAAATATAATTAACTATAATTAATGGTAAAATTTATGTATCATGACCAGATGGCTATTGGCACTTATAATATATATATATATATATATATATATATATATATATATATATATATATATATATATATATAATGTGGAGAGTTATCCATTTATAATTGCTTAATTAGAAAGCACTTTACCTATAACAGTAGGTAATGAAAACTAACTGTCCCCAGTCTAGAATTAAAGTAAAACTGTTAGGCTAATTGCATTCAAAAGGATCATACTGACAGTTTTACTTTAATTCTTGACCTAGAGCAATTGTCGTTCATTAGTTACTGTTCCAGGTAATGTGTTCTCTAATTAAGTAATTATAAAGGATAACTCCACACATCAAATATTTTCACCTAAAACAACAATTAAAAATATTAAATTATATATATATATATAAGTGTGTATATGATAAACTACTAATATTCCAAACTCATGTATTTAAAATCTCTACTTTTCAATTTTTATATCAGCTAAAATGACATCACAAAATATATACACAAAGATTATAATTTGAAGATAGCACTTATTTTCATGCTGAATACTTTACAGAAATTAAGACATATTGTTTAATTACTTTGCTACATGAGTACAATACTTATTGATTCTCAACTGTACTTTACATATAAAATCAAAAAAAAATAAATAAATAGAATTTTCTGTTAAATATACATTGCAAAACAGAAGCAATTAAAAATGTGGCAACAGTTTTAAATACTGTATACTATTACATTAGTCTTAATAAAAAGGCGAATCACATGACCAAAGAAGATAATATCTGAAACATACTCTTTTATGAAAAATTTATCTATATGTGTTGACTTGTAATTCTATATATTATCTGAAATTATAAAAATGATTCTATGCTAAAATTTTATTTTCAGTTAAAAAAAATATATGGTACTAGTTTAATATTTGGGTAAAAAGACCTCTCTCTAATTTGACATTTAAAATTTTTTTTATTTACAGGTCCTTTTTTATTTTTAAAAGTTGAACAGTTTAAAAAAGTCATATATGATTATTGTATTTATTTTCAATTGGAAAAGACAAAAATTAAAAAGTTTGTAATTCTTGATTAATCATTTATTTTCAAAATATTTCAACAGAATAAGAATTTCCATTAAATGGTCAAATTATTTAAGAACAGTTGCTGAAAGTATGCACAAAAATGACCACTTTTTATGACATTTTCTGTAAACTGTAAATGCACATTTTTTTCATAATCAAGCATATGAAAATAGGTAATGAATTTATCTTTTTGTTTTGATTTTTTAAAGCAAAAATTAAACAACAAATATAAGAATACTTTATAATTATTTTTTAATGATTATCATTTCACGTATCATTACTATATCAAATTTGTATCAAGTAAATGTATAAAAAAATGTCTAAGAGTAATGAATTTAAATTTATTTATTTCTTAAAAGTGCATTTAAATTATGCCAATATATTACCTTTAACTTTTAAACATTTTTTTATTGTAGTGTCATAAGTGATGTGCATATAGTAGTCAGTTCATTTCTGTTCTATAAATTTTTAGAATTTGTAATTCTTTGGGAGCCAAAAATATTAAAATGATGAGATAAAACTTCATATATTAGTATTTTATGGTGAATGAATTTTCAAATTAGGTTTAAAAGCATTACATTAAATTTTACTATGAAAATTAAATTATAAGCTAATGATTATCATCTTTAGAAAATTTATAACCTCATTCTCTTATACTCTGATTTTCATGATAAAACTTAAAAGTTGTATCTCTTTAAATTAATTTTAGAAATTGATTTGCCAGTATTATTAATTAATCTCTAAATTGATTTTATACAAAGATCCAGATTTTAACTTTTTAGTTTTTTTTTTATAATATATTTTCTAGACAATCTTCAGATAATTTATAATTTATGCAATTTTATTATGCAATGTCTCATGATGCAGATGTAATGTATCTCTAACTGTCATGGCTATGACTTAAGATTCAAATTTGGTCAAGTGATTTTTAATAAGCTTAGAATTTTTCTCTCATATAGTTATTCCATAGCCAATACAACTAAAAATAAAAACCAAATGCGTCTAGTCATTTCTAAATAATAGAACAGATCAAAGATGAGAAATCATTCAAATTCTCATTACTCAGCAATAGGCATTCATGATGAGTGCTGTGTTCTCTTTCATTATTCTTCTATGAGCAGTTATTAAGAAAGTATTTGTTTCTTAAATGGTCTATATATTTAAAAGGTTGCTTTATCCTAATGTAGCATGCAGGTTGGATGCCCAATTCAGGTTTTACAGAAAATCATAATACTTACATTAAGTATTATTGTCAGTAGATTCAAGCCTTTCAAGTCTATTTTTTCTTTATCTGAAGAATTAACAAGCGACTGTAAAATAAGTCTGATATAAAATCGAACAATATTAATGTTTGATTGGACTAAGGTTCAAATACAGGTAAAACTTTGTATTTTTATGGAAATAGATATCAGCATGAAATGCACATCTTGGGGATTTTTTGTCCTTTTTAGCATGTTTTTGATTATATGTTGCAGCAATGGGTCCGATAGAGTAGAAGTTTGAAATATATTTAAATATATATGTATGAATTTAAGTCTAACCATTTTTAAAAAATATGCTTCAAAACATACATGTAATGTTTCTAAGGTATTTATAGTATGAAAGGCTGGTCTGAATTCTGGGCTTATGGGTGATTGTGATAGGAATGAGCTAGATGAAAGATTCACCGATAAAAGCAAAAACGTACAAAACTTTCATTCACAGACAGTTTGTTAGCTTAAAAAGTAATATCGTACTTTTTCAATATTCTTCTGTGAAGAAATCCTAAAAAATCTTTTGTCTTACAATGGCTACTTAGAATTGTTTCAATATTTTATTGTATATTCATTACCTACATATATATCCGACTAGGTGATTGTAATTATGTTGATGTCTGAAGGTACAATAATTTAAATCCAAGTAGGTAGATTTTTTTTTTTAAAAATTTTCCTTCAGAGCCTAAACGAAACTGTTCTCCGTGTGGAAGTTATTCATTTTATGAACTCTATAGTCAAGGTAGTACATAGCAATGTACTTTTCAAAATTTTATATGTATCTTCCATGAGTACATTGAAATGGGATTTTGGCTAAAATATTATTATGAAAGCCTACAGAATTATCCAACATTCTTTTTATAACGAAATACCAGGTAAAATTTAAATGAGGAAGTTTAGATAGGGTGAGTCGTATGTAACATTGAAGCTTTATCTAATTCTAAAAATTGTGTAGATATTTTGCTTACCTATAATAGTGTCATGCGCAGATAGATTAAAGTAGTGATAAAATAACAGATTTGAAAACTAAACACTTCTATGTCAATACTCTATCTGTAATTGTTGGTTTTTGAATAACATATAACCTCCCAAGAAACTAACCATCCAATTCTTAGTAGTACATATAATAGTAAGTAATTGAATTGTCTGTCACTTGGAAAGCCATATGAGATCCGAGCACCGGAAGTGATAGCCGAAATGCTATGGACGTTTTAGCTCCTAAGATCATTTTTTATCACTGTTTTAAACTATTCAGAATTCATATTTCAATAATTAATATAAGCAGAAAAATATGTGAATCTAAAATAACGACGCATCATAAATTATAATTGTAATAATAATAATAATAGAGCGAAAATTAACTTTCTGCTGATTAAACAGCATTTGATCTTTGGAATATTTAATGTTTATTTATTATATTACTTTTCTTTTACTTTTTATTTCTAAATGAAATATTTTCAATTTAAATGCAAACATCAACAAAAATGCATAAAAAATTTTAATGTTTAATTTTCAAAAGAAATTATTAAAATTAAAATTGAATTTTTGATGATAAAAAATGTCATTTATATATATTTTTACTATTATTATTATTTTTTTAAATTTTTCATAGCAAACTAAACACAATGATATAAATTACAAAATTAGAAAAAAAATGTTACCAAATTTTACTGATACAAGCAGAAAATCTGCTTACATCCATATAATGTAAAATGATATACTATGCTTTGAAACAACGGTAAAATAACAGCCTTTGGAGATGATGACTTGCTGGATACAAAGTTCACTCTATCATTCGGGTAGTGAACAATGCATGACCTCCCAAGAAACTAGGGATGTGATTGTATGAATACTGAAAAAAGCTTATGAAAATAAAAATTAATAACAAATGTATTTATTACTCATTAATTTTATAATAAGTTTGAATTCCAGAGTCATCTATTCTACCATAGCTTCAAACCCTAATTGCAATATAATAATCAAATGGATTTATTAATTAGAAGTTCAATTCTGAAAGCGACAAAGCTAGCTGTGATCAAAGAAACTTAAGCAATAAAGTCTATCACTCTAGCAGTGCATTAACTCTACAAGGGTAAAGATTCCAGCTACGGTTAATACAAGCCAACTTGATCAGTTCTCCCATTTACAGTCTGCCATCCGTAATAAAATCTTTGTAGAAATCTAATATTTTCAATATTTAAGGGATGTAAATGTTTTTTAAATTACTCTGAAATATATAAACCTATATAATATAGTTTGTCTGGAAGTTTGTGATGGTGATATTCTAATAATAAATGCATTTTGGATTAATTTCATCCTCTAAGGTTAATTGTTAAATGTCTTTAGAAAAATTCAGACAATCTAAATATTTAAATACATTTAACTAATAGCGATATCGTACATATAGCACATATTGGTACATGTCGGAATGTAATGCAATATTTTGAGTGGTATTCTCCTCTTGTTTTAATTGCTGTTTGCCTGATCAATGATCACACTAGCTTAAGAATCGAACCTGGATCTTTAGATTTGTGAATGTTGAATTTAAGGTGAAGCTCTAATCAACGAGACTAAAGTTTCACTTTAAATTCAATATTAATAAATCTACAAGTCCAGGTTCAATTCTTATACTACTGTTATTATTGGTCAGGACAGCAACACCTGAAGAAGAAAGGAAAATACCATTCAAAATGTTATTACGTACTACAAATCTGCATGCTATTATTAACAATCAAATATATTTTAAATAAAATTTGAATTTTTCTAAGATATTTAACAATTAATTTTAGCTGGTGGAATGACATAAATATTTGGCAATAAATATAAAAGCTTTCTTTTATTTTCCAATTTCTTTGATTGTCAATATCTCTGCATAGTTTAGTGCGTTAGTAAAGAGATGAATTTAGCTCTTTCCCATTTCCAGTTCTCGGCAATTTATGAATTCTTGAATAATAACACATTCAATTATATTTGTAATTGTTACTATTAACATGAGAAGATTGTTATTAATGTTATTCTGTTATTATATATAGTATTATTTATTTCTTTGAATATTGCATATTAACGACTTTAGTAACAGAAAATGCTGAAAAAGATTATTTGATAAAAAAAATATCTTAGAAGTCTGCTTCTACTACGATCTAATATAACATTTTATTACTCAATTCTTTTGTAGGTTGATTGTTCTATGAAATGAAAATATTGCCATGCTTTCTAATACAAAGTTATTGTGAACTCAAAAAATCACTCTTTTTCTATAAACTCAAAGATAGCTGCACTTACTAAACCCGTTAAAAATATAGTTGTTAATAGAATGTCAGAATACATTTGATTCTAAGCAACTAAATTTGATTTTAAACAGCTAAGTCCCAAGCAGTGTAATATATATATATATAAATGGGGGAAATTATATTGTTATAATGTCTTGTAAAATAATGAAAGTTTGGAAAAATATTTGGATAAGCAGAAATAATATACTTGTAAAATTCTGATAAAAAATTTCGGAGGTATTAGATAATAAAAAAGTTAAAAAGAGACGTTACCATAAAAACAATGGTGGAAAGATATAAAAAAGAAGTTACATTAATTAGTTGTGATAAGAGAAAAAAGAAAATTAACAAATAGTTGTCAACCTATTTTATCAAAAAGATTAAGAAAAAAAACAAAGAAAATAACACCAACACCAATTGATTATCTTAAGAAAGTAATTTTTTTATTTTCCTTCTATAGTGAGCTATTTAGAATTTTTGCCTATATATATACCGAAATTTAAAGCTTATTATAATTTATTTTTTTATTACATGTATTTTATAAGTTTTCATAATGTGATGTTAGTATGTGTATATACTTCAACAATAAACCCCAACAAGAGCTCTTATATGTTAGTGAATACATTTTATTTAGCCTCAGGGCGATTTTCAATTAGTAGCAATTAATTGTTCCCTGACAACATCAAAGGCAAAGATTTTTTTTTATTGGTCATAGCATCTGCCGGGAAGCGAACCCACAACCCGGGCAACTGCTTATAAGGCAGTCGTGCTGACCTCTCGACCACCAATGCTTGACATCAAAGGCAAAGATTATCTCTGTTTATATGGATAAATCTCATTTCTGTTCTTTATTAGAATAACAATCCATAAAAAATATTTAATTCAATAAATATATATAACCATTTGCCATGGCATAATCTGGTGTCTGAATCTGAACTGGAAAAAATTTTAATGTTTTTTTGAGATTCTAATGAGGCTTTAAGATTTTTCTCTTTGATCACAAAAATATAAAAAACCAAGATAAACTTCCATATTGATTAATCAATGAGTGCTTAGCTATTCCTAGTTAGAAGATAAAACATTTGACTGCAGAATTATTTTTGCAAGATATCTTTTTAAAATATTGTAATGAACACTGCTAAATGAGTTGTAAACTCTGCTATGTATTTTGTTGTTTTTAAACATAAATGTTCTATTGATTAGTAAAATATTTTCAGATGCTTTCAACAATATCTATTTGATAACATTGTTGATCTAACATCATTCATAATTTTCGAACTTAAATAGCTATCTTTTATTAGTTTATTTTTTATCTGTCCAATGTATCCCATTGAGTCATCAGCTTACTTTTTCTTGACTTCTCTTATTATCTTCAGATAATTTCATTTTAAATATTTTACTTTCTTTAATGTGTTTCTCATTTCACTTTTGTATAAAAGTAGATGTGACTGACTCTATCATTGTGACTCACAGTCAACTTGTTTTTTCCCACTATTCTTTTATTCTTTATTATTATTATTATTATTATTGATTATTATTATTATTATTATTATTATTATTATTATTATTATTATTATTATTATTATTATTATTATTATTATTATTATTATTATTATTATTATTATTATTATTATTATTATTATTATTATTATTATTATTATTATTATTATTATTATTATTATTATTATTATTAGAAAAAAAAATTGTATACATGTCAACTTAAATAAAGACAGCATTGTATCTTTCTATTTGGGGAAAAGATAAGAGACGTAAAATTTGTATAGAAAATTCTAATTAAAATAGTTATGTTGTCAAAATCTGATAAAAAATATTTCATTTAATTTAGCAGAATATAAAACTAAGATTTCAGGTTTTTTTAAATATTAAACCCTATTACTTAAATATTTTTAAATTTTCTCTATAGTATTGGTTATTGTATTTTTATAATAAACATTTTCGTAATAATAATTATTTCAGTCTAAATAATGAAAATTATAAGTTTCTTGTCAAAAAATATAATCTTTAATTTATTACAATGATATCTTCCACAATATTTTTTTTTGTTTTTATTTTTCTTTTTTCATATTTGTTATTTATATCATTACTTTTTCTATAATCTTATGTGCACTATTTAATTAATTTATGTGCAATCTAATAATTGTCCTGTAATGTGTGGATATTGTACATTAAATAAATAAATTAATATTATCATTTCTATATTATATTTTATGAATAAACCTTTGAAGTCTTGCCTCTGAAGTATTACTAAATGTCAGCATCAGACTAAGATATGTGAACTGTAATTAGATTTTAAAATTTAGCTGCAAAAGATGTATTTATATTTCTTCAAACATAATAAAAAAATTAAAGCTGAATAAAAAGAAGTATTTTATTTTCATAGTTTTTCTTCTAATTTTATAAAATGCATCAAAAATATTTGACCCATCTTATTCTGTACAAATATAATGAAGATATAATTCATTAAGAATTTTTGTCTTCTTGGATTATTTATCAACAATAAAGGTTTCATCAATTAAGAGATTCAATGCATATTAATCATGGATTGAGTTGCAAAGTAAAGCCTTTGGTGTGATCTTTATTCTTAGGGTTGTATTTTAAAAATGGACATTGGAATTGTGATTTCATTTTTTATGAATATGAATGTAGCCCTTTCCCAGTTCATCATCAACTCCAATTAATCAGTGCATAAATTCAGATTTGTTTTATTATGATGACTGCCATTGCATAACACTACTTTGGGTTTGTGATAGTGAAAATGATTGTATTGATCAGACGGATTAACATAATTGCTCACACACCTGTTTAGCTATTGGGCATCAGTGTAGTAATAGAATATGTATTCCATGTTCTTACATTTGTGATCGAGATGATGATTGTCATAATATTTACAATGATGTCATTTATCTTAACAAAATTTCTTCAAAATGAGTTTAACTGCATTATTGCAAGCTGGACTTGTGACACCATGGCTGACTGTGAAGAGAAGATGAGAGAGATTTTTCTTGCAACAGAATCTGTAGTTTTGATCACTTTCCCTATGGAAATGGAGAATGCATTCAACTGAGATGGAAATGTAATGGAAGAGCAGAGCGAGTTGATAAAAGTGATGAAGTGAATTATCCAGAAATTGAAACTACTCCAATTTTTTTTTGTCACATTGCTTACATATGTTCAACCATTTTGATGGTTTTACTGAATACAATGATGGAAGTGAAGGGATGAGGAAAATTGTAATACAGATCCGTTGTATTGCAGTTCTCTGTATAAAGTCTAAAGAATGTATATCTATGGTGTAAATAGTTTTATTGCTCAAGTAGTTAACAAAGTTTATGATTCTACCACTGTATTAAACCACAGTAAGGCAATGAGACATTGAGGAAGTAAAAAAATGGAAAAATAGTGATGCTGATGGTGGCAAAAAATATCGGGAGTATCATGGAAACCATGAGTAATAAGCAAGTTGAAATGCTTTGATTTTTGTTTTAATTGTCAGGAAAACTGATAATTAAAGAAAAGAGTGGCTAATCAGCATTGATATTGATGAACACCCTAATTACAATAATCAATCCCTCTATTGTGGAATATGAGAAGCAAATAGACGATACGTCATTCTAAAGAAATCCCATTTATATGATCGTCATATAACGTGAACTTCATGATCCTAATAGTAACAATTTCAAACAGATTTGATTTCGTTTTGCATCAAAATTTGAAACCTTAATCTTCTCATCTTATTGAAAATATACATCTAAAAATGCTTTAAATAAATTTCTATTGTCTGTGTGGAAAAATGAAGTTTTAAGCTTTAATACATCATAATTTAATATGTACTTTGACAGATGTCAGGCGTAAACAGTTCGTTAGCTAAACTAAACATCAACTAAACTCTAGTAATAATGTTTTAAAGTCTATTTCCCTGCAGCCTCTTGACCTCGTAAAAATCCTTAGTGGACTAAATCAAGCTGTTTTTCTCTGTATTTATATCCCGATGTGATGTTAAAATCTTGCGAATGTCATGACCTTTATTTCTGTCTAAATAACTTTCGTCAGATAATTTCGATCAAATTAAATCAGCTGATTTTTCTAAACGTGTAATTGGGAAAAACGGTTACGAACTATCGTTTTCTAAGAGCGAAAAATCTAACATTTTTCTTGATACAATAAGTTATTTTTGGCTAATTTTAAAATCAGATCTCATGAGATTGCAAATCTCAAATTAAAAAGAAATATACAATATATAGATTTCAAACTAGCTGCCAGAAATTTAAAAATGATTTTAATAAAATTTGAAATCAAATCTGAATAACTTATTAGTTGATATCTAATAATTCTAACAAATTATTTAGCAAATGTATATATAAACGCAGTCTGAAATTTCCGTATCAGTTTAGACAATTATTTAGTATATATAAAAGATAACATAATGTAGTCATTTATACTTTCAATTTTGAGATTTTATCCAACTGATTAGTATTCATTGATTAGTAAACGTACAATCTGATTAGTCTAGGGCAGCGTTTCCCAACCTTTTTTGGCTCGCGTACCACATGGTAGTACATCACGCTAAGTTGTAGTATTTCGTGAAATTTGTTATTGCAAGTGTGTTATTTTATTTGCATTATAAATATTATAGAGTGACCATATATGTATTCACATCTTATAATGAGACAAATTACATTGAAACACGCCTAAATATCACGCCAGATTATAAACTCACTGAAATTATAAACTCACTGTAACATATTTATATGTATGTGTTTGTTCAAAGTTTCATATTTTTTCAAAAATAATTTATTAAAGATTACATTATTACATTAAAGGTTATTTGGTACATATTTTGTTCAAAGTGTTTTCTCATTCCTTCATTTGGTTTTCCCTAATTTGAGTCTGATTTCTCTTTTTTGGAGCATCTTGCTATTGGTTGGGCCATGGAGAGGATAAATCCAGCATGTCCCAAGTCATGGTAAAAATAACCTCAGGAGTTATCAGGCTATCTCTTGTTCTTGTTTTCTTTATATTGTTCAGCATGAAGTTAATAGGATTAAAATTTTGATGATTAAATACTAGCTTACATCTAGTAATCCACAATAGATGATCAAGAATTAATGAGAGGCTAATTTCTGGGTATGATCCTTTTCTGATACATTCTTTCAAATTAAATAATTTAGATTGATTTGCCTTGATCCACTCATTATTTATCTACTATTTTGTCATATTTCGTTTACTAATAAATGGTTTTAATAAAAACACAAAATTATAAAAAACCAATTAGTATATTTTCTTATCATAATCAAATATTTTTATAAAATAAATTTAATGAGATCTTTGTGCTTGTTTCAAATAATATAATTTTTTGAAATTTGTTTCAAAAGATGTGAGGTATACCCTTAAGTCTACAGCTGCATTCAATCTGTTTCTTATTTTTTAAAAATATGTATGAAGAAGAAGCTCTTCCTACTAATTCCGTACTAGTAAATGGTAATAATAATTTAAGAGCTTTCTCAGAAAGTTGTTCATATTCTTTAATGCTTTGTTTTTTGTCGTTTGAATTCTACTTGTAAAGTTCTGTCACATGATAATTCTATTAAATTTTATTTATCCTTTATTGATAATGATGTAGCTTTTTCTAAATTTTCTTCATAGAAAAGGTTTGAAATCCAATTATCATTTGTGTTTTTGGGTTTTGGAAAATATTCCATGAAAGACAATTTTAATCCTGTTAAATGTGCTATTACATTTTCTCATATATCTTGAGACAGACTAATGTTATTTTCAAACAAAACAATATGTACAGTTTCGATTACTTCCAGTTGATTGTTTTTGATACTTATATATATTACTGTTTCCAAACATCTAATTTCTTAATCATACTTTCAATTTTATCATTAACATTAAAGATCGTTATCGACTGTACACATTAGCAACTTTACTGTATAATATTATTAATTAAAATATTTTTTATGAATTATAAGAAAAAACGTTTCTATATTTTTATGATTTAATTTTTTTTTATGTCCTTCATTATTGATTATTTTTCGTGTACCACCAACCAGCAACTCACGTACCACCAGTGGTACACATACCACAGGTTGGGAAACACTGGTCTAGGGCATACATACTAAAATATAATGGTTAAGTCAGCGAAATGGTTGTTGTAGCGACGGCCATAATGTAGTGAAATACAACTTTCCTCTCTTAAGAGATTAGGGAGAAAGTAAGATACTATTGATGTTACTGATTCTATGATTAAAATTTTCTTTTTATATATAATAAAGAAAAAATAATGGCAGAGAATAGAGTAGATATATTTTATAAATATAATAGAATATAATAAGCATAGATATTAGTTTTCCTTCAGATAAAGTGCATATAAAGTTAAAATAAGGATAAGATAACCTTTAAATTTCCTATTGTAGAGCAAAGCTCTCTCCAATAGATTCTCATAGAAGAAAAACAGTATCCATCAGATTCACCAATTTGTGGTTGGTGAGAATGAGGGCGATTTTCCAACCTTATTTTTTCTGCAGTTAATGATTATTAAGGAATAGTTAATTAGGTTAGCTTGAGGAAAACTAATTTTCCAGATGAAAAGTTAATTTGATGCCCATTTGATGTCATATCTTAGGTATAATTAGGTGTACATATTACTGTAACACTATGCAAAACTAATATACATTTAATATGTTTTAGCTGAATTCTGTGCTCAGGCTAATGAAGGACTCATAAATAATAGATAATGGAATGGTCTGTATATATGAAGGCCAATACAAACGTTTTTTTCTGTTTCCCTCTTTTCCTTCTTATGTCATTTAAGTGTCTATAGTGTTTGCTTATTGTAGGCTTTCATATCATCAAATAACGCCGTACACTAAATAAGACAATGGAATTGTGTGTCAACATTTCCAAAGTTTTGAGACTACATGCACAACATTTCTGATTACCCACCCCCTTTCATTTTAGTTTAAGCCCTCAAGAATTAAGAAGTCACTGATGGAAACAGACTTAGTAGGCTGGAAGTTTGCTTGAGACAAATACAATTTTTAATGGTTTGGGTTAAAACTGGATTTAAGAGAATCGGAAGCAGCTAGGCAGGCCTTTTTAGAAATCTCTATGCCTACCATGGAATTAGAAAAATCTAGAAAATATGATCTAAAAATTTATTGAATTACTCAATATGGCTAGGTTCTACTAATTTCAGTGGTAGAAATAATAATAATATCAGTAGTAATGATGTAGCAAAATGCAGTAGTAGTAGTACTAAAAAAAAAATTACAATTTTTTTTTCTAAATACAGGAATATGGAATGTATGAATTTTACTTGATGCTAATACTGCAATACCTGAATGGCGAAATTCACTCAAGGCTAATGAGATGTCAAGTTTTAAGACCTATATAACTGCTGTTAGTGCAACTTGTCTTCCTGAGAAAGATTTATTACAGTAGACAGATACATACAAATGTTTTTGGAAAAATAGGCACTTAATGAAAGAAAAATGCATGGTGTTGGATATGATATAAAATTTAATTTAGTATCTTCTAATTCCTATTGTATCAATGAGAGGTTAATGATCCTAAAACTCACTTTGTACAATCATGCTAGTGTTCATTTTATTAATACCTATAATCAAATCTTAGATTCTAGAGAATCATAGAAAACAAGCTTTTATTCTCTGTTGAATAGCATTATAATAGGAATACCATTAAAATACTAAATTTTTCTTTTTAGTGACTTTAAGGTCCATGTTGACACAGATAGAAGACTTTATTAAGGCTGCAAAAATCGGAACTGTTTGTTATCATTGAATTTATGCACAACACATGGATTGACTACGACAAGGGTTCTGATTAGGCAGAAAAACCATTATAAAAAAACATGAATGTATCCACACTCAAAAGAATAGCATTAGACTTCTTAATACTCCTCACATTACATAGACACTTACAATATCAGATATTGGATAGATTATAGATTAGTACACTCCAAGATTATAATGATAGTTGCATTGAAATATGAATGTTATTGCAATCATATTCACAAGAAAATTGAAGTTCTTTCTTTAGATAAATCTATGACTGTACTAAACTTCAACATCTATTAAATATTAAAACTGCTAATTTGAATTTTGGGGACTGGCATATTACTGAATCATGAAATTCTTTTATAGAGTGTGTTATGTGTACAAATAAATATATTCTTGGGTTGATTATAAGATCACTATCAGAAAACCATTCATGATTCTATTTTAATTAGGAATTTAATTTAAAGGAAATGCTTTGCATTTTCTGCCTAGCAGATTAATAGAGTAAATATGGAACTTCATAATAAATATAAAGATATGAAGGTACAAGTTCAACAACTGACAAATAATTTTAAAATAATTGGTGGATTAAAACTATAAAGAAAATAAAACCACTTACTGGTTACAAATCATGGCCATTCTAGATTTTTTTTGATGCATTGAATTCAACAAATGGATCTCAGAGACAGTATCACAATCGTATTAAATCCACCAATTGTATTCTTATAACATGACATATATTTTGATTATTTGAATATTAATGCATGACTGGAGATGATGACCTCTAATGATATATCCATTCTAACTATTTATTTAGATTTGGACAAATATATCCAACTTAATGAAGTCAAAATAGTTCTTTGTAATCTTAAAAGGGGATAACTATAGAATTGATGAAATACCTGGAAAGTTTTAAAATATAGTGGTAATACGTTAGCATCAAAAATAATGGAAATTTTTAGGAATATTTGGACTCATGAACTTGTGCCTCACCATATTTAGGATAATTTTACTGTTCCAGTTTTTAAAGACAAATAGAATAGGCAAGTTTTCAGCAATTATTGTGGAATGCAGAAAATGTACTTTCAATAATTTTGTTGAATAGGTTGTTTCTTGTTAGTTATAGATAAATGATCATCAGAGAGAGATTATGGTTTTAAAGAATCAAGAAGCAATACAGATATATTTTTTGTTGCCAGTAAAGTACAAAAAAGTGTCAGGAACAAAAAAATAATTCATATATTCTCATTGATTTGATCAAGGCATTTGATTCACTAAATAGAACAGTAATTATCCACCAATTTTTATTTTATTTTACAGCTTTTATAGGATGTAAAGAGATGAAATATTATTAGAGCGTATGGGAGGCATTTGAAATGAAAACTGGAATTAAAAACGATGCAAACTTACTCCACATTGTTTTCAATTTTTATGACAATGATTTTTGAAATTGTTTACATGTGGCTTAATCAACAGAGATCAATCAATATGCAATAGAGTCTGATGATAAAATTATTAATTTGAATCGAGTAAAAGCAAACACAGAAAGATACACTTTCTTGCGTTTAAATATACAGTATGTTGATGATTGTGTTACTTTTTCCTATTCAAAAGATGATTTACAGAATTTTCTTAATGTATTAAATACATGCTCAAAACACCTCAAACTTTTTATCTTCCCCTAAGAATCCTCAGCCATTTTTAGCTTTTAATTAATTACCTTAGTAGTTTTATGAATTGAAAGAAAAAATTAGATATTGAAACACACCTCAGATTCCAATATGTTGCTACTTCTTTTGACAAATTAAAAGGTAGAGAAATAACTATAGCAACTAAATTAGCTGTATTAGAGCTGTTTCTTTTACTTTATTGTATGGAAGTGAAACTTGGACACTTTATTGGTGCAATATAAAGATGTTACAAAAATTTCATTGAGGATGTTCTATAAAAATTTCAAAATATATGGTAAGATTGTAAAACCAATCAATTATTCATCAGAATACTGGTTATGATACTATTGAATTTACTATTGCAAAATAATACCTTCATTGAATTCTACATATAAAATGAATGAATAATGGAAGATTTCCTAAAAGAGTGTTTTATGGTGAACATGAGTATGATTTTCATGTCATTAAGGATTATCTCAAAGTCATTCTAAAGTGCAATGTCAATTGTTTCATTAGACAGATATAATAAATGATAAAACGCATTGGAAAGCTACAATTAGTCATGGTGTTAAAGTATTTCAGAAAGGAAAGCTTTCTGCTGAGGAAGCAAAAAAAAACAACAACATTGCAATATATCAAAATATCGGTAAAGAGAAAAATATACCCACATTCTCTATATGTGATTCACAGGTTGGTTTGTATAGTTATGCAAAATTCATTTCCAGAATAGATTTCTCTTTCTCTCCCCCCCCCCCTTTTAAGTTGAAATAGCCACTCTCATTTATGAATGACTGTTTATTATTATCATTATATTTTTAACTCGTTCTTGTTTATTGTGATTGTTACAATTCCAAAGTTAGCTACTATGTCCAATTTAAAATTGAGATACTAGAATAATACATGTTGAAAGAGTAGCAAGTCATAAAAAAACTATCATTAATGATGATCTAGAGATATTATTTGATTATAATACTGTCATCTAATTAAGCGATTAGTTTTTAGACAAAAGCGTTGGTGATCGAGAGGTCAGCACAGCCGCCTTACAAGAAGTTGTCCCGGGTTAGCGAGTTCTCTTCCCGGCCGATGCTATGACACATTAAAAAAAAAAATAGCAGATATATGTAACATCTAAAAGCATATTATATAATGATCTTATTAAGGTAAAGGCTATTCTCCCGATTCTTCGTTGAAAAATACTAAATCAGAATGTATTTCTCACCTAGTTTGCCAAAGCCAGTGATAAGAATTTTATCAGAATTTCATCTTCTCTTTGTTTATTTTCTAGCTAAGAATATCTAGATGCTATTTGCTAACTAAATCGGATTGTTAGCTGGCTGCTGCAAAAGAGTTTGAAGCCTGGTTAAAATCTAAAAAAATGATCGTTCTCTCTCTGTCCCGGATTCAAACTCAGATCACAGTAATGACAGTGAATATCATTATGCCATAAGGCTTTTCTTAATGTTTTAAAAATAATAATAATAATCGAATGATTTATATCTCGAAAATTTATACGAAGTTCGAGCACATGAGGTGATAAAGCTGGGCCTTAATCCATGAACTTTGACTTTCAGTCTGCCATTCTACCATTATAACAAATCATGAATGACAAATTTTTATTCACATATATATGAAATTGTAAAAGATTCTGATTTAAACATTGTTTTCCTTTTTTTGTAAACGCAACTTTTTTTTTAAACAGAATCACAATAGGTTTGAAAACTAATCAAACGCCTTTCTCTAACTTGAGTTTATTTTTCTTGTCAAATATTGTTTTGCAAAATTTGTTCCTTTATTCAATTTGTTGCAGTACAAAGTTTAACAGAGTCTTAGATTTCGTTTGTATTATTATTTTTTCTTTATACAAGTTTCAAATCAACATTTATTAGTTTTGACATTCTGTGACATATGTCATTAAAAGCTTCTCATTTGTCGCTAATATAATTATTAAAATATATACATAATTGTTTATTAATCAAAAAATCATTGTCGAATGTTTTAAAAATAATGATATTATATGACTCTGAGTTGGAAAAAATATTTTCTTTATATAGTGACCATCATTAAAAGAATGTGACCCCAAAACTTTCTTTTTTCACTAGTGTTGTATTTGTACGATTTGTTGAAATCATAAAACCTGATTTAATATATATTTTAAGTTACTGGCTGAGGACATCCTGAGGTAGCAAGGCAAAAGGTGTTACAATTAAATGCTATCGCAAGGTTCAGTTTATTGCAATAATAGTCGAGCAGACTCTGCAGGTCAAAGTTCATGGATCGCTGCATCAGTTAAATCACTTACGGTGTTCGAACTCCCGAACAATAAACCATTCATTTTGTTTTTTGTTCTTCAGCGGTGATAACTAGAATGTCATTTGCTATTAATTAATAAAGTTTCTTTTAGCGATATTATAAACTAATGAAGCCTTTTTTTTTCATTTTTTTTTTCATATGTCATAGCATCGGCCGGGACGCGAACCCACAACCGTCTGCAACCAACTACTTGCTTGCAAGGCAGTTGCGATGACCTCTCGGCTAACGACGCTTGACTAATGAAGCCTGTTATACCCTTAAACTGCATGTATATCAATAAATTTCAATTCTGGAAGTCAAATTTATTGATTCTATGAGACTCTTTATCAATATTTAAGATCAGTAGAAAACATTTGATCTTTTTCATTGATCTAGTTTGCTTATTTTTAACAAAAGTAATCCCCCCCCCCTCCTAAAATTGTTTACTCGCAATTCTAATTAAAAATAGTCTAGTGGTCTTTTCTGGAACCAAAATATTTTATTCTTAAATATAAACAAATTGAAACTTTATATACATTTAATAATTATAATATTTCATTATATTTCTTCTGGTATTTTAAGTACATTTTTCCAAATAATAAACTTTATTTCTATTTAAAAATATCTAAAAAAATTTTTTTAAATTTAATTTCTTTAAAAGTACTTTCGGTTTATTTTACAAATTTGTTTTTCATAATCTTTTGTTTATGCAGCAATATTTTTTTTATATATTTCTTAAGTACGCAATAGCACAAACTCTTATTTTTATTTTTTCTGTAGTGATGCCATTGGTTAGAAAATTGGTAAACCCAAACGGTTGAACACCTTTGGAAGTTGGCTGAGATCCTTTGTAGAATATTAAATACTGAAATATCGTATTAATTACATTTAAATTAATATCAAGAGATATTATAATTAATAAAATTATGTAGGTTAGGGAGATGGTATGTGTATATATAAATCTGTATGACTACAGCAAAAAAAAAAAAATTACAATAATTGAGAACTGGGGGCAATTTTAAATTTAATAAAGGAAGCTTATTTATGTAATTTTAGAGAGAGAAGGCGTGTGATTGTTTCGCATTGATTGAATAATGAAAACTATTTTAATATACACATGGGCTTTACAAGTTTTTAAGGCTGTTGCTAAAAATTTACCAGAATCCCAATGCTTGAGAATCTGATTGTAGTATATAGATTAAACATTATGTTTGTTATATTATTTAATAAATTTTAATTCTCCAGACAACATTATGTAAGATAAAATTCTATGTCTAGACTGATAAATACATATTTCTACTTTCAAGTTTAAGGTATTTATTATATTAAATAAACAACAAAGTAAAACTAATAATGAATTGTTAATCAAAGGCGTAATAGAAATTGCTTAGCAATTTATGATTTTTTCAGAATTATTAAGTTATGAGTGTGAATTTTAAGTTTTATTTTTATTTTATATGCATATATAAGTATTTTAAACTTAAATTAATAATTTCATGATAAAATAATCATATTTTCTTTCAGTTTCCTCTTCTTATACGTACACAAACACGGTAAGATCAGTCATAGAGCTATACAGCCATTTATTTAGCTTTGTAATTGTGATCTTTTTTTCCTCCATTGTTATATTTACATTGTCTCTTACATGGATTAATGTAGTGATGGAAAATGGTGAACTCAAAGACTAGGAGATTTCTAGATCATTCCTCAAGACTATTATTTCTAGTAATTGAATGCCACATGACTTCCTGAATAATATATTAGGTGATTACTTTTGTCCTGCATGGTTGAAAAAAATTGTAAAGTAATGTATATAAATACTAAATGTCCATGGCTTACAGCTCACTTCTAATAGTCACACTTATTGGATTTCCCAAGCAATAAACTATTTGATTATTAAAGTAATAGGAAGTACTGAAAACTCTCAATGAGCTATATGTAAAATAACCATCAATAAATGTAAATATAAAAATTACCCTTCCAAATGTTATTATATTTGCAAGGGTGATTTGAATATTTTTTATTTAATTTTTAGCTAGCAATAGGCATTAGAATATTTGCATAAAATGTAGAATGAACCCATTCTACATTTTTTGTTTAGTGATGGTTAGTTCACATGTAGCTCACTGGAGTTTTTCAGTCCTTTCTATTTTATCTATATTTGGGTTATTAAAATGTTATATTTACATTTGATTATTAATGTACAAACATTTATTATCAGAATTTTATGAAGAATTGTTATGGTGTTGCTGTTTTTTGGCTTTAAGTCACATTTTACAGTTATATTTAGTGTTGCTGTTAGTTTTATATTCATTAATGGTAAAACATGGAAATAAAGTAAATATTGATTTATTAATTAAAACAAAATCTGAAGATGTCAGCAGCTGCAGAGAAAACTACAAACAAATTGACAAAAGTCTATGAGATCTATTATTGGTAAAGTCTGTAATATTGAGCAGAAAAACTGACAATAAAGTCACCTTTCATTGTTGCTAGAAATGAGGAAAATATTGTACAACTTTATAATTTTTAAATATTTATGACAATATTTGCAAAACCACATATGGACCTGAGAAATAATATCCCATGACTATTAGATCCAGCTATGACACTTTTTTACAGGATGACATTGCTATTTTGAACAGATGGAAGGAGGATTTTAATTAGCTTTGAATAAAGATATGTGTTGGGATGATATCTTCCAATGATATATCCATTTTATCTATTCATTTAGACTTAGACAATACTATCCAGTTTAGTGAAGTGAAAATATTTTTTGTAATTTTAAAAAAAAAAAGGTTGTAAGTTTTAATGAAGGTGGTGAAATGGTAGCTATTCAAAAGTATTGGAAATTTTTAAAAAAAATATTTAAATGCTTCTTTTGTCCCAATTTTTAAAAACAAAGAACATAAACAAGTTTGTCTTAATTATCATGGAATGTCATTATTATCTATTACTGAAAAGATACTTTCAAGAATTTTGTTGAATAGATTACTTCCAGCCATAGATGAATGATTACCAGCAACTCAATGTGATTTAGAAAATCAAGAAGTATTATAGTCATGGTTTTTTGTTGCCAGACAAATTCAAATAAAGGGTTTGTAACAAATAAGTGATTTATATATTGCTTTTAATGAAGATTCAGTTAATAGGACAGGTCTGTGGCAATTTTTGAAATTATTTGGTTGTCCACCAAAATTTATTCCTACTATACAACTTTGATGGAATGTGAGAAAGGGTTATTATTACAGGCAGAAAATATGAGTCACTTGAAATGAAAACTAGTCTTAAACAGAGTTGTATATACCTACATTGTTTCCAGTTTTTTTAACAGTTGTCTTTGAAAATGTTTATAGGTGGTATAATCAAACAGAGATCAATATATTATACAGATATAATCAATTAAAAGTGAAAACAGCTACTTCTTGGATTCTGGATTTTCAGTGTTCTATTTTGTCAGTTCAAAAGTCAATTTATAGACTGTTCTTAATGTCTCGAATGTTGCATATAAAAACTTTGGTTATTAATTAAGGCTGAAAAAAATCTTCAAGTTGTTCATCAGTCAGCAACAGGAGTAAAATCCTAAGTAACTTATAGCTTGGATGGTTATTAACTTGAGAATGTAAATAAGCTTATTAAATATCTTGGTAATTTATAGGTAAAAAAAGTGGATTTATCTGTCGAGATACAAAACAGTCTCCATTGTAGTACAGCTACTGCTTCTAACAATTAAAAAAAAATCTTGAAAAAGTATTGCAATTAAGTTAACTATAGAATTATTTTATCTAATTTACTCTTTGAAATTGAAACTTGAGCAGTCTATCAGTGCATTATAAAAGTAAAAAGGTTTATTTAAGGATTCTCCATAAGAGTGCAAAAATACAATGGCAAATCATTAAACCAATCAAAAGGTTCTTTAACTTTCTGGATGTGACACCAGAGTCCACTATTATAAAATTACACCTTCATTGAATTGGACATGTAGAATAAATGAATAATGCAAGATTTTCTAACAGGATTATTTCAATATTCTTTAATAGGATATGAACTTGAGCATAATTCTCAAGGAGGAAATACACCCTGTCTAAATGCAACATCATTTGCTTTCATTTGGAAAATATAGCAGAGAACAACACTCATTGAAGAGCTACAATTAGACATGGTGATGATGTATTTCAGAAAGAAATATTTCCTGCAGAAGAAATTAAAAGACAATATTGTGAAAGATTAAGTGAACAGAAAAATGGACTACCATGCCTTATACATTTGCAGTACATTGATTGGTTTATATAGTTATCAAAAGCTCATTTTAAAAAATAGTTTGTTTTTACTCCTTCTCTCTTCTTTTTGTTCCTTTAGAGTTGATACTGCAATACTCATTTATGTAAGGTTTAATACACTTGATGTATATAGTGAAATTAAATTCATAAAAAATTACACTAATATTTCTTAAGGCTAAGTGCTTTCAGAGCATTCGACTCCATATTTATAGCCTCCAAATCTAATAATTTATGCAAATCTATGCAAGCTCATTTATATTGTCCATCTCTTTGATATAGAAAAGCATGTATCCTTCCTGTTTATTGCCTTCAAGTGTCTTGCTATATACCATGCTTCTTTCACCTTCCTTTTGATGTCATTTCTCTCAGTGGAAACTATTTCAGCACATGTAGATTCAAATTCATGATTAGCCTCTTTTTGGTGGTCTACAAATACTGAGCTGCCCTCATTTCTGTTTAATACTCTTTTCTATAAGTATTTGTGTTCAGCAACTCTATTGTTCATAGTGGCCTGGGCCTCACCGTAGTATACTGCTCCGCAGTTAGCCTGAGCCATGTCATTTTGTACACCACATGTGGAGTAGTTTGTATATCAATCTTATCCTTAGAGTTGTTAATAATTCTATTAGTGTTAGGAGGGGTTCAAAAACCTACTGTGAATTCATTCTGTAATTTTTTGACTAGTTCTTTTGCAATATTAGGTATATATGGCAGACATATAAGTTGTTTTTTGTCCTTTCTTGGTTTATTTATGTTTTCATAAAATGTTTTAATTCTTTTATTGATGGTTACAAAATCGTAACCAACCTTCATTAGATCACTAATATACTTGTTAATATTTATCCTTCTATCCTCTTCATATTTGCATAAATGGTAATTCCTGAACAAGAAGGCAGAAAGCCCTGCCAATTTGTGGGCTTTGGGAGTTTTGGAGTTAGTATGGATGTATCCTCTAATGTTTAGTGGTTTTACTTTCATATTGTAATTAAAACATCTGTGCCTTCTCTTAATTATTAAGTCCAAGTAAGTAATTGTATTAAACTCATTCTCTTCAGTGCAGTTAAATATCAAGTTGGTGTGTGCCTGCATTTCATCCAGAATGGCTGTTGTTATTATTTTAGGCGCTGCGATGAATATGTCATCTACATACCTACAATAAATTATTCCATGTACTTGTTCTTGGAACTTCGATATAACCTGTTTTTCAAAATAACTGATAACAATACTAGATACAATGCCACTCATGGGGAGTCCCATGGGCCATCCATTATTCATCCTATATCATTTATATTCAAACGTCGCCAGTATATTCTCATCTAACCATTCCATAAAGTCAACAATAAATTCTATCTTTTGTTCAGGACAGTGATTATTTTGAAGCTCTTCTTTAATTATCCTAGTTGAACCTTTTCTATTTATCGATCCATAGAGTTCAGATATATCTATGGCAGCTATTTTGAAATTGTCCTCAATGGCTGCGTCTTTGATTAAATCAACAAACTCAAACGAAGATTTTATAGTATAATTGCCAAATCCTATCAAGTCTATTAACCATGAATTTATTAATTTTGCAGTGTTTGCATAATGTGCGCCTCCAAAATCAAGCATTAGCTTTAATGGAATTCCTTGCTTGTGCATTTTGGCATTTGCAAACATCCGTGGTTGTGATGTGGCAGAAGGATATATTTTATTATATTCAGCTTGATTGATCCCTTTATTCTTGTGTTTGCATAGGACCAAAGAGATAAACTTTTCTCTGTTCATTCTATTGTTAAATTCAGCTGTTAACTCAAAGCCTAATTTTTAAATTTGTATTTTCATCTTTTCTTTATATTCTTCTTCATCCATTATTACAAAACGATTGCCTTTGTCTTCTTTAATACAAATGATTTTATTTTCATTAAAGAACTTTTTTGCATTCTTAACTTTATTGTTCCAGCCATTATTTTCAGTATTCAATTTCTTATCTCTAATAATCTTATTAATCTCATGAACAACAGTATCTCTCATCGGATAATTTATTAGAGCTGCTTCTGTGTCTGCAATTATTTCCATTTTGGGTTGATTCCATCCTCCTCCTACGAATTTAGGTCCAAAATTCAAGATCGATCTAATTTCAGCCGAAGGTCTGACACTAGATAAATTAACATAAGTGTCTTCTACATTTATCGTAGTTAAAATAACATTTTGTTTGTTAGCTAAAAACTTCAATTTATTTACGAATTTCTTCTCTAATCTTTTTTCAATATTATTACATCTATTTACAATCCATAGTGGCTCGGGCGTTATTGATGTAATCTTAAACAGACGTTTCTTATTATTATTTAACGCCTTCCTGCAATTGCTAATAATCCAGCTTAATAATTTGCGCTGTAAAATACGAGTGACAACATCAACATTATGTATAGATCTATTTACTCTAATTCTACAACCATTAGGTATAATATTCGCTTGCTTACAATTTTGCAAAAAACAAACACGTTGTTGAAAAGTTCTAATTAGGGTGTCTAATTTTAAACAAATTATCTCGTTATAACGTATATCCATAATATTGTAATTTCAGATTTTTCTTCACTATTAATAATTATGTAAAGTTTAATACGCTTGACGTATATAGTGAAATTAAATTCATAAAAAATTACACTAATATTTCTTAAGGCCAAGCGCTTTCAGAGCATTCGACTCCATATTCATAGCCTCCAAATCTAATAATTTATGCAAATCTATGCAAGCTCATTTATATTGTCCATCTCTTTGATATAGAAAAGCATGTATCCTTCCTGTTTATTGCCTTCAAGTCTCTTGCTATATACCATGCTTCTTTCACCTTCCTTTTGATGTCATTTCTCTCAGTGGAACCTATTTCAGCACATGCAGGTTCAAATTCATGATTAGCCTCTTTTTGGTGGTCTACAAATACTGAGCTGCCCTCATTTCTGTTTAATACTCTTTTGTATAAGTATTTGTGTTGAGCTACTCTATTGTTCATAGTGGCCCGGGTCTCATCGTAGTATAGATTTGGCAATTATACTATAAAATCTTCGTTTGAGTTTGTTGATTTAATCAAGACGCAGCCATTGAAGACAATTTCAAAATAGCTGCCATAGATATATCTGAACTCTATGGATCGATAAATAGAAAAGGTTCAACTAGGATATTTAAAGAAGAGCTTCAAAATAATCACTGTCCTGAACAAAAGATAGAATTTATTATTGACTTTATGGATTGGTTAGATGAGTGACGTTTGAATATAAATAGTATAGGATGAATAATGGATGGCCCATGGGACTCCCCATCAGTGGCATTGTATCTAGTATAGTTATCAGTTATTTTGAAAAACAGGTTATATCGAAGTTCCAAGAACAAGTACATGGAATAATTTATTGTAGGTATGTAGATGACATATTCATCACAGTGCCTAAAATAATAACAACAGCCATTCTGGATGAAATGCAGGCACACACCAACTTGATATTTAACTGCACTGAAAAGAATGAGTTGAATACAATTACTTACTTGGACTTAATAATTAAGAGAAGGCACAGATGTTTTAATTACGATATGAAAGTAAAACCACTAAACATTAGAGGATACATCCATACTAACTCCAAAACTCCCAAAGCCCACAAATTGGCAGGGCTTTCTGCCTTCTTGTTCAGGAATTACCATTTATGCAAATATGAAGAGGATAGAAGGATAAATATTAACAAGTATATTAGTGATCTAATGAAGGTTGGTTACGATTTTGTAACCATCAATAAAAGAATCAAAACATTTTATGAAAACATAAATAAACCAAGAAAGGACAAAAAACAACTTATATGTCTGCCATATATACCTAATATTGCAAAAGAACTAGTCAAAAAATTACAGAATGAATTCACAGTAGGTTTTCGAACCCCTCCTAACACTAATAGAAGTATTAACAACTCTAAGGATAAGATTGATATACAAACTACTCCACATGTGGTGTACAAAATGACATGCCCTCAGGCTAACTTTGGAGCAGTATATTATGGTGAGACCTGGGCCACTATGAACAATAGAGTAGCTGAACACAAATACTTATAGAAAAGAGTATTAAACAGAAATGAGGGCAGCTCAGTATTTGTAGACCACCAAAAAGAGGCTAATCATGAATTTGAACCTGCATGTGCTGAAATAGTTTCCACTGAGAGAAATGACATCAAAAGGAAGGTGAAAGAAGCATGGTATATAGCAAGAGACTTGAAGGCAGTAAACAGGAAGGATACATGCTTTTTTATATCAAAGAGATGGACAATATAAATGAGCTTGCCTAGATTTGCATAAATTATTAGATTTGGAGGCTATGAATATGGAGTCGAATGCTCCGAAAGCGCTTAGCCTTAAGAAATATTAGTGTAATTTTTTTATGAATTTAATTTCACTATATACATCAAGCATATTAAACCTTACATAATTATTAATAGTGAAGAAAAATCTGAAATTACAATACTCATTTATGAATGGCTGTTTATTATTATTTTTATTTATATAGTAATTATTATAAAAGATATATATTCATGTTTACACTTAGATGCTTTTAAAGTATGTTTTATTTTTAAATGATAAAAATGAAACTATAATCATTATACTCTGCCAAACATTGTAGTATTAAATTTTTATAATAATTTAATAAATATAAATGCAATTTTAAATTTTAGAACAGAATTTTATACTCTTTATGATGACTTCATAATAATTCATTCATATTCAACAAATGGAATTCATTTAAAAACCATTTCATTAATTTACTTTTTTTTATAACATTGTGAAAAATAGACACCAAGAAAGGAGTAATTGTTGTTATTAAGTATTTTACATTATTATTGTTTTTTTTTTTGTATTTTTTGGTCTGGAAAATTCAAATATTAGTTTTAGGACACTTTTTGTTTGCAAATTTATATTTCTAATAAATCAAGACCCATTTATTGAATCATAATATTGAATAAAGGTTTTAGTACTGTAATTTAAATGTTGGACTATTAACACAAATTACCATTAAGGATTGGTGATAGAATGTTGAAATGTGGAAGGGTTAAATTTTTCTGTTTGAAAATAACAACTACTAATAATCATCAACACTATTATTTTACTTGTATTAAATTTATAAGGTTTTTTTTGTTCTATATATACTAAGCTGAGTAGTACTGCCCATTTTATTTTTGTCACATTGGCCCTGTTCCAGACTAAAGTTATTTCATAATAGTTACTCATTTAATTCAGTGTTTTGTCAAATAACATTTTTAATGACAATGAATCTATACTTTAACTCTTATTTTGATCTTAAATATCAAGTGTAATAAAGGAATAAAAAAAAACCTAAACTCATTCTCTTCCTGCACACTGCAAGAGGAACTTCCCCATTCTGTTTGTCAAGATAAAAAAATAAGCTCTAATTTAATTTGAAAGACACAGAGGCAAACGTCTATATAGTAGTGCTACCAGATGCAAGCCAGAGTAATCAATGGATGCAGGAAGGTTTGTGCATAAAATCCTATCTAGTGCCTGCCTACTCTTCCAATATCCCAGACTAATTTCTAGTTTGGTTTGGTTATTCTGGCTTGCACTGAGTGGCGCTACTGTATGGAGAATTTTGCCTCTGTAAAAAATAGCTAGTGTAAGCGTAAAAAATGGTAATCATGTGATGTTTGATGGTTTAATTTGAAAGCTTATTTTTTATTTCAAATATATTCTTATTTATTTTAATTATATTTTTACTAATAAAAAGAAAAACTATTTAAATTTTATATATAATAATGTTTTTTTAAAACATAAAAAAATATCCAGTGGTGAGAAATAAACAATTTTGATAGTAGTATAACGTACAAATGCACATTTAAAAATAAAAATACCATGTCTTTTTTAATAAAAATGCTAATATATATATTACATTCTATTTTAATTTTGAAAAAAGTAAATTACACAAATATAATTTATTTTTGAGTGCATTTAAAAAAAAACTTTGTTTCCAAGAACATGTTGCTTAACCAAATTCTACTCTTAAAAAGTTTAAATGTAACATTTTTTTTTTGCTTGATTTTTACCTTGTTTCCTCTTCATTCTTAAAGTACATTGATTATGAAGTTTCCAGTAGTATTTTTTTTTTTAATGTTGGTCTCATTATTTAAATTAATGAATTCAATATTTTATTTAAATTAATGGATCCTTCAAACATTTGATATTCATCCAATTTTGCCAGTTTTTACAATTTATTAAAAAATATATTATCTTTTATTCATTTCTTACAGATTAAATGACTGAAAGATTAAGATATCTCTCTAACTATAAAAATGTTTATTTTGATATCCTAAAGATAAAATTCTTTTAAAATGGCTTGATAATTCTGCAATTTCACACAACATCTGCCTCCTATTACATGTGATCAGATCACTTTTAGAATTAATCTCAGTAAAACAGATCACACTTTGGTTATTAAAAAGAATTTAGTTCACCAGCCATATTTTTATATATATATATATAGATAGCATCAACTTTAATAAAGCAAATTCTAGGAGAAACTAATCAATAAGACTAGCAATTTTTTTTTTTTTAATTATGTTACTTTGAACAACCGCAGGTAATCAGTTTGGTAGTTATTTTTCATGTTTTTTGTTTCAATGACAAACCTCCATTTCATTAACATTTTACATGTTTTACAAATTTTGATAGTGAAAAGCATTGGTGGTACGAGAGGTCAGCGATGGCTGTTTTACAAGCAGTTGTTCCGGGTTAGCGGGTTTGCTTCCCAGCTGATGATATGATACATGGGAAAGAAAAAACATTATTCTCCACTGGCCCAACTGCTGGCTGCTGATTCTGCATAAAATACATATATTGGGGATCTATAAAAATATTTTTAGATGGTAGATTAAGAGAATCTATAAAAATATTTTTAAAGGTTTGATAGCATAAATGAAAAATCTTATTCCTTGTTTATAATTTCACATTTTACGGTCTTGGAAAATGAAAAGAAAAAAAAATTAAATAAGAAATACATTTTTCATAAATTAAAATGAGAACTCTTTAAAGAATGTGTTTCATTGCATAAAAAATAATTGAATTTTACTTAAATTTTTACTTGATTGCCAATTACAAACAAAAAAAAAATGAAGTCAGATGTCACATGACCTAATTTAATATATTCATGAAGAAAAGTTTTCTGTCAATTTAACAATACACAGAAAAATAGAGTCTATACCAACATTTTTTTTAGGCCTCTCATGAATAAAGTCAAAATATATTCAAATAAAACATGACAATTGTGTATATATTAAATGAGATATATTTAATGCAAACAAAGGAATGAGTGTGGGTTATTTTCATATAATTATTACAGAAATTTATTAGTAGTGGTATTGCTAGGTAACTATCAATTCCTATTGACGGTCTTTAAGTTAAACAATTTGCTCAATAATCCACAATAGTTTTTTGTTTTAATATAATAAATTGAAGTAATATAAACCCTTAAAAGTATCATTTATTTGATCTATTGCTATATCGTTAAAGAATTGTTATTCTTTCAGGCTAATTGATAAAAATAATGGAATCAGAAACATACGTTTAACAGAGATTGGTTGATTTACTTCATCACTATAGTAATGGATAAAATGTTATATACTTTATAAATGACTCTTAGAAGCATTTATACTAATTTAACTTATTTTATTATTTATATGACTAGAGTATTTATTACATATTTAAATATTTATTTATTAAACAATGATATTTGTATAGAAACACGTTTATATAGCTGTACCTTATGTGTATATTAGTCTTTGTGAACTGAATTTGATTAAAATAAGATTGATAACTTAAAAATTTAAACTTTAACATCAAATAAATTACATTGGTGTTATTGAAATATAAATAAAAGTCTTATTTTGGTTTGTAATTGGATCTCTATCAAGGTAGCTGATAAAGATGATTGACTTTGAAATAAATGTCTTGCAATGCCTAATCAATTTTTCATCAAGATAATTATAAATAAAATATATAATTTGCAAAAGGCTTTATGAAGAGTTTTTTTTTACTTTAATAATAAGCAATGCAATTAATTTGTTTATTATATGTATCATTTCTTAAGATGAAGTTCTGATGAAGTTTTTTTATGGAAAGCATGTGAAATGAACAAGTTGTTAATTGATCACATTAAATTAAAAGTCTTGCATAATTACAAATGGCTGTCTTAAATTGTCTTATTTGGTCATGTCATGAGATAATATAATTTATTAAAAAGTATATAAGGTTTAAAATATTGGTCATAAAAACAGAGAATAACCAGTAATGAGATCGTTTGAGATTCCATCACACATTAACAAATGTTGCTTTGGAACAGCAGTTGAATCTATCATTGGACAAATCATTCTGCAAAAATATTATTCACATAATCATAATAATAATGTGGTTAAAACACATGTAGACGACCCTACTATCGCATTTTATACGCATATTATCGAGGTTATAGCCTCAGTAAATATTACTTACATAATCAATGTGCGTTTAATAAATTTATAATTACAACTTTAAATAATAATATTAGGAATATTAGTAATAGTAATAGAAATAATAACATTAATAATAGAAGTATATTGTGCATTATAATTTCTTCCTTCCCAAAGGCAAATTATTTGGGGAAAAGAATTTATCCAAATTAATATCAATTGCTCTCCAGTAATGAATCTCTGTGGTTTTTTAGAGCTTACTGGCTTGTAAACATGAAAACATGAAATAGATGTTATTTTTATAAAATATTTCATGACATTCCTTTGTGACTTTCCATACATAAATAATATTCTGATATCATTTTGTCACATAGTTTGTCATAATTTACTAGCGTATGACATCTCATTATTTAAAAATATATTTTCTTAAATACAATTTATGATTATTAATAATGTTTCTGTAAAAACATCTATGTATTAATATAAATATTTCTCTGTATGGATGCAGCTTGTTTATTTATAAAAATATGTAGAATGTTGAGATTTTTCCAGTTTTAACTATATAAGGTATTTTAGTTCTAATAGTTTTACAAGTCTATAAATGAATTAAACCACTAAACATCACATGATCACCATCTCTATACTAGCACATAATTGTAGTAAACAAAGGCAAAACTCTCCATACAGTAGTGCCACGCTGTGCCAAACAGAGTAATCAATGGATGCCAGAAGGCTTGTGCATAAAATCCCTATCTAGTGCCTACTCATCCAATATCCCCAGACTAGTTTCTGGCTTGTGGCCATCATCAGTGAGGAGCCTTGGATCTGAGAGCACTGCACCTAGATCTTAGGATCTAATGCAACCCTCCAGCAGCCACCTTTTAACTCTACTTTACTACAAAACTATGAGAATGAAATTGAAAACACAATAATATTTTCAATCTAAGCTCAATAGCTTATATAGTCATATGGGTCTGAACTCAATTCAGCACCCATACATTTTGGTATCTTTGGCTCTTAAACAACCATAGCCACCACTATCCTATTAGGCAGGATTGGTGTTAAACCACTAAACATCAATTGAGTTCACAACCATATGACTATATAAGCTATTGAGCTTAGATTGAAAATATTATTGTGTTTTCAATTTCATTTTCATCGTTTTGTAGTAAAGTAGAGTTAAAAGGTGACTGCTGGAGGGTTGCATTAGATCCTAATATCTAGGTGCAGTGCTCTCAGATCCGAGGCTTCTCACTGATGATGGCCACAAACCAGAAACTAGTTTGGGGATATTGGATGAGTAGGCACTAGATAGGGATTTTATGCACAAGCCTTCTGGCATCCATTGATTACTCTGTTTGGCACAGAGTGGCACTACTGTATGGAGAGTTTTGCCTTTGTTTACAACAATTATGTGCTAGTATAGAGATGGTGATCATGTGATGTTTAGTGGTTTAACACCAATCCTACCTAATAGGATAGTGGTGGCTATGGTTGTTTAAGAGCCAAAGACACCAAAATGTATGGGTGCTGAATTGAGTTCAGACGCATATGACTATATAAGCTATTGAGCTTAGATTGAAAATATTATTGTGTTTTCAATTTCATTCTCATAGTTTTGTAGTAAAGTAGAGTTAAAAGATGGCTGCTGGAGGGTTGCATTAGATCCTAAGATCTAGGTGCAGTGCTCTCAGATCCAAGGCTCCTCACTGATGATGGCCACAAGCCAGAAACTAGTCTGAGGATATTGGATGAGTAGGTACTAGATAGGGATTTTATGCACAAGCCTTCTGGCATCCATTGATTACTCTGTTTGGCACAGGGTGGCACTATTGTATGGAGAGTTTTGCCTTTGTTTGTCTATAAATGAATTACAGCTTACTAAACATATAACACTGATGACATAAAGGTATTCATGGAAATGGAAGAACTAAGTCAAAATTATTGCTATGATAATTTATAAGTCAGATTTTCCAAAGAGTCATTAAAAGAAACTAGAAAATAACTTCTACTTTATTATACTAGTGACACTCTGTTGATCAGATAAAAAAAAAGGCCACTTTTATATTACCTCAGCAGTATTATACAGTAATAATTCTAGATTCATATTATAAGTGTGTCATATTTGATAAACAATAAAATATTTATGGGCATGTTAAAAGTATTAGAATTTTATTAGAATATTTATTTGAAACTGAAAGCTAATTTGATTAGTACAAAACAAAAAATCTTCACCAATAAAAAAGTTTTAGCCATTTTGTTTTCCAATAATTGATTTTTTTTACTATATATTAATGTGTAGGCTAGAGAAAGTAAACATTATTTGCAAGTTTATTTACTACACTAATTTATTTGATTTCCTATAATGTTATTATCATTTATGTTCTTTATTACTTGTACAATGCTTTTTATAATCCACTATTGACAGTTTCAATTGCCCCAGCAATCCTCTTCAGAACCATAAGTAGAAGTTCTGAAGATGATTGCTGGGGCAATGAAAACTGTCAATAGTGGGTTGTAAAAAGCATTGTAAAAGTAATAAAGATTGTAAATGATATTAATATTGTAAGAATTTAGCAATGCAATATGAAAGATAAAGTTAATTGATTTGATAATCATCACATGATTTTAGTTATGAATTCTTTATCTAAAAGCATAAATAATCCATGGAAAAATCAGTTTTGCACTAAATATTTTTTATATAAGTTTATAAATAATATTTGATTATTATTATAAATATTACATTTATCATCTTTTAATTGCATTTATTTTATCTTTTAATAAATATTACATTTATCTTCTTTTAATTGTATTTATTTTACATTTTGATATTAGGAGTTATTATTTTTAAACTAAAATCAAAATTTTGTTATGATAATTTATAATTTTAATATCTACTTACAAAAAGAATAATAAAATCAATAAATTGAAATAAAAGTTTTAAAAATAAAATAAATACAAATATATATTAAGCAAACAAAAAAAAGTTATATATATAAGATTCAGAACTATACATATATAAGTACTAGCTAGTTTATGTAAAGCTTCTCCTATAATTCCCTTTCATTTATTAATCAAGGCTATATATTTATAGTAAATAGAACAATGATAGCTATAACAGCAAATATCAAGTGTATTATAAATGCATGTATATTAAGTTTATATATATATATTTACTGATAAAAAAATCTACATTATTATAATTTGTATGCATAAAACAATTGGTCACATTGGTCTCTATCAATGTGTTTCTATTCAGTCATTAAAATATGTGTTTTAGCAAATAAATCAAAAATTATGATCTAAAGTTATATATATATATATTACTTTTTTATTTTATACTATTATTTTGTATATATATATTGTGCCGGGTTCAATCCGTCGTCGATCCAACACACCCTACTCGCTAGGTTTAGTTGGGGTTAAACCTTATTTATAATAAATTTATAATCTTATAAATATTTCATGAACAAACTGGTCCATCTGAGCAGAGTGGAGAATATTATTGATAGCAGATCTATCAACAATACCCACGATCAGACCGAGCTATGCAATGCATAACACTATCACATTTCCAGATCGTGGCCCGACTGCTAGATTCAAACCCCTACTATCCAAGCACTTTATTTGTTTCAGAGTAAACCCCAGGCGCCAGCTAGTTTCTAGAACTAACGTGTTTGGACAGTAGGCCCATAATCCAGCGCTCAAAAAATCCCTTAACTAGCTCAGTCTATTGTAATACATTCACAACTTATTGCTTTAATTAATGGTGAAAAGAATTGACTGACAAAATTAAACTTTAAGTTTAAAAGACAATTTATTTTAATTAACATTTATTATAATAATTTTAAATACTTTTATAAATCTTATTTAAATGAACAAGGGCTTATCATAACTTCAGGCTCACACATATATAATAGCAATATAATATAACAAAGAATTAAACAATATTTGACATTTAAAGTACAATGAAATCAATATATCCTAAGCATGAACACACACAACGTTTCAAAACACACACAGCAATAGTTCGTTTATGCATGCTTATAGAGTTCATTATTACTTGACTCTGGGAGGCTTCAAACTAATGTGATGGCTACTTTAGAAATGAGAACAAAAAAAATGTTATTACCTAGGATTTTAGAATGTGGACTTCTTCTTGCTGTTTGCTGTGAACTTGATTTTAATAGGATTTTGTTTTCTTCCTGGTTGCTGCTTCAAGTGGGAATATTTTCAGATGGCTGGATTCGATGTTTTCCTGAGGAGGTTTATTATTCAGTGACAGTATTCTTGGAGACAGCTAAATATTCCTGGCAATTCTTTAAGTTTTTAGGCAGGAATTATCCTTTTCCAGGCAGGTTTGCTGTTTTACTGATCTCGGGCTAGAGAATGTTGTATGTTTCCAAGGTTTCTAACACTGCATTGTCAACTGATCAAATTTAATCTGATGTGATCTTGCTAAACTGAACTGCACTCTTTCTCAACTGGTATCTCAACTGATTGTCTGATGAAAAAACTGGACTATTTATTAATAAGACCTGTTGTCATTTTGATGTTTACCAGCAATATCTGTTGTCGAAATTCCTTCCTTGTTTTTAATTGCATTACTCTAGATAAGCTTTTAATTACATGTTTTTGGAGATCTTTAATTAGCAGCCATTACACATTTTGTTTTTACATTTTTAATTAGTAGCCATCGCTGAGTGTTTTTAATTTTTTAACTTTAGTTTATTTCATTTTAACACTCACGTATTTATACTATGTTTACTATCGCATATATATATTTTACTAACAAGCTCACATTAATTCGTCATTTACACACATGTATATTTTTCTAATAAACTCAATATTAGTTTTAAGTTTACTTTTTCTTTCTTTAACTCAAAAGAGATATTTTTTTACTTATTTGAAAATCAATTTCTTTTAATTTTCCCCGTAAAACTATGAATTAATTGTTTTTAGCAAAAAAACTCTTTAAACTTCTTTTATAAACTTTTAATTGATGTTTCTAAAGCAAACCTCCTCCCCCCTTCTAATTAATTAATTGTAACTTTTATTTCAACTACTAATAATATAAAAATAAAACTCTTTGACTTTTAATTTTACGTTTGGAAAACAAACTGCAATAAAAAAAAACTCTTAAACTTTTACATACTATTTTGTTTTAACGAACTGTATTTTATTTTAATAATTTTTTAGACACGATTAGATATATGTACCAATACGATCTTGGTACAATATATAGAGAGAGTAGTCAAATCATTGTATACAAATTGGAAGATTACTTTACTAGTCAATAGTCATTGTAATTGAATAAATTTTATTTAGTTTTGGGGCAGATTTCCTTCCTAGGAAAAATATATATGTAAAGATATTAACTTCTTATTCTTAAGATTTTATCTTGAGATAACATTTTTTGCTTTTTTTGCAAATGAGATAGATTTCAGGATTATAATAAAAGCATAAAAAAAAAACTTTAAAAACCAACACATAGAGATATATAAAGAAAGTTTAAACGTACAACCAATACACCCGAATGAATAATAACTATTCTTGAATTTCTCAATGGAAAGATGCCAATAAGCCCTTTCTTTACCATTCAGGGACTGTTTTTACATTTTATTCAATTGTAACTGAGTATATAAATATTCATTAAATTGTATAAATAAAAATAACGTGTAATATTAATATACAGAAGAACTTTATCTCAAAACATTTATTAAACTAATTAATACCTGTGTTACACTCTTTATGAAATGGGTATAAATATGGGTGATACATTACAAATATGAGTAATGAAAAATTACAATATTAGATGAGTTATGGAACTAACATTATTGAGTTCAAACAGGGTTAGGTATTTAGTGGTTAAGTTCTTTGTTAACTTTATTGAAGAGTCTGATATAGCTTCCATGTCTCTTGAAAAATGAATGTTGTTGCAAGAGTTTTGTCTCTGTTTAATTTTCTCTATGCTCTGAATAAATAATGAGTTTTCATCTGGCTTGGGATGTTGGTATTGTGCCTTGCACCTTACAATCCAAATGGCATAGGTGATGAAAATTGCCAGCCTGATTGTAGGAATATCTCTTCTACGAATCCATTCTTTTATATTAAGTATTTTGTAGTAGTCTATCTTTGAATTGTTAAATATTATTGTTTTAATATTACCTAGACCCATGCTTTAATTACTTAAATTGTTTTAATTGTATAATAATTATCTAACTATTAGACGAAAACGTAATTTTATAGAATCAGTGACGACATATACAGAGTTCAACTTATTCAATCTTTAATATTCATAATATATGGGGATTATTATGTCCATATTAAAACGCCCAACTATAAATCCATTGGCTATTTTAATATAAATATACATGAACAATCGATATTATGAATAGTAAAGAATTAATTAGCTCAATAATCTTTCTCTATAAGTCACTAATGCTTTAAACATTTAAGTTTCAAAATCTTACTGCTTGTAATTTAGATGTAGAAATAAAAAATTCTCACTGCTGTTTCAGAATTTTAAATCACATGCCAAATGTAAGTGTTTTTTTACTGAAATGCAAATATAATGAAAGAGATTATGTTGGAATTTTTTTTTTCAAAATGACTGCATAGGGCTAACGTGCGACAAATATGGAATATTAGTTTTATATGTGTGTGCGAGTGTATGTCTCTTTATAACAGCCAAGATTTACATATATAGACAGCAAAACATAATTAAAAAAGATAGAGAAAAAATTAATATATTAGTTAAAATAATTTTTTTTGATGTTAAAGCTTTTAAATGACCATTTTTAGACCTTGGAAGAAAAGAATGATGAAATCCGTTATAGAAGAACAGTTTAATAATAATATTGAATTTAACTTTTTTGAAATGATTTGATAAATACTTGATTTGAAATTTAGAAGAAAAGGGTGGATTTTTAAGTTGAGTCGTTATTGAAAGTGATACCTGAAACATGAAATTTAAAAAATATAACTGCTGAAAAATCTAAAAAGGAAAATATTTATTAAGAAAAGTAAAAAATAGAAAAATAATTATTTGGATATGAATTTAGGCTAGAGACATTATTAAAAAAAATTGTTAAAAGGAATGTAGACGTTCAAATGAAAAAAAGAATGAAAAATAAAAAAAAATTGTCTCAAAGTTGTCCAGTTAGATCTGAGTATTTGAAAAAGAAAAGAAGATAAATTTGTAGATGATTTGCACCAAAGAAAATACTGCAAGCTTAATCAGTTTTGAATTTACCTATTTATTATCGTTACATGAATTTCACCAAATTTTCCTTTTCAATTTCAAAATGTAAAAAAAGAAAAACCAATGGGTTTAATGTAAAACAGCTTTTTGTTTAACTCTGAAATGAAAGCGCTATATGTCCAGTACATGGGCTATATTTCCAAAAGCCTTATTAGCCAACTTAAACATTTTCTTCCTCTAAAATTCCCATATATCACAATAATCTCCTGTGACATTTATTCTTTATTATCCACTATTTTTGCAACTCTAATTCATCTCCTTTTTTCTCTCCTATCTTTTAATAAAATCTATTTCATTAATTCCCTATCCTATCATCACCCTTTCCAATTTTATTATAAAGGTTTAGAAAAATAAATCATAAAATATTTATTTTTTACATTTCCTTTACTTTTAAATGGCTTCCATTCTCTATATATTTTATTCTAATAATTTTTCAATATCCCTTCAAAACATGAATATTCTATATTTATTATTTCATCTCCATATAAACCCTATCTACAATCCAAATCCTTATTGCATCTTTGATTTCTCTATCTGATGTCTAAAACTACTTCTTTAGCATCAAACAACAATAACTCTTTTTAATGATATCTTATATTTTTTCATATTTTACATATTTTCTCTTTAATACCAAACCATTTATTTTGACTTTTTTTTTCTCTCAAATTTCTCTATCAATTGTTTCCATCTCTCATAAATGAGTATTTGTCATATATTCTTTATATGTTTATCCTATTTCTTATATAAACACATAAAAATAAATTGTCAATCTCTTAACTTTGCATTTTGTAAAATCTTATTTGCCTGCTGTTTTTTTGCACTTCATATGAAGCAATTTTACTCTCATAATGTTTAAAATATTTTAGGATTACACTGATTAATTGGCAAGTAATCAGTAATCAACCATACCAGTCATTTCCCAATTAATCGGTATTTGCCAACTTTGATAATTGGCAATTTTTGTCTTTTAATATTGTTGTTGGGGTTAGTAATCAAAAATCAAAGATTTCTGTTATATATATTTATTGCTTACATGAAAAAATGAAATTTAACTAAAAAAAAAAATTAATTCAAATTATTCATTTGACATATTTTTAAAAAATATTCCTTTTAGTTTATCCTTTTAAAGAGTTATTTCTTTTTTAGCCCATTAAAAATTATTTCTTTTATTTTAACATATTAAAAAATTAATATTCAAAATTTAAAACTCTTAAATTGTAATGGAAAAACATAAGAATTTTACCATTTTCAAAGCATAGCCTCTTCCTTGTCAGTTATAAATGTTACCTCTAGTGCTGAAAATTCTTTCACTTTCATAGGAAGATAGTGGAGGACTTAGATATTTCAAATCTAGTTTGCTCAAATTTAAAAAAAGTTCTTCTGACCTTCTCCACTACAAAACTGAATCACTATGTCTTGGTATAGGGGGTAAATTTAAATAGTTTTCTAATTCTTGATCAAAAAGTTTATTTTTTTGTTTCTTTTTTCTTTCATTTGGAAAACATGCTCTTCTCCATTCTTTTGTTTACCAAAAGCTAATTCATCAAATAAATTGAAAAAACTTACAAGATTCTCCTCTATCTTGATCATTCTCAGAAGTAGAAGCTTCAAAATTTAATTCTTCTTGAAATTTTGAATTATTTTCTAAGCTATCAAATGTCCATCTTTTTATTTTCTCTACCATATCCTCTTTTTGAAATTTCATTTTGAATCTTGGATCTAATAAAGATAAGCATAAAGACTTGTTGTTTATGTATGCTGAAAATCTTTTCTTCATTGAAACTTGTAGTTCTTCTACTGCAGTATAAATTCCACTAAAGGAATTACTTACCGACAGTATCTATTATAGGAATTATTAAAGATGATGTGGTTTTTCATTTGCTGGCTCGAAAAAATTTATCAATGAGAGATCACTGATAAGAGTTTCAACATGGAAATTGTACTGTCTATAGTGCATGTGACAAGAGCTTTTTGCTATTCCAAGTTTTTTTCCAACATGTAGTATGTAGAATTTTAGTAAGTAGTCACATCTTAAATTAATTTGTGTTTCTGTAAATTTAACTTATCTTGCAAATCTTCCAATTTACTTAAGGCTAAAGCAGAATGATTAAAATGTGTGACAATATTTCTATTAGCAGCGAGTAGAGTGTTCATAGTTTGTTGAGAAATTATTACTTCTTTAAGCATCAACTGCAGTATATGTATAAAGCAGGACAATGCCTCTAAATTGCAATTCCTGATTCCAACTATCATATTTGCTCCAGAATCTCTCAATATTAAGAATAATTTATCACTTGTCAAGTTATATTGTTTAAGCACATTATTTACCTAATCACTGATTCGTGTAGCTGTGTGGGAACTTTCAAAGGAAACAATTGTCAAAATAGCTCTTTCTTGCTGAAAATGATCATTCAACTAATGGCCTGTTACACCTAAAAAAGAATTGTGTGTAGTTGCTGTCTAAATATCAATGGTTAGAAAAATATATTTTGCATAATCAATACATTTTTGAATTTTTGACTGAACTTTTTGAAATATATCAGGGATGATATTGCCAGAAAAATATTTTCTGCTAGGAATATTGTAATTAGGAGCAATTTTTTTAGTAATCTTTGAAATTCTAAATCAGATATAACAGAGTATAATTGCATATCTACAGTTATCATTTCTTCAATCAAATAATGAACTTCTTTGAATCGTTGATCATTTATACACCACAATTTTGTCTTCTCTAATACTTGAGTTAAAGTAGCCTGTCTTAGTGTATGTGTTTCTGCTGTTACAGATGAACATTCATCTTTATTGATTTCTCTTTTCATCTTTTCAGTTTCTTTTCAAAAGTCTTTATGATGATATTTTTTTTGAGATGATTTATCATGTTTGTGGTTGTAAAAGTTTTAGCATTTTTTTTCCATCTCTCGATATTAAACCATGATATAAATTGCACTTTGAAAACCTCTTGTTTTTGTCTATATTAAAAAGTTTTCATACAATATTGGAAGCCATGACAGGCTGGGATTTGGGAAAAGTTTTAAAAAATAATAAATGAATCTGAAAAAGAAAATAACTTGATATTAAAAATAATTTTATCGTTATAAAATTTCAAACATAATATTATTTAACTATTGTTGCATTAATTACTATTGGTGGAAAAGAGATTATAAGTACATTTGCTCTTTTGAAACGATAAAGGATTATAGGTTCTTGATAAGATGTTTTAAAATATAAAAGTTTTAAATAAAATGTTTTATAAACAATGTATATGCTTTTCAAAGAAAACTAAAAACTGCAGCTAATAGATCTTCCAACCAATTATTATTACAATAAATTAAATATGAGTACGATAATTGCACAATCTTTTAACAATTAGACCTCATAGATAAGGATGTTTTAGGCTCAGATATTTAATAATATAATTAGGGTTGCTAGAAGTCCTGATTTGTCATGATTTTGTCATCCTCAAACATATATATAGAATTATTAAAAAAAATTATGAAGCGTCCTGATTTTTTTTTATATCCTGGGTTTATAGTGAATGATATCTATAAGGCTTACGAATTTAATTCGTTTCTTGTAACAGCTCACATCTCGAGTTATTTTTCTCCATTGAATTAAATGTATATAGAATTAATTCGTTATAGTGCTCAGAATAAATATTTATTTAAGTTTTATTTATTTAGGCATATAAAAATGATAAAAATAAATGAAAATAAATCTTAATTTTACCAAAACTTTTATTATGTATATATAAAAATGTTTGCATTCGATTCTAGCGGCACCAAAGCCTGTCTAAAGACTTTAGTTTTTTTTAGGCTCCAATAATGTAATGGCATGTGTTGGTGGTGTGAGAGACCTCCCACGAGAGTGACTCCCCCCACCAAATGGCCACCTGGCGTTTAACTGTATTTAATAATCGGCCGGTAGTGCATTGTCGATTAATTGGTAATCGGCCATTTTATATATCGGTGCAACCCTAAAATATTTTTAATTTACTTTTACTTCCCCTCTTTCAAAAAGAAGTTCCCTCTGTTTTAAATGAATAGCCTTCAGTTGCTAATTATAACTCATTATCTAATACGAGATAACGAATATAAAAAAAGATTTCAATACTTACTTTCTTTCATCTCCGTATAAACTACGTCTATAATCAAATCCTTCTTTTATGTTTGCTATTATTTCATAGTATTTATGTAAACTAATAGTAAGTAAAGATAATCATTTTATATAAAAAATTTAAATGTTAAAACAGTTACGTCACTCCAAATAATTGTACGTATTTTAAATTTATTATATGAAAAACATGCTCTATTTTAAATCATCCCCTTTTATTTTTCGTTTCATTTCTATCCCAACTATGTGTATACTTTATTCCATTTACAAAATATTTAAAGTTTCTTCACTTCTCTTATTTTTCATCCTTTAGTTTGCAGTTCTCATTAAATACTAGAATAAGAGATTTTTCTTAATGTAATTTCATCTCTGTGCTATTTCCTGCCTCTTCATACTTCTTTAATAAACAGTTTCATAGCTTTTATACTGCCATAATTTTATTACAAAACAGTCCTTCTAGTGGAAAGCAGAATATAATTTTCAGAGAGTTTCTATAGAAATGTACTATTTATTAATAAACCTTGTACGTAGCTAAATAAATTATTTTTATATACATTTAACACGTTTGAATTATTAAAATAGTAATAACAATAATTTAAACAGTTTTACCCGTAAGTATTTGTTCTGATAGCTTAATTTCCTCAGTACCATTTTGTCTTTTGCAAAGATTTGAATTTGAAATAAATTCTGATTGTAGAAAAAATAATTTCACTTTGCTTCAAATTTTCAGCAGTTATTTTTAGTTTCAAATATTTTGTTTTACGTAAAAAACTGTTTTCAGTTCTATATATAATTTTAATTATCTTTTATTGTTCTATTTTTTTTCTTCTCTCTTTTGACAAGAGAAAAATTAGACTTTTCAAATGAATCGAGTAACGCACCACAGCAATTTGAAATTTAAACAAAGCTCTGACTTCAAGCCGAGACGTCCAGTGGCGTACATAATTTTCACCGCTTCTATTTATAATAAAGAAACGGCAGTGGGAAAAATCCATTTATTACCAGCATTTATCGGTAATTAAAGGGTTATTCCAATTTTTCATCATATTTTAATTAAATAATAATATTTTTATTGATATATATATACATTTTGTTGATGTAAATAGCTTACTAAAGATTTATGACGTACTTTAAATTTTGAAATGCTGGGCAAAACTATTGTAAAGGAAGGTAAGCGATGGCAAATAAACACCGATTAGGATCAAATGTGATCAGTTAAACATAATATCGTTAAGTGTAGAAATTTTCGTTTGCTTTTGTGTGTATGTAAAATATAATAGGAAAAATATTTCAAATATACATATATTCAAATATATTTTAAACGCTCCATTCAGAAGAAAATATTTTTTAAGAGATCTCTTTGATATGGGGGATTTGAACACAGAATTTTAAGCTTTCTTCAGCTATCCACAATCGATATACATGACCACATACATGTGAAAAAGATAACTGATATCCAATATAAATATTTCGTGCTGAACTAGCATTCATCAGTTGGTCCAGATCATCATCTCCCATACATATATATATAATCAGTGCTCGGTTCACGTTAAGATAGCAAATCTTCAAATTTTAATGGGCAGTCTTAAATCTACTCCACCCTCCAACTCTTCATACATCCATACTATTGAAAATCTCATCTTCAAATATATGCATAAATGGAGTAAAAAGTATTGAAAAGAAATCATGAATATCATTACTGCATATGAATAGTTAAATGTTTGGTATTATTATATTAGTGATTTCTTCTAGTTTTAATATTGCATTCAATGGGGGACCAACTACTAATAAGATATTTATTAATAAAATCGATGCTGTTGATAACGTCAATGACTCTAATGCCATATATAAAGTGATGCTCCAGTTTAAATCCAGTCACGATGTTTGGATTTTTGTTAACGTATATATATATATGTTTGTACAGTTTTTAAATTAAGTTATAACGTGCAGTCATTGTTACATCTGATTGGCTGTCACTTAAGCCTTTTTAAAGCGCATCTGCAGGAAGGTTTTAGTCTTTCATGTTATTACTATGTCAACTGCTTGCTATCAATAAATTTAATATATTTATAGTAAGTTATATAATTATTTTCAACCACTATCGATTCACTGCAGGATGATGGTCTCTCCAAGTTTAATCCATCTTCTCTGATCTCTAGACTATCTTCTCCACATCACCCCAGTACATTTTCTTATTTCATCCATCCACCTCACATGTGATCTCTTTTTAATTACAATCTCTTGTAATCTATTTTAAGATTTCAACTGTCCATCTATTATCATATCTTCTAGCAATATGTCTAACCTAACTTCACTTAAATCTCTTAATTCTTTCAATGGTATTAGCAACAATGTTTATTCTCTCACCTATGTATTTTGTTTTCAATCTCTTCTTGTTACTCCTAATATGTAACTCTCCATACTGAGAGGTCTAAAGTCTCTGTATTACTCTTCTTTTAAGTGTCCATGTCTCAGTTCCATAAGTAAGAATTGGTAGAACACATTTATTAAAAATGTTTCTTTTCGAACACTGTTAAGTGTCCAAGTCTCAGATCTATATGTAAGAACTGGTAAAATATATTTATTAAAAATATGTCTTTTCAAACACAGGAATATTTCTTTTTTAATATTAAATTATTTTTACCAAAAGCATTCCAACCAACCTTAATTCTATGATTAATTTTATCCAATTCTATAATCTAATTATATTCATTCTGTATCCCTCTGTAGTAATAATCTAATTAAAGAATTTGTAGTTGTTAATTTCTTTTACCTCATCATTATCAATATTAATTTTCTTCTTCTGAGAAAATCCATTTAACATTACCTTTAATCCTACTTTCTTACTTTCATCTGATACTGAGGTTCCAAAGCATTATTAGCAAAAACGACCACATCATTTGCAAAATCTAAATCACTTAAATAATCTCCATTTACTTTTACTCTTTTAGTTTCTCATTTTTATCTATAAAATACTTCTTGCAAAACTTCTGTAAAACATTTTGGAGATATGAAGTCACTCTGTCATGCAACCTTCTCAATGTTATCTTTTCAGTACCATTATGCAATCTAATTGTTATTGTTGCATTTTTATGAATATTCTTCAGAATACAGAAACATCCTGGCTCTATACCTTGATAATCCAATCCTTTAATCGCCAAAGAAATGTTTATAAAATCAAATGCCTTTTCATAAGCTACAAATCCAAAACACAATGTCAACTCGTATTCATTGGTCTTTTCTATAACTTTTTTAAATACTTGGATATGATCCACATAGTAAAATGACACTTTTATATCCAACTTGTTCTTTTGAATAGTTACAATCCAACGTTTGCTTTAAACTAGTTGTAATTATTTTGGTAAAAATTTTGTATAGAACTGATAAAAGACTGATAGGTCTGTAATTTCTAATATCTTCTTTATTATTTTTTAAAAATATTAATACTGCATTTTTCCAATCATCTGGTACATCTTTATTATTGAAACATTTGATATATAACTTTGCTAAAAAATTATATTTATTTTCCTGCTTCTTTTAAGATATCGATTATAATTCCAACATTACCTAAAGTATTCTTCATAAATTTAATTACATGTCTCACCTATTCATTTAAAATTCTGGGCAATTCAGAAGTTGTAAAAATTACTTTTCCTTGTTCTTTATTGCTATATAATTCTTGATAGAATTCTTCTACACATTTCATGACGTCATCTCTTGTTTTAGTAATATTTCCATCTTCTTTTTTATTGTTGAAATAATTTTCCTACCAATATCAAGATGTTGTTTTACACTATTGAGACTTTTATTCTCTTATAGCTTTTCTTGAAAGTTCATAGTTATATTTTCTTATATAATTATGAACTCTTTTTTACACCATTTTACAAAATTTGAGATATTCAATTCCACTCAATGCTCATTTTTATGTTTCACATTTATTATTTTCTTCATAAACTGTCTCATGTTAGTAGAAATTTTACTGGTCAATTGTTGCCTTTTTGAACCAGCTATTTTTGTTACAGTTTTTTAAAATGTATTACTTATCTTCCTATTGAATTGATTCAAATCTGAATCATGTTCAAAATCTGTTAATATTTCAAAGTGATTTATAAATTCTAATTTAAATTTATTGGAATGTTACTGAAGATTAGGAATATCAACTGAGAATATTATTTTTCTAAATAATTTTTGTCTTTCTAGTTTTGCATTAACATATATCTTACATCTTGTCAATCGATGATCACTTTCTGTGTCGAATTTATTAAGAACATTATTCTCTTGAAATATATGTTACATCATATATATATATTGTGTTCATTGTCCTTCCCAATATTAAGTTTCCATAGAAAAATTTAGAAACAAATGATAATAATATGGGAGATCCCTTTACTGCTATAAAACATACACTTCCATGTAAATAATATATTCAAAATATATACTAGAACACAGATAAATATATACAACAAAGTTGTTGTTTAATCAAACCGCTGGGTAAGGTAAGCTACCCACCAACTATTTCTTTACTATATATTATTTCGTCCCTATTTTAGGGATGTAATACTGTTTAGTCAACAATTAATTGATGGTTTTCTTTCTACATTGCTGTTTATTTATTTTGTTTGTGTGTGGTTTTGATTAAATAATTTTATTATTTTACTTAACTTTGTTCATTTGGTTTACTTATTACAATAATTTATTACATTAATTTATTTACTCTTTCTTAAAATAACAAAGGAAAACAACAGGGCTGTTGTTACAGATAGAGATGCTAAAACTTATATAATATTAATAAATGCATTTTCGACCAAAATCCTTTATTCATATTATATAAGTTTTTAAGTATCTCTGTCAGTAATCACAGTAGTGTTGTTTTGTTTTATTTCAAGTATGGGGCAGAAGTATTTGTTTATCATATTTATTCTTTTTTAGCAATTCTATAGTTTACCTCAACGTGCCCAATAATATTCGATTTCTTCTATTTGGGAAGATATTCACTTACAAAATTTTCAATTACATATATATGTATTTTATAATAAGCATTTGATGATCTATTGGTTAGCGCGTCGCGTACTAATATTTATGACTCGATCAATAAATATTGTAAGTATCTAGGATTTACCCATCAGCTAATATGTTATAAATAGAAAAGCAATGCAATATTATTTCATAAATATATGTAATAACAATGTTTAGCTTGAGAATCAATATAATTCGAGCAATCTACATAAGTTAACTTTTAATATCAGTGTGATGGCTGTAAACGGATTTGCAATTGTAATGATATAACCTTCATTGTTTTAAAATTACATTTTCAAATTACAAACTTTTGATTTACCTTCAATTTTATTTTAATATTACAATTTATAAATCGGAGGTTTTGTAGTTGTTTTTTTAATTGTATGCTTATTATGGGTCATATAATGCAGTAATATTACGTATGGTTAAAACATATGTATCTTGAGGTTTGAATATTGTCCAGGTAAATTTTTATTCTAGTTTCAGCATTTTTTTTTAATTAGTCGTCCAATTATTCTATTGATTTGTTAATAAATCCCTACGTTTAGTTTCATAAAAAAATAAGATTGAAAATCAATTAAAGTTTCGTTTGTTCACCGATTCATTATTTCCTTTTGTAAAAAATTTTGAAAGGTCTTTCTTCATTATGCATTGAAATAGTTAAAAGCAATTGTCGTATTACCTATCTATATTGTTTATTTGTAAACAGATTTCAAATAAAATAAACGTAGCAACAAACATTCACTCTTCAAAATATTCATACTATATTCATTTTGACTTTTAAATGAAATTTAAGAAGATTTTAAATACATCTTTTCTTAAGGACAGCATAGTTTTTAATAAGTGATAAAATATCAACAACAAAAAAACTTAAAACTAAACAAATTAAAAAATAAACTTTAAGACCGTATTATCTTGCTCAATCATTAATATTTTTTGAAATTTTTTTAACCCCCCCTCCCCTTTTCTTTTAAAAGTGTTGGTTACTCTAAATACGCTATTATGATTCAAATTCAGTGGAGTGAATATTAAATGTAAGTTAATTCAGGAGCAATTTATTTCCCCATAGATAATTCAATTGCAGTTGAAAGACGGCTAAAGTATTTAAGCCTGGTTAAACAAACGGCTGGTTAGATTAATAGTTGAATTAATTATCTATTTCTAGAATAAAGCTCGTTAAATCTAATCTCTGCTTTGCAATACGTTTCTTCTCCAGTTTGTGAATAATAAAAACTCCGATAAACAATTAAATATTAATTAACTTAAGCATAAATACATGCCTATAAAAAAAAAAACCTACACATACTTGATGAATTCAAATAAATGATCACATATGTGTGCGAGCATTGGTTAAGGAGAATATCGAAATATAAAAACATTCTATTAAAAAATTGCAACCACAAAAAAGCAATAGCTAAGAATTGCAACACCGTATAACAATTACAGTGATCAAGTTTAAACGTGAGTGCCGAACTCGCTTCGCTTACTGTTAAGAATTTACACATAAAAAGTCCTTCCCGTTTATCCCGTTATTGAATATTGAATTGTCATCTCTGTTGGGAAAGAAAATCCATCTACTTTTTAAAATGTCTCAGAAAAGTATCAATACAATATGATGATAAGTGGATGGAGGAGAGAATATATAAAGAAATTTAAGCTGATTGAAAATATTAAAGAAAAATTGCCTAAATTGTTTCAGAGTTACCAAAAATCCTAATAACAGAAGGAATTGGTAGATTACATAACTACAAATCTAAAACAATACCAACGTTAGATGGGTTTTTTACTGGATTATCCATCAGTGTGCTAGCAAATATTTAAATAAAGGATTATTTAAATATCTGTATATAATTACATATGAATATTAATTAGAGTATCACTAACAGTTGTGTATTCATTTGTTTGATAAGCATTTTATGATAGTTATATCAACACACTGTTCTTTAAATTGAATCTATTTACAATCATTTTCACAGTTCTTTTAAGAATAGCTAACCTGACCAATAATACAGTCAATCAAAGAGAACATCCAATTGCATTCAGATATCAGCAAGCCTTATTCAACACGACCAATATTTCAATATCATAAAGCAGAGTTCATTTCTATTCATTTTACTATTCATATAAAAAAATAATAATATCAAATTTGTAAATACTAATTAACACACTGAATAATCATTATGCAATCAGTACATGAATAAACTTTTTAAGTGTTAATTAAATCAATGCACTGCCTTCTATCGTCATACTTGCATTTACAATTATAAAATGAATCAATTTACATTCAATTTCTCAGTTGTCTAATTTTATAAGGATTGTGAAAGTGAAAGTAAGTTGATTAATTATATATTTTTAAAATCAAATTTTACAATAGAGAACAGTATTTGGAAAGTTGATATATGAGAGATGCAAAAAGCAAAATGAAAATGTTAGGGTAGATTGCAATATATGGATAAGAAGAGAATAGCCAAAATGGTATTTATTTGGAATATATGTAAAGGACAGGCAACAAGATGAGTGAAAAAGGTAATACAGTATGCAGAATATTTGGATATAGTATTCATGCCAGAATACTTATACAAAAAGTGGGCTGATTGTGTTAGGAGAATTGTTGAAAGTTATAGTGGCAAGAACTGGGATAGAAGTATAAATGCATTAATATAAAATAGAGAGTTGGAGAGTTGGACAATTAGTATGAAGAGTGAAAAAAGTTTAAATATATATATTTATAGAAGTAAACAGAATATTTGGTGCGAGTTTATTTATGATAATAGCAGAGAAAGTAGTTTACTGTTTAAGTTTGGAACAAGATTTTTAGCAGCAAGGTAATATACATATAAATGAAAAAAATATGAGTGATTTAGTCTGCAAGTTATAATATAAGGAAGACATAGAAAATATTAGGCATCTGTTAATTGAAGGTAAATGCACACAAGCAGAAAGAGTACAAATAATGAGCATGTGAGAAAATAAATATAAACTAAGTGATTATATAGAAAGTGGGTTCTTGGTTTTTATGCTGGGTTTGTGAAAAGATAAGAGGGGGGATTTACATATAAAGGCCATAGAGATGACAAAGATAATATTGTGGAAATGGAATAGAGCATGATAGAGCAGAATATGGTAGAAACAGGATGGGGAAAGGGAAGGGAAGGTGGCTAACAGGTTTCTCTGGGCATAGTGACTAAGAGATTCTTGAAGCCACAGTGCATCACATTACATCCAGTGATTGCATAATTGCCAGCATTCTATTAATATTTACAAAGTTGACACTTGATTATTTTTTTTATTAAAAGTATTAAAACAATACAAAATTATCTGTACCTTCTAAGGTTAAATTATTAGCCATAATGAATAAAGCTTTATTAATATTTGGGGTAGAATTGAACATTAAACTTATAATAACTGGAAAAATGCAAAAGCATGTCTAACACTATGTTATCAATAACATTAATGCTAGGAAAGTTTGTTGTTCTAGTTATTAAAATAATAAATTTAGATATTAATGTTTTAGAATAAATTGTGTTAAGAAATTGTAAAGCTAGAACGAACAAACGACCAGGGACGATTATTAAATAGTTATAGCAATTTCTCAATTGTCTATTTAACTTTTTATTTTATAACAGAAATCATATTAAAAATGGAAACGTAACATCACGATGATCATTGTCTCTTAGTTCTTTAATCAGAGAATATAAACTGTGTTAATAGAAATGAAGAAATGGCAAGCGAACAAAGTAATGATGATGCTTAACCGTAGTGCCATATTGAACCATGCATTTTATAAGCACAGTTTATTATGAGTTGAAAGTTCCTAGATTGATTCTCAGTCAAGAAATATAATTTAAAAAATCAGTTTTAGATTAAATAAATGTAATAAATGAATGCAATTGTCAAATGGTCATTCTACTAGTGGGGTGCAAGGTCATTTAAACTCTTGAGTAATTCATACTTCTAACTAGTATTCCTTTGTCTAGCTATCTATAATTAAAGAAGTTAAGATAAGTACATATATACAATAAAAACTTTTTAAAAATTACCTTCATTGCAAATTTTATCAAGACAAAATATTCTCATAGTTTTTTTGTCTGTTTGCTTTTTAAATAAGGATATATTTTTGTTCACTTTTGTCAATTTTTTGTATCTATGGCAGGTAAGATAGTATAATAATAAACGAATGTTTTATTTATTAGAAAAGTTATATGATACTTGAGCACTGGAAGTGACATATTAAACTTTAATCCAGGAATCCTTCCCTCTTGATCCCTCTTTCTATCACTACATTAATTTGTGCATTGACTCAACTATTTATTAATAAAAAGATTTATGGTCAAATCCATTATTTTTCCAATTAAATATAAATGGGGTTTTCACCATAGAAAATAAGTTTTTAATAATTTGGGATTTAAAACATTTTGATTCTATGATATTAATAATCTAAAATCCATAGAAAAAATATTTCCTATTATAACAATTATCTAAGTTATACAGTCATCATTATTAGCAGCCATTCACAAAAGACACCCCCCCCCCAAAAAAAAAAAAAATTAGATAAAAGGACAAAAGCATAACATAGGTGGCGTTACAAACAAATCTGTCAGTCACAAATTGGTCTACATATAGATCAAACTGATTCATTATTCTGTTTAAATGATATTTGAAAAACTATCTTTTAACTATGTTTTTCTGTATTTATCTTTACTTTTTCACTATATTCTATCCTCAATTGTATATTTTCCATCAAATCAAACAATATTGTATGACATTAGATTAACTTTGAGATAATCTTTATATTATAAACAGCAGAAAATCCACAAAACCTATGCTCATATTTATTATCAAATGATTGTTTTAAAAATCTTCTACCGTTTATTATTTAACATGTGCAATCCAAAAAAGATATTTTCCAATAGAAAACTCTATTCATCTAGAATGCTGAAAAATATACTGATTGGTCTTATTTTTTGCTATCATATTTTTAGAATTTTATGAAACTCTTGTAGGATACTAATGCTCTTAATAATGGTTACAAGTCTCATTTTCATGCAATAAATTAGGTGAATTTCGTTACAGTAGTTATATCATAGTGATGAAATGTCATATGTTTTAACAATTTAAAGGCTGCAGCAATATACTGGAGTCTCTACTGAACCTCACTATCCAATCCCATCTTTTTATTTAAAAAAGATACCAAAGATCAAACTGATCAGCATCAATGCTTAAATCTGCTGAAGTTTTTCCTCTATCGCTGTCTGACAAATAATTTACATTTATGAACATTAATTACTAAGGCAAAGCCTGTATATGTTGCAGTGAAAAGATTAAGTACATTATATATATAAATTGGCATGGATAACGCAATATTGAAAACAAACTATATCTTGGATTAACACCAGTTTTTACTTTAAATGGCTCCGATTTTTTACCTGTAATATTAGGTAATACAGAAACTGTAGAATAAAAATAAACTTTGGTGGACTATTATTTTTTTACGATATCATGGGTCCTGTTTAAATAAATGAGTCAAATTCATTGACAAATTCAATAAAAGCAAGATATAAATCATTTCTTTCTTTTTTTGACATTTGTCTTGCATTTGTCTGGCAACAAAAATCATATATATATATATGTGTGTGTAATATTTAAATACATGTATATTGTCTATACTATGTAATTAGAAGGGCGTCAGACGTTCAAGTTCTCAACAACTATCCACTCCATCTTACACAACCAATACACATGACCACATACATGTGAAAAAGATAAATGATCTCCAATATACTTATTTCATGCTGAAGCAGTACTCATCAGTTGGTTCAGATCATTATCTCCCACACATATATACAGTCAGTGCTCAGTTCATATTAATATAACAAATCTTCAAACTTTAATGGGAAGGTTTCAATCTTCTCCACCCTCCAACTCTCCAGCCATCCATATCATTGAAATTCCTAAGATGGAATACTTAAAGCTCTTATTGATGCCAATATTAAGGTCATACTCATGTTAACTTTAAGTCATTCTGACTTCTTACATATAGAACCTTAATATGTCCATTTAAATATGCAGAAGAGGAATGGATAGAGTACAGGCTGAATATGTATATTTAAATACATGTATATTGTCTATACTAAACTTAATTTAATTAGAAGGGACTTGAACTCAGTTTTTCAAATTGCCTACAACTATCCACTCTATCTTATATAACTAATATTCATGACCACATAAATGTGAAAAATATAAATGATCTCCAGTGTATGTATTTTGTTCTGAACTAGCACTCATCAGTTGGTCCTCATACATATATGCACTCAGAGCTCAGTTTATAGCAAAATAGCAAATCTTCAAACTTTAATGGATAGACTTCAATCTTCTTAACCTCCTACTCTTCACCCATCCATATCTTTAAAAATCTGAAAATGGTTCACTGAATGCCCTTGTTGATGCCAATTATTAATTATATAAGACACAATGGATAGTTATAGGGAGTTTGAAATTCCAACTTCCAAGTCCCTTCTAATTACATTAAGTTAATATAGACAATATACATGTATTTAAGTATTACACATTCAGCTTATATTCTGTCCATCCTTCTGTATATTTAAATGACATGTTAAGATCCTATACATGAGGTATCAGGGTTACTTAAAGTTAACATGAGTGTTACATCTTCAGATTTTTAATGGTATGGATGGCTGAAGAGTTGGAGGTTCAAGAATATTGAAGATTGTTCATTAAAGTTTGAAGATTTGCTATCTTAATATAAACTGAATACTGATTGTATATAAGTGTGGGGGGTGGTGATCTGGACTAACTGGTGAATGCTGGTTCAGGACAAAATATGTATATTGGAGACCATTTATTTTTTTCACATGTGTGTGGTCATGTGTATTGGTTGAATAAGATATAGTGGAACTTGAAAGTCTGAGTTCAAGACTCTTTTAATATATATAATGCTTCTTGAATCTCTAAACAAATTGAATATATGGAAGTCATTCAACTATGATTGGAAATAATTTACTCAACAAAATTCTTAAATATATCTTTGGTATAGTAGATAACAATAACATCCCATGCAATACAATAACAATTCATAAATAATTATAAAGGGCAAAAGTTTCTCCAGCATTTTTTCAAATGTTAAAATGAAGTTAACGTGATTTATATTTTCAATTTTTTTTTTTTTCATCAGTGCACTTCTATTCTCAACTCTAATATATCACAATCAACCAGTAGCAGAAAAACTTAGATCTCAACTTTTACCTGCATACCCTTTGCAAACTACGTTTAATAGTCTGTTTAGCTAATGGTTTTAAATTCTTGAATGTCCACATTTGTGGCAAGAGCTTGATACCCATTCTCTAAACGACTCTCATGTAAGGTAAAAACTATTTTCTATCCAATTGCTTGTATTAACGTGATCAGGGCATTCAACTCCTTTATATCAAACAGGTCTATGGTATTATTTGAAAATAATGCCTAGTTCATCGAACTTTAGAAGTTTTTATGCCCTCCCCCTCTCTGTATTTTTTTTTAAGTTAAAATAAATAAACTTTAAATTAAACATAGTTATTTTTAGCAAAAGCTTCGCTACTCAGAAAACTTGAAAATCTTTAGCTATTTTGGAAAACTTAAGTCTAATTTGGAATTCAAACATAAGTCATCTGGTGGCAGCTAGATGCATTAACCATTATTCTGCTAGACGCGCACATATATAATAAAGATTTTTTCAACATTTATGGCGATATATTTTATAATCTGATATATTTATATATGTATTATAATATTTAGCACTAGTGCAATAATAATTAAAAAAAATTAATTACAATTAATTTTTAATTGTTTTTATTAATATAAAATAATTTATATACCGTATATGATATAAAATAATTTAATGAGATATCTAAGACTGATAAAATTTATAATATTAATTATAGTAATGATAATTGTTTATATATACATAATGTTCAAAGTTACTCTGCAGTTGCGCAACCCCACCCCCAATAATTATTTTAATAATTAGTCATTTTAAATTAACTTATTTTTTTATTTAAAATGTACATCAATGTTATATATATATACTAAACTTTCCATTTTATAATAGACTTTGAATACATAAATAAATATTTTTTTTTAAAAAAGGCAAGTAATATGCATTTTTATCTAAAATAAATCACCCTCTGTCAAATATCTTCACCATCATTATTTATTATTTATTATTACCTGCTAATCAATTTATAGGTACTATATTTATTTTATGCTCTAATTTTACAACTCTGCTGTAAATAAATATATTAATAATGATTACTAATCCTTTATTATTAAAGATTATTACATCAATTTTAATACAGATATAAATCATTAAGCTTAATCAAAGATGAATATATTCATTTCTAAGTACAATTGAAAGTACAATAAATTCAATTCTACCTACCACCTTTTTTTTATACATGAAATAAAAATATATTTGAAAACGTTTATTGTATATCACTAAGTATATAATCAAATATATTTTTTTTATTAGACGAAAAAATACTATATATCATTTAACTTTAAATATTGTTCTTAACAAAAGAAAGTTGACTTACTGAGAAGCACATCTTAGGATCATTTACTGTTTTAAAATGTTTTTCATCAGGTGTTTGAAATGTGTTATAGTAAATAAAACTTTTGAAAATATATTAAACAGCCTCCACACTTCCACATATTAATAAAGATACAATAAAAGATAAATACCCCCCCCCCCAGATGCATTTCATGCTGAACCAGCACTCATCAGTTGGTCCACGTCACTATTTCTCATTATATCTGTAGAGTATTTATTTATAGTAAATTGTTACATTTTGATTTATAGGTGTCAAACTCATTCCTCCCACAACTTTGACACCATCCACTTCAGATAAATACAGTAATGATTATCACTAAACATTTATTAAACTAGAGATTGTCTCTAACACAGATATAACCTTTAATACTCAGTTAAATATTAATATATCTGATTTTTTAAAAATTTAAACACACACAGACATGGAGTTATTCACATTTCCTTTTCCCATATGTAATATCTTTATAAATATATTAAATAACCTTCACACTTCCACATATTTTTTAAAATCATATTGATAACGATACAATAAAAGACAAATGATTCCCAAGATGAATTTCATGCTGAATCAGCACTCATCAATTGGCCCAGGTTGCCATCTCTCATATATGTCTCTATTATATATAGAATATTTACCTATAGGAAATAGTTACATTTTGATTTACAAGTAAAGTAGTATGTCTAAAATATAATACATGTGTAAAAAAAAAAGAAGAAGATAAAGTTAAATTAATAATAATATGTAATTATGTTTAAGAATAGAAATATTAATCCTTAATTAGTTTTAAAATATTTATCTGAGCTAAAATGATTTAATAATTCCTAAATGATTAAAATGATTAATGCATTTATTGAAAGAAAACATGCTTTCAAATAAGAGGATGCAAAAAAACAGAAACACTTGTAAACTTAATTATAAAAATAAAATAAAGATAATCAAATGGCTTTATGGCTTGGAAGTTCATAAGAAGTTTGAAAATCATTAGAGACTGGATGGCCACAGCTCCTGATCTTCTCCAGAATCTGACCCTCTACCATTGCATCAATCAGATATGACAATTGTAGTAACATGTGTATAAGTAGAGGGACCTGAACTTAGGATTTTTTGGTCTGCACTCATCCTCCACTCTATCTCAAGCAACTGTTGAACATAACCACATACATCCAAAAAAGATAGATGGTCTCCAATATATGTGTATTTCAATCGGGCCAGATTATAATCTCCCACATATATACTTGGCTTATATTAAGATAGATTCCTTAAACTTTAATTGACAGATTTTAATCTTCTAATCCTTACTAGTATTTAACCATCCATTTCATTCAAAAACTGACCATAAAACACTCAAAGCCTTTATTGGATTTGATAAGCCAATCTAAACCCACATTTTATCGGACCATTACATATCCATATATATTAATAGAAGAGAGATGGAACACTTATATTTCGCATGTATGTCGTCGTGTGTAGCTGTTACTTGAAATAGAGTAGAGAATGAATATAGACCGAAAAATTCTAAGTTCAAGTCCCTTGCTTACATACGTAAGAAATGAATTTATAATACATTTCAATATAAGCAAATTACATATATGTATAACAATAAAATTATAGTTTGTTGACATTTCCTAGACTTAATAATAATAATAATAATAAAGCCAATAATATATATATGATACAAACTTATTCTGCATATGGATATTTTAATTATTAATTATTTTTGTTAGCCTAGATATTATATTTTATTTAATCTTAAATATTGACTTACTCTTTCTTCATGCATAGAATTCGAGTAACTATACCGAATTTGGCCTAACTGATAAGATTTTGGTTAGTTGAAGGCATCGTAGAAGCAATTAGCATACCCTTCCTTAATATCTACAGAAATAATTTTAAAATATGAGTGAAATTGCTTATACTTTTGAAAAGTATAATATCATTCATTTCTCGGGAAATAAGGCGGATTATTAAAAATGATTATTTGCCTAAATATAAAATATTGCAAAATAATTAAACTTTATTAAATTTAGTCTTTACTTAATACGTGTTATTAATAATTATTTATATATTGAAAATTATTATTGGGATAAGTGCTTGCTGATATATAATTATGTGGATAGAATATACAAAAGAATAATGGATAGATGAGTTAAGTTGTTCAAATGAGGAAATCTATATTGTCAAAGAGCTTTTTAGAAATCACTGTTATATATTTTTTAATATCTACAGCAATATATTTGAAATTGATAGTAATTTCTGTATATATGCAAAATAGTTTAATGTTATATTCAAGACTAATAAATATACTTGAAATAATAATAAAATCAAAATACATGCACGCATTTATTTAAATTTATGCTGTCTACAATATATAAAATCTACAATGTACAAAACTTTTAAACAATGTACAATTATCTAAAGAATATGAACAAAATTGTAGAATATACTTTATAGTCTTTTAAATCTATAGAATGCTAGATCTAGTAGAAAATGTATTACACAATTACAAGTGCTAGTATTTAAAATATTTTTTCCTTAAAAGAAAATTCTTTGTATTTCAAAGTGTCTTCTAATGATAGATACTGCGTTAGACTAAACATGTTTACAAATTATTATTATCTACAAAGAATAGTAAAGAAAATATATAACATAACTTAAATTTTAAAATGTTTAATATTTTCAAAAATAAAAATATAATAAAATTACGTTTGAAAAGTATTTATAACTTAACATTTCATTTTATTTATAGTATTTGAAATTAAATTAATTACGAATTAAAATTTTGTAAATAAAAAATAAAATTGCATAAATCGTACTTTACACTTTTTTTTTCTTTTATCACGTGATATTATATAAAAATCAAATAAACTCTTACATTTTTTTGCTGACTTCTAGGTATTCTATATATTGCCTGAATTTTATTATAGATAAATAGATAGATGGATTGATAGAAAAATAGATAAGTAGAGATATAAATAACTAGATTATGTAAATAAATAGATGGATATATACATAAACAGATAGAGAGATAAGTTGGTGGATGTCTGGCTGAATAGATGATAGATATTCACACATATAGGAACAAAAAAAGATAGATAAATATATAGAATGGTAGATAGACAGATGGTTAGGTAGATAAATAAATAAACAGACCGATTGACAGAAATAGAAGAAAAGATAATGAATAAATATATAGATAAGTAATGGAATAGATATATGATTAGATGAATGGATGAATTGATAGGTAAATAAAGATAAATAGACATATAGATATAGATATAAATAAGTAGAAAAATATGTAGATTTTTTGTCTATGTCAGTTGGTAGGTGCTTATGTAAATAAGTAGATAGATGAAGATAGATAGATAAGCTCATAATTATCTTAATGAATAGAGGATAGATATTCAGACACAAATAAATAAAAAAGGTAGATAGAAAGATAGATAGATAAATATATAGATACATAGATAGATAGATAGATAGATAGATAGATAGATAGATAGATGGGTAATAGGAAGAATTAAAGCATAAGTAGGCAAAGATAAATAGGCCGAAAAATGGGTAGATTGATTGATAGATAGGCAAATGAATGGATGAATAGACAATTGAGATAAATGAATAAATATATAAAAGATAAATTCTTTACTGCAAATGGACTGTTTTTTTAATAGTTTTTCATAACTGTGAAGATACTTTTTATCAGACTTAACAACTTTCTGTTATTGGGAGTTTAGATTGTTTTATTCTTTTAACATAAAGACAAATGATGAATGTCTGGTTGAATTGACTAGAAATGAATAACTGAAACAATATTTAAGCCAGCATATTTTGAGTTTTAGCTGGCCAAGATTCAAACCAGTTTTTTTTTTTTTTACAATGACATATAATTATCACAAAATATGAATACCATTTCTCATATATATAGGCTTTATTATTATTATTATTATTATTATAAACAAACACGTTTTGCATACTTACATATATAATCATGTTACATTTTAAATATAAATAAATAAATTAATTAAAAACAGCAGTAATTCAAAACATAAATTATTAAATAAATTTAAATTTTTGAGCTGAAGCTTTCAATAAGATTATTTAATTATTTATTTTTAAATGTAAATTAATGATTTTTTTAAAAAAATAATGATACTCAGTAAATTTTTAAAATATAAAAAAAAAAAAACGATTCAAACATTGCATGCATGCACACACACATAAAATATTTTAGCTTCACTAAAGTTATTACGAAATCATATATAGTAAGCAAAAAGTAATAATAATATCAGATAGAAATTAAATCAATAAATACTTCTAGACTTTTGATAATTAGTTTCCGTTGCTTTGGTATTTTAGTGTCATTTTAAGGCTCATGGTTTATGGATTTATGGCTCGCTCTGTCACTTAGAATGATTTCTTACTATAAATTTCTAGCAGCAAACTATTCAATTGTTTCATCATGCTCTGCACAGTAAAGTTGCAGACACTGGAATTTAAGTTCAATGACCACTATACCAGTTGTTCTTCTGCTTTAACTTTTTATGAACTCCCAAACCATAAACCATTTATTTATTTTTTAAGCTTTTAATCAAATAACAAATATGATATAAAGAAAAAACTGCATTACATTTGATGTCAAAATTTCACGCTACTCAAGCTAATTGCTTTAAACCTCAAACACTTCAAGATTACAAATCTAAACCAACAATACATTCATTTCTACAGATCTATAGAATAGTTTAGAAATGATATATAAATGATCTAAAGCTAACTAAAAGTAAGTCATCACAATATACTTTAAATTGTACAATATGTAATATATATATACAAGCAAGAAAACAACTAGCTGTAGATTAACGCCTTCAGTTATTACATTAACAGGTAATAAATGGCCACTAGGTGGCAACAATGACTACCATCATTTGCACTTTGCTATTTTGATATACAGTAATTATTAATTTGGGGTAAGATAAATTACTATTATATATTGGATCTACTACTCTTAAAAGAGATCAGATTTAGGACATTAAAGCAAATGTGATATAAAGTTGTATAATTAATTGCTCAGCTGATCGCTTTTAAATTTGAGCTCAAAAATATGAATTGAGAATGCATAATTAGCCAATTCACTCAAGACAATAATTATTCATGCAACACAAAAAATAACAATATTAATTCATATTTATCTATCTCTGAAATTTTCATATATACTTGAGAACAATATTAACCTCATGTCTCTTTTTTTAACATTTCAAATTTGAATTATACGCAAACTATAGCTTACATGAATCAATGGAATGTCTCCATCACTTATCATTCTAGGTGAATATTTGTGTCATATTAGTCAGAAATGATTTTGGTAACCATTACTTGTTGAGTTTATCATTAGATCATTAATATAAACAGCTTAGAAATTGATAACACTTTCATAAATGTCTAAAATTTTATGTAAGTGCATCTTACTTGTGGTTTAATATTAAATTATTTCCATTATCTAGAATTAATTGTAAAATGTCTTCAGAAAAAAAAAATCAAACTTTATTTAAACATCTCAAATACATTAATCGTTATTAATGTTACACAGGTTAATATATAACGCAACTCAAATGGCTCAATTTTCTTTCTTCTTCGGATATTGTTGGCTGACCAGTGACATATTTGCATTAGAACTGAATATTGAATTTTTTACATTCACGATGCTCTGACCAACTAGGCTTCCAATGACCTGGTTGATTAGAGCTTCACATCAGACTAGGAACACCCAAAAAATGAAAGAAAGAATAACACTGCTTGAAACATTGTGATATATCCTAATCTGTCTACTATTACTAACAGTTGAATGTATTTGAAAAATTTAAGTGAAGTTTAAATTTCTCCAATGACTAATATATAAAAACAATTAATTCAAGATGGTGAAGTCCAGCATATATACACAAGTACTTAATCAAGTTTCTTCCTAGAAAAGCTTCATATATTATCGTAAAATCAAGAGTTTTTCACTCTCCTAATATGGCTTGTGTAAATGGTATATATATTTTTGGTAGTGGTTGTTGTTTCACTGTATGAATGATTATCCCTTTTTCATTCAAATAATTTTAAAATGTTCACGATGTAACAGATTGTTGAATTAAATAGTGCTAATTAATAGACAACTATTTGCAACTAACTTAAACTGAATATCATCAATTCTTGACTTGATTTTTTAGTTTACTAAAATATGTTACAAACGAAAGTAATTCATTTTCTTTAATGTCAGTTATTATAATCTTCAGTAATCATTATGAGATGATAGTGAATTTGAATTCCAGATCTTTATTCATAAAGACAAAACTCAAATTAGTCTGCTGTAAAAGATTTAAATACAATATCATCTGGTAATAATGTATTACTCAAATTTAAAATAGAGAGGAGCAGAATAGAAAACCACCTTAGTATTTTCTTATTGGACTATTTCCATCATTTAATATGAGTATTGAATGTCTTTAGAAAAATTTAACTTTATTTAAATATTCCAAATACATTCAACTATTTGTAATAACACATCAAATAGGTTAGTATATGCACAGCGTTTTTAGAGGTATTATTCTTCCCTCTTTTTCAGGTGTTGCTGGCCTGACCAGTGACAGTACTAGCATGGAATTCAAACCTGAGCCCTTAAATTCTTGAGTATTGAATTTTGCTCAGTTGGTTAGAACGTTACCTTAAAATTCAATACTTAAGAACAAAAGGGTTCAGGTTTGAATCCCATGCAAGTACAGTCACTGGTCAGGCCAGCAATACCTGATGAAGAGGGGATAATAATATCTCTGGAAACGTTAGGTATATATTAACCTGTTTGATATGCCATTACTAACAGTTGGATATATTTGGAATATTTAAATAAAGTTAATTTTTTCTAAAGACATTCAAAACTCATATTAGATGATGGAAATAGTCCAATATAAAAAGACAACTAAAACACCATCATCACAAACCTTCAGGAAAACACAAAGCCACATTTGTTTATAAACTTAAACATAAACAAATCATTAATGATAAAGCACTTTTTTATTTCCGTTGAAAACAAACCAACACTGCTTAACATACATTGTAGAGTTAGTAATAAAAGAATGAAACAAAAACTATATATTTTACATAACTAAATATCAAAATTTATTATCCAAATTCACAAATATCTAATATAATTATTTACACAATAATTATATTTATTTAGCCAAAACATTGGAGGACATAGAAAAAAAGTACATAAATATGAAATAAACGCTGATACCAAGTAAGCTAATTAATATTCTTAAAGACAAGATGTACTTTCTTAAAGATTAAAACATGATAGTTAGCTCACAACATTTCACAATACTTACGGCATAGAAGTATTTTGCTACAATAGTATTTATAATGTCATTAGTTGTTCAATTAAAGGTGCTTCATATTTGCAAAGGAGAATAGTATAAAATTTTTAATATTCTATAGAAAAATCCATTATTGCAATTCTATCATATGTGGATTGTATTCAAAGAATCTTTATTTTTTAGTCTTAACTTTTATGCTCAAAGTGAAGCAATCTAAATATGAAAAAATAAATATGGAAGGATATGGAAATAAATTGGTCTTAATATTTCTATGGTAAACTATGACTTGCAAATCATTTCTACCTTAATTAGAATTCATCATATTGCCAAGATTTTTTAAAGCATCACTGCCTATTTGTACATTAAAATATCAAATACTTGTACTTCAATAAATATCTTTTGCTCATTGAGAGAAGTAATCTATAAAAAAGTGTGCATCAGCAGTTAAAACACCATTAATTCATAATTCTTATTTCCAGTGCTCTTTTAGAATTGCAAATTTTTCAAATACTGGAAATAGATCATTTACCTTTCCCCTGTAAACCTCAACACTACTAAAAATGCAAATAAGCATTAACATTATTATCAATAGTTTAACCATATATTGTATAAATTTATTTTATAATAATAATTTGAAATTTTAAAGTGTATTACATGCTTATTTTACATCTGTATAAAATATTTTAATGGCCTTAATTAAATACATAAATCAAAATTATTTATGCTCATTTATTATCTTACTTTTATTTTTAATTTCTTATTTAAAATGCAGTTCAATTTCTTATTTAGAAATTCAATGTAATTTTTTTTTTTGTTTATTGGTTTTATATATTTATAGAGGTGCTTTTTTTATTTTTTTTTTTTGTTTTTTATTTTTTTAAATTTATTTTTGATAAAATAAAAAAAAATTTTATTTTTTATAATTATAAAAAGATTAAAAATCAATTTTGGAATTTTATTTGGATAATTTTTTTTTTTTTGAAAAACAGGTATTTATATTAGTCTTTCAGTTGACACTATCATAGTCTTACCATATGTAGTAGAGGAATTTGAATTTAGCAGTTAAGATTTGAATATATGAGTAGAAGTTCTGAAGAAGATTATTGGGGCAATCGAAACTGTCATAGTGGGTTGTAATAAAAGCATTGTAAAAGAGTAATAAAGAGCAGAGATAATTCACTGTGTTAATATGCAAAAATTAAATATATAACTCACATAACCAGGGACATAAATCATGCATTGAGAGATCGATTTATTTTAAACACTCATTTGGTATTAATTGTCCTTACATAAAAAATAAGTCTTTTCTGTTTTATTTAAATATAATTAATTTGCTAATTCATACTGTTCCATAAACAGTGAAAAATTAAAATTGAATTTTTAATAATTTTGAATAGAAATTAAATATTTTTATTTGTTTTTCTTTTTAGGTTTCATATTTTTAATAAATATGGAGGTGAAAAAACAATTTGTTGAAAATTAAACCCTGTTTTATCTTTTTGCAAGTGTGATTTTCATTTTTATATTTTATGAAAATGTAATTATAAAATTGTAAATGGAGAATTACTATTTTGAATATTTTCATTATATTTTTAATTATAAAGAATGAAGTTCTCTACATGTTTAATTCAATTTATCCATATAACCCTAGAAAATGTGTTTATTTCATGCATCTTATATGTAATCGCTTTCTAAGTCTTCTACGATCTTTCTCTATATACACACACACACACACTCACACACAAAACGAATATCCATTTGAAGATATCAAATTAAATTATAAATCAACGAGTTGCCTATTATTTCGATTTATTTATAATTTATCAATTGATTAGAGATATGTATATATATGCATGTTATAATCTATTGTTCATAGATTAATTTTAAAAATAGCAAAGAATATTTTCTACCAGCACTTTTATTGTTCTATATAAAAAAATATGCATAAGCAAATAAACTTAAATCCAATTAGATGAAAGGAAAATTGTCATTGTTTTTTAACTGTTCATGATATATTGGTTCAGAAGACCAGATAATGCACTAATAGTGGATGCTTGTCAAACAAAGGTAAAAATATAAGAGCATGAGATATATATACATACAAATCAAACGCACCCATTTTTCTGATCCTAACAAGAAAACGATTGTGAACATTCCACAAGTCAATATGTTATATCTCACAACTTTTTGGTGAGTCCTTGGACATAACCTTAATTAATTCAAATGTATACAATTTACTTTCTTATATTTGGATAATTGTAAATTGTAAATTAGTGAAATTATAGATAGTGAATTCACTGATATAACATTGAAGGATAAAAGATGATGACTGTATTTGACGCACTCAAGTAACCTCATATATTTAAAAAAAATATTTCTACAATATGGCTAAAATAATGAATGACATTATGAAATGTTTGGAAGAATTCACTACAGAATTATATAATAAATAATACGAACAAGAAAAAGTATTCCATTCAATTACAGTATTTTCTGTAGTGTCCAGAATTTTAAATTAAAAAAAGAAACATGCACTTAAAACTCTAAAGAAGGAAAAAGCTCAAAATAATGATAAAATACGAATCCAGAGACCATAAAAAAGTAGATAAAGAAATAGAAAAATTTGAGGCAAAATTATATAGGAAATGTTTAAATGATAAAGATATAATGTACCAGGAATGCAATACTAATATTGATATGTAAAAATATTAGAAATTGCACCTTTCAGTCTTTTATCAATTGTATACAACAGTTTTATCAAGATAAGTATAATTCATCTATAGCGAACCTTGGATTTTAACCAACCAAAAGAGCAAGCTGGGTTTAATAGTCGTTTTATCACTGTAGATTACATCTAAATGTTGAGAGAAATTAAAGAAAGAACCAATCAGTATGAACTGCAATTATTCTTTGGACTTGTTGGTTATTAAAGGTATTTGATTCTATAAGCAGTTTTTCAATGATTAAAACATTGGGTCATCAAGATATAGAATGAGGATATTATCATAAGATTGATCAAAGCGCAACAACGTGATTCTATATCTCCAAAACTATTTACAATAGTTTTGCAAGAAATATTTTGTGGATTAAAATAGAAAACTAAGAAAGTAAAAGCAAATGAAGATTATTTAAGTCATCTATATTTTGCAGATGGTTTAATTGTTTTTTGCAAATAATGCTTCAGAACTTCAGGAAATGATACAAGAGTTAACAGATGAAAATAATAAAATAGAACTAAAGATAAATTCTAAAAAGTCTAAAATAATGTTCAGCATATTTTTTCAGAAATGAGAAAATAATGATTGATAAGGATGAATTAGAAGCAATTAACAAATACATTGATCAGATAATTAATACAAATGAATGCATAATGGTTGAAATTAATCCTAGAATTAAACTTGAGTAGGATGCTTTTGATAAAAATAACTTAATATTAAAAGAAAATATGCCTATGTGTTTGAAAAAAAAAGTTTTTAATAAACATGTTTTACCAGTTTTTATTTATGGATATACAGTTAACAGGAAAGCATTGTGTAGACATCAGACTACTCATTGAAATATGGAGAAATAAATGTTAGGAGTAACAAGAAGAGACTGCATATGAAATACACAGATGAGAGAACAAACAGATGCTATTGAAGTTATTGAAAAAATTAAGAGACTAAAGTAGAGGTGGTCTGGACATATTACTAATAGAAATGTTAGTGAGTGGACAGTTTAAAATTTAAACCAGATTCTACAAATTGTAAAACGTCTATAAGAATACAACATGTGAAATAGATGGATTAAATAAATAGGAGTGGTGTGTAGAAGAGAAACTAGACAAGAAAGAAACTTAATTACTGTTATGGACTGTTAATAGTTGAAAATGTTGACAATTTAATCAGAAAGATAGGATTAGTGTGAAACCAGTCAATAACAAGTTTATGAGTCTCAATTTATATTAATCTGTATAAATTTAATAATGATGATGAAAATAATAATTGTAATAACGTTAGTCGACTCCCAACAATTCCAGTCAATTGACAGAAATTCCTATTTTTGATAAATGACTGGAATTGCTTGCTTTACTTACTAGTTAGGTGCTTGAAAATTACATGATCTCTTGAACTACTATTACTATTAATTAACACCCATCAATTTCATTATATAACTTTTTGAGTTATTACCTATGATTATTATTATTGCTTTTTTTGCTATTATTTTTAGTGTTTTTGATCAAAAAACGATTTACATCAAATTTTAGGTTTAGATCTATACTATTTTCTTCTAAAATTAGATATTATTTATAATGACATAATTTGAGATTATATAAAGAACTAAAGTTAAAAATAATTTGAGTATATATAATATTTGGTGAAAAGTAAGATTGTCTGAAGAGTAGTATTAAACAAATTAAAGATTGCAAAGTTCTGATAAATAATAAAATAAAAATACACAGTCCACACGAGCAGCCGCGATGAGCAGAAGACCAACCCAAGTTAGTAGCTGCATAAATTTATTAAGAAACAGAAATGTATATTATCACAATGTCGGATAGAAGACAAAGTAACATATTACCAAACAAAGAATAAAAATTAGAAAAGTAATAATTCTAATAAAAGAAAGAAAATTCTTTGAGAATACTGTTTGTTAATAATGTTAATTAAGGAGAGTGTTGTAAATGTATTTAGAAAACAGATTAAAGTATAATAGCTTTCTAAGAAAAAATAGTGAAACAAAAATATTCTATTGTTTCCTTTACGACTACAAAGAGAACATAAGTTTTAAATATGCATTAGGCATTATATTGGAGAAAAACTGGTGAAAGAAAGGAGCTGCTATAAGGTTGACTATTATAATTATAAGCAAACTAAATAACCACTATATCAAGCACAAATCCTTCTCATCATATAACATTTATTTAATTACAAGAGCCTAAATGATCTATTTCATTTTTTAAAAACAAGATCAGCTCTCACTTTTAGTGATACCAACATTAAGCTTTTTTAATTAGTGATTACCATGCCAAATGAGAGATGGGGATGACTTTCTGCTTTTAACTCCTTTTAATGAGGCTAGAGATTTAAACCTGGAAATATGGTAGTTATGCATCTAGCATTCACATTTATTTCTATTTTATAACTGAAGTTAAAAGAATGAAATTTAAACCACTCTAATGTTTAAATTTAAGCTACCTGACTGAAACAGTTATTGAAACGGTATATCCTATCTTTATATACATTTCACCTATTTTTCCCCATAGCTCTATCTGTTTCAGTTTTAAACCCTTTGTATGTATTAGGATTCTAATACGGTTATATACGTGTCACCGCATATATATATATATGCAAACAAACGTCTGTAATATCTTACATATAGCTATATTACAGCAAGTATTTTAATTTGAAATAATATATTTTGAATTGTAAATTTTGTTTCTTTAAAAAAGTCAATTTACTCTTCTAAACATTAAAACTGCTCATATATACATTCTTTAAAAGAGTCAATTTATCCTTTTAAACATTAAAACTTCATATATATATATGTAGTCCACATACCACCATGATACATATATAGTGCAATATTATTTAGTCATTTCATATAATTTTTAATTTTATCTTAGAATTAGTGTAAACAAGAATCACACCATGCACACCTAGGTTAGTGTAGCAAGAGATAAAAATCTAAAATCTTAATTTTGATAATAATATCTTTCCAAAATATATTTTCTTGTAAACAAGATCTACTTGACTGGAACTATTGCTAGGTCTTGAGGGATTACATGGGGTCAAATTTAGTCACAAACTACCTGTTAAAAATTAAAACAAAGGTGTAAATAATTTTAGTAAATTAAAATATAAAATCGTAAAAAGGGGCTAATGAACACTTGCAGCAAATAATTTTATTGTCAGAATTGTAGTCTGATCTTGGGATTATATAAATAGGTCATATTTTATCATCAAAGACTCTGTATATTTATCAAGAAGCATTGCCACCAGACTCCACACCAAATGGAATTTTGACATGCCAGAGTAAGAGGATGAGATTGATGTTTCCTTAATCATCATCATAGAAGTGGGAGATGTCCTTGCCAACAGCCTGCCACAAGAATATAACAACTAAATCATTCTGACTATCCAGTGTGTGACTACACCTGATGTCTGATGCACTCAAAGAACGAGCTGTGATAAGGTAGGTAATCATCCAAACACTGCAGAGCTCTAAATTAAACTTTTAATCTTTGAACCTTAATCTATTTAAAGCTAACTTATAATTTAAAGGTAAACATTTAAAATCGAAATCTTAAATTCCTGTCTAAAATAATGTAAAACTGTCATAAAACTTGCCTAAGACTTTCCTTGTTAGCTTCAATTTTATCTATTCTAAAAGATAATCACTGTATTACATGTATGTTAATCTATATTTGTACTAGTAATGCCTATGATTTTATCTCTTAATTTCTTTAAATTCTATTTAGTATCTGTTATAATATGCCAAATATCTCGAAACAGCCAGTGCCTTTAATTTTGAGAAACTTTCAGTGAAGGTATGATAATTAATATCATCAGTTTAATATATTTTAATAATGCTTATTTAATTCACTATCATGCTGTTTTGAAATTCTATTATGTTGGAATAATAATTGATCACTATGTACTCATTATTATCATTTTGATTTAGAAAATGGTTGCTCAATCAAAGTTAGGAATTACGTCATTAAATATCTGTTTTGATAAAGTAATAAATTAGCCTTAGAGATAGTATAAAGATATATTTATTAATGTATTGTTAAATACCCATTAAATATACTTTCTTCTCCCTAGTAAAACTGATTAGAGATGCAGATTGAGGATATTAAACTAGATTAGTAATATAGTTTTAGTTCATTAAGATGGCATGATTATTATGCTTATTTTAAGAATTGGGTTCTGTTAGTTATACAGATAGAATCTATCTGTTTTTAGTTGCAATTAATTTAAATATACATATTTGTATTTTATTTTATGAGTCATGGATGTGTTTTTACAAAATATGGACACATACATTATATCTTGCTGCATTTTTTAATGGGCTCACGGTGAAGACCATACCCATACCCTTAGTTCAGGTAAGGCTATATTTTTATTAGAACTGGAGCAAAAGGATCCAGACCCCATTTTGTATTAAGCCTATTCAAGTTCCTGAACTTGAAATGTTCATAAATTTATTAGTAGCAAGCCTAAGGTACCATGTATTTTGATGCAAAATCCTGTGAATAATTACCCACACTGCAAACTTATTTCTTGATATTTTAATCCATGCTGTAGCAAATATATGTTAATCTAAGGTAGCCAGTTCTTTCCCCTGCATTAAAATAATTATTCAGCATTAGTCTGAAACTGAATCTTTGATTGGTAGACTAAACCTGCATCTTCATTGAGCTTTATTATATGCTCATATTTTACATATACATATATAAAAACAGCAGCCATTTTAGTGCTGTAATTAGCTGTCTATCTTAGGCTAGCATATTCACTTGTAATTTAATAAACCATAATATAAAGATAGGATTTTGGCATATTAGCTGATATAGGCATAACTTATTTACCACACACACACATACCCATATTTAGACTTTTTATGATGAGATACGTTGTATCTCAGTTTAATCTCATTTCACTGTGTAATGCCTGCATGCTTTTGATCCCATGTAATTATTATTGTATAATTATTGTTCTTTTTTATTTGTTGATTTTGATTTATTAATACATTTATTTAAATTTAACTTGTTTCCATATCATTCGCTCAATTCCAAGCCCAGTTCATTTATTATCTTTAATATTTTTATATGTATTATAGTTTAATTATAGTTTTAAGTTATTAAAACAGGCAAAACTCTCTATACATATTACCACTGGATGCCAGAAGGCATTGATTACTCTGGCTTGCACTGAGTGGCAATATGTATAGAGAGTTTTGCCTGTTTTAATAACAATTAAGAGCAAGCATAAGAAATGGTGAACATGTGATGTTTATAATTTTAAGTGTTAATTTTACCTTTAAATTAGCATGTGAGGTCTCATGTATCTCCCTCTTCAGAGCCAGCTCGTAGAAGAAATTGAAAGCCATGTGTAGTCTCAGAACTGTCATCCATAGGGTGTTAAACCATAGAGCATTAGTAAATAGGTTGAAGCTTGGCTGGATCTGGGATCTAATCATCCCATTCCAGTCAGATTTAGTGTATTTTACCTGGACTCTGTGTTTTGTTACACGAATGTACAAATCTGACCATTACATTATGTAGATCTAATTTTAGACCAATAACTATATAGTTACTACATTCACTTTTTTATTAGTTGTATTCATTTTCTTTTGGCTAGAGATATTAATAATAATCCTCTAAAATTTTAAAACCAAGTCAACTTACTTGAAAAGCTTTATAAATTTGATTTTTAATAAAATAATCTAAGCACTTTTTATTCTGGTTAGGAATATTAATAATAACAAATTATATGATTCTTTGTTTACAGAAAAGTAACTGTCTATTCTAATGATATCTATAGTAAATTTGAGTACTTAGTGATTACTAGGTAAAAGTGAATTTAAATACCCATCACCAAGCTGGTTTAATTTATTATTAAGAATTATTATTTAATTTATTATTCTCTGGCATTATTTCCAGATTTGAACTAAATAATCTGTTCAGAAATATTATGGAATTCACCACTTCCTTTATTTTGTTTCTAATATCTTATATAAATGCAATTTATCCACTGTACTTTAAGTACTTTTTAGCAAAAACTTTTTATTGTATATATATATATACATAATCTTAAGTTTCCACTGCTCTGCAGTCTTCTTCAGAGCTACTTTTACTTTAATTCTTTGAGAAAATGATTTTTTTTTATTTTTAAAAATTAAAATAAAAGTGACCTAAAGAAGACTGCAGGACAGTTGAATGTAAGATTATGTATGCATATATGTACAAAAAAGGTTTTTGCTAAAAAGTATTTAAAGTACAGTGGATAAATTGTATTTAAATAATGTATTATTCTATCACTTATTAATTTACTAGCTTGTTAAGGCTACTTTAAAAAAATCTTCCACATATGATCCTACATCTCACTAATAGTGGATTGGGGAATAAATTCACATAAATTAGTTCATTATATCCTTGCACCTCAACCCTTTCTGTTTCCCAAAAGACAAACATGATCTTCTATTATCTTGTATTGTGAATTAATACTTTTATTCAAAGCTGTAGTAAACATTTTTGGCATCCTAGATAAGTCAAATATTTAACATCTCTTTTTTTCCTTCATCTCAAATGACAATTTTTAACAAGGAACCAAATACAATAAATGAATAATTTTTACAAGCACTCATAAATATTGGGGATTTGAACACAGGCTTTCAAGCACTCTTCAACTATTCACACTATTTTACACCACTGATACACATGACCACTCACATGTAGAAAAGATAAATAATCACCAATATACATATTTTGTGCTGAACCAGCAACTCATCAGTTGTTCCAGATTATCATCTTCCACACATATAAATAATTAGTGCTCAGTTTATATTAAGATAGCAAACCTTCATACTTTAATGGACAGGCTTCAAACTATTCCAACCTCCAACTCTTCAGCCAACCACACCATTAAAAGTCTGATAATGAAAAGTCCAAATCCCATGCTAATGCCAATATTATTGCCATTCCCATGTTGACCTCAAGTCACTCTGATCCCTCATGAGGGCTTTCATCATCAGATTTTCAATGATATGGGTGGCTGAAGAGTTGAAGTTGATTGAAGCCTGTCCATTAAGATATGAAGATTTTCTATCTTAGTATAAACTGAGCACTAATTGTATATGTGTGTGTGGGAGTGGATAATCTGGACCAACTGGTGAGTGCTGGTTCAGCACAAAATATGTATATTGGTTATTATTTATCTTTTCTACATGTGTGTGGTCATGTGTATCAGTGGTATGAAATAGTGTGGATAGTTGAAGGATTCTTGAATGCCTGGGTTTAAATCCCCTATATTTACAATTAAGCTCCAAGTATATGAAAAATGCCTGGATTTCAAATCTTAAGCACTCATAAAATATATTTCAAATAAATTTAAATCAATATAATGCAATAGCAATGTACTTCCTCTAAATCAAATGGCACTGATATTTTATTGCTTACTCTATTACTATGGCTCTGTCTCTATCACTGACTTTTTTTTAGATCACATGCTCTGTTTCAGAATTGAACTTATGGATTATGTTTACTGATCAGAATTAAGTTGTAGCACATGTCAACAAAAAATTATTTATTCCTGACTGGGTGCAATGAATATGTGACCTCAGCACCACCACAGATTGTTTTCTAATCTTCTTCATTATGCTGCTCTTATCACAATTTTCTAATATTTCATTTTACTTTTAACCTAAAGATCACAGTCAACGTTATGCAAGAGATAACAATACCTGGAAACAAATCTTTGCAGATCTGAAATACATATTTTGCATGCCTAGCATTTTACTAAAATGAAAACTAACCAATAATATGATTTTGGAAACCCCTATTGTAATTCTACTTATGATACCAAAAAAACATGACTAATTGGCTGTAGTTTTATTTTTGATCAGACAAAATTGAATGTATCACATGATCACCATCTCATGCTAGCACATAACTGTTAGTAAACAGGCAAAAACTCTCCATATAGTAGTGCCACCTTGTGCTAACCAGAGTAGTCAATGGATGCCAGAAGGCTTGTGCATAAAATCCCTATCTAGTGCCTACTCATCCATTATCCCCAGACTAGTTTCTGACTTGTGACTACTATATGGAGAGTTTTTGCCTGTTTACTAACAATTATGTGCTAGCATGAGATGGTTGTCATGTGATATTTAGTGGTTTAACACCAATCCTGCCTAATAGGATAATGGTGGCTATGGTTGTTAAAGAGCCAAAGTCACCAAAATGTATGAGTGCTGAATTGAGTTCAGACCCATATGACTATATAAGCTATTGAGCTTAGATTGAAAATATTATTGTGTTTTCAATTTTATTCTCATAGTTTTGTAGTGAAGTAAGAGATAAAGGTGGCTGCTGGAGGGTTGCATTAGATCCTAAGATCTAGATGCAGTGCTCTCAGATCCAAGGCTCCTCACTGATGAAGGCCACAAGCCCAAAACTAGTCTGGGGATAATGGATGAGTAGGCACTAGATAGGGATTTTATGCACAAGCCTTCTGGCATCCATTGATTACTCTGGTTAGCACAAGGTGGTACTACTATAAGGAGAGTTTTTGCCTGTTTAAAATTGAATGTACTGAAATTTCAGGTTAAAACACAACTTAAACAATTTCTAACATTTATCCCAATGTATCAACTACACAATAGGATGAAACCTAAACATAAAATACCTCAATTAAAGTCACGTGCAGCTTTTAAAAATATTTATATGGTAGCATTTCTCAAGGATGCATTAATTGATATGAATACTATTTTTGAACAAAACATTAAAATTCCTGTAAAATATTTAACAATTGGAACTGACAGAAAGAAAAGTTTTAAAATCACTCTGTGCAATAAAACAAAATATATTTTTTATTATCTTTATAAATATTTTTATCTATTACATAAATAAATATTCTATTTTATTACTTATTTATTGACAACAATTTCCAAAATGCATAAAAGATTACCTACGAATTTATTAAAAGGACATTGTTGTAAAATAACACGCAATCCAGAATGGTTTGTTTATTTATTGATTTATTGTTCGAAATTCGTAAGTTCGAATTTTTTTTTCCCCCATGTGTCATAGCATCAGCCGGGAAGCGAACCCGCAAACCCGACCACCAATGCTTGACTAAGTTCGAATATTGAATACTAAAAGTACAAAACTTGCAACTTGAGTTTCGGAGTATCGATGAACAAGTGCTTACTAATATCATAAATTTTGCAAAATAAATTTGTGTAATATACATCGATAAATGCAAAACAAGTTTATGCCGCTTGACCTAATTGAAGACATTTAATTAGTTGAAATACATTTCGGGGGCCTTAGAATAAGCTTTATTATGTCTACAACTAGAAGTTTGAAATGAAGAAATGTTTATTTCTAATTTCTATTTATATAAATGCTGTTTTATTTTATTCTCTTTTATTTTTGGAAATGTAAGAGATGTTAAACGTTTGACTTTAAACAAAAAACTAATATTAATACTCCAATGTTTAATGTCCTCTAAAACTACTTTTTCTTTGGCTTTTTTGTTTGTTTGTTTGTTTATTTAATTAATTAATGATTTTATCAAACGTAATTACAAACTAGAAAAAAAAGTCGAGATTTTTTTTCCATTTTATTTTATTAGTAATTTATCTAAGAAAAGCAAAAAGGAAAAAACAAAAGTAATTGTGGAAACGAAGCGAAGTAAAGTTAATAAATAATAAAATGTTTTGCCGGCAGTTTCTTTCATTTAGATTTGTCGTTTTACCTGAGGGGTTATCTTTTTGCATAAAATGAACTTTCTTTAATAATTCTCTCAAATGTTATTAAGAACAAAATAAAATTATTCCTTTTTTCTGCGGTATTTTTTCTTCATTTAAAATAAATACTTTATCGGCTATATTTGTTGTATTATTGACATTTTTTATGAACATTTATCTTGCAAAGTTTTATTTATGTCAAGGAAAATAGATTCGCTTTAAATAAAGCATGATTTATTAGGGGTTATCTTTTCAATCAGTTTTTTTTTTTTAATTCTGATTTTTTACTTTTTTTTTTTTGACGTGAATATTAAACAAAATTTATTTAATAATTTTTTATACATACAATATATCAATAAAAAAATCATTTTTTTTTAAAAAAAAAACGAATAGTGCTTTTTGCGATCTGGCAGTCATGGTTTTAAAAACAACGATATTCTTCTAACGTTCTAAAGAAAGTTCTTATTCCAAATCTAAGTGAAACAAGCTGGATTTAATCTTCCTATACGTTATAGGAGTCTCATCAAGAGATTCAGGACAATTCATCCCGATGCATAATCTCCTTTATAAATGGAATATAATATTTACCGGTATTTATAGATGTGGACAAATACTTGCCACGTAGTTAATGCTTGTCAATTATACAGATAATGGCAAAATCAAATAACATTATAAACCACAAGTAAATTATCTTCTGATTGGCACTTCTACATATTCTTTTAGTGGTCTCAAAAAAATCATAATTAAATAAAAATAAAAATTGTAGGCATAGTTTTCATTACTTATATTTTCTTAATGATTTCTAACATTTTAATATGTAAGACTAGTTTTATTTAACCTTTAACAACCTTTTTTAATAATCCTTTATCTATGCATTTTCTTTATCAATTTATAAATTTGTAGCCTTTTGAGGAATAAAGCATAAATAAAAAGATTTGTGAGTCAATGAAATTACAAATATTGATGTCAAATAGAATGTGTCAAAAAAAAAATAGAATTGGAGATACTTATATATTAATCCAGGTGGTGAGATTTCACATAGGTATTAGTCCAGCAATAAGTTTCTAACTTTGCGATCTCATAAAAAAACATCTGCACGGAACATTCTGACAAATTTAATCAATCAATTCTGATAAATGCTGATCAGTAACTTTAGTACAAAATGGCAATCTATAACTTTTATTTAAATAGGGTAAATAAACACATATTTACATTTTGACGCAATCGAGTTATTTGCAAAAATGATGAACTACCCATATTTTGTACAATATGACAATCTATAATGTTATTTACTGGAAATAAATTAACACTATGTGTTTATTTTGGGAGAAAAGATGTTGCCACAACTAAACTTTTAGCAATATATATTTATTAAAGCAAAGAGAAACAAAAGAATATCTCTTACAATCACTGGAGTGAACTGAAGTTTTCATATCCAGCAAAATACAAACAAAAGCATAGCTATGATTTACATGAAAGTGTTCATATTCTGCTCATCATTTTTGTAGGATTTTCCATTTTTCTCAGAATAACATGCTACATACCAAACTTCTTGCAGATAAATATTGCAGATGATGACTGTATTTTGAAAGTAATGGACTGCATGGTTCTTCATAGGGGCAGTTTCCAAATTTTAATCATTTCATTGGATAAAAAAGTCATTCAAAAAATTTATTTGACAGGAATTAAAACTGGACATTAAATCATGTGTACACCTTACTTTTGCCAGCTGGTCGATTAGTCATCCCAGCATTCTTTCGTGGCATCACAGCATAAATCATAAAATTTGCAGCAAAACTAACATTTTGATTAACAACTTTCTTTTAATTTAATATTATCTAATATTCACTTAAAAATTAATTAATTAATTTTTTTTAGAAGATCGTAAATGCATTTAATTTGATCTTTATTTGCACATTTCCAATGACTTTCATCACTACCGGAGTAATATGTAAGAACCTCCTCATGAATTGGACACGGAAAATCATGAGAACTGATTTCTTTACTCATTTAAGTTAATAAGGAGCTTGTGTTATTACTAAAGGAGCCACCAGTGAAGCATTTGAACCCCATAGTTAATAACAAAATAAATATTTCATGAATCACTTCAGGCTAAATGAACTGTACTCCATCTTTCCATGTTAGTTTTTTATTGTATCTAATATTTTTATAAAATGTCTTTTTTACTTTTAAAATCATTTAAGAGTTTGTTCTTTTTGTTTACATTCCACTGCATTCTATATTTGTAGTTGATATAGTTTTCATTATTTCTTTAAAATTCATATCATATCAAATCAAATTTCTCTTATTATTATTTATTTATTATCAGAATATCCATGAGGGTTTTATTAGTTATTTCACACACACCCTTCCCCTTTTTCTGTCTTACTATAAAATCTACACACTTTTTTATTGACTAGCATTAAATGAATTATTTATCTCAACTATCGACTAGCTGCACCCAAAGGAAAAATTTTATTTTATTGAAAGAAATTTAAAAGATTACTTATTTTACATTTAATGCAAATAATAAATACGACTATACTATTATTGTTTAACAAAGGCTTTTTTATGTATCTAATGTATAGATAATCAAAATTACCCCAAATTCAAAACTCAACTGGACTAGCCCAAACATATAAACTCCAAATCACTACCAATGGTTTTACTGCTACAGGCAGACTTTTCAAGTGTAAAGAACTACAAAATAACAACAAGTTTAAACTACAAATTACCCACAATTCCACTTACCATCCATCCTTAATATTAAAAGAACTTTTAAATAAGTAATTTGGAGTTTATATTTTTTGATTAGTCTGGATGAGTTTTGAATTTGGGGTAATTTTGATTATTTATTGATTGGTTTAGCTTTATGCTTTTAATGTTTGCATTTTGATGGGATTCTTTGCATTTAAGGTATTATGTATAGAAATTTGTAATGTGGACAAAGTCTTTTAGTATCTGTGAGTGTTTAAAATAAAGTCTTTCATAGGTAAAAGATGTGAAAACCATTTTCAAATGTTCAGATGAGTATAGGTGTTTTTTATTATTATTAAATAAACAATATGGCAGCATCTAGCCTATCTTCATCTGATAATACATTTAAAACAGTAGAAGCTCTAAGTTTTAGAGACACTAATAATAACAAATTTATCGGTTATACTCAAAACGTATTGTAGTTATTTAACTTATCAAATCCAGAATTTTAGAAAAACTCAAGTTAACTAAATGTAAGGTGTGTGGTTTTCTTTTTCAGATTTTTTTTAAAAAACCTTCAGAGGCTTCTCTGCTCATTCTTTATTAGAGAACTAATTAATTAACTGATATTGTTTTATTTTTAGCCTAACTTTATAAAATTTTGAATCGGATAAAAAAAATTATAGAGGCAGATAAAATTTAAACATTATCATTAATCTAAGTTTTATGAATTCAAACTTTTCCTTTTTTCAAACAATTTTGGATCAGGTAATAAGATATCACAAAGATATATATACAGACTACAATCCCTGCAGCATATACTTTAACAAAAAGTTGAATAGTTGTTTTGTGAATATATATATATTCTCAATTGTACCATTATATAGAAATAACACAATGCAATTTTATGTTAAAAATTTATTCCCATTAATTTTATTTCCCAAAGTAATATCATTTTTTTTTTTGCAGTTTCTAATATCAAATCACTATTTCTTTAATAGACATTAAAAAATTTTTAAAAAATTCCATGACATATAAATATTCGATTTGATTGCATACCACAAAAATAATAAAAGTACAAATCTACACTAAACACTAAATGCAGTTATTAACTTCAAATGTCAAATCTCTATTCTTTTAAGTGACATCAAAAATAAAAAATTATATGCCAGGTTTTTTTAATATCATTTTTTTAAAGAAACAAACCCAATTCAAAAGCCATATAAATTTCCTTAATGCCTTCCTAATCTAGAAATAAAAAAAAATCATGATTTCAAAACTAGTTTATTTTTGTAACAAATAAAAATATTAAAATTTAGAATGTGGTGGCTTTCAATGTCAGATTACCAAATTATTTTGTCAGCCATGATCTAAAAAATATCCATAACACACTTTTAAAGGTGTTATATGATGAAGCAATCAATCTTAGCTTAAGATTGAGCTTCATGGTTCTATCTACTAACGTGTGTTTAAATCCTATATTCCATCCCGCTCCTTCCATCATGTATATATATTTTATGTATATATTTGAGATGCACGCCCAAAACTTATAAAGTTTAACTTTTCAATATTTATTATTATTAATTCTTTTCTTCACATTAAAAATACATAGGTGTGGCTCAAATATATATATATTATAGGAGCAAAAATACTAACAAAATATTGACTTTTTAAAAATATTTCATTATACATAATTTTAAAACTTTTTTTTTTAAATTGTTTTCTCTATTAAACTGTATATTTTTGTAAAATCCAAGATGGAAGATGCAACTGTTAATTGTCCAAAAATAATTAAAGAGGTGGAAATATAATGTTGTTTTAGTCTTGGGAAGGAATTTTTAATTAAAGTTTTTACTTAAAATAAAATGGGGATTAAGATTAACGATTGTACTTTTGTTATAAACTTTTTGTCAAATCTATTTTCAATCTGGAAATAGATTTGAATTTATTTTTGGACAGTTATCTTATGATTGCATCTTCAAACAATGAACAAAGAAAACTTAAGATTTTGAATTAAAGATTAGATTTAAGCTAGAAATAAATTAAAAGCATTTTGGAAATACCTGAGTATATAAAATAACCTGATTTTAAATATCAATAAATTGGCTACTATTGAGAGAACTGTGTTGTCAAGATAAGCCATGCTGGTTTAAAATTTAAAAATGATTGAATAGAAAGCTCATCACCTTTCTGACTCTTGTGGGTCATTTTCTTCCACTACTGTACCATCATACTCCCATAGAAAGAAGCAAAAGCCCAACAAAGAACTTTAAAATGCTGAACAGAAGATTGCTATCATATAAGAATTAACATGGATCCCTGAACCACTATGCATGGGCTGACTTTGAAAAAAATGGACTCTTAAAATGGTGCAAGGTAAATTATTTCAAACCGTCACCATTGAAACTAAATCTAGCTTCCCTAACTAATCTCAAACTCTATTAAGATTTCATCTAATGTATTATTTATTAACTTTGTATCTTATTAAAATGTAAATGTAAATTGTTCTCAAAAAATTTTATGAATCTTATTCTATCTCATATGCTCTAACTTTCTTTAACTTTGGGGCAGTCATTTATTTATAGTTATTTATTATTTGATTTTATATGTATGCTTTTATTATCAATATGCCAATCTCAAGCAATCTGACAAGATGAATTTCTAAAATCTTTTCTTTCTTCTTTTAAGTAAATATTCATGAATTAAGGTTATTAACATTCACTTAAAACATGATACATTATTAATTAATATTTATGAGTCAACATTTTGTTTATGTTTTAGTGTAAAAATATGTTATTTGTTTAACTCTGGATTTTACTCAGGGTGAATCCAGAGCTAAGGGTGACTTATTAATTGTTTTCTATATATAACTGCTAGTTATTTTTTTTCCATACTCTTAAAATATCATAAGCTTAAATATTCAGTTGTAAAATCCATGAAGGTGAGATTGAATTATTTTAAATAGCAGAAAAGGATGGGGTCAAATCTTAACATATATATTTATTAAATAAAATCTAAATCTCTCTCTATATATTCTAATGGCATAGCATATTTATATAAATTATGGCATTCAAACTAGGGTCATTTATTTTAAAGCAGTAAATCATATTCAATGTCATTAGGGACATCTTTCCATACTGTGCTACTAACATTCAGCATATCTTCATGAATATATATATATATTATGTGCTTCTAATCTGGTGGTTACGACAAAATCGAACCCATAGATTACTCGGTGCTGATATGTGTAGCACCTTAGGCTATTTAACTGCCCACATTCCTCTCTTTCCCTACACTTATTTTAAGTGTAGTGCCTCGGATTATCTAATTTCCACATAACTTTCTTCCCATCACCCTTTTTTAATTATAGTGCCTTAGGCAATTTAATTTTCTGAAAACTGAGTGTTTCTAATCGATGTCATTTATCATTTGCATGTGTCAGCAGTGTTTTGGGCGCTTTCAAATTCAAAATGGCCACCAAGTGCATACTATATCAGCATCGATTACTCATTATTTCCTGCTCCATGGATAGTTTACCTTCCTGGGATTTCTTTTGTATAAAAGGGTCTCTGGTGGTGATTCCAGTATGCCTGACACATGCTATGCCTATCCACTTTCTTCGTATAAAAGGCCTCTGCACATCAGTGACATCAACGGTATGCCTTATCCACATTTCTCTATGCACTACCCAAGAAAGGGATCTTGGAATTTGTTTTTCATGCAGAAGCATGATCTTTTCCTGTTATTTCTTTATCACAATGTTAGTACCGCAAACTTCTTTGCATTATTATCTTTTTGACTTCATGACCCAGTGTTGATGTTGTAATATTAAAATTGTGCTCTGCTCAGAATATATATAAATGCCAACTACTACTAATTTTATTAATTACATTTATTTCAATATTATACAATCCCACCATCGTAATTTATTATTTCTGTATTTAAGAGTATATGCCTTGGGGAAAATCAAGCATTCTGTCTTCTAAATGTTGAGTAAAAAAAAATTTCAATAAATATTTTGTCATAGATTCAAATATAATCTTTCAAATGCATTTTGTTTATTTTCACCATCTCAGCAGCGTGAAAATAATTTTCTTATATATATAATGGATCACGGAATGCTCCCGGAAAATAATCATCACCACATTTCAGAACTGTATATAAAAGCATTAATAGCAATGTTATGTAAATTCTTTCTAATAATTGATTGGCATCTTAATATTGGACCCACCAAAGATGTGTGTTTATATATAGTATATGTCATTTAATTAATAAAAGAGCATATGAGAAATAATAGCATGATATGTAATTATTTACTGTATGATAGATCGCTTGCTTATTCACATACATCTTAATGTAAATAATTTGTCATTATATCAAACTATATTTTTTATTATGTAACTTGTTTCAGTCATTCGAATTCCCTTTTCTCCACTTCCACATGTACAATCATGTGTATACATATTTTAGTTAAGTCATAGTTAATAGATGTCTCATTGTCTCTTTGCTCTGATAGTGGGCCAGACTTAAGAATAAATTCTCATGTGCCATCATTATATGTTATTCATTAGGTATTTGATCTGGGGCTTAGGGAGTGGGTTCGAATCCAAGTTGGTTTCTGACCTAAATCTCAGGATTGACTGGGTTTGAAGTACGTTTCATTGAGTTCCAACTCATGTTAGACGGATCAACATGTTTTTACTGGTACAATGAATCCATAAACAATATAAAAATCAGCAACATTCTACAGCATTTTTTTAAAAAGCAAAACATTGATTCAATATAAAGTTTATTTACAGCAACAAAACGAAACATATAATCATGTGATGTTTTATTGGTGCTACCAGATTAATATCCACAATGCCTTTTATAAATGAATTAAAGTTATTTATAAATCATGAAAACCTTAATTTTTTATACAATAATTTATAAAAACAAACATTTACAAATTTCTGCATTAAAAATTAATTTTAAAAAAATTAACAAATGTTTTATAATTTTAATGTCTGGAAATAGTAGGTCGAATACTTAATGTAACTTGGTGTAATCAACCGTGTTTAACATACTTTATTATAATGAATTTTAATTTACTAATAAGGCCAAAATCAAAATATTTGCAATTCAGTATTAAAAAGTTTATTTTCAAACAAAAACAAAAATTGTGATGTATTTTATCTTTGTGCAAGATTACATAATTCTAATTTTAGCAATTTTTTTTTATTCTCATTACTTTTATGCCATCTAGTGTAAGCTCCAGTAATCAATAAATGCCCTTTAGTGTAAGATTTCATAATCAGTAGATGTCAGATGATGTCTATTGATTGCTAAAGCTTACACTAGAAGGTATCTTTTGATTAAACTAGATAGTATAAAAATAGCAAGAATAAAATAATTTGCTAATATTTTGTTGATCATGTGATCACTTTAATTTGAGTTAAAATATATTTTCAAAATAGATGTTGAATGATTAAAACGTTGTGTCAATTTATTTATTTACTCTCAATGCTGTCTGAAACATAAAATCAAAATATATACATTTCTGTACTAATCAGTTATCTTCATAATATAACAAAAATTATTTGTAATGTAATTATTTTTACCTTTTGTTTTAAAAACATCTTAAACATTTATTTTAAATATTTTATCAGTTACCAATGAAAAATTTTAAGTGCAAAAATGTACATGATGTCAAGCATTAGTGGTCGAGAGGTCAGCGACGGCTGCTTTACAAGCAGTTGTTCCGGGTTGGCGGGTTCGCTTCCCGGCTGATGCTATGACACATAAGAAAAAAAAATGTACATGGTTAATAGATTTAAATGTATTTTTGAGACAATTATTTTGTAAAAGCAATAAAGAAATAAACTAATAGTCATTGAACTTTTTAACATTCCTCTTTTTATCATCATTTTATGATCTAACAAAATGGTACTTTCTTAATATTGCATTTTTGTTATTTAGGTTGTGCAAAACTATTTAATCAAGAAATGTAAGGAATGAATGTAAATTTGTTTTATTTTTTAATAAATTAATTTTTCTAACCCTTAAACTGCTAATTATATTATTGGTTGTATGAGGTAAAAATCAAATCTTTTAATTGGCCAACTCACAAACTGAAGACAAAGCCTATTGTTAAAACATATTCGCCTATAATATTAAATTCAACTCAGATATGTTTATAAAAAGTATATTACTAATTCAATTTTTCAGGTTATGAAAGTGAACGAAAGTTCTTTCAAAAATAAATTGCTAGTTATTTATTATAAAATATTCAATTTCGGCAAATTTAAAAGCGAACGTATAAACAAAAAAATGCTGACGTAAATGCTTTTTTTCAATTTTACGTTATGGAAAAGTAAAGATTTCTTTTTGCTAAATCTTAAATATTTTTACTAAAATCTTCAATATTTTTCGAAAATAATTTTGTTTTTTTAGTATACCCTGTGAAAATGATTTTAATTTCCCAGAATATACTTTTTTTAAACCTTAAATCACATTCAAAATTAAAATCTCAGCGTTTTTCTTTATTTTCTTTGATCACGCAGTTTCTTTGTTCGTTCCAGCCAATCAGAATGTCTTTTTCGGCTGAGAGCTGGCTGACAGCCAATCACTGACAAGCTTCTTTCTTTGTTTAGCTTTAAATGCGGTTTTATTGATTTTTTACTTGTAAAATAATTCAGAAGAGGGCACCATCTTACAGAACTTTTAAAAACCTAATCAATAACTGTCAAACGAATATCCTAGCATTAAAAATAATGGAATTAGAGTGACTTCAGCTGTTGATGAGAGGCCTCGTAAGAGGCGGGAAAAGGGTTAAGAAATATTTATTAGTAAGTTACCTTGATGCATTGTTTTATTTTTAAACATTTTTTCTTTTACCAATCTAATTACAGGATTATGTTTGAATGATTTTATGTTTTTTTGAATCTGAATTCAGATTCTTGGATTAATCATAGTTAATCTCTATAATCAAAACTACAGATATTAAAATTAATAACTGTGTACATATTTAGCAAAAATCTGGTTTACAATAAAAAGTTAAAAGTTATTAAATTGCAAAGCAAATCATGAATTCAAAAAGCTTTAGAACTAGGAATTATTCTAATAATGGATCATTTAAGTTTGATTAAAATAATCTAGTGGCAACATTCAGAGATTATTCTATAATATTATTAACATAAGTAATAAAAATACAACTTTAAATAAACCAAAAGCTTTATTGGAAAATTTTTTGAAGGCCATATTAAGAACAGTAAATACAGTACATAGATGAAGCAGTTAGGTTTAGATGGCATTTCAGAAAATATTATAGGAAAGAAATGTTGTGGTATTTAAAAACTTTTATTGAAACAACAGACAAGATACAATAATTGTTTATAATACAATATATCATTTTAGTGAGAGTATTGTGATAGGTCAGCTTCATTTTTAACCCACATATCAATTGTGTTGCTTGTAGTGAACAGGCTTCACAAATTTTGATTGCAGACCATATGTGGCCCACAAGCTATGTTTTAGACAGATCTGTATTATACAATGCAACACTTTAATGATCACATTCACAAAATAGATACCACTTCCTATTTCTCAACAGACTTTCTCAGGAGTCGTAATACTCACAATATATTTCTCAGTACAAATAACTTATTGTAATAAGTTTTATATATATATATCATCATTTTTTACTTGAATTCAGTTTGATTTTTTTACACACACACACACACATATATATATATATATATATCATATTGAATGTAGCTGAGTACACAATTCTAACTAATTCTATACTATAATGAACATGTACCTAAAGGTGCTCTTATTGGTGAAGTTATTTGCAGCCTCAATTTGGTGATTATTAAGAAGAAAATTATTCAATTACTTCTTATCTATTAGACTTGATATCAATCATATTTTCCCATATTTACGAATCTAATACCATAAACAAATAAATATGATAATTTGATTATTAAATTCTTGGATTTAAATATTGAACTGAAAATAAATTGTCTTACTTGTAATGTGAATATAAACTCATTAATATACAGTTTATATTTGTTCACATTTCAATATTCCAATGACAAATAAGTTTTAGAATATATATATATGATAAACAAAAACAAGTTAAAAATTTTTTTAACCTGCCTATAGCTTGCATTTTATGATCACAGATGGAGCTCTACCAATAGCCCACTCAAGCTCTCTCAGCATTTTTTGTAAACAAGCTTGAGTGGGCTATTGGTAGAGCTCCATCTGTGATCATATATATATATATATTGTACCAATATCGTGTTTGTACATAGGATAATTTTGTCTAAAAATTATTGAAATAAAAATCTTTCGTTAAAAGAAAAAGTATGTAAAAGTTTAAGAGTTTTTTTAGTGCAGTTTGTTTTCGAAACGTAAAATTAAAAGTCAAAGAGTTTTTTTAAAATAAAAGTTACAATTAATTAATTAGAAGGGGGAGGGGGTTTGCTTTAGAAACATCAAATTAAAAGAAGTTGATTTTCAAATAAGTAAAGATTTTTTTTTATTATTGTTGTTAGTTTAAAGAAAATATTGTTCATAAAAGTTATAAATGATTGATTAGAAAAAAGAAAGAAAGAAAAGTTGAAGCTAAAAGTTTAAAAATATAAATCTCTTTTTATTTAAGTTAAAAAAAAAAGTCATCTTAAAAACTAAATAGTCAATTGATCTTAAATTATATATGTGTGTAAATGACGGATTAATATGAGTTTGTTAGTAAAATATATATGTGCGATTGTAAATATAATAAATATATGCATAGTAAATATAAAAAAATGATATAGAAAATTATCATTAAAAAACACTGTGATGGCTATTAAGTTAAACAAAAAACAACAACTCTATGTTTGCGATGGCTGCTAATTAACATCTCCAACAACAGGATTAAAAGCTTATCTTGAGGAATGCAATTAAAAATAAGAAAGGAATTTTGACAACAGATATTGCTGGTGGGCATCAAAATGACAATAGGCTTTAAGTATAAATAGTCCAGTTTTTCATCGGATAATCAGTTGAGATAACAGTTCAGTTGAGAATGAGAGTTTTAGATTGTGCAGTTGAGATTACCATTTAGATTGAGCAGTTGAGATTAAATCAGTGAATAATGCAGTGTTCAAAACATCAGAAATGTACGACCTTCTCTAGCCTGAGTCCAGTGAAACAGCAACCTGCCCAGAATAGAAAATGCCTGCATAACAACTTGAAGAATCACCAGGAATATTTAGCTGTCTCCAAAAAAATAGTGCGACTGAATAATAATAAAACTCCTCAAGAAAACATCCCAGCTGGCTGGAAATATTCGTACTAGAAGCAGCAACCAGGAAGAAAAAAAAGTTCTAAGTCCATGTTCAAAAATCCTAGGTAATAATATTTTCCTTATTCTCATTTCTAAAATAGCTATCACATTAATGAAGCCTCTCAGAATCAAGAATAAGAACTCTATAGCATACATAGATGAAATATTAATATGTGTGTTTATAAATGCCAATATTATTTAATGCTTTGTTATATGATATTATAGTGTTTGAATTAAGAATGTGAATGATCATTGTACCAGTGTTATGTTAGTTAAATAAGATTTATAAAAATATTTAAAATTAGTATACTAAAGGTTAATTAAAATAAATTGTCCTTTAAACTTAAAGTTTAATTGTTGGTCAATTCATTTGCCACTAATTGAAACAATATTTTGTTATTGATTACAAGTAGCTGAGCTGGTCATGCATGTATCTTGGGTGTTGAATTAGTGGCTATTGTTTAAAGCAAATTATTTATCCTCTGGGTAAGTAACTGGTGCCCATGTTTCTACAAAACAAAAAAGTGCTTTGAATGTGATGCTGAATTTAACAGTCGAGAAGAAGTTATGTCCTGGAAATGTAATGCTAGTTATATATTTTACAGCTATCATTTGGACATACATACCCTCTGAGTATGTTCTTCTCTGCCTAAGAGGCCAGTATGTAAGCAGCATTTAACATATACGGTACAATTGGTGCCCAACATGGGGTGAACTTGAAATAAATGAGTTAACTAAATGTTTTATTACTGTTTGAAAATAAAAATCTAAAAAGCTAAATTACATATTTTAAAGGGGTTTAATTTTAAAAAAGGAATTGACCTAAACTTTTTTTTTTAAATGAAAAGAGATTTTGACATTTATGTTAGTTAAAATAAATCATTCTGTTAAATCAGAGACAGTTAGATATTTTTGGGTGGAGTTAAGGTGTTAAGAATGGGTAGAGAAAAAGGACAAGGGGATGGAGTCAGTCATATGTTCCATGTAAGAAAATACATAAACAGCTTGTATTTAAATATTGTTTTAAAAATGGAAAAAAGAAAGAAATATCTGAAATGCAGATGATGATGAAAATGATGAATATGATGGAAGAAATGTGCTGAGAATTCAAGCAAGGTCAGCAAGAACTTATTGCAGAAATAAGAAAAATGAGATGTGCGATAACAGGAAAGATAGAGAAGAACCAAGAAATTATAGAGCTAGATTTAATTAAAGAAAGTCAGGAAGTCGAGGTAGTAAGAGATGTAAGTGAAGGAAAGGACAAATTAAAAAGGGTAGATCAAGAGATAGTAGAGCCAGATAGTGTTAAATATAGTAGTTTGGAAATGAAAATTGAATTAGAATCAGATAGTGTTGAAACAGATAAAGTAGAAACAAATGTAGATCAAAAGATAGAAGGTAACATAGAAAAGTTTTCACAAATATTTAAAAAGGTTAAGTTAAAGTTTCAACTTAAGCATAGGGTTAAAATGAAGAGAAAGAATAGGAAAAAATATTTATGGTTAGGAAAAATATGGAGGTCTGTGTAGCTTAAAGGTTTTCTAATATATAAAGCAGAAAACAGGACAGGAGAGAGATAAAGCAAAAAATTTTAATTGAGGGATAGACATGAGGATATGGAATATAATTTGTTAGTGAATTAGTAGAAAGAAAGAAGGAACCACCTGACATAGTTTAAAAGTTAGTAATCGGATGGAACATTAAAGTAACAAAAAGAAATGAAGGTCCAGAAATAGATAATGAATTTAAAAAAAAAAAAAACTTTTGACATCAGTGATAAATCTAAATCAGAGAATCTGTTATTTAAAGCTAAAATAATAGATTGTTTCATAAAATAATAACAAGGAGGCTTCACTGAATAAAATATTTTTTTCCTGTCACACACATATTAATAAAGAAAAATGCTTGTAAATAAACAGCTAAAAAAAATCAATAAAATCAAGTTAAGTAAATAAGTATAATATATCTATAGAAATAATAAATAAATTAGTGTAATAAAATAAAAATTGGTTTTGAATACATGTAAGTTAATAAAAGGAAATTAATAAACTGTTTAAAGTAATCAAGATAAAAAAAATATTCGTAGTAAAAGAATAAAGAATGAATCATAATAAACTAATAGATTACTTTTTGGGGGGAATACACATGAGTTAATAAAAGGAAGTAAATAAATGATTTAAAGTAATCAAGTCAAATAAAATAAACAAAAGTATTTGTATAATAATGCAGAGCAATAAAATAAAATAGTTTTCTGAATACATGCATGTTAAATAAAGATGTTAAAGTAATGGTTTAAAAATAATATCGTAAGACTAGTATAAATAAATGGTTTAAGATAAGGTTCAGGTGAATTTAAAAATAATATGGTAAGATTAAAATAAGTAAAATATAAAGTCAATCTAAGTTATATTAGGAATGTATAAGGCTTTGAAATTAAAGGGAATGAGGGTAGTATTGAAATAAGTTTTAGATAAGGATAAGTTAAAGCTGTCGGCTGGATAAAATTTAGCACCTGTAATGGACTATCAGGGATTATTCCTCTTTTAAAATGCTCATTGGGAAGAACCAGTGTAAGCTGCAAATCACTTCTTCAGGGGAGAATCCCCATATCTCATACCTCATTTTCAAAGCATAAGACAAATTGGACAGTAGAGGAATCTTGCCATTTACAGCAAACTTTTCTTTGTCAAAGTCCAGTCAAGAGAACTGGCACCCGAAGCTTCATTTTTCATACGTGTAAGTCAGTATAAGCCATCAAATCTGCATCCGCCTTATTTCCAAAAGATCCTTGCATCACAAAAAAGTGTTGTCCTCATGGTCACTATTCAGCACTAAGATCATTGTAAGCAATGTTGCCAGCATTGAAAGAAGCAAAGTATTAAGAAAGATTGCTCTTAGCAGGTAAAGTGTCAGATATTAGAAAGTAAACTTAGAAAAATAATAAATAATTTAAGATTTAATAAAGAATTAAAGTTCTCAGAGATACAATGGTAAAAAATGACATATCTTACTCTCAAACGGAGAGCGGTGTAATGGTACATAGAATAATTTTGTCTAAAAATTATTGAAATAAAAATCTTTCATTAAAAGAAAATAGTATGTAAAAGTTTAAAAGTTGTTTAGTGCAGTTTGTTTTCAAAACGTAAAATTAGAAGTCAAAGAGTTTTTTGAAATAAAAGTTACAATTAATTAGTTAGAATGGGGGAGGGGGTTTGCTTTAGCAACATCAAATTAAAAGAAGTTGATTTTCAAATAAGTAAAGAGTTCTTTTTATTATTGTTGTTAGTTTAAAGAAAATATTGTTCATAAAAGTTATAAATGATTGATTAGAAAAAAGAAAAAAAAGTTGAAGCTAAAAATTTAAAAATATAAATCTCTTTTTATTTAAGCTAAAGAAAAAAAAGTCATCTTAAAAGCTAAATAGTGAATTGATCGTAAATTATATATGTGCATAAATGATGAATTAATATGAGGTTGTTAGTAAAATATATATGTGTGATTGTAAATATAATAAATGTATGCATAGTAAATATAAAAAAAAATGATATAGAAAATTATCATTAAAAAACACAGTAATGGCTATTAAGTTAAACAAAAAATAACAACCCTATGTTTGCGATGGCTGCTAATTAACATCTCCAACAACAGGATCAAAAGCTTATCTCGAGGAATGCAATTAAAAACAAGGAAGGAATTTTGACAACAGATATTGCTGGTGGAAATAAAAGGTCATTGTTTATGATTATTTGGCAGTAAACTATGGGTATATTGTTTAAAAGTATCTTGATTAGACTTGACAAATATGTGAAAAAAATGCTGGTCTACTCTATTATTTGCTGTGTTGTTTGAAATCAGATCAACAATCATTCAATCAAATAACATGACATTTAAATAAAATTATTTCATAAGAAAAACATTCTACATATAGCTAATAGTTTGCTGGAACAAGCTCTTTTTTCAGAGTTTGTTTGGAGTGTTATACTAGTTTAAATATAAAAGTAACACATTCTTATACTTTAAGAAGGGAAAACTCTGAAGAAATGTTAACTACATTTTTATTTATTATTCATCTATAAAACTCTTATGTTGGAGAAATTTGCATTCAAGTTGATAACAGGTAAATAAAGCAGACCAATGCTTTTTAGGCATGCACTTAGTAATTCTTCTGTAGATATTTTTTATACTTTACACACTCACATATATATGCAAATCATATCAAATATTCATAACAAGTTCATTATTATAAAGTTAATATTCAATACTTTTATATTACACTAAGCATTCTTTTGGAAGACATCTGCCAGAATCATAATATTGTTTTATTGCAGTTGATTCTGGCAGTGGTCTGTCAAAAGCATGCTCGGTGCAGTGTAAAAGTATTGAATATTAACTATGATCCTTTCTTAATACTCGATTATAACGAGTAATTACAATAATTAAAGAAGAGAGAATTAAATATCATTTAGAAAAACTAAGTCATATATATTTATATATTTTTTTAATTATCTTGACTCACTGAACCTAGGTATTTGAAGGCATGGACATCCAGTTTTTTTTAAGAATTCAAGAAGGGATATCATAAAGTAATCTGAGAAATCTAAGTCCATATAATATTGACAATAACAATGTCTTCTACCTGTATTGGATGGAACTTAGCATTATAAATGCAAAAAAACACTGATACTAAATTTGTTTGCTTTACTTGAACTATTTACCTGCAACTTGCATACATTTATATATCAATGTGTGTGTGTGAAATTTTGTTCATTGTTACAGTGTTCGAAGCTGATAAATTAACATGCTTTCTGCAAATACAAGAGTGGCTATTTTAATTAAAAACATTTATTATATTAATCAAATGCAGTGTTACTAATTTCTGTGATGCTAATAATCAGTTGATTACCATGAATATTTTTGCATTAGTATTGTGTTGATTAGTTGCATTCTACATTTAGTTTGCAAATTATTTTAGTCAAATAAAAAGTTTTATTGAAAATTACAACTTACTTATATGTTAACTAGATAGTATATAGATAGATGGATGGATAGATAGATAGGTATATGGATGGATATACAGACAGACAGACAGACAGATAGATAGGTAGATAAATAGATAGATAAACAATTAAATAGATGGATGGATAGATGGCTAGAGAGAAAGATTGATAAGTAGGTAGATAGGTAGGTCTGTAGATAGATAGATAGATAGATAGATAGATAGATAGATAGATAGATAGATAGATAGATAGATAGATAGATAGATAGATAGATAGATAGATAGATAGATAGATAGATAGATAGATAGATAGATAGGCAGATATTGTGATGAATTTCAAACATAAATGGATAGAAAGATAATAAATAAATAGTTGATATAGATAGATATAGGCAGATAGACAGGTAGATATATAGATAGATATACAAATAGGCAGACAGACAGATAAGTAGGTAGATAAATAGATAGATGTGTTAGACAAACTAACAGATAAAGAAACAATGAGTCAGACAGATAAATAGATAGATAGATAGATAGATAGATAGATAGATAGATAGATAGATAGATAGATAGATAGATAGATAGATAGATAGATAGATAGATAGATAGATAGATAGATAGATAGATAGATAGATAGATACATAGATAGATCGATAGATAGATAGATAGATACATAGATAGATCGATAGATAGATAAACAGATAGATAGATGGATGATAGATGGCTAGAGAGAAAGATTGGTAAGTAGGTAGATAGGTAGGTATGTAGATAGATAGATAGATAAATAAATAGGCAGATATTGTGATGAAATTTCAAACATAAATGGATAGAAAGATAAATAAATAATTGATATAGATAGATATAGGCAGATAGACAGGTAGATATATAGATAGATATACAAATAGGCAGACAGACAGATAAGTAGGTAGATAAATAGATAGATGTGTTAGATAAACTAACAGATAAAGAAACAATGAGTCAGACAGATAGATAGATAGATAGATAGATAGATAGATAGATAGATAGATAGATAGATAGATAGATAGATAGATAGGCAGAGGATAGAGATAGAATAGGAAGATAATAATTAGACAAATAAATATAAAGTAAAGTAAACATTTATATGTAATAGATACCCCAATTCAGCATCAAAAAATCATTAACTTTTTGCCTATAAAAAACCATTAACTATTATTGTTAAAGGTGAATGTTTGGTTCGGAGTTTCATTTTAATTTTTGACAGTTTATTAGATTAAAAGTTTGTTGACTTTAGTTTATGATACATTTATGTGTATCTAAATAAAAAATATTAAAAATAAACAGTTAAGCTTTGTAATTAAAGATTTATTGCAGAATTTTAACATTGATATCTATATTAAATATTTAAAAATTTTCTTAAGATAAAAAATAAAAATAGCTTTTGAAAACAATCATCACAAATATTCTAACCATTAAAATATTAAATCTAAAAATACATTTTGAATTTTTTCCTAAATGGTTTTTATGAGATTTATAGCAGCTATTTCTGTTTGAAAAACTACTTCTTGTTTACACAAGCGGTAATATTTAAAGAAAATATACAAATCTTCAAAGCAACTCTGTTTTTGTAAGTGTTTTCAATATTTGAAATCCATAAATATATATGTATCTTAACAACAATTATAGAAAGAAAATTTACAGCGTGAGATTTGATGACGATACGCCAATGGCTGCGATAATGAAGATGAACTTTTTAAGACGAAGAATGATTTGACGAAATTTATTAGTAGGATTATAATAAAGCGAATTATGAGATGAATTTGATAAAAATGAATGAAAGAATAAAATATTATAAAGTATAGATTTTGATCCTTTTTTAGAGAGATACTAGTATATGTTTTAAAATTTGTATATAATAAATGAGATTAAATCTGATATAGTTTAATTTTATTTAACTGTCACCATTAGCAACTATTAATAAAAGAAGTACGAACTCTGTAACTCCAGAAGAAAAAAAACAACATTGATAGGGAAAAAAAACAAAGAATAAAAGTTGGAAGTAAAGAAAAGAAAAAAAAATGGATTTAGGTTTGTATTGATGTACTTAACACACAAAATGTGATTGAAGAAAGATGTTTTCAAATGCGATGACACAAAAGGTTCATAATGGCCTGACTCTTCACTAATCCAAGTGATAGAAAATAAGTAGTATATTAGTTTTTTGATGATCTGTGTCATAAACTTATTTGTTTTGCCCAGGTCAGCGCGACTGCCTTGCACTTGCAGGCAGATGCCCGGGTTGCGGGTTCGCGTCCCGGCCGATGCTATGACACTTTAAAAAAAAAACAAAACATTACCTTGATTTAATATATATATAAATAAATTTTATATTATTCGTGTACGCCATTCATTTCACTTTATACACATATGAGAAACCAGTTTCACAGTACTAAAGATATTAATACTTTCATTCAGTTAGTCTCAACTGACATTTGTTTATTTTTTACTCAGGTGAAAATCAATCCGGAAATTTTTAGGTTTGAAACCATATCTCTACCATTGTGCTAAATCACACAGGCCATTAACCAAATTATAAATATTAATAACGAACATTGTGTGGATAAGAAAACAATATTTTGAGATGCATATACATATACTAATATATATATACACACACAGGATGTCCATAAAGTCTATTTTCGAAACTTTAAAAATACTTTTTCAGAATTATGTGACCCATGACTTGAACTAAAGAAAAAGTAAACTTTGTCCTTTTGTTGGCTGAACTGAAATCTACTGTTGCTGTAGAAAGAAAATTTAGAACTGAATATAGTAAAGAACTACCTCATAGGAACTCTATTGCCAAATGGATACAAAAATTCAAACAGATAGGTTCAATTAATGATAAGTCACAATCTGGTAGTCCACAAGTCAGTGAAGAAAGTGTAACATCCATAGAACAATTCTTTAAGGTAATAAAGTCATTAAGATAAGCATCACTAGAGTTGAGGCTTTCAAAGTTTACTATACATAAGATTCTACAGAAAAGATTGCACATGAAATCTTACAAAATTCAACTGCATCAAATGTTGTTAGAAGAGGATTATCATGCATGGCTAATTTTCTGCCATCAGTTCAATGAAAAAATTGGCAATGATGACGCATTTGTGAGTAGTTTGATATTCTCTGATGAAGCAACATTTCACATTAGTAGCAAGGTCTACAGGCATAATTGCAGGATTTGAGGAACTGGAAATCCAATTGAAACTGTTGAACATGAAAGACTTTTTTAAAGTTAATATGCAGTGTGCTTTGGGAAAAAATCAAATCATAGTCCCATTCTTTTTTGAAGGTTATGTTATTAATGTTGACATCTATTTAGATATACTTCAGAATTACATTAGGACTAAACAAAAGATACAATATTTCAACAAGATGGAGCTTCTTGCCACTTTGATCTGCGCATTACAAATCAGAAATTTCCTAACAGATGGATAGGAAGGGGAGGTCATTTTCTTGTCCTCTGCATTTGTCAGACATGACTCCATTAGATTATTTTATGGGGACATGTGTAAGAAATAATGTATGCAACCAAACCTGATCATTACAGATTTGAAAGTTAAAATAACTAATGTGATTTCAGGCATTACTGTAAATCAATTGCCAAATGTTTTTAGAGAACTACATAATCGTATTACCCTTTCTATTAATAATGATGGCGGACATGTGAAAAATATAGATTTTCTTATTTCCAATACATTCTACATAATTTCTGTACCACAAATACTAATAAAGTTATATATTTTTTAAATGGCTCATGGACTTTATATATATAATAAACTAAGTATATTAAAATGGATAATACATATATCTTATTAAATATACCTATTGAATATTCAGAAAAACAATTTAATTTTAAAACAATTTACAATATTTTTAATTATTAAGTAAAAAAGAATTAATTATTAATGTATAATCACATAATTAAAACAACAAATGAATAAGTAGACACTCAACTAAACAGAGCACAAACTCCAAAGAATACAGTACCTAGGACATAAAAAAGAAAACCAAAAGACTTCAAATGAGAAAAGCTATTGAAAAGTATCATAGAAAAAAAGAGAATAGTTGAGCACTGATCCAATAATTTCCCATTATCAAAGATACCAAGATAGAGCTAGAGATTAGTAAAGGTCATCTTATGTTTTTAAGCCTACTGGCTAAGTTGTTCAGAATATTATAAATTTCTTTATCCAACGTTTGCATATAAATTTATCTAATCCAATATGCATACTGCTGAAAATAAAACTTTCAATATTGAACATTCTACTTGTAAAAATAGTGATCTTATCAAAATAATTTTAATAAATTATCTTAATTGCTTATGTGAGGACTCATTCCAATAAAATTATAATTGTACTTGCTTTTGAAATGGACAATGAAACAATTATTAGTGAATTGAGTTCTAAAAAAAGTTAATTTATCTTTGATTTTTTTTTTTAAGTGTCATAGCATCGGCCAGGATGCGAACCCACAACCCCCGGGATGCGAACCGACAACCCGGACAACTGCCTGCAAGTGCAAGACAGTCGCACTGACCTCTTGACCACCAATGCAAGACAATTTATCTTTGATTTAAGTTATATTTTTTATTATATGTAAATTGAAAATAAAGGTTCGATTGAAAGTTTTTTTTGTGATTCTCTTTTTTTTTCTAAATATTCCTCAACAAGTAAATATTTGTAACAAGATTGTTTTGTTTTTGAATTTAAAAAGATAGTAAAAGAGTCAATTATTGTCTTTTATGAAGAGTATTGATGATTTAAATTCTATAAAAAAGTGCATGAATGTAAATAAATATAAGAACAGCATTTTCTTACTGCTTTCAGTGTTTGTCATAAGCATAAAAAATTGTTACATTTCAATCCATATGCTTCAAATGTATAATGATAATGTTGTTGCCTAAATATGATTACAACCTTATGTCATAGATGGAGATTTAAAAAAACATGGAAAGATATTGAGATTGTGGTCTGATCTATCATGTCAGCCAAGGAATGGTGCTATTTCTAGCTTAATTTCTAGAAATATGCCATTTTCATGGCCACACTCAAGCATTTAAGCCTTCTTTCTACAATAAATCCTAGAGTGTTAACTTGGAGTTAAGCCTTCTTTCTATGATAAAATGTAGAAAGAGTGTTAACTCGGAGTTAAGCCTTCTGTCTACGATAAAACATAGAAAGAGTGTTAACTTGGCTGACGACTAATGCTGATGGCTTTTTCCTATGCTAAAAGCAGAGGAAAATGCCATAGTTGTTTGTGTTATGCACTATATCATAATGCTGTGTTATGTATTTTATGTAACAGTATCGTATGAGGGTCTGTTAAGTTCATGGTGTCAAAATTATTTAAATTTTCATTGGGGCCTCTTTTTATATGAATTGATGTACTGTTACCTTTTAACACTTTTAACAGTATCATGATTGTTTCTCATAAAGCTGTAAGGCTCCTAAATTCTCTATTAGGGTGGGATAGTGCAGTATTTTGATGATCACACTTTGTCACATTTTAGCGAGTAATTTTCCAAGACCAAGAATCTAGCTAATTTGAACACAGAAAACTTAAAAATATGGGAATTGCCAGACATGGAAGCTGGCGCTGTAACATTTCTACAGCAGAAAAACATCCTGCTGAAAGAAAAGAGATGTTTGTGCAGCAAATATATGCAACTTGAGGTCCATAAACATCTTTTGACTTTCATTTGTAAAGTCTCATTCTTGCCAACAGAAATGTTTACTTCGTAAAGGCAATTTGTTTGAGGGATTCCAAATGGCCTTCATCAAATGTAAAATAAAAGTAACTTAAATTTTTATTTAAGCATACACAAAAAAAACTTTATTGCAATAATTGTTGTCAATCAAATGTAAAATAAAAGTAATGTAAATTATTATTTCAACATACACAAAAACACCCCTCCCACTAATTATTGTCAATCAAATGTAAACCAATAAAAGTAAGGTAAATTATTATTTAAACATAACCCAAATTACTATTTGAACATACACCAAAACAGACCCTCTTGTCAATAAAAGTTAAGAAACAACTATTATTGTTCCGTTGTCAAAAATATTATGTGGGAAAAATAATTTATAAATGAAAGAAAGTAAAATTGGTTGTCAATCAAATGTAAAATAAAAGTAACTTAAATTTTTATTTAAACATACACAAAAAAAACCCTTCTCCCAATAATTGTTGTCGGCAATCAAACGTAAAATAAAAGTAATATAAATTATTATTTGATCATTCACAAAAACACTCCTCCCACTAATTGTTGTCAATCAAATGTAAACCAATAAAAGTAACATAAATCGCGGCTGCCTTACAAGCAAGTAGTTGGTTGCAGACGGTTTTGGGTTTGCATCCCGGCCGATGCTATGACATATAAAAAAAAAAAAAAGATATATAAAAAAAACCCATTCTCTCTTGAATTTTGTCAATCAAATTTAAAAAAACAGTAATACTATTTAAAAAACCCAAGTTACTATTTGAACATACACCAAAAAATACCCTCTTGTCAATAAAAATTAAAAAAACAATTATTATTGTCCCATTGTCAAAAATATTATTTGGGAAAAATAATTTATAAACAAAAGAAAGTAAAATTTGTAAACAAAAAAAAGTCAATATTAATAGAGAATTGCTAGCCTGGGAACATTATATTAATGTGTTTTTGGTTAGCATCAACATCATCAGGTGGCTGACACAATAGATCAAAACACAACCGATATTGATAAGTGGATGAATAGATAGAGAATGAAGTGCTTATCACATTTATCCATAAATATTTTTGTGATTTAGCATTACCTTTTTATTTGCTGTTCATTGAAACCCTATATAATGATTTGTTATATCAATATATGCTTGATTATAATTATAGGAACAGATAACAGGAAACATGAATTATATATTTTTTCTTTTCAAGTAAGCCTATGTGAGACAGCATAGTGGTCACTATTCACCATTTTGTATCTGAGATAGTTTTATTTAATCTATTGAACCCTGATAGACTTGCAAATAAAAGAGAAATAATTACAAATTAAAATTAATTTAAGCTCTGGTGGGATCAAAAATATTTTTGTCTTCTTTACAATTAAGTATATGAGTAATTTTTGCCCTAGAGAATTAAGCTTAATTGTTTGTTCAAAATCCTCATAAATCAAAAATCTCACATAAAAATACAAAATTACAGTGAATTCCTATAAGAAAAAAGTTCATTTTTTATATTAAAGTCAAAATATATAAAATCTTAATTAAAAAAATAAAGTTTAAAATTAAAACAAATGGTAATTAATGAATAAACATTTTACTGGGCATATTTTTAGAATTAAAATTATAATAAATAATTTTTAAAAATAAAAGAAAGTAATATAAATGAGGCATTTATTTATATAGCACTATGTTTATAAATTGTAATAAACTAAAGATTAGCCTTACAAGCTAACCTACATGCACTTTTTACGAATGTTAATAATAATAAATGAATACTTTCATTTCCAACACAAGATAAAGTGATTGATTTATCCTCACGCTTTCATATCCAGTACTTAAGATTTGCCCATATATAAGCATTTGGGTTGAATGAATAAGTGATTCATTTATTCGTTAGCAAAGACTTTATCTTGTGTTGGAAATGAAAGTATACATTTATTATTATTAAGATTCATAAAAAGCGCATGTACATTAGCTTGAAAGGCTAATCTTTACTTTATTACAAAGTAATATACAATAAATGTGGATAGAATTAATTAAGAGTAAAGTAATAAAAAGGGAAGGTTAAAATATATATTTTATATATGTATTTAATTATGTATATGAATATGTGTATAACATGTATTAATTGTATAATTATATATTTGGATATTGTAGTTCTGACAATGACTGCATGATAGTTGAAACTGTTAGAATAAAGTTTTGATATAAAAAATAGTATTGTTAAAGTGTTTAAGAAAGTTGTAAATGGCATGATATACTAGGCATATTAATAAAATAATAAAATACTAACATCTTGGGTAAATATACTGCATAAAATCATTTCAATAGCTACAAATTTAAAAAAAATAATAATTTCTCCAATGGCCATCCACCATTTTGCTTTTTGCATAGTGAGCAAAGGATATTTGCTGAATCACAATATTTATTAAATTAAAATAAAACATATAAGAAAACAGATTAACAAAAAATATGTTTAAAATTTTATTTTTAATGTACTTTATATTCTATTATCAAAGTTTTTTATTTTTGTAATTATGAATTTATTTATGTTATATAAATGCAGTCAAATTCAATCTAAATTAGATTTAAAAATGCAATAAGCAAATGATTGCTTTATTTATAATAATGTAAATAATGACTTTTTTCTGCTGGCATTATATTTTTTTATGTTTACGCTAAAAGTTGCCATTATTTTGAATAAGTCATTTAAAATTGAAAAAGTAAATGGCATTTTAAAGTTGTATTTAATAATTTTTGATCATATAAAATTGATTATTAACCGCTTAATGCAAGACATTTTTTTTCTTCAAATAACTTACAATTATGATTATTATATTTTACAATTATAATAATCATAATTTTAGCTGCAGGTAAAATAATATTTATAAAAATTTTAAACCAAAATTTAATTAGATAAATATATTTTAGTTAATTTATGCATTTTAAAATTTATTATCAATGCACTTTGTTACTGTATCTGATCGAAGCATGTTTTTGATTATATATTATACTGGTCTATTAAAGCTAAGAAAATTAGTATTTATATTTAATGCTTACATGTACCACTTCACCCCAGAATCTGATGGATCTTTATGTGAGGATTCAAGTGATAATCATCAATTTCTACTTATTATTTTGATTTACAATCAATTATTTGCTTAACTCTTTTTAAAAGCATTCACCATTTTTTTTAAAATGGTGGCTATTTTGTAAGATTGGTGATGTTATAAAATAGGGACTTCATTAAAGTTATGTCACTCAAGCATAATATGATAACATTCATACCAAAAATGTACAATGCAGAGTTTATTTATTATACAATATACAATATTATGTTTTGATTAATACTCAATCTTTTGTCCAATATTATTGCAAAACAATCATTATTATCATTTATGACATATCATGAGATAACAAGATTTTCAATATCCATATCTATAAAAACAAAAAACCCATCTGTTTAATACAGTGCAATATAGAAATTTAAAGACAAAAGTTCAAAAACTAAAATTTTTTTTAAAAATAATTGATGAATTAAATCTTCAAAGAAGATACAAACATTTGCTTATCATGCTAATTTCAGATATTTTTGAAACTGTGAAAAGAACATCATATTGACTTGAAATATGTTATCATAATCCTATTAAATTTATCTGGTGACATTCTTTTATATCATTATAATAATATTTTTATTAGATCAAAGATGTATTTTAATCATCTTCTGAAAATGATATAAAAATTGAGATGGTGATTTTTAATAAGTCATCCATTTTTTCTATTCATTTACATTTGGATGAAGACATCCATCTTAATGAAATGGAATCAATTCTTTTTAAAATTAATAATAGGGATAAAAAATTTATATTAAATGCTTTTATTGACTGTTCATTAAAATAAGTAAACTAATTGTTGGAGTTTTAAAGTTTAACTTAAAATAAAAGCATGGGGTTTCAGGAATTAATTAAGACAATCTCTATTAATTAATGGATCCCTCCTATGTTTTAATTTCAAGTCAAATATAAAAACTTCAATTATGGTTGAAGAAACAATTATTTATTTTTAGTTTACAGATAATAAAAGCATTTAATAAAATAAATATCTCTATTATTTTTATGTTCTTAGTATTGACATAGTAAATAAAAAAATATAAAATCATATTGTAATCTAAATTAACTGGAGGCTTATAGTTGATACATATCACTAGATATTTCTGCTATAATTTAAAATGTATATCTCATGTGTACATAATAATATATGTTTATATATTTTATATAAACTTCATTTAATACATATAATTTTTTTTAAAATCAATATCACACATATAGTGTATACATGTAATTAGATATTCCTACAGTTATATATATATATATTATTTTTATTATGATTACAATATTGTTCTAATTAATTAACACTTTATTTATATTATATATATATACTCTTAATGTATATATCATATTTAGTATGTGTACATAATTATTGTAATAGTCACTCAATCTACCCTTTATCATGGAGGGTGCCATCAGATCACTGCATATATGAAAAATTTGTTTACCATGATCAAAAGTGAATGGTGATGATGGTTTGCATCGACTAGACCCAAGGGGACAACAAGAGATCTTAACTATTGTTCAGACAATTGAGAAAAATAAAACATAGACAAATGTCAGTCAAAATAATTTAAACTAATTTGAAAATTTTATTAAATTCAATAAAAAAAATAAAGAAATCTAGCAAAAGAATATGAAAGTTTGACCTAGATTTTTATAAGTATATTCATCAGAGACTGTATATGAATTCTGCAAATATTAAAACAATAAAAAGCATAGCAGAAAGATTTGTTCTCTCACCTACAATTTAAAAGAAGAATAATAGTATCTTCCTGTTGGTGATTTATAAAAAAAAAAAAACAATTCTAGTTTCCTAATTCAGAGATATAAAAAAAACAATACAATATTGTAGGAAATCAATGAAACAGCACCAGTGAGCATTCCTTAGCCCAGAATAATACATCAAGACCAAGAACATCACTTTGCCAGTAGGACAGCTCATGGTGTAGCTGTTGATTTCACATACAAGACAAGAAAACTTGAAAAATAATTACAATCTTATGTAATCTAGAAATGAAATAAATCTCTATCTTCAAAAAAACTAGAATAACAAACATGATAAACCACCAGCCAAAAGATTTGCGGTTTGCAAAAAACATAAACTAAACATATTTGAAATTAATTTCATTACCATAAAAAATGGAAAAGTGAGCTAAATGAAATTATGAAGGTCTGCCAAAGCATTTAGTGAGTGTTAGTAATAACAAAGAAGGCATAGTAAGCATATAAAATATAAGCTCACAATACACTCCCTGATAAATAAAATTGAAAACAAACTTGCTTAAAACTAAGATTCCAAGGCACACTATAAATACAAAGAAAAGCAAACATATATAATAATTATGAAATTAAATAACTGGTAAAAGTTTATACAACTGATTTATTTTGAGATTGAGAGGAGATTTAACTAGACTTATATACCTTGGAAAGAATAAGAAATATTTTACCTTATGATAAAGCAGAGTCCACAGAATTGTTCAAAGAGTATGCACAGTTATTTTGAGTTCAACTTTCAGGTGTCTTCATTTCTACATGACAGCAAGTGTAGAGGCATCTTTCAGGATCCTTTCTAATTCAGACTTTCATGGCATGACTGGAAAAACAGCTTGGAATCAAGAGTCCATCTTTAGGTAAATTAGTAAAGCATGTTGTAGGTTTGAATACACATAGCAGTGAATTTAGTCATCTTGTGAAAGCAAGCTTTAAGAAAAAAATATGTACAGACTGACAACACAGTATGAATCTCAGCAGGCTAATATCTATGCATGATAATCAAAGGAGAATTATAAGAAGCTGAATCAATCACTTTCAAGCAGCATTAGCTTGGTCAAACCAAAAATAAAAGTGTCCCAAATTTTTGGGGTTATTTATATCCTCTCTCTATCTCCCGCATAATCTTTCTTGTTTTTCAATTATAAGACTTAGTCCAGGATAAATCTCTATCTCCTGCCTAACTTTAATTATAATTCTAACCAGGGATTATCTTATAGAAATAAAAACAATACAAAATTAAATCTCTGCTTTTAAACTTATGAGAAATGGAATGTAATTAAAATAAAAGAAACAGGAATGCAATTAACTTTCCAAAATTAAAAGCTTTCTCAAAAAAAAAACAAAAAAAACAAAAACAAATATTAAAACTTTTCCGGTTTGAATGCTTTTACGAGTTGATTGTGAAAATTGTGTATCAGGCCAGTATTTTAAAAAGTTCAATATGGCGGCTTGAAGCTGAAGTAGTTAAAACTTTTAATTTGGAATGCTTTTACAATTTGATTCTTTTAAAAAAAATGTGTTAGAAGAAACTTATTTTAAACCAACAAATAAAATTTGTTGAAGACAAAATTTAAAACCACTGGATTATAAAATGTAGCTGCGTATGTGTGCTATATCCTATAAACTTTTAAATAAAACAAGCAAAACTCTCCATGCAGTAGTGCCATTCAGTGCCAACCAGAGTAATCAATGGATGCCAGAACGCTTGTGCATAAAATATCATCTCTGATTGGCACTGAGTGGCACTACTGTATGGAGAGTTTTGCCTGTTTTAATAACAATTATGTGCTAGCATAAGAAATAGTGATTATGTAATGTTTAGTGGTTTAACTTTTAAATAACTATAAAAATAAAACAGTATTAATTTTGCGAAGAAAACTTTGAATGGGGTATAGCATCCAGTTCATTATATATGTATAATAAACCAGTAACTACCCTAAGTTGTATATTTAAAATTGTTTGATAATTTTTATTTTAAAAAGTGAGGCATTGTTTTAATTAACTGATGCTTTCTTCCACACATTGAACACATACCTGAGAAATCTAGAAATTTAATTTGCATTTTACACCCTCTATGGAAAAATTTTGCTAACATTTTTTTTTACTGCTATAAAATTCATATATATATTTTTTCTAATATTTTAATTTCAAACAAATTCAAAAGATGTCAGGATAATTGAATAAATAAGAACTTCAAAGTATTTGAAACCACACGTTGATGTCTAGTCATTGTAAGTTTGGTGATCTCAAACTTTGCAAGATTACTTTGAGAAAATATTGATTTTATTGATTTGATCAAGACCTTTCACTTAATTAATGAAGCAGATCTAAAGTTTAAAATATTGTGGGTATTGGTTGAAAATACTTGGAAACAGTTTTGAGATCAGTATGAAGACTAAATATTTGCTTGTTAATGAAGTTTTTAATTTCAACTAATCAAGAGCAAAAAAATAGATTTACAATATGCAGTTGATTGTACCATTTTTTGTTAATTTAAAGATTTAAAAGTTGATTTACTAAAAGTTTTTAATAAAATCTATTTAGACTTTGAATCAGTAATTGATCTTCAAAACATTCATTCCTTTATCACCTAATGGTGAAAGAAAAAATTTCTAAAAAAATTAATTTAGATGGTTTTTAATTTGAAAATGTAACTTTAATTTAAGTATATTTATAGTTTTTTAAATAGAAATGCAGTCTTTTTTGTTGCGATGCAATCAAAAATGTGATATTACTGTATTTAACAAATTAACACAAAATTTTTTTAAAATTTTATTCAAATATGATTTAACATGACTTAAAAATAAGATAGGAAAATGCTAACACTATTCATTAGTTTATCAGCTTATTATTAGTTATGGTATTATAAAATCTACTTTTTTAAAATCATATTTTTTTTTGAATTGGGTATTTGAAATGAATAAATGTAATCAGATTCTAAAAAAAATCTATCTAAAGGATAACATGAGTACATGTTTATGTAAAGAATCAAATTTGGCTTACAGAAGTAGTCCTGGAGTCCTAAAGAAGTACAATGTTTATTGGTCTTATTGGCAAAATGTGGATAATGATGTATACAATAGAAGTGAAGTTCTTTGAGATATCAAAAAAACAAAAACAGACCGTTTTTTAAGATTCGTTTAGTAATCATAACAAAACATGTCTATTATATTATTATTTTACATCTTTTGGCTGCTGTTAATGAGGATAAGTACCATAAGCTTAATCGAAAACTCTTAAAAAAAATTATCGCAATGAATCCAGTGGGCTTTGTGGCAGATTTGCAGACATTGACGTTATAAAAGCTACTATAACTTCAAATTTTAGCATACAACTTTATAGTATAGCTTCAAAATTAGCTATATAGAATGATAAGGTGTACTATATTTGTAATAGACAAGTCTTTATTTAAAGCAGATAATAAAATGTTCTTTCCGTAAATAACTTACAAAATATAATATTTATGCTTACAGAAAGATTATTTACCTACTATTATATTTTTATATTACTTTTGCTTGAAACTTTTAAACCCCTGGTGTACTAAAGACCCCCCCCCTCCATGATTAGGACGGTTCCACTTAAAATTAAATACACACTCTAATTATACTTGTATTTTTATATTGGACTATTTCCATCATCTAATAAGTGTATTGAATGTCTTTAGAAAAAATTAACATTATTTAAATATTCCAAATACATTCAACTGTTAGTAATGGCACACTATTAAGAGTTGAATGTATTTGGAATATTTACATAAAGTTAAATTTTTCTAAAGACATTCAATACGCATATTAGATGATGGAAATAGACTATTATAAAAATAGAACTAAAAAACCATCATCACAAACTTTCAGGAAAACACTTTCTAATTAATTTGCTTAAATTCTATCAGCAAAAGAACTTCTCTGCGGGATTCAGTGGTAGCAGTGAATTGAAGACCTCAACAGTTAAATATTTCTGAACTGACATCTAGTTGAACAAAAACAACAACAGATTTAAGTACACGAATGTGGCGAAACCCTTAAACAATAACAACAACGGACCATCGGTTAAAAAAATAGTTCTATTACTGATTGATTTATTTTTCTTGCTGATCATTTGCTATTTAAAATTTATCTCCACACGCACACATAAAATTATGTGTTTGCTGAGGAAGTGCATAAACATTTTGACTTTTTAACTATCTGCTGTATAACTTTATGATTATTTTATTTCCCTGACAATAAAAGCAGCTATTACGTAATCTAACGAATTATTGCCTCGTTAACTTCAGTCTCCGCGCAGTATTAATTTGAATCATTAGCTACTGTAATTGTGAAAAAAAAGCGGTAGAAAATTACCGGATTCAATACTCTTTGGGTAATTTCTGCTTAGAAAGAATTTAGAATGAATGAACAACTTTAATATAACTCTTTATGTTCCGAAATAAAATAAAAATATGGAGGAGCTATTAGCGTTTAAATCACACTGATTATTAAAAATTGCTATAAAATATACGTAGGCTCGTTTTAATAGTAATCTTTTACCTACAGCAATTAGGTATTTATTTGAAAATAGCTTTAATGATATGAAAAGCTCATTCATATTGTGATATAGCTCAAATACTGAGGTGATAAATTATGTTAAATCGGTTGCAAACAAATACTTCTTAAAACTCCCAATTATCATGATAAGGTATTGACTTCCTAGTAAAAAACAGCACATATATATATATATATGAGTATGTGTGATAATATTTTTAATTAGAAGGAGGTTAAAGTAAATGAACTATTTTTTTTATCACGACCTGATTAATAACATTTAATTATTGGCGGTCGTGATCTGCTGTCGGTTGGATCTTTTCATCATTATTGTTTCTAATAGCTTCTAGAGTTATAATGACTATATTTAGTTAAGAATGAGATGAATTTATATTACAAATTGTAGAAAATAAGTAGAAATCAGTCATTGTTAAAAGAATGATATCGAACTACCAACAACGACATATACATCCAGGTACTGTGTGCAGAAGGGTTGTGGAGAAGAGAAGCTAAAGATCGGAGAAGATGGATTGAACTTGGAGAGACCTTCATCCTACAGTGAATTAATAATGGTCGATTATGATGATGACTTATGATTAGATCTTTTGATGAGCAAAAGTTATTTGCAAAATGCATGTATAGAAAGAAGGGGCAGTCTGAGTTTTTGAACTGAATTTAATGTTTGTGATATAGTCAGATTTGAGATGAAGGGTATATTGATGCAAATTTTAAAAATTAAATATGTGTGCATAGAAAAGCAAACAAAAAATGCTTTTGCAAATACAATATTTTACAACTATGAAAGAAATCATTATCATGGTTTTTCTCATGGTATAATTAAAGTAGCTTATGTAGAATAAAAGCATATAAAAAGAAAATAGCAAGAAGTAAAAGAACATACCATGAAAGCCACTAACATTCAAATAAATGAACAATACATTTTTTTTATATATTATAATTTGTTAATCAAGAATAAAATAGTTAATAATACACTATATTTATTAAAATAATATTAAATTATATGCTCTAATATAGAGTATATATATAAATAAAATTTAAGATTAAATCTTTAAAGTGATTTTTAATAAATCAACATTACTATATCGTAAACACTGAACTTTTAAGATGTAATTAAAAGGGATTTGATCACAGACTTTTCAGGTTCCTTCAGTTATCCTTTCCATTTTATATAACCAATACTCATGACCACTCACACGTGAATAAGATAAATGATCTACAATATAGTATTTTGTGCTGAATCAGCACTCATCATTTGGTCCAGATCATCACCCCCCAGACACATATATAATCACTGTTCAGTTTATATTAAGATAGCAAATCTTCAAAATTTAATGGACAGACTTCAATCTTGGCTATTCTCCAACTCTTCAACCATCCATACCATTGAAGATTTGATTATCAAATGCTCAAACCCTTGTTGATGCCAATATTATTGTCATATCCATGTTGACCTTAAGTCAGTCTGACCCCTCATAACATTAATATGTCTATTTAAATATACAGAGGGATGGACATAATTCAGGATGAATCTGTAATAAATCAATACTAGTATTTTGTAAACACTGAACTTTAAGATGTAATTAATGGGGATATTATTCCCATGTGTGTAGTCATGTGTGTTGATTATATAAGATGAAAAGAATAGCCAAAGGAAGCTTAAAAGTCTGTGTTAAAGTGATTCTTATTAATAATAACTGATATGAACTCTAGTTATGATATAAAACAATAGGTTTAGTGATAAAACATCAACCATCCTTTATTGTACCTTATGTTTTTCTAGAGGAATGAGTTCAAAATAGAAAATTATATTGCAAATTAAATTTTAAATCAATTGAAGACTCTAATAAATAAAGCAGAGATTTTTCTCAATTTTTGTCAATGAATATTCGGACAATTAAATAATGTTAATTAGTTACAGTGCTAAGTATATGTGTAATGTTTAAGATTGAAGTTCTAAGTGTTATTATTAACATTAGATATATATCTAGCTACACTGTAAAACAATAGTTGTAGCAATGAAAGATCAGCTATCTTTTATGGCACTTCATGTTTGCAATATTTATTTAGTACTGTAATTGATTAACATTACATATTTTATTTTAGCAAAAAAAATTATGTATATATTCTTGTTGTCAATGAGGTTTATTGTCTTCTTATCATTCAGCTGGAAAGTATGTTATAAAATAATTAATTTATAGTAGTATGAATATAACCAGCCTGCTCGAAGCAGTGCTAAGCTGTAAATCTAAAAAAGATTTAAAACTTTTATCTTTCCTGCATAGTGGACCTTCTCTTTTTATTGAATTATAATAGCTTATGTTATAGGTTCATCTAAATTTTTGTTATTTAAAAGAGAGTTTTATTTATATAGTCATTTTTATTCCTCATTATTATCGTTATTCTTTTATTATTTGTTTTTATAACAATATTCTCTCTTTTTTTCTAAGTTATATAATATATATTTTTCATTTAATGTTAAGATTATGTCGTTTTTAAGTGTAATTCCTTTAATAACATTCTGATAGACTTTATAATTGTATATATCAAGTGAAATGTTTCTCTGATGCAGAGGTTATCAATCAGATCCATTTTTTTACAGGTGTTGTATGTTTTATTTCCAAGAAAATCTGGAGTTCTGATAGAATTTTTAAATTCCTGATGATATTAATTTTATTCCTTTGGTAATATAATTGGACTATTGGATAGAGAAAAAACTCTTATACTGTATAGCATTAAATATTACATTTAAAAAATTAAGTAATATTGTTTTGTTTTTTTTTAAAAATATATAAAACACACATTTTATTAATAATCTTCATTAGTCATCAAAAGTCAAAATAAAAAGACCACAGCCATTGTACAATGAGGCAAAAGAAGACAAAACAAAAGATATAGCACATTTTATATTTACCACCGATGTCATATGTACAAACAAAAAATATCTATATGTAAAAATAAATATAAATTGTTCAGAGTGGATGTATTAATACGGAAAATATGAAAAGTTTATATTACAAAGTTGTTATTAATATCATTATCTTCTGAGTATTTGTTACAATTCAATTTACAAGAAAGGAGAAAAAAATAGGAAATACATAATTGTTTACAGTTGAGAAATAGATAAAAATATGTTGTTGTTTTTTTATAAGTTCTTTAAATCATCTATCGATAAAGAATTATACAGTTGATTATATCAAAGTAATAGCACATTTTTTCTTTCGCTAATAATTAGAATGCCAATAAATACAATTTTTTTTAAAAAAAGAAAAATTTTAAATTCCAGGAAAATGTTACTATATAGTTTTAAACTTTCATAAACATTCGTAAATAAGCACTCACAAATTATTCAACCTGTACTTTCCAATCAGGATTTTGGAATGACATTACAAAATACAACTGTGGATATGAAGTATCTGAGGTCTTTGAGGCATTTTGGACTTCAGTTTTATTAAGGTTCCAATCAAAGGTGACTTGCTTCTCCTTTGTCTCCACAGTAATCCATATTTTCCCACTAAAAAAAGCTTCTGTTTCTATAAGTAATCCTGAACCTTTGTCCAATTTAGGTAGGTGAGTTGTCATTTTGGTCTCATCAATATAAACATAACCCTAATATTGACACTTAGGCAGATAAGAGTATCAGAATGTTCCCTTGTTTCGATAGCTAACCCAATACTATTTTCAGCATAACCTAGGCCTGTTTCTAAAATCTGAAAATGAACGAAATGACTACATGTATATACTGGGCCTTTAGAATATAAAGTATTCAATGTGGCAAAAACTTTAGTTGCTATTTTACTTAAATTGCTCACAATATAGTGGACTTTATCAGTATTTTCCCATTCATAATGTGGAATGTTAATTTTGGCAACATGACAAATGCTCCAGGGCCTCCATGACATGTCACCATTGCTGTGACAACAGACCCAAAATGAATACCAAGCTCCCATTATGAAATTGTGAACCATGTAAGTGAGATCTGGGCCATGGTAGACATCGTGAAAACTACTAACTAATTTTTCATTACCTTTGCATTACCATAACAAAACTAAAGTCTGAATTCCCGGATGTCAACTGACATGTCATGATCAATCTCACACCAGTGTACAAGTAATCCACCCGCTCTCTGCACTATTTCTTTGGTCTGAACAGGACTCTGGGATGTCACATTGCCAAATGAACTAAGGTTTGTTGCAAATGTATTAGAAAACCCTGATGAAAAGTTGATTGAGATGTAGGGCACTTCTGAAAGACTGCCAAGGCAAGCTATTTTCTTATGAAAATTAATCAAATTATCTTTAATTTGATCTTGGCTATGTAATACTTTTTTACCTTTTTCGGTAATAGCATTTGCATTGCCTAAATATTCTTCTATTAAGTATTTACACTGTTTAAGAGGATCGAGTGCTAAATTTTCAATGTCTAACATTTTAGCCAAAAGTTTCTCCTTCCTCAGTCTCAAGGCTTCAAGAATTGATTTTTCTAGTTCACAAAACTGTTGGTTTATGTCAGCCTTGCTTTTGTTAGCAGTGTTTTGCACCTGTTGTACACCTTCTTCCAAAGGTTTCAGCAAATCTTGAAGCTGATGTTTATTGCTGAATAGCATTGTCCACTGTATCTGTGATCATATGCTGAGGACACTCCATTTAGCTTGCAAAGTAATCAAATTTGCTAACAATTTATTATATCCTTTAGCGGCATTTGCTAGTAAAAGCATTGTTACGTTTTAACAATCTGCAGAAACAATTCTTTGGAAGTGCCATTTTAACCTGCAAAATATTGTTGTCTTTCTTTTTTAACATAATAACGCATGATAACATTGTTATTAGAGTAGAATTCATATTTATAGATCTGTTCATTGATTGAAATGTTATGATTAATAATGGAAGAGTTAATTTCATATGAATTCTGAATAAATCAGTATTATTAGATAGAATTAATACATTCAATAACAGTCCTACAATACTACTTGAAGTATCTGAAGACAATATAAATAATTGGTAACATCAATCACTAACTATTTGTGTTGTTCTTAATATATGTATACTTGATATTTTAAGATTTTCAAAATGCTTATGAAATTTAGTAACAAAATTCTTAGAACTAATATATATAACAAACCGATGGACATCCATAGTTATATAAATTTTCATAGTAATCACTTTATAGGCTAATATCTCTTATTGTTAATTTTAATATTTAAATACAAGTATAATATTTCTATATACTTATAAAATGAATGTAATTTGAGGGGATTTGAACCCAGGCTTTCAATTTCCCTTTAGTCATCCACTCCATCTTATACAACTGACATAGAACATATACATACAAAAACAATAAATAAAACTCCAGTATACATTATTTCATGCTGAACCAGTACTCATTAGTTGGTCCAGATTATCATCTCCAATACACACATATATGATCAGTGTTTGGTTTATATTAAGATAGCAAATCTTCAAACTTTAATGGACAGGCTTCAATCTTCTCCACTTTCCAACTCTTCAGCCATCCATATCATTGAAAAATCTGATGATGGCATGTTCAAATCCCTTGTTTTTCCAATTTTGTTATAGTCATTTTTAAGAATTATAAAAAATTGCACTGATAAAAAATTTTTTCAACAAAATAGCAAGATTTTATATAAATTTATAAATATGAATTATCTTAAAACACTCTTGCATAACTTAAAAAATTGAAAGAAAGAAATTTCATCTATTTAAGAAAAAAAGTAGTCAGTTGAAAGTTGCAACACTGGTTTTTAATATTTATTAAGGCTATAACTTTAAGACTATGCACCTGGAAAAATGACAGTAGGGACCTCTGCAAATCTTTAACACAAGATTTATTTAAAAGACAAGAGTGGCCAGACAGCCACTCTTACCTTAACCTACTTTCTAAATAATTAGAAGAATCTAAAGCATGTTGATTTGAGAGCATAAGGCTATTAAATACCTCACTGATTAAGTCCATAAATTCTATAACACATTAACATTTACGAAATCTTTCGATTTACAATGAGTTAGTGTTGAGATCTTATGCTTAGAAGTCTATTAAAATAATACAAAGTTGTAATAATTATATTTATAAAGCACATACTCATTACTTAAAGTAATATTTATTAAGGCTATAACCTTAAGACTATGCACCTGAAAAAACGACAGTAGGGACCTCTGCAAATCTTTGACACAAGATTTATTTAAAAGACAAGATTTGCAGGGGTACCTACTGTCATTTTTTCAGGTGCATAGTCTTAAGGTTATAGCCTTAATAAATATTACTTTAAGTAACGAATATGCACTTTATAAATATAATTATTACAACTTTATATTATCTTAATAGATTTCTAAGTGTAAAATCTCAACACTGACTCATTATAAATTGAAAGATTTCACAAATGTTAATGTATTATAGAATTTGTGGACTTAATCAATGATGTATTTAATAGCCTTACACTCTCAAATCAAAATGCTTTAGATTCTCCTATTTATTTAGAAAGTAGGTTAAGATAAGAATGGCCACTCTTGACTTTGAAATAAATCTTGTGTTAAAAATTTGCAGAGGTCCCTACTATCGGTTTTTTCAGGCACATAGTCTTAAGGTTATAGTAATAAATATTACTTTAAGTAACGAGTATGCGCTTTATAAATATAATTATAACACTGGTTTTTGTTTTTAATAATGATTTACCTAATATTTACCACATACTGCAGAAACATTTTAACATATTAAATTCCACAAATTATTTCACATCTATTTTCCCAATCTATCCAAAAGTTGGTATAAAAGATACAAAAAATTAATGGTAGACTTGCCAAAAATAAATTTTATTGTTAATTTTATATCAGACATGTAGAAATAAAAAATAGCTTACATGCAAACATATTGCACATAAATTGTACCTAGGTAATACAATTAATGATTTTAAATGGGATATTCTCAATCATATCAATTATAGTATTGTAAACTTTTGTGTAATAGAATGTAACAGGTGCTCAAACCATTATGTATATGAATGAGCAGTATCTAATCACTTTAATCTGTCACATCAATCAATTTGTTATTTAAGTGTGGTCATTTTACAGGAAAATTTTTCATTCACAGGAGAAAGAAAAAAAGTTTTTTATTTTATTTATGCATTTAAAATCTTACACCTTTATGTTATGAACATGAACATAAGCATTCCTAATACTCTATTTTTTATAAATTTGTATTTTTTAAAATAATATATTAGCCTACAGTTTATTTATTTTTTTCTACTTGATAATTAATATGAATACCTAGAATTTTTTTAAGAAGAAAATAACTAAAATATTTATTATAATAGATCTGCAGTCGATTGGTTAAACCTTTATAAAAAAGAATTATTAACCGGTAAGAACTTTTTCAGATATGAAAATGATTTTCGATGTTTAATTTGTAAAGGGTGTAATTTGGATGTATTCTTTGATGAAAACCAATTCCATTCTTGTGGTCTGAGATGGAATGAAGATAAATATAGATAGAAAAATCCTAAATTCAAATCCCTCTACTTATATATATATATATATATATATATATATATATATATATATATATTGTGGCCATCTGAATGGGCACAAGGGTTTAAAATACTTTGTATCTGCATTAAATAGTTATATTGTATAAAAAAATGAAATAGCCTTAGAATTTTAAAATTTTTTGCTGGAGATTGTTTAAAGCTTAAATATAGATTGCTTATGCAGTTTACTGACCATTTTATAAATATTTATTAGTATTATTGTGGTTAATGAGGTATTTAATGTAAGGAAGGGGGATTGTTTATTAATGGAATTGATACATCTTGTTGGAAAGATGCAAAGTTATTCTGTGTTAGTATAATATTATTTGAATGGCTTCAAATATCCTTTATTCATTAATTCTTATCCTTTTGTCAACAGTTAATAGCAGTTTCAATTATATTTAGTTAAGATAATTCAATATTTAGGTTGTAGTACATGTGTATGCACGTATGATTCTGCATTATGTTTCATTTCATTTTCATCTTTAATAACAGCAAACAATAGTACATTCACAATAAAAACATTTAAATTACAGTAGTTAACTTAAATAATTAACAAATATATTTCTTTCCAATGAATAATAGATAGTTAGATCAATGAATTATTTTATAAATTGAATAAATTATTAATCATTTTTATTTGATAGTTAATTAATATTCATTTTTCTTTCAAGTTTGTAAAAGCTATTTATTTTATTATTTGTATTTTTTTTTCTTGTCTTCATTTAGTTTTAAAAATCAAAGTGATTTTTTTTTGAAAAGATTTGTTTTTGCATATGTAATTAGTTAGTTAGCAAGATATGTGGGAGTAATCTTGGGAAAGGCAAATGAACTTGGCTAAAAAGAGTTTCTTAACAAAGATCTCCAGTAGAAAATTGGATCTTTGTAATGTAATTGTAACCAGTAAACAGTGGTTCATGTATTGTAAAAATTAAAGCCAATTGCTGAAGTCAAATTGACTTTGAAAAGACTTTAGAGTAAAAACTTCCAAAGAAGCTTCAGAACTTTATTATGGAAAAATTTAATTAAAAATGCAATTCTAAGGTTTTAAAAAAAGGTACATCGGGTTGATTTACTCTCTTCAATTTATACATTTCTGAATTAATCCCTTTATAACCCCTTTAAAAATGTGTGTTAATAACATCCAGTCTACATTATTTCACTTAATTTCCATTTCAAATAAGAATGGTTTACATAAATGTTATTGTTGTATCATTAAGCAATGTGTTTTTTTTTATATATATGGAAAACACATGCAGAACTATACTACAGAATATATTCTAATTTCTCACTATTTTTCACGTTGTGTTAAGGATATGTCTATTTTGATAGATCATACTATGTTTAAGTTCATCGTAAGGAGATAACAGTATTCATTTATTTGATATTTCTGGAACTAATACGTATTTTTAAATTGAGGAAATAAAATGTAAGCTACTTCTGTTTAAATTGAATAGAAGGACAGAAATGCGGGTAATTTTTGTTCTCTTCAATAAGGACAAAATATAAAACAAAGCATTATTAATTATGGAATTACTAAGGACAATTTAAAGTGTTAAATACTATTCAGAAAATACTAAGAATAATTGTGTATTTAGTCCAGAACTACAACGGAGAATTTGGTATATTTTCAGTATAATAAAGGAGAAATTAACTGCTTGTGTGTGATTTGGTACCTCAGATGGATATTCTATGAACACTGAAAGGTGCTGGGCATATTTAAGTTATGCTTATATATTTTTTAAGTTATACTGCATAAGTGCATTTTAGTTTAAATTCAGTTTGGAATGTGTCCCATATTGTTTCGGAAACCTGGAACCGAGCTTTGCAAGTGGACTTTCATTTTAAGTTATAAACTAATAACCTTTGTGACTTTATTTTTTTTATTGCTTGTCATAATTAATGTATATGATAGGTAGATAGGCTTTATTTATTATTATGTTATTTATAATTTGGGTATGTTGACCATCAAGAACGTTTCTGAAGCGTATTTAAATGAGGAGTACGCAGGTAAAAATTGATTGTGTTTAAATAGGTCTTATTGTTTCCTTATGAAGGTGAAAGAAATATTTTTTTAAATATATTATTAGAAAGGTTTACATTTATTTTGTATACTTTATTATCTCAAAGTGAAAATTTTGTTCTTTGTTTAAATCAACAACTTATAATAGAAATAGTTTGTTAGATATGAAAAAAAGTTTGTTCCGTTAAATTTTAAAAAGTAACTTAAAGTTTATTAAATTAAAAGTTATGCCTTAATGCAATATTTAATTATCATGTTACCTGCTTAGTGTGTAATTTAGAGTTAATATTATATATACTTTTTATTCGCGGGTGTGTGTTTGTTTTGCACAATTATAATATTTGTTTGATAAAGTATAGTTTGTGAATAAATTTATGCATAAATTTCGTACATTGTCGTATTCTACTGAGTTGAATGGATTGGTATATTATCTGTATGTATTTATCTGCCAGCATATTTAGAGAAGCTATGAGAATAGAAAGAAATATTTGCGTTATAATGTCTGTAGGAATAAAAGATCTTGCTTATTTAGTATATGTTAATAATTTTCCATGAGTAGAGCCTAGTTTATTTTATATGCATATAATTAATGATATTTATTTGAAGTGATGTTCTTAGGGCCCTGGTGATGAGGAATTAAATCCCCATCAATAATGTATTTAGAAGTAAATGAGTTATTGTTGAAATATGATTAAATGATGTTTAGGAAGTTATGTGACGTTTTCCTTGGATTTTTGGTAATGAATTATTGTAGAAGTGTTCGGTACGAGTTATCTGCTCCTCATGTAGATTCCCCTTATAACGTATAGTATATATATAATCATAAAAATATTTGTGTTAATTAATATGTGGCTAGATAAATTGTTAGATTAACTCTTGATGTAGTATTAGTGTCATATTTTTATTGATGAATTACGACATTGTTCGAAATAAAATAATTGTATGATATTTTCTTAATGAATGGAGAGTTTATAGAAAAGATTGTTTTACATTATTGCTGCTTGAACGTGCACACACACGCATATTATAAATAATATCGCGAATATAAAGTATAGAATTATTGAAATTAAAATGAGAAATAAATGCTTTTGAAATATACTACATTCATTTAATAGAAGTATAAAGTATTAAGATTAAAACGGGAAATAAATATTTTAAAATACAGTGTATTTATTTAAATAATGTTATAAATCATCAAATCATCAGAATAAACATGATTTTGTTGCTATAAATGAAAGGTATACGTAATTGAAAGTGATTATTAGTCAATTAGAGAAAGTTGCTTTGCTGAAAGCCAAATATAAGTAATTTGATTTATTTGGTTAATCAAGAGTAATATCCTCTCAAAAGTATTTTTTTTGTGTGCTAATAATATAACATGTTATTTATTTATTGTCATATAGATTAAACATGTAGGCAAAGCCTGCGTTCGAAGTCAGGATATTTAAACTTTGTTATTAATTTGCTTTGATAGTAGGGATAATCCTAAACTGATGCTAAAAAAAAATTATTTGATAATTTAAAAGTCTGTAAAACAAATAGTCCATTTGTAAATATTATGTTAAACCAAATTTATCTTGTTTATTATAATAAATGATTTGTTTAGTTATTTAAAATCTTAAGAACTGTGTCTTGAGTTATTCTTGTGTACATTCATATTTCCATTTCCACATCTCTACATTTCATAAATCTATTATAAAACAGATATATTATTTTAGAGTTATAATATTAAATTTGCTAGTATCTGACAATATTGTATTTCTTAATCCAAACATTATAAAGAGTATTTGCCACTTGATAAACGTATTAGAAAGGTTGCCAGGTCAGTATATTTGTGAGATGATGATATGAGATTAAAATACCCTATTTCTGTCATTATTTTATTATTGAAACACAGTAAAATATTTAGTCAATTTGTTTCCTTATATTTTATCATACTTTATAATTATAACTTATGGGCCAATGTAGTTTATTTAATTCAACTGTGTTTGTTAAATTCCCTGAGATCTTATTGTTTATTTCTTGATTGGCATTAAAGTAGATGTTTAGATTATAATATGCCAAGTCATATAATTGTTAAGAGTATAATTATAGCAAGTTGATATATGTTATACTTGGATGAAGGAAGAAATTAAGTTTAAAGTATATTTTTAATAGATTGTACTAAGTAAACATTATGATTCTTTATCGTACAATTAATTAACAAAGGAATCTATATTATATTGAATATTTTATAATATTTCTTCTTTTATTCATTTATTATCATATAGCTTATGAACTGCCTATAGCCTCCCACTGAGCTGAGCTGAACATAAACTTAAATATAGAGTCTCAGTAATAATTTTATATTATATCTTTTGTTATATTGTTCTATTCATTAATAGAACTGGCGCCTGGGCATTTTGCTCATGTAATGTATATGAGCAGTGTTGGGAATGTAGGTTATAATATATATATATATATATATATATAAGATGCATTTAGTATTAAAAAACAGTTGTGTAGATAAGTAATTGTATTTTTATATGTATAATAAAGTATATATAGATCACTGTATTTACTTTTTACACTTTAGATAGACTTTATAATATATATATATAAATTATTAATCAATGTCTGTATTCCAATTATAATGAAATATATATATATATATATATATATATATATATATATTTATATATATATATATATATATATATATATATATATACAGATAGTTGAAAGTACTTCTATTAAATTGTGGTATATATTTGTTTTTAAAATATTGTTTACTGTATTAATTATTGTATTGTTTTGATTAATTATATATATATATATATATATATATAATACTAAACATATCAGTGATCTATTAGTTGACATAATGAGTATATAAATAATTCAATTATTATTATAAAAATAAGTCAGCCTCTTTTCTGAAAGAAAGAGTAATTCAACTTTCATTAAAAAAATTTAAATGTTTAATAAATTTACATAATATTTGAAATACAGTCACTCTTCATATACCTGGATCCTAATTGTAAATATAGTGGATTTGAACTCAGACTTTCAAGCACCTTTCAACTATCCAATATTGGCATCAGCATGAGATTTGGGCTTTCCATCATCAGATTTTCAATGATATGGATGGCAGAAGAATTGGAGGTTGAAATAGATTGAAGCCTATCCATTTGCAAACTGAGCACTGATTATATATATATGAGAGATGATAATGTGGACCAACTGATGAATGCTGATTCAGCACATAAGTACTATATTGGTGATTATTGAGCTTTTTACATGTATGTGTGATCATGTATAACAGTGATATGAGATAGTGTGGATAGTTGAAAGGTGCTTGAAATTCTGAGCTCAAATCCTCTATAAGTTTACATAAAATCATTCACTTAAAACACTTTTTCAATTTCACTCTTTATAATAACTAATATTGATAGATCAAAAACTGTTGTTGGAATTAGATAGATATTGTTAAGCTGACTTATTATTAAGGTAGAAAGTAGTTCTAATTGCTCTTTTGATTGCAGCTTGACATTTATACAATGCATTGAAAAGATTCCAGGTTAGACCTGACTTTTCTATTTAATAATAATCATTAAAAGAGCAATATCCATTATATCATTGCTTAACTCAATATTGATGAATTAAAAGAATTCTGTTATGCAATATTAAGTTTTCTCAGGCAAATAAATAATAGTCAATCCAGATGATTCTCTAATACTGTTAGTAAACAGTTAAGATATGGTATAATTGCTACTTAGAAAGTAAAGTTTCTCAAATAATGTGGGGTGATTAAAATGTTTGTATACTGACAATAAAAAAAAGAGTATAAAATATTATAGGATTTTTTAACTGAAATGTTAAAAATCATTCTTTTGTCAACATGTTTTAATATAAAAAAAAATCCAAGGTAAAATATCAACAAAAAATTTGTTTTATTATTAAACACAATTACAAATCTAGAATTAAATCACTAAAGTAAATAATCGTATTTAAATTTCTAGGAGGAATCATAACCTACTGGCAGAATGAGCATATAACAGTTCCATTTAGTTAAACCAGCTAATTTTTTAAAAAAGTTATGTTTCTCAGCTGAAAAGTGATTGGATTCTTCAAATTAAAATCACCATATTTCCATCATTCAGGTATTTAAATCATTCAATGATTTGTTATTTACAACTAATTTTGCAGGTTTTCTTTTTTGACAAGATAAAATAAATCTAGATGTGTTATCCACCAGTTGGTTTCTAACATACAAAAGAGATTACTCCAGCGTCGTCCCGCTCTGACAACTATGCAAGAGAGAAAATGAAACAATAAACCATATAATACATAGATGACCAAAACTCGGCAGCATCAGAGAACTAATATTTACCAGCTCCAAAATAAACTTCCAAACAATCACCTCAATCCGCAATGTATTGCTACAAAAACTGTCGCATGGATTCGGCTCTCAATATTCTACACGATTGCTCTCTGGACAACACACTGCAAACTTAGCTTAGAATACCCAATTCTTAACACTAAACAGGTCTGCATCCATATGATGAACAAGATTAATCAAAGAAATGAGCCAATCGGACCACGCCCGCATTGTAGAAGAAACGTGGAATCTTCTGGACATCCCAGAACTCCACAAGAAAAACAAAAATTAATTCCCAACGAGATAACTCACTACTACCCATACTCAAACAATTATGGAAACAAATTGATCAATAAGCTAAGATTGCAAACGATCCAGTTTGATGTGCAGCCATTCCTCATATCCACGGAACAATAATCAAAGGAATTCCCATGACTTCCATCTATAACAAGAACGATATATGTATAATCATAGTATTTAGTAAATAAATGTTTATGAGAAAAAAATCGCCCATTGCAGAGCATTTAATCGGTCAAAAATAATTATTGAAGTTCAATTCTGGAGTATCTCTAGGATCTCAGTCCATATTAAATTCTCTGGTCTAATAGTTTTTGTTTTGGTTAAAATATTTATCGATTTGTGAAAAAAGTCTAACATTGAATATTTATCGATTTAATGTGGTAGTTTAAGTGATTATTATGCTTGCACAAAGATTAACATAGTTAACAGTATTTTAAAATTAATCTTTTTGATATAATAAAAAAATTAATTCATGGAGCCACTGCTGTATTACATGCCGTGTTATCACGCAAATGCATAGAATTCCTTGCATACATCGCTACAGCTGTTGATGGTCATGAATATATTCAGTATTGAAAAAAGTTGATGCGATATTATTTTGTTTTACAGTTATTGTATATACAACTAATTTTATTACTGAATCACTCGGCAATTCGTGTTTTATTATATTAATCATGTAAAACATTATTTAAATTAATTTTAAAATTCTACATTATAAATTTAGAAACTATGACTGATATATTTTAAATCCATATTATTATATCTCTACAAAAACGACAAGTAATTAGTTACTGCATATAAAATAAAGAAGAAGAAAGTAATAATGGACTATGTGCTTATTTAATTAGCTTTGAGCTTTTACTCTTTAAATAGGAATAACGAAATACCATTTACTAACCATATTGCATTTTTTACGGATCATTTATAAACTCTAGATGGTGTGTGCTAATTCTTCAAAGTCGTAATAAAAATGAGAACCCAAAAACTTGATATTAAATCGCCATCTTAAAATGTATACATTTTTGTCTAAGTCCCAGCATACGTTTTTTCAGTCAGATTTTACATATTTTCAAATTAGTGTCACTTCACCAATTGATTTGTCAATTTTATTATAACTTTGGTCATAATATTTATTTTAAACTAATTTATTCTATTATATTATAAATTAATAAATATATATATACATATTTATAGATGTTAAATGACTAAAACATTACGTTTGTGTATTTGTTCAGAGTTTATTATTCCTAAATAAAATTAGCACCGAATAACTCTCGAAATTATCAATTAAAAATACTCCAATTTCTCTTTTCACTCAATTTTTTTGAATAGCAGTAAAATTAATCTGTATATTTAATGACAGTCGGTTAGTATTAAATTGCAATCATTAGAACAACATAATAAGAATATCACATCTTCTTGTTAATAACACTCTAAAAGACCAAATTAAAACGTGTTTTCTTTTTTCACTAATAGTGACTTCTATTCAATCTTTAATTATCCAACGCAGTATTTGTAATGCAATATTTAAAGTGGAAAAACTTGTTAGTTTGATTAGCTCATAGTTACTAAAATTACAAAACTCGAGATAAATACAAAATAACTATATTATTTTTGCATTAATGTTTGAATGTTTGCTACGGAAATTTTTCTTGTATTATTAAATTAGATTTATATTCAGTACTGATAACATATACTTATATAAAATATGATTAGTTTGATATCCGGAAATATTTTTTAAAGTCATACTTAGAGCTTTCATTTCTCAGATTTTTATTTTGGAGTTTCAATTTTAGTATTTATATATATGCACATCATCATCATCGATATCATTAACTATCCATCACGAACAAGTATGGCTATTCTAACCATAATAAAGATATAAAGGATAAAACGTTAAAAAGAGGTTTATGATAATTATAAAAATAATGTTAGCAACATTAATTATAGCCACATAAAATACATAATATATAGGATATATGAGCACAGACTTTCACACGATCCACCACTCTCCATACTATCTCATATCACTGATACACTTGAACACATATATGTTGAAAAGATAAATAATCACCAATATATGTATTTCATGCTAAACCAGCAATCATCAGTTGGTCCATATTACCATCTCTACTCATATATGCTATAAGTGCTCAGATATATATTAAGATAGCCAATCCTCGTACTTTAACGGACAGGCTTCAATCTACTCCACACTCCAACTCTTCAACCGTCCATCCAATTGAAAATCTGATGATGAAATACTCAAAGGCCACCCTAAGGCCAAGATTCGTGTTACACCCATGTTGACCTAAGATCAATCTGACTTCTCATGTACAGGACATAATCCATTTAATACATATACATACTATTAAATACATTACTGATACCTTGAAACAATGTCTTTTTCTTCTGTAAACTTTTCTTTCAGAAAGAAATTAACACCTCTCCTAATTACAGCTCTCCATTGAATTTGCCTTTATTGGTATTCTATAAATGTTTTATCAATTGGAATATATTCAAGATAATTTTTATAATATTACTTTGTTTTTAAAAAGTATGTTAGTATTTATCTACCTCAAATCCACAGCCAATAAAAATTAAGTTTCATCATTTCCAGTAAACTGTATAATATATCACTTGATATTGTTAATTTTAATAAAAGAATTTTTTGTTTTCCTCTCTAGTGCATATACAGTATTGTAAATTTGAATAATTAAATAATGTAGTTTTGATATTATGATATTTTTAGCATATTTCATATTATCACAAAACACTATTAAATTAGTTATTTTTAATAGTTTTATATTAGACTGTAATGGTTTTATGTTTTATTTTCGCACAATAAATTTGGTAAAATAAAGGCTTTCATTCTACTATTTTAGGTGAGATAATTATTTAATTTTGATAAAATAACCATCTAACTGCATAAATGCAGAAAAAGCATTTGGGAATGTGTAATATAAATTTTAACATCCTTGGTTTTTTTTTTTTCTATTTAAAATCAATATATGCATAATCCCATATGATAACCATGCTAATAAAAAATTATTAAAATACTTTTCCTATTAGTGGCTGATAAAGTAGCTAGTTTTATTAAATATTATTATATAAAATGTAAGGGGACTATTTCCAGTACTTGTGTTGCATGAATTTATAAAGCTGAGAAATATTCCCATCTTATCTTTTTTATCTAAATTTTTAAATATAGGCCAATCTTAAGCATTTAAAAATGAGAGCTAAAGATCTTAATCAATCACTTTTAATTCCATACACTATATATTAACAAATGACATTTGAGAAATTTTTACAATTTACTGTATGTCATTATTAGTTGTAATTATAAATAAGTAATTAGTTATATATATAATATTATATCTAATATTGATGTGCAATAAATTGTAAAAATTTTGCAAATGTCATTTATTAATATCTAGTGAATTGAATTAAAAGTGATTGATTAACAGCTTCATGTTCAGATTTTAAAATGCTTAAGATTGGCCTATATAAATAAATTTGGATAAAAGAGATAAAGTGGATTCATTCTTTTTTCCCCAAAGACTCTCTATCTTGTGTTTTCTCAGCTTTATAAATTCATGCAGCACATATGTCAGGGGTGATTACATTATGACTATTACAAATAAAACACGATACTATATAAATAATTAGTTTACACGTTGCTAGATAAATAAATAATTCATTTATATATGTATATACAAAGTTATTTGTATGTAATAATATTAATCGATGTCTGTAGTTCTTTAAAGTATATATAATTTAATATTCAAGTATTAAAACAAATATAGTAATATAAATTCAAACTTTTAATTCATATAGAAGCACTTTCAATTATCTAAGTAGTCTTTGTCAACTGCAGTTAAAACATTGAAATTCAAACATATAAGGTATGCTCAAAGACAATCACTTTCTATTTTTAGCTTTCCCATAATTCATTAGTTTTTACATTTGCTGCTTGTCGATATATTAAGCATTTTTTATATTTATTTATTAACATTAACATTATTTTTGTTTGTTATCATTTCTTTCAATACACAATATCTTTACATTTCCATAACTAAAATTGAATCCAAAATTACATTTTTTATTATGGTCATAAAACACTGATGCTGATATAACATTATTTTCAGTAATGTTATATCAACATCAGTGTTTTATAACCATAATAAAACATGTAATTTTAAATATGACTTTAATTATAAAAATGTAAAGATATTATACATTGAAAGGAATAATAACAAACAAAAATAAAGGAAGCAATGTTAATAAATAAATATTAAAAAATGCTTAATAAATCGACAAGCAACATATGTAAGACTTAATAAATTATGGAAAAGCTAAAAATAGAAAGCGTTTATCTTTGAACATACCTTATATGTTTGATTTTAAAAGTTTTAACTGTAGTTGACAATGACTCCTTAGATAGTTGAAAGAACTACTATATGAATTAAAAATTTAAATTTGTATTACTGTATTTGTTTTATTATTTGAATATTAAATTATATAAAAGTTCTTTATATATACATGTCGAATTCAAAATATCAAAACATTATCTTTTTAAATAAAGTCGAATAGTATAATTATTAGCATGTTTTAAATATAAAAGCTGAAATAATGAAGTTCTATGGACCCTTTTTTATTTGTTTATTTGTTTTTTAGCTGGTTTAAATTTAAAATACCACCTCCAAATCTATATTATATCATAATATCTGCTTGAAGAATCCCTTTATAAACATTCAAAAGATCTCTACGCAAAAATAGAAAATAAAATTAGTTAGCATGCAATATTATTTAATATAACATTTAACAACTTCCTCAGATTTTTTTTATTTCTATGAAATTAATGTTTTCTTTTGTATAGCTGTGTAATATTAATAAATTTCCATGGACAATGAGTTATTTTTAAAAAATTATCTGGAAATCTTGACCAACTGAATCAAATGCTTTTTTTTAATCAAAAGAGCATTTATTAGATCTTGATCATACTTGTTTCAATTTGTTAAAACACTTTAAACCTGAATTAGTTCTTCAAAAACCACATTTACTTATTTCTTTGCCACTCTTTCTTAAATGACAATGCCAATTCTTTCATCTCACATTCTGCATGTCTTCATTGAGATCACAAAGTTCTTGTGTTTCACTTCATTTAGTATATGTCTTGTTGTTCATATATTTTGAGAGAACAGTTCACATGTTGCACTAGATATATATTGGGGTGAAATGAGTTGATCCCTAGCTTTAGTTTTCCTGAGCTTTCCAATAAATATCTGTGAGATTGTAGTATTTGTTCAATCCAAATATCCTTTTGCATCTTGTTAACCAGGCATTGAACACTAGAAAGGTAGCACTCACTATGGGATATTGACCATTTACTATTGCTTTACTTAATAAGGGGATTAGTGGCTGTTTATAATGATATACAGACTGTACTATGATTCTGTACTCCTGTATCAGTATACATTTTTCTAGTATATGAGAAATTGTATCTTCCTCTCCCTTACATAGAGGACAGAGCAATTCTATTATGGTAAAGTCTCTTCAGGTTACTAAAAAGTAGTTTCTGGGCAACCTACCCATATTTAATTTGAGAAAAAAGTCAAAGAATTTATGTTCTAGGCTTCACCTTTTGAACCTTCTAATTATATTGTGGTTGGTGGTATCCAATTGTGTGCATTCTGTCAAAGGTGTTTTGTTCATAAGCAGGTAAGCTTTCCTGTAAGTAATTTTTGTTGAATCCTGTTGAAAGGGAAGTACTGAGGTTTTGGCCATTTGCTTTATTATATTGTTCAGCCATTTTGCCAGAGATGGTGGAGTATCCATTGGCTTTATTATGCTTGGAGGTATGATTTCTGGGATAAGCCTTCCTAAGCTCCTTAATAAATTAAATGTATGTTGGAATTACATTACTTGTACTGAATGTAAAGACAAGTGATTCCGTTTGGAATGCTTTTGCATTATCCTTATACTGATAGCTACAGTCTTACTTTTCCAAAAAAGACATGTGCCAAATGAATTTATCTTGTTAATGAATTTATTCATGAAATTAATGAAAAATTAGTGAACAGTAAGAAATATGCTATTCTGGGAAACACTTTCATGCTCATCAGTGAGGTCTTGGCATACAATGATGCATATATTTTTGAAATTGATGTTATGATTTTATTGACTGTCTCAAGAATACTTTCTTGGATTTTACTCCTCATGGCTCAGGGGGAGATATATAATGAAAGCCCTAGGAAATTTTTGTGGCTGTGCTGTGAACTGAGATGCTATGGTTTTCCCAGAAGATAGCCTCCTTGCCATTGATTTACTTAGTTTGAATGATAAACCAGACTCTATGGAGAATTTTGTCATTAGGTTATACAGAATTGGAATGAATTTAACTGATGGTAAAAATCAGCCAGATTGTACATGCAGGCAATGTGTGTGATGGTTTTGCCAATGGATGGAAAGAAAATTCATGGAAGGTTTTGTTCTATTGACTTTAGGAAGGGATCTAAATAGATGATAAATAATTAAGCACTTAATGGTGATCCTTGCAGTATTAATTTTGATGGTTTGAAAGAGTCCAAGATTCTACCATTGAGTGAGATGGAGATTTCTCTGTTGTTAAACAGGTTACTGATTATGTGATGATGCCATCCAGTATCTCAAATATGCCCAGTAGGTGGATGAGATGAGGTATTTTGACTGACTCAAATGCTCCAGTAATATTAAGTTGGACCACAATTGGTTTTGATCTTCTGTTTAATCTTTCATCATCAACTATTAGTTTAAATAATGATAATGCTTCTACAGTGGCAGATCCCTTTCTAGCAAATTGCATTTGCGATATGTTTGGGATTATTTTGTTCTGCATCTTGTCTTTTATTGTAGATTCAATTATCTTGATCATCAGTGGAGTCATTGAGATTGGTATCAAGTTCTCCAATCCAGAAGATAGGCTGGGCTTTTTAAGAAAAGGAACCATACTTATGTGATATAGTCCATCTATTCTTATTTGAGTAGATACAAATAACTGTTGTGACACGTTATTTGATTCACTAATAACAAAATTATAATCTAAGTTTATTTATTTTCTAATCACTAGAAACTATCATTGAAAGTCTTTATTTGGTACATCTTTGAAAATACTATTACTGTAATGAATAATATTGATATCTTGTGACAATTATTACTACTTATTGTTTGAACTATGCTCTTTATTTTCATATATTGAACTTATACAATCATTCTTGAATTCTGACAGCTCTTTTTCCTAAAATCCATATAATCTTACAAATTTCAATAGTTTTGAAACAGAGATTTTAAAACTCCTCCAAGAATTTTATTAGGAACTGAAGCTTTTGTTTATAAACTCATTATCATGAATATCTTCAACACAAATCTAAATGTGTCAAAATGATGGATATATAATTAAATAAAAACATCGGAATTTTTGTATCATTATTAAAACTGTAATAAAAAAGTTCTCTCTACCTATTAAAAATATCAACATTGACATATAAGAGAATTTTGTGTATTGATATATTGTTTTAGACTAAGGTGACTATAAAAAATCTGAAGTTGCTTTGATTATCAAACGAATGCACGTTCTTTTGAATTTTAATCGCTCAACAATTTTAATGTTTTTACTAATAATTTTACTTATACCTTTGAAATAATCAAATAAGCAGAAAATAATCCACATTATTTTTTTAATTAGCTCACTAATAATGTAATCGAAGGCCAATAATTCAAAAGCATATTTACTTATATGTTCAAGATAATCATTTAAAAAATTCAATGCCCGATAATATTATCAACTTAAAATTGGCAATTTTAGGGTTTAACAATTATTGAAACATCACATGAGCAGATTCCAATAACTAAACATCAAATTTGCTGCCAATATGTTTGGCATGTTTTTAATGCCAGTATATTTTTATCTCAAAGTATGCTAATGATTAATTGGATTAAAATTGAAACTCTGCATTTATAAGAACTCAAGCAATATTAATATTTTAACACTCTTTTTGTGACTTTGAATGTGTCCAAATTTTTTGGAAAAAAAATTCACACTTAAAAAAAGTTGTTAAAAAATTTCAAAATTACAAAATTTTTGAAATCACATGACCTTTCCAATACTATTTTTAATCAATATGCGAGTTCAAATCTAAATAAGAAGTAATGATCTTTTCCTGACAAAGCTACAATAACACTTTGAATGTAAGCATATATATAAAAACTAATGTCTTCCTCTAAAATATATTATATATAACTATTTTAAATTATAATAATGACTCAAATACATCAACATCATTATTTTCAACTATTATCAATTCACTGCAAGATGGTCTCTTCAAGTTCAATCTATTTTCTTTGATCTTTAGCCTCTCTTCTCCATGCCACTCCAACTCATTTCCTTATTTCTTTCCCCCCTCTCACATTTTTGCTTTCTAGATCTTTTACAATATCCTGAAATCCAGTTTAAGATTTTATCTGTCCAGCTACTATCCTCTCTTCTAGCAACATATCAGCCCAACTCCAATTCAGTCTATTAATTCTTTCAGTGATGTCAGTAACACCTGTTTGTTATCTCACCTATGTATTTATTTTTCAATCTCTTCCTGTCTCTCTTAACATGCATCTCTCCATACTTTATTGAATAGTCTGAAGTCTGTGTACTGGTCTTCTGTTAAGTGTCCATGTCTCAGATCCATAAATAAGAAATGGTAAAACACATTTATTAAAACTCTTCTTTTTTTCAAACACATGGATGTATTTCCTTTTAGTATTAAGTGATTTATATCAAAAGGTCTCCAACCAAATTTAATTCTAAGATTAATTTTGTTTATTGTGTTTTCATCTGCAGTAATAATCTGACCAAGATATTGTTAGTTGTTAACTTTTTGTAACTCATTATTATTAAGCTTTATTTTTTTCTTTTGAAAAAAACCATTGAATATTACTTTAGTCTTTTTAACATCTACATTTTGTCCTACCTTATTACTTTATCTAATAACTCTTGCAACATTTCCTAGAGTTCTAAAGTATTATTTGCAAAAATAACTACATTGTCTTCAAAAGCTAGATGACTTAACTAATCTCCATTTACTTTTACTCTCTTAGCTTCCCATTTTGATTCACAAAATACTACTTGCAAAAACTGCTGTAAAATGTTTTGGAGGTACAAAGTCATCCTGTTGTACCTTTCTCAAAGTTTATCTTGCTGTTGCTGCATTTTTATAAATATTCTTCAGAATATGGAAATATCCTGGTTCTATACCTTGATGATCCAATGCTTTAATCACCAAAGAAATGCTTAATTTTCATAAGCTACAAATCCAGAGCATGATGACAACTCTTATTCTTTGGATCTTTTTATAACTTCTCCCAGTATTTGGATATGATCCACTGTAATAAAATCATTTTTAAACCAAGTTTATTCTTTTAGTTAATTAAAATACAAAGTTCACTGTAGATGAATTGTAATTATCTTGATAAAAGTTTTGTATAGAACTAATAAAAGACTGATTGGTATGTAATTGTTAATATCTTCTTTATCACCTTTTTAAAATATTAATATGAATTATGCATTATTCCAATCATCTGGTACATTTTTATCATTTAGATAATTGGTGTATAACTTTGCCCAAAAAATTATTTCTTCACCTGCTTCTTTTAAGATATCAATTATAATTCCATCATTACCTGGAGCTTTTTTTTCTTCATAAATTTATTTTCAGTTATTACTTCTTTATTTAAAATCATGCACAATTCATAAGATATATTAATCATAAGAGGTACTTTTTCTTTATTGCTATATAATTCTTGATAGACCTCTTTTACACATTTCATGATGTCATTTCTATTTTTAGTAATAGTTCCATCTTTTTTTTGTTATTGCATAAATAAATGTCAATACCAACACCAAGATGTTGTTTTATAAACCACCAAACATCACATGATCACCATCTCTAATGCTAGCACATAACTGTTATTAAACAGGCATCCATTGATTACTTTGGTTGGCACAGGGTGGCACTACTGTAAGGAGAGTTTCGCCTGTTTAATAATGTTGTTTTATACTTTTAAGACTTTTATTCTCTCCTATAGCTTTCTTTCCTAATTTACAATTTTACTTTCTTATATCATTATGAACTTTTTTCGTAGCCTTTTTCCAAAATTTGAGATATTCAATCCTTCTTAAATATATCCCTTCTTTTCTTCATAAATTGTCTTGTCTTAAAAAATTTTTTATTGGTCATTTGCTGCTTTTTTGAACCAGCTAACTTTGTTGCAGTTTTTAAGAGTGTATCAATTATCTTCCTATTGATGTTGTTCAAATATGAATCATATTTGAAATCTGTTAATATTTGAAAATGATTTGCAAGTTCTAATTCAAATTCATTGAAATATTTTTGAAGATTAGGAATATCAGCTGAGAATATTGTTTTTCTTAATAACTTTTGTTTCTCTAGTTTTGCATTTATATTACATCTCACTAATCGATTATCATTTCTTGTGTTGAATTTTTTTAAGAACATTACAATCTTGAAATACATATTTTCTGTAAATCAAAATATAATCTAATTTTACTTTCATTTGACTGTTTCTTTGTCCATTTCTGTTGAGAGTTTTTCTTAAAAAACACTTTATATAATTTTTTCTTTTTCTGCAAATTCCACAAGTCGATATCATTCGGTCATTTCTATCACCATAAGCAAATTTACCTACATAATTTTGTTTTTTATTTGTTTACTAATTATAAATCTTAAAGTCTCCCATGATAATTTAAAAATGTTGTTTTGTTTGATCAAAAGTTTTTTGTACATCAATATAAAAATCCTCTATTTCACAATCACAATGAGAACTTGTTGGGGCGTAAACCTATTAAGCTGACTAACTAATCTTGCTGCTTTGTTTAATACATCATCAATTTCCACTATGTCGTTTTCCACTTATTATTTACAAAAAAATCTTACCCCACTTGTACTTCCAATGTTTATGCATTTGTAATAGAATACATGTCCAGTTTTTAAATCTATTGTCATTGTTACAAGATAATAACCTAGCCCAGATGATGACTGCATTCAATGCTAAGATGCCTCTTATATATATTAATGGTGTGAGTGAAAAAATAAACTCAAGATAATGCAGATTCAACCTGGTAATCAAGATTTGGGTTTCAGTCTAATGCTGAACATTTCATTAATAAAGAGGAAAAGAACTGGTTACTGTTAGATTCACATATATAAATATATACTATGGCACTAAATAAATTACTAAGGAATAAGTCTTCAATGCAAGTGAGTAATTATTCAAGAGCTTCAGCAGCAAATGCTCGATGTCCTAAGACCAGAACATTTGCCACAATTAATATATGAACAGATAAGTTCAGAAACTCAGATCAGCTTTATAAACATGGTCTGGACCTCATGTTCCAGTTCTAATAAAGATAGCCATATTCAAACTAAGAAATGGGGTGGCTGATCACCATAAGTCCATTTCAAAAGGTACAGCAAAACATAAACATATAAATGTGAACTTCATAAAGACACACTGGCAACACACACACAAAATACCAAGATATATACTTATAATTAATTAATTGTACCTAAAAACATATAGCTTTTATCTGCCAAACTAACATAACCCAATTCTTAAACCAGCATTATAATTATGCTAACTAAAAGAGCTTAAATTAAATTATAACCTAACCTAAGTTAAAATACTGAATGTGCATGTATATAGACTCATAATTAAGGAGGGAATGCATATTTGATGGGCATTATTAAACATTAACAAATATACTTTAATATCATCTCTAGATAGCACTTCACTTCTAACTAATAGATCTCAAAAAGTCATAAATTATAATAACAGACTAAGCAAACCCTCACCAAATATAATGCAGTTATAACATAAACAAAATCACAATAATAACGAGTGATCATTATCTATCAATATAGGATTTTGAAAAGCGATTCAATATGGAAGTAGCATTCTTAAAATATTTAAAATGGAGATTTTAATTATCTCCATTGAAAGTTCATTAACAATTAGTATTCACTGTCTCGAAAGATTGGTGAATTATAACATATATAATAAATTTAGATAAAATAGTTAAAACAATAAATGTAGGCATGACCACAGTTTTAAGAAATTTAAATCATAACTGGTTGCAGTTATTTATAGATTAGAGGAATAATTATTTTACATTACAAAGATGAATTTAGGCAAGTTTTACATAGTTTTACTTTATAAGTGATTTAATTTAATACAGTTTTAAAAAATAAGATTGAACATTCATTATATTAAATAAGCTAGCTTAATATTAAAATTACAGATTTCAAGATTAATTTATAAAGTTCTGCAGTCTTTCAAAAATATTACCAATCTTCTTGGTTGTAGCTTGTAATGCAGGCACATCAGATAGTGATAGTAATGGCACTCTTCTCTGGATAGGCAGTTTGGATTAAGATGTCTTCTTCTTGCAGTAGGATGCTAGAAGGTTCCCCATACCTGTGATAATGATCATGTTGTCAGGCATGTAGGAGGGAATCAGAGATCATCTTTCTTTGGAGAAATGGCAAACATGTTCCCTCCTAGCCCAACATGTCAGAGTAAAAACTGGCATGGATTCTAGTAGCAACACTTTTAAATATTATAGAATAATCCTTTACAAGAAATATGGCTTATTTATATGATTCAAGGATTAAAACACCTTGCTGTCAACAAGAATCAATTAGCACTCTCTGAATTTTATAACTTATATCATTTAAACCTCCATCTTAATTTTTAACAGGATGTTTTTAACTAAACTTGACCACTTTCAATCCCTACTGACTTTGCAATAGTTTCAGTTCAGTAAATTTTGTTTACAAAAATTATATATTTTTGGAAAATATTATTTAGTGACAGTGTCAATTACCTCAGCCAGCTCTGCTAAAACAGATTTGCCTAGTGTGACTTTAGTTTACAACTTATATAAGGTTAAAATTAAGAATCATAAGAACTTTTAAATAATATTGTTCTATATATATATCATGGTCATATGTAGACTATATATATATTCATGCGATTTGAAATGTAAAAATACTAAAATTGACTCTTTTTAACAAAATAAAAACTATATATATATTCATGCGATTTGAAATGTAAAAATACTAAAATTGACTCTTTTTAACAAAATAAAATCTATAATACAAATTATATTATTTTAACATAAAATATACATGCTGTAATATATATATATAATGAGGATATTACCATCATTTGTCTGCATATATATGTGTGATGATGCCTATATTATCATGTTGACACTTATATACATGTACTCAGAGAGGGTTTAAATCCAGCACAGATGGAGCTCTGGGGAAAAATAAGTAAAACATATATGAGATTAGGAATATATTGTTTCAGTACCTAAATAAAAGGTTGTCATCAAATGGAAGTCTGGGTCCTCAATCAGAAGCTTCTTAGCACCCTCTACCTTTGGCCACCAACCACTGCTTTGGCTATCAACTTTACAGCCTCCTGGAAATAAGTCATAATTTAATATTGTCTGTCTTGACTTAAAATATATATTTTTAAAAAGATTATTCACATACCCATTTATTCTGTCTTCAAATAAACTCAACCAATATTTCAATTAAGACTTATCAAGCAACTGAGCAGAAAAGCCATGATATTTCTAGAACTCAGAGTAAAAAGCCAATAAACATGCAATGCTGACTAATGCATGTTGGTGAGCAGCCCATCCATGTATATATGTTATATAAATAACAACATAGTAATAACAGCTGCAATGACAAGAACACATGGAGTGGATATTTAAAAAATTGCCCTGCTCAGTTCCTTTAAGGCATCAAAGGGAAATCAAAGGATCCCCTTTCAGTTTATAGAAAACTCCATAATTTATACAAAATTTATGCATAAATTTATACAAAAGTACTTTTAAATTATTTAGATTGCTAGCATTATCAAATAACCTTATGTGAATGAGAAACAGATGTCATGTGATTTTTCATAAAGTGTATATTACAGTATTTCCATATTATCTATTTAATAAGTCTTCAAAAAGATTTATAAATAGATAATGCATCTATGCTGAAATATATATTTCCTGGAAAATCATGTAACATCTATTTCTTATCTACATAATTTCAGTTATAACATTATCATAAACAAGCATTTACAGTACCCTACAACCAACTTTAAAATATTTGATTTGTCACCCATTTCATGGCTTGTGTAACCAAGCTGAACCATATGTATGTTAATTAATTATATAAATATCACAAATATATCTATAACTCAAGAAAATCTTTGTATCAACATATATATATAGAAATTTCAAATTTTACATCCACACTTGTCAAATGCAATTTGTCTCATCAAAAATCTCTGCCCAATGTAAAAATTTCAGACCTTACTACTTATATATTTTAGGTATGAACATACTTTCATTAAGTACACTAAAATTTAGAACACATAAATTTCATATTAGAATGATTGTCTGACTTTACATTTTTATATGCGATTGTAAAAATTCTTAAGCCAGTAATCTACATATATATATATAAGTATAATAAAAATATTCACTAGAATAAAAACTACAAAATTTTAAAAAATGCCTATATAAAATTAAAGATTAAAATTCTTTGCTATAGCCAGATTTGGCCTATTCCGCCATCTTAAGTAGCAATACGTTAATATTTAAATATTATCAAACTCTCACACCAGTAACGTTCCAACGTGAATTACCTACTTTCCATAAATTGTGAATATTAACGCAATGACACTGTTTATTTAATACATTATCCGTACTATTTATAAAATAGGGCTCCTTAATTTTTCTTTTCCTCAAATCATTTTCCATATGCAAAAATAAAAACTCTATCAAAACAGAATTCTCCATTACAAATCACAGCATGTTCTGCAAAAACAGATTTATACCTATCTGCAGAATAATGCAACTTATTATATAATAATTCATGCTCCCTAATCCTCTTTTTCAATGCACATTTGGTCTCCCCGATGTAACTATAACCACAATGAAATACTACTTTATATATAATATTACATTTGTTGCTTTTATCAATAGAATCTTTGCAATTAATAACCAATCTTCCAGTATTTGCACCCACTTTAAATGCAACATTAAAATCAGCAGATACCAATGATGTAATCTTATTACAAACAATATCCTTTACATAAGGCAATGCTATCCATTTTTTCTTTTCCATATTATTCTTCTCCATCTATTTCTATACCTATATAGTGCACATAAAATATTTGTCCTACTATATCCCACACCCAATAAATCATTCACATATCTTTCAATATTAATCATTTTATCACTCTGAAATTTACATAAAACAACATTTCTAAAAAGAAATGTTCTAAAACCAGCCAATTTATAGATAAGTGGAACATTTGAATTTGGAAGAACAACTCCTCTAATTGATAATGGTTTCAACACCATTTTATTATTAATTTTATTCCCTTCTCTTCATAAAATCAAATCAAGATATTTTACACTCTTCTCACTATCTTCAGAAGTAATAATCCACATTAATCCAGCAATATTTCCTTTACTAATATGGTAATACACACTCATCACATACACAGAAGTAATAATTTATGATCACATTGTGACATCTGTGGGATAATATTTTATAATCACATTGTGATGTCTATGGAATAGTAACTGTAAATTGTCACTTCAGAATATATATGCAAAATATATGTTAGAATTGAATTTTCCATGGATCTATGATGAAACAAATTAAAGTTTGGAGTCATTTCCATGTAAATAAAATAGAAATGTATCTTAGAATTGATATTTCTAGGGCAACTATCAATTGCCCCTGGTAGTTCCCAACTTTAAACCACATTTTTTGAATTCTATTATCACTAATTGGTATCTTTTTTTAAATTTCTAACCTAGGTTTTTATATGATTTTATACCCAGAAAGCCATTTTGCCAGCACAAGGAATGCATAATAAATTTCAATGTTCTGTGGATAGATTTAAATCTGTATTTGCAGAACGTATAATTATTTGTAATGGAATTTTTTTGTTTTGACAGTGGTTTTATTTTATATGTGGTAAACGATTAGAAGAAAAAAGCAAAGAGGCATATTTATAACAATTTATTAAACAAACAATACAATTATGGTAATATGCATAAATTATAAAAACTTGACCATTTATATAGGAATGTTTGTTGTGTGCCTTTAATAAGGTTTTGTTTTTTTTATATTTTAATTTTTAAAATGCTATTCAAGATAGCTGAAATTCCGTAAGTTGATGATAGATATTATTTGTTTATATATATTGTTATTTTGAACATTATAAAATTTATTTCAGTGTTTTATTTTTGTGTGTATATATATATAAAAGATATCAAATGAGAGAAAAAAATACTTAATTTCTTCTGGTTTGAGGGTAATTATGAGCTTAATAAAGTAAATTTTAAGACTAATATTTGAAATACAGGCACTCTTCAGATACCTAGAGCCTAATTGTATATAAAGGGGATTTGAACTCAGGCTTTCAAGCACCTTTTAACTATCCACACTATCTCATATCACTGATACACATGATCACACTCATGTAAAAAAGATCAATAATCAACAATAAACATATTTCCATCATCAGATTTTTAATGGTACGGAAAGTTGAAGGTTGGAGTAGATTAAGGCCTGTCCATTAAAGTATGAAGATTTGCTATCTTAATGTAAACTGAGCACTGATTTTATATATGTGTTAGATGATAATCTGAACCAAATGATGAATGCTGATTCAGCACGAAATCCTAATATCGGTGATTATTGATCTTTTCTATATGTGTGTGATCATGTGTATCAATGATATGAGATAGTGTGGATTGTTGAAAGGTGCTTGAAAGTCTGAGTTCAAATCCTCTATATTTTTTTTCAAGTGTCATAGTATCGGCCAGGACGCGAACCCGCAACCCGGGCAACTGCTTGTAAGGCATTCGCGCTGACCTCCCGACCACCAATGCAAGACAAATCCCCTATATTTTAAGACAAGAAATTCTCATTTTAGATTGGTTATTTTAGCCACTGATCTCTATCTGTTTTAAGATGTTACTAATAATATGTTCTTGATCAGATTGCAATTTGTTTTTCGGTTCAGAACTGATCAGCAACTTTTGTACATCACGCCCTTTTATGATTCAGTCAGAAAATAGTTCATAGCATTTATACGGGTATTTAAGTATAACTCCTTTGCTCCCTTCACAGAATGCTTGCCAGATATTTTCCGTTTAATTATCCATTTTCAGGAATGTCGAAATATTTGTTTGATTGTTTTTTTTTTTTCAAAACTATTTTAGCTCAGATATGTTATTTGTTAATTTTAAATAAAAATATTAACAAATCAAATATAAATTATTATTAAGTTTGATTTTTTTGCGTTAACCGTAACATTTTCATTCAAACTGTTGTTTAATTATTTTTCCTAGAATTAAAATTTGGAAATCAATTATTGACAGAAGACGCAGTGGAGTATTTTCAAAATTAAGGGATAATGCATACGTTTGTGGCGATCTTGCAGGCTATTAACAATTGCCATAGCCGCAACAACAACTTGAATGAAAATGGTACTATAAACGCAAAAAATATCACGATAATGTTACCAACGTGTTAACGTTTGTACATTATAGTATATCCCAAAAAGTTAATTACTTTAATTAAATGTTCTGAATGACATTTATACAAGTGATAGTGGGTGGCCTAGTGGTTAGCATAGCTGCCTTCCAAGCAGCTGGCCCGGGTTCGCTTCTCGGTCAACGCATTTGACATATGAAAAAAAAAGGCATTTATACAAAAATTATTATTAACATTAATTTATATTCGATTTGCTAATTTTTTTTTTTTAAATTAACAAGTAACTCATGTGTGATAAAATAATTTTGAGGGAAAAAAACCCAAATACTTTGACGCCCCTGAAAATGGATAATTAAACAAAAAACATCTAACAAGATTCCGGCAAATGCAGCGAAAAAATTATGCGGTAAGTACCTTTATATGCATTAATCAATTAACAAACCGGTCTATTAATCAATAAATTATTTTTAAGCATGACAATTGTGAACTGAGCCTTGATATCAACATTAGCTTTTGAGTCTATCAATTTACATCTCTATTTAAAAAAAAAAAAACCTCAGATAAAATACTCAAATGGTTTATTGCTATAAAAGTTATGTTATGTTGAAGGACAAATTTGATTTTTCACTCTTTACCTCACCAAACCATACAATATGAACTGAAGCATGTAACGCATTAAAATAAAACAAACAGAGGAGTTTGATAAAGGTAAACAAAATAATAAAACAATCTTTAAATATTATGATATAGAGAAAAGGATTTTTTGATAGCCAATTCTTACTCCAGAAAATAAAAGTGAAGATGGGATTCTCACCGGATTTACTAACCAGGGGATGAGGAGGGTTTTAGTAGTTTTAACACTCGATAAAAATAGGAAGATACAATATATACATATATGTTGATTATAGTTAAACTTTTATTATAGAAAGTAAATCAATATACAAACATTCAGAGGGAAAATATTTTTATTTATATAAGACACATAAACTAAACTCAGAAAACAGCATTTATTTTTAAAAGAAAATATTCACTCAACCAAGGACTTTCTTTTTCATATCCCAGCTCATTTTAAAAAAAGGATTTTCCACTTCTTAAACAAAAGAATAGATTTTATGTAAATAACCTTGAGCGAGCTGCTCCCAGTGATAAGAGAGAGAGAGAGGAGGTGAAATAATTTAAGACTCTAGGTCTGGTTTACTTTTCCTATTAAAAAAGCTCTTAGAAAACATTTTATAAAGAAAAGGTAAAATCCGGGATTAATAAGCTTATAAAAAATACTTTAAAAGATATGAAAATATTATATATATGAAGACCATCTATTTTCACACATGCACACAAATAAATATAATTTAAAAGAAAAGTAGTCTGAAATAGCCATTGTAGTACAAGAATCTTTTCGAAAGCTCTTCTTAAAAAGACACTAAAAAAGAAAAAAATATATACCATTACGCAGACTTTTCTAATTGCACTGTAATAAGAGTTTTAAACAGTTTTCTATTCCTGTTAATATTCTCTAGTTAAAAACAGCGAGTTATCTATTTACTGACTATTAATTGGATGGTTAGGTGGATTGACTATGAATTGATTACCGGAGAACAAAACCCAACCTGCTTAATAAATACTTATCCAAATTCAAACCCAAGTCATAGGCATGGTAGGCCGATTCTTTACCGTTGAATAGAATATTCTTCTTACATATATACATATTTCAATGAATTGAATATGTAAACATAATCAATTTATTAGACAACTTCATATTTTAATCATATATTTATTTTCATCTAATCGACATACCTTGTCAAGATATTACGTCAATTCAAAATATCACGTGATATACATATCTTAGTACACCCTCTATTGACCAACTTCAACCCTAAAAAATGTTTTTATAGTTTCCAATTACTAAACTGGTAAATGTTGAAAATAATTATTTATCAAGTAAAATTTTAATTATTTAACCAATAAATTTTTTCTGAACATTTTACTATCAAGTAAGTTTTTCAGAAAACTATTTGAAGACTTATGCTCATTTTTTTATTAACAAAGTGCATAACCATATTCTATTATGCCAATGAAATATATAAAGTTTTTTTTTTGTTTTTATATACTATACTTTGGATCAATTAGATATGACAACACAGAAAAATTATGGAGTATTAAATATTAGTTTAAACATTGTGGTATATTATCCTAAGATCAAAGTTGAGAACAATTGCAAATTGTTATATTCTACAGTAATTAATACCAAATTGATAATCCATTGTCAAGCATTGGTGATCGAGAGGTCAGCACAGCTGCCTTACAAGCAGTTGTCCCAGGTTAGAGGTTCGCTTCCCGGCCTATGCTATGACACATGAAAGAAAATAAATTGATAATTCATTATATAATAAAGCAAATGTATTAATGCTAAACTAGTAAATATTCAAATTACTAATAAACCAATGTTTAAATTATCCACTCAATAAATTTATGCATAACAAAGTTTTACCAGTTTTGATATTATATCAAAATTCCACCACTCAAAGTGAAGATCATTTAGTATCATTCAAAATAAATATAAAAAAATGTTTACAAATTAATAAAACAAACTTCTGACCAAGCAGATATTAAAGCATAAAATAGTATTCTATTAAGTTTTTAAAGGTTACAGTAAAAAAGTTAAAATTGGAAATAATTACAAATTATCACATTCCATATTAATTAATAATTTATTACACAAAAATTAAATAAGTGACAATGTAGCAATAATTTACAAATCAATCAAAGTTTAAATTATCCAACCAATAAATTTACTCGTAACAAATACCATTTTTACGTCACATGATAATTACTGCATAATTAGTTTCTCCATTAGGCTGGCAATAAAGATTTATTGTCGATCTTGATTAAGTGAATTTACACTGTATATACAACAGTATATTGATTTCAGTAAAGAAATCATATATATATATTTGCAAGAGAGAATCAAATTAATATAATATTTCATCTTTCTTTACTAATTATGAATTTATTTGGTTGAATTTCTGCCACCACAGTATTTGGCAAACACACATTTACATTAAAATGCACATTCAAAAATTATACAAAACATGGAAATAGCAACACAATTTATAACATTTTAACATAGCACCATCATTTTAATAACTGATCACTGAATAAACTTAAAATTAGTGAAGTTAGATTTGTGTGTGATGCAAATGGTAAAAGGATTGAGATCATGAATATTGTTTGATATTCAACATCTCAAATTTTGGATCTCTGTCTATTAAAATATATATTAATAATTGATTAAATACCACATAAATGTTTAATAATATTATATACTACTTATTTTAATTTATGTTCCATATAAAATTTTGCATGATTTAAAAAAAAATGATAAAAAAGTCAAGCAATATTAGCTGGACATATATTTCATCATAAGTGATGTTATCAATGACAACCGATGTCATCAACAGCCTGGAATCATTTGTCATCATATTAAATATGGCAACATAATTTTTATATAAATAACATCACGTCATTTAATTAGATGTTAAAGTTTAAATGTAAATTTATTTATTATAAATCTTATAACTTAAATGTGTCACAAATCTGAAGGAATTTATTACTTACCTATATGTCAATATATATATATATATATAATAGGAATTAACTATTATATAGTCTTTTAATCTACAGAAGTATATTCAGTTAATTCCTTAACCCTCCTCATCTACCATTAAATTAAAAAAAACATAAGCAAATATTATCAACTCAAATCCCATGTATCCTGAATTTTAACATTAACAGTTTGTATATTAATTATATTCATTTTATTTCTAATTATTAAAATTGCCTCTTTAATTTTTCTTTTATTATGGTTTCTCTCTTCATGAAAAATTTTAACACTTCCAAAATGAAACTTAAATTCGTATTTACATGTCCTTTCATGATCCAAGAAAACTGAAGCAGTCAGTAAATCATTATTATTTTTATTTCTGAAATGCTTGTATAACAAACAATTCATGCTCCATTACTCTTTTCTCAATACTCAACCTCGATTCACCTATATATGACAACATACAACCACAAAAAGTTTGTTACACAACATTACTTTTTTGCTTGACAGATATGAGACTTTAAGAATTATTCACTAACTTATTAATGTTATTTGTAACACAAAATGAAACATTAAACCAATATTTATATATACCCTAAATACTTCACTTGAACATTTGAAATAAATGGAATAGATATCCATTTCTTATTATCAATCTTCAACTCTTTTAAATCATTATAACTCTTTTTAAATTGACTAAAGTATTGTTAATCTGTTCAATCTTATAACCAACTTCAAACAATTACTTGGCAAATAACTCGATATTTTATTTTATCACATTGGTAATGACATAATTTTTCATTGCAAAACAAAAAAGATCTAAAACTTGCCATCTTATGCATAAATGGTACTTTTGATTTACAATTTTATATCCTCTTTTTTGCAATAGTTTGATTATTAGTTTATAACTTAACATACTAGTATCTCTAGTATTGTGATACAAGTTGACATCTACAAAAGCAATATGACCACTACACGTGCCATTAAGTCATAACCTGAAACCAGATGAAAAAGAATTACTATTTTAAATCATTTCCAGTAAATTGATCTAAATTTATTTAATTATCATATTTACAAAAATAAAATATAATATTTAAACAGCATTAAACTGTTGCACACGAGCTTTAGATTTTTTAAATATAAAATGAATGAATACTAACACTTCAACAACCACATGATAAAGTCTTTCGAAAAGATAGAATGGCCATCTATCTTTTCGAACCCAAACGTTTTTGTATGGGCGAATCTTAAGTATTTGAAAGTGAGAATGACATATAAATTCTAATAAATTTCACTAGCATCATTCATTCAAGCTTGTAAAAGTAATTTAAAGTGATTATTTAATATCTTCACGCTTTCACTTTCAAACACTTAAGATTCTCCCATACAAAAGCGGTTGGGTTCGAAAGATAAATGGCCATTCTATCTTTTCCAAAGACTTTATCATGTGGTTGTTGAAGTGTTAGTATTCATTCATTTTATATTTAAAAAATCTAAAGCGCATGCGCAACAGTTTAATGCTGTTTAAATATTATAGTTTATAAAAAACATCGCGCTATATAAAATAATTAACTTAAAAATAAAATAGTTATTGTATACGAACATTTGCACAATATAAAAAATCCTTTATTATTTCCTTTAAACAGACTTAACACTAATGATAAAAAAATAATGCTATGGCAATAATGAAATGTATTTCTTACATCATTAATAAATTGAATGTAAACCTACGAATTAGATTATAATAAATCTTTTATTAATTCTCTCTCAACTCTAATGAATTTGTTTAATCAATATTTAAATCCCTCTACTATTACTTTCTAATGTTTACTCCAAATCTTTTCCAATCAATATTTGACTAACTAAATATTACCCTAAATAACAATGTAACTACATGAGAAGTATGCACACAAATGGCTTATTAACATTGATATGCTAATTACAAAGGAACCTCCTGAATCACCACTCAATGAACTCAAGCAAACATGCATAAGTAATCTAACATAGAGATTACCTGCTTCTATAATGCAAGGCACTCCATCCCTAACTTCATTCAAGGAGATGGCCTGGAAGAAAAGCATAACCAAGATAGGCAAATAACTTTGATTCAACCAAAATCTCTCACAATCTGACTTACCCAGAGCAAAAACTAAGAATATACTAATAAATGATTTGACCCTCATAATTATTAATTAACTACCCTAAAAAAATTTTGTCCAGGGATTGACCAAAATCAAGATTTATCAGATCCCATAAAAGATAATAACAAAATTACACATAAAGGCATTTAAAGTATGAACAAAATGTTTACTTTATGATATAATTCTGTTCAATTGTTTTTACGTTATTTCCCTAACAGTCTGAGATATTAGAAAATAAATAAATCTAATTGCATTTTACTTACAAAAGCATTCAGAAATACCCAGTCTGAAACTTATTGCATTGTTACATGGGGAAAATCCGACATAGATCCTTGCATTGGTCTATAACATGGAATTCAAAGTGTCCAGCTTAAAAGTATTGATTAGAGAGATACTACCACTGATAGTAATATAATGTTAATAACTTATTCATATGTGTGTGATGGTAATTGTCCATTTTTCTAGATGAGGTGCTTTGGCTAGCTAGCGGTTGATTCTCGTCCTTTGGGTGATGATGCTTCCTACACTACTTGGTCTCTGAAGATACAGTTGTGGGAAATGCATTCCTCAGAAGATGGATTTAGTTATCCAGCATATATTGAAACTGCTCTGAGATAAAACACATAAAATAATCATGTTATAAATCAATTTTTCAGAGACCTTCTCCATCCTTCCCATAACATTTTCTTTTCAACTTTCACACTTTAGTTCTACTTTTAGGAGCAGTAACAAAGAAAATGTCACAGAAATATTTTCTCCTTTATTACTTACAATTCATTATCTTTTCAGCTTATATTTTTAAAGATAAAATTGATCCTTAATTTGCAATGTAACTAATGACTCATTTATAAAGAACAAAATTATTAAAATTATTTGCTTAACATTTTGAACAATTGAGCATATTTATTATACCCCCCCTCCCTCCATTTACATACCAAAAAAATTTTGGACTTGATTTATTGATAGATTAGCATTAACAATCTATTTTAATCCTTATAGATTAAACTAAATAAATTTTATATATAAAAAAATTAATTTTAAATTTAAATCTAAAATATCTACATATTTTATTATAAGATGAAAAGTACCATCTCACTTGTAATAAATAAATCCAAATACTTAATACTTTTGTTCTGATTTTTTCAATTGTCCAGTTCAAGCCATTCAAATTATTTCACTCCTCGACAAGCAAATTTATAGTATTAATATTGCACAAACAAAAACATCATCCACATATCTTTTGTAAATTTTAATATCTTTAAAAGTACACATATCTAATATACAACTCTCATGTGTAGAGAAACCAAAATTGCAAACTTGTGCAACAACAGGCAGATCCATAGACCAGCCTTTAAACATTTTATAATATCCACCTCCAAAAAAATCAATAATGTTATCATCAAAAATTTTTAAAGAATCAATAACAAATTTTAGTGTATTTACAAATATCTTGACTTTTCAATGCATATTCAATTATTTTATGGAATCCACTCTACCAATAGAATCATATACTTCTGTTGTGTCTAATAAAGCAATAACATCATTCTTATCAATCACTATATCTACAAATCCAAAGATGAAGCAATAGTATTTTTCTAAAAATCCTAAAATCTCTTGTAACAGCTTATAAATATATTTAGAAATCTGATGTATAAATGAATCACCAAAAACATCATAATTTGCAAAGGCTTACCTTCTTTATATAATTTTATATTTTCAAAAAATGTGAACATATAGTGAAAGAAGAATACATCATATAGTACACATTATTATTTTGGCTTTATTCTTAGTTTTTTTTTTTTAAATATTCTTAAAAATTTTTATTCTCTGACCATCCATATTATATTCTTCAATCAAAAAAAACTTTCTCAATATACTGGCATTTTGTCATTAAACACATCTGCAGCCATTTATCTTCTTTCAAACAAATCATATTATCAGTTTTAAGCTTTTGTTTAAATTTTAAAATGGCCAGTTATCATGAATTTTCCCTATGGAATCACATTAAATTTATGGCAATTAATTTTCTTTATAATTTCATTAGCAATATGACTACCACGAGGAATCATTTCAAATGCTCAAGTGAAATTTTTTAAGGATATATATAAGGATGTGTTTAATGTATTATTTTATGTTACAAATAACATTAATAAGTTAATGAATAATTCTAAAAGTGTCATCCTTGTCAAACAGAAAAGTAATATGTATCAAATTATTTGTGGATATATGTTATCATATATAGGTGAATCGAGGTCCAATATTCAGAAAAGAGTAAAGGAGCATGGATTATTTATAAAAACATGAGAAATAAAAATAATACTAATTTAATGACTGCTTCAGTTTTATTGGATCATGAAAAGACATGTAAATATAAATTTAACTTTGACCTTGAAAGTGTTAAAATTCTTCATGAAGAGAGAAACCGTAATTAAAAAAAATAAGGAAGCAATTTTAATAAATAGAAATAAATTAAATTTAATTAATATATAAGATATTAATGTTAAAATTCAGGATTCAAGGGATTTGAGTTGATGACATTTGCTTCCATTATGTTTTTTTGAATTTAATGGCAAATGAGGAGGATTAAGGAATTAACCAAAAGTACTTCTGCAGATTGAAAGAGTGTATATATAGTTAATTGCCATTATATTTATTATTCTTATTATTACAATAGTTTTTAATTAACAGATATTTTATTTGTATTACATATATTAAATATTATATTACAAAGAAATCAAGTCATATGTCTTATGACCTAATTTAACATGGTTGTATTACAAATGTTATATATAGAGCATGCAAATGGATGTCTGAAAATTTCAGATTTTCTACTTAATAGTTATCCATTAGATAAAGTATTGGGCTTGTACTGGTATTTTTAATCTAATGCTTGAATATCCTAGCACCTCACTGATGATTCCAATAGCAGAAACCAGTATGGGGTTGGGATATTCTGCAAAACTTGTTAAAAGCTTATTTGTGAACTTTATATATAAATATTATATATATATATGTATAAACTTATTCATTAATCAACTAAGTCATAATATATCATTATAATAAATTTATATCAGCCTCACAAAAAATTGGTTTTTAATGGAGCTTGCAAATAATACTTTCTTATGTCAATGCCATCTATTTTTAATTGATATTTCAAATAGGTGAAACTCTATATTAGTCATGGTTTTGCAATTATTAATAAAGCCAGCTTGTAATTACAATTAATAATAAAGACAAAAATTTTAACAATTTTAAAAAGACTATAATTAATTATAGTTATTAAATATGCATTGAGAATACAAATTTATTTACAACTAACTAAGTCCAAATGTGATCTTAGTTGTTCTGTGAATAGTTTGTATTCTCAGGTTTTTATATTTACTGTAAACTTATTTTAGTATTTAGGAACTCATTATAAATGGTTGTTAAAAAAGGTAAAATAATTTAAATTTAACATTTACATTGAGTTAATCATGTTTTTGGCAGAACCTCCTCAGAATTGCAGTGCTGTCTTATTTCACAGTTAAAAAGTTGCATCCTTAAATATATGTAATTTGTTATGTAAATGAAACATTTAAATATTCCATTTTTTTTGACAATGGAACATATGATTTTTTTTCCATGTGTCAAAGCATTGGCCGGGAAGCAAGTCTGCAAACCTGGGACAGCTGCTTGTAAGGCAGCTGTGCTGACCACTCAGCCACCAACACTTGACCATCTGATTTTTTTTATTAATTGCATATGGCTCTTTTACAATTGTCCATGTTTTCTTGTATTTTTCATTCTTTATCATTCTTTTTGATATAAACCATCTTAATGTTAGTTGGATTAAAATTATGACCCATTATGCACTCATGTTCAAAAAATATTGAATTATATTCTTCATTTTGTTTTGCCCTTTGTATAAATACATGTGTTGGTTAATCCTTATTGATCTATTATTTCATGCTTTACTGTAATAGACAGCTTTGCACAAGAGAACACTGCAAGTAAGTGAGGAGCATGCTTTGGTAGTATTCTACCTTTTCATTAACCAACAATTTATTTAATGTCAGAGGGGATTGAAAGCTAACATTATATGTGTCAACACATATGTTTCTTAATTCATTTGCTATCCTAGGAATATATGGAAGACTTATCCATGGTTTAGATTCACATTGTGAATGATTATGTTTGTTTATATTATTATAAAATTCGCCAGTGGTTCTTATTAATATATTTTGATTATATTTGACAATTGTAATGTCATGAATGTAAGCCTTTATATTTTTTTCGACCAGCTTCATACTTGCATAAGTCCATATTTTTGTATAGGAAACTTTTCCAAAACTGTTAGTTTGTGTTCCATAGGAGTTCTCAATTTTATATCTTTTTTATCTACTGCATATCATTACACTAACAAATTTGTTATTATAGACAGTAATTTGATGACACCTTCCAGCAATACAAAAAATAATTATAAATGACAAAAGAATAACTGTTTGCATTTATTTGTAGTTATTTTCTGGGGTGTTTGAAGGCATAAGTGAGCATATCTAAATTTTACTTGAGCTTCTGTTTTTAGTAATTAAATAAATTTGTCATAGTTGGACGGATTTAAATGTTAGAAATTTACTAACTTTTACAATATATTTTTATAAATAATGTTCAGCTATGATTCAACAAAGAAAAATACCAATTAGATTTCTCAATTATATTTCCTCTTTATTCTCGATGTAATGAAGAATAGATACCACAAGCTGAAATTATTAACATTTTGCAATCATATTTAGCTGAAGTACTTTCAGTCCACAGTTTATTAACTTATACTTTATTATTATAAATCTTTTATTTAAAATATCTATTGCTTTATTAGTTATGGATCTGGCATCTGAAAGAAAAGTCTGTTTGGGTGCTAAATTAATCTTAAAATGTGTTTTTAATAGATTTAATATCATTTAAGCATTCAAGAGGAAAAAAACAATAGCATTCATTTTACAAATATTTGTAGATTCCAAATCCTATCTGTTAACGAATTACTCACTATCAACAGCACCTAAACTTTTTAATAAATATTTTATTTCATTTCTTGTAATTCTTACATTGTATTATTTTTTTCAAGAAACTAAGTGAGTTTTGTTTATCATAACTTTGAACTTTATCATATTTTAAATCAGGAATAAATTTTAAATATTTAAACTATCATAATTCATCCCCTGTAGATAAAATAATTTTAACCTTAACAAAATTTATCACAATATTCTTATTAGTTTTTTTACAACTCCTTCACCATTTGGTATTCATTTACCTATTTCTGTTTTCCAAATTACATCATTATATAATTCATCAAAAAAACTTTTATCTTAATTTTGCTAATATGAGATCTGACAGTTAACATGGCTGTTAATTTTTTGCCACTTTATATCAGTCTTCTATGACTATCTGTAGTGATATTCCTGTAAGATTTTTTAATGTGAATTAACAAATATTGATTTATTAATTTTAAAAAATCTAAAGTCAGTGTAGTTTGGATTTTCTGTAATGTTATTATCATAAATAACATTTGTGAGATTATTTCAAGAAAATTTTTGGAATAATAAAAATATGATTTATTGCACAGATCATTAAATATTTGTGATGGTAAGCTTGTGGTTAAGACCTGTAGAGATCCCTACCTTCACAACTGCACATGCTTTAGGTTTATCACCTTAGTAAATATTATTTATATAATAATTATTTAGAGCCAAATGAATTTATACTTACACATTGATTTTCTTTGTATATGTTTTATTTTTAAAAATGGAAATTAATAAATTTGACTACAAAGTTAACAAAAAATCTATAATCAGTAAGACATTACATCTTGTGGTATCATCACATAAATATCATTACTGATTATGTGTTAGGATCTTTTGAGATATTCTAAAAAATTATAGAGCAATTTTAATATTTTAAAGCAGTATTTTATAAATTTGTCATAAATTAACAAATTTCATTAGCATTTTAAAAATAAATTTCAGTGAGAAAAAAAATTCATTGATTTTCAGAAGTTGCTCATTTAGATTGTTTTGCTGCCTACAAATTGAATAATTAAACACTTCTTAATTCTCAATACAAACTCATTTTGCAAAGTTAAAATATGGCTTTTTAGAATAATTTTTATTTGCAAACTCAAATTTTTAAGAAATTAATTCCAATATTTTTGAGTTTCATTATAGAATAAGATTTTATATTGAAATTAAATGTTGATCATTGACCAACGCTAACAATAGAAAATGCCAATCTGATTGAGAATTAAAATATGGTGATAAAAAACTATGTTTAAGATATGGCATTGCAACAATAATCATATTAACAATTTCCCAATATTCAATTTTGATTAATTCATTGACCAGCAAACACAATAATATTATTAAATTGTGTGTATAATAAGAAATATATTATTAACCTACTAAAGTTTTGTTCCCCTCCCCCCATCTACACCACTAACATATAAAAAGATTTCAGCAATTAAAAGTAAACTAATTTTTAGTGGAACTTTATATTTTCTGTTTTATAAAATTTAAATGATTTGAACCCAAAACTATCAATTCTATCATCATTAATAGATGATTTTTTTTTCTAAAGTACAGGTTTTTTCATACTTGCACTCTAATATTAATATATAGGGGGTTTGAATTCAGACTTTCACACGACCCTTAACTATCCATGCTACCTCATATTTCTGACACACTTGATCATAAACATGTCGAGAAGATAAATAATCACCAATATCTGTAATTTGTGCTAAACCAGTACTCGTCCGTTGGTCCAGATTATCAGTAATTGTAATAATATACCTTAACAATTTTTGCAATTTGCAATAAATAAATTATTAATGAAATATAATGTCTATATTAATTGGTTCATCATCATTTAAGCACACAAAATTAAAATATTAGAATTTATTATGCTATAAGAAAACGTTTTTGAAGATACACGTTTACATTTAACAATTATAAATACATCGTTTATACATGAGGAGTTATTTTCAAATGTGGATATCTTTTCGAGATAAGATTTCTTTTTTAAAAAAATTAACAGATAATTACATATATTAATACAGTTAATATGTTTAAATATTTTTTCCTCCACCGAAAATAAAATCAAAAAATATTAAATTGCATTACAAAAGCATATGTGAATATCTATCAATCATATTTTTAATATTAGATGGTTTTATCCTAGTTGCTAAAAAATATTTTGCCTTAAAAAATAGCTGAAACTGAAAATCGAGTCTGAACACAATTATAAAGGATTTTATTGTTCGTTATTGAAATCTTTTGAGTAATAATTATGATATCCACGTATTCAGTTTATAGAAGTTGAAATAGCAATTAATCCTTAGATCATTTTTCTCTCAATTTTGTTTTATCATGATCAATATCACAATTGTTACTGCAATAAATATAAAATATTTCCTAACATCTTATGACTTATAAAAATGGATAAAGTTTATAAGTAGTTCTAAATATTGAATGGCTGAAGAAATTGTGTTGTGAGTAACCATTAAACATCAGACATCTCTTATACTAGCACATAATTGTTTTTAAACAAACCAGAAACTAGTCTGGGGATATTGGATGAGTAGGCACTGAATAGGGATTTTATGTGCAAGCCTTCTGGCATCCATTGATTACTCTGGTTGGCACAGGGTGGCACTACTGTATGGAGAGTTTTGCCTTGTGTTGTGAGTAATAATACTCAACCATGACGATGATCATTGAAAGTCTTTCGATTTGACAATTGCTTAGTTATCTCAACATATCTTTGGTCAGTGAATATAACGTACAAACTCACTAAGCATTATTTTATCAGCTGATAAATATTAAATAAAAGTTCGTATCAATTTATGATATATAATATGATGTTACGGACATAAAATCATTAACTCAGAAGCATTTATAATTGAGTTATACATTTGGATATCGAATGTCTATTCTATTATATATTTTAAAAACTTTTTTTTTTTAACATTTCATCGGTTGATAAAAAAAGCTGGATAAAAATTAATTACATTAGTTTATTTATTTATTTTTTTATAGATACAAAAACATATTTAATTATTAATGCGACTGATTGCTTAGTTTTTATAGAATTAAAATACATTTAAATATTTTCCACGAATTTCGAATTTTCGTATCAATGTATATTTAGGATTTCATAAGTTTTAAAAGATATATAAAAAAAAATACCGTACTTGAGATGGATAGGTAAAAAACTGTTGCAGTGAGAAGAAAAGACTGAATAGAAAGTACGAAAATAATTATTAACAATTTCTTATTGCAGTTGATTGACTATAGTTAGATGATGATGAATGGTACACACGTATTTGTAAATCTGTTTTTTACTTGGGAAAACCTTTCTAAATTAAAAAATGTTAAGGTACTTATTTTATTTTATTTTTTATGTGTTTTTTATATAAAATGTTTAAATATAATTTAATATATAGGGTATATGAGCACAGACTTTCACATGACCCACCACTCTCCACTCTATCTCATAATACTGATACACTTGAACACATATATGTTGAAAAGATAAATAATCACCAATATAGGTATTTCATGCTAAACCAGCAATCGTCAGTTGGTCCAGATTACCATTTCTACACATATATGCTATAAGTGCTCAGATTATATTAAGATAGCACATCTTCATACTTTAATGGACAGGCTTCAATCTACTCCACATTCCAACTCTTCAACCGTCCATTCAATTGAAAATCTGATGATGGAATGCTCAAAGGCCACCCTGAGGCCATTTATTAAATATAAAATGTATTTTGAAAAAATAATTTTATAATCAATAAAACCAATAAAGACCACTGCATTATATCAATGTGTTTTTAGCAATTAAAAGATGTCCTGATTTGGCAAAAATATATATTACTTTTAACCAATTTCGATCCACTATAGATTAAAGATCTCTTCAAATATAATCCAGCTTCTATCATGATTGCAACTCTTCACCATATTATATCAGCACATTTACTTATTTTATCATTCTATCTCACATGTTGTTGCTTTCTGGGTCTTTTACAAACTCTTGGATTTCCATTTAAGACTTTTACTATCCATTTATCATTATCTCTTTTAGCAATATGTTTAGACCTGCTCCATTTTAGTCTTTTAATTATTTCACTGATATCGATGACACCTGTTCATTTCTTCACTTATATATTTCATTTTCAACCTCTTCTTTTTGTTCCCAACATATATCTTTTCATAATCCATTGTGTGATTTGTAGTTTGTGCTAACCTTCGGCTAAAAGTCCAAATTTTAGATCCATAAACATGAAATGGTAAAACACCTTTACAAAACATATCCTTGCACCCCCTTCCAAATACATAGACAATTTTCCTTTTAAATTATTTTTAACAATAATATTCCAGTTGTTAAATTTTTTTAATTCCGGTTTATCAATCTTAATTTTTCTTCTTCTGTGAAAATTCACTAAACATTACTCTTTTTAGCATTTGTCTTTAGTTCTACTTTCTTACTTTCATCTGAAGACTCACATATATTTTCTAAAATTTTAAAGCATTAGCTGCAAAAAACATCCACATAAACTGCAAAACTTAGTTAATTTAAATAATCTTCATTAACTTTTAATGTCATAGCTTTTCATTTTAATTTACAAAATATTTCTTGTAAAACTATAATAAAAAGTTTTGAAACTAGAAATCACTCTGATGTACAACTTACTGAATGTTAATGTTAATATTATCACTATGTAATCTAATCAATAAAACCTTATCAAACGTTTTTGCTGTTGCATTTCAACAAACATTTTTTAGAATATGAAATATTTTGGATCTATAACTTAATGCTTCAAAATCTTAATTATTGTGAAAATGTTTACAGATTCAAATATTGTTTCATAATTTACAAGTCTAACTTTTTAGGTTTGCTTTGAATATATATATATATATGTTAAAACGAAGATTTGCACGGGTTAAATATATAAAATACATATTTTGCGGGTTCATCCGTGTTAAAAACTTTTAATATCAATATACTGACGTTTCGACTTGGTCACACAAGCCATCCACAGAGTACTTGGTCACACAAGCCATCCACAGAGTTATAACTCTGTGGATGGCTTGTGTGACCAAGTCGAAACGTCAGTATATTGATATTAAAAGTTTTTAACACGGATGAACCCGCAAAATATGTATTTTATATATATATAATTAGATGGGGATTTGAACACAGATTTTCAAGCTCTCTTCAGCTATCCACTCCAACTTATATACATATGATCATATGCATGTGAAAATATAAATGATCTTCAATATATATATATTTCATGCTGAACCAGCATTTGTCACATGGTTCAGATCATCATCTCCCATACATGTATATAATCAGTTCTCAGTTTATATTAAGATAGCAAATCTTCACATTTTAATGGGCAAGCTTCAATCTTCTCCACTCTCCAACTTTTCAGCCATTCATATTATTGAATTCTCGAAGTCCTTGCTGATGTTAACATTGTTGTCATTCCCATGTTGACTTTAAGTCATCCGGATCCTTCAAATATAAAACTTAATATGTACATTTAAATATACAGAAGATGGATGGGCAGAAATTAAGCTGAATCTGTAATATTTGGATACAAGTTTAATGTATCTATGAAACTTTAGATGTAATTAGATGAGAATTTAAACACAGGCTTTCAAGCTTCCTTCAGCTGTACACTCCATATTATATAACCAATACACATGTCATTGTGCAAATTTCATGAATAAAATAATCTTGGCAATATTGACAATTTTAATGAATATAAAATAATTCTTAATGTGAAAATATATGACAAAGCAAGATTTAAAATGGTTATATTTGAACTTAAATACATATATTATTAATTTAAATGATATAGTTTTAAAAAACAACTGAAAATGTTTGTGTTGTATAGATCTCATTCAAATTTTAGAGTTCAAAGCGAACTGACAATACCCTGATTGGTTGAATAATAATACAAGGAAACTGTCAGCAGCACTGATTGGTAGATTATTTGGCTTCAGACTTTTCTGAGTGTGATATTTCAGAAAGGAAAAGTGTAAATTTCAATAATTTATTTGTATATTTAAGCTTATTTCTGCAATATAATTGTAAAATATTTATTTTAAACTGAAGAAATATAAGATTACAATTATATTTTATTTTAAAATATTTGTTCTTAGGAAAACAATTCTAAAAACTACAGCTACAATAAAGCAGAATTTGTTTTTTACTGGATAAAAAAAATTGCTTTCATAAATGCCAATGAAGAATTTTTCTGTGAAATTTTCATAATAATAAGAGCTATTTTGAATTTTAAACCATATTTTGGTTTTTTTGTGATGTCTCAACTAGAATTCATTTCATATTTAAAAATGGAATTGAAATGAAAAATATTTTGTTCAATAATTTTTATGAATAGTTCAAGATTAGATCCAAATGAAAAAAACATTTTTACTATTACATAATCAGTTTTTACAAAGTTCAAAATTTCTCTTTTAGAATGTCTTTTGTTTTAAACTTACATTTGTAATAAATAATATAAAATATTATAAAAATATCATATAGATTAAAAGTTTAATTGAAAAAATAAAATGTTGCAAATATGACTAAAAGTTGTCATTAGGGACTTTCAAATAAGAGTGGGAAGAGATGAACCTTCAATGAATTAATATAGAGAATCTTCCAATTAATATTTACTTTTCTAAAAAAGGACAATGGACCTAACCAAGAAAATTCCTTTAAATTTAAAAACTTTTTTAAAATATAAATGTCTATAATGTTTTAGGATAAACACTGTCCTTGCCAATCACATCAAACTATATCTAAAGATTTACATCAGTGACAAGTTATTTCATTTTTTTATCTTAAATTCATTAGTGCTATATAGTAAAATATATGCAGATTTTTTCATCTTACGAGAGTGATACTTTTTTACAAATCAAGTAAATAAGCATTTATTTTTATAGTGCTGTGCTTTATAAATTGTAATACATTAAAGATCAGCCTTTTCAAGCTATTGTGCATGCGCTTTTTATGAGTGTTAATAATAAATGAATACTTTCACTCCCAATACATTGTAAACAGTAATTTAAAGTGAGTGGTCTATCCTCACACTTTCACTTACAGTACTTAAGATTTGCCCATATATAAGCATTTGGGTCAGAAAGAATAAGTGGATTCCTTTTATTCTTTCTTAAATACTATATCTTGTATTGGGAGTGAAAGTATTCATTTATTATTAACACTCGGTAAAAATTTCATGCACAATAGCTTGAAAAGGCTGATCTTTAATATAAATCAAGTAACTAAATTTGATTTTTTAGCATTGTCTTTTGCACTATAATTAAATTTTCTGTTGAATAGTTGTATTAACACTTGTTAATTACGAGCTTGTTTGAGCTATTGGTACGCTCTCTATGTGCATTTTTGTAACTACAAGCTCATTAAAAGTAATGTCACATTATATATGACTTGCTTTTTTAATTATTATAATTTACATCATACAGCTGATTTGGAATAATATTTTTCTTTTTGCATGTGCACATATATATTTAGAATATTCATTTAAAATTATATTTATATTTTATCTATTTCAAAGCATCAAATATATATATATATATATAGAGAGAGAGAAGTTTGTGATAATAATTCATTTATTTATTTTTATTATATCATTTTAAGGATTAAAACGGTGGTGGGTATTTGGGATTAAATAAATATTTAATCATAATATTAAATTGTTTTTATCTTTGTATTATTATTTCTTTGATAAAATGTACTCTTTCCTTATCAATCACATACCTATTATAACCATTTAGCTTACCCATTGAAGACCCTAGATGTAGAGCAGATATCGCTCTTCCGGGGTGTTAAATCTTATCCCCATGCTTCGATGTACTTATGATATTACATATCCTTCTAGGAGGGGGTGGGAGAATTCATTTTTATTATTTTGTAGGAGTGGCACATAAAAGCTATTTGTAAATAGACTTTTCAAAGATGTGCACTTACTATAGGTCCTAAACATTCGGGCATTCGAGAAGAATATTAACTAAAGAGGTTTTTAATTGGCAGAGTCCTGTCAATTCACTCTTTCTATCAGTTTAGCTAGAAGTACCAATATATATGAATACAGACAATTGGCTAAATTGATATCCATTTTTTTTCCTGTTAAATCTTGATCACTTCACGCTCAGTGCAAGATTAGGAGCAGAATTCTGCAGGGAAGTATGTCCAGTACAGGTAAAACAATTATTGATTATATAAAGTAAATATGCTTGATAACAATTATGTCCATTAAAGAGTTGCTATAAGGTTGATATTAATGTGTATCTGAACATGAGTATCTATACATGGATCTACATGGTCCAGCTACTGAGAAGCCATCCATCACCCAATGATCTTACCCCTGGGCCCCTGAAGCAAAGACCCAAATGCTTCAGCTGAATAGGTGGACAAGTCCAGCATTGTGCCAACCACCACAACAGGCAGCGAGGTCCAAGGCTCAAGTCTATTGAATAATAAATTCTCGACCTGCAGCTGAGCCATGTCAAGACCATTTCCAGATGTCTCTGTCTCCCAATAAACAGTTCCAATGTCCAGGGACCACATTTGGTCTACCTGCCCAGAATTGGAAAGCCAACTAAGAAAAACTAACACATAATGAGCACAGATCTGCACTGCCTGAAACCAACCTATCAAGGTGGCACAGCAGCCAACCAGAGCAGGAATGGTGCTGAGACTTTGACCAGGTACCCTCCCAACAGGTTTTCCAGGTAGCGGCAATAATTGTCAACAGCCTGCACCAAAGAACCAGCCTCCTAACGACCGCCACCACCCCCAAGAAAGAAAAGAGGAGTGCTGACCCATGCCCAGAAAATTATTGCAGCAAAGCCTCCATCAAAGTTACAAAATTTGGAGGTGGCCCAAATCAGACCAACCACCTTACAAACTCTCTAATTTTAAAGTTAACCAAAGAAAAAAAATGATTAGTTCAAATCAACCCTGCCATAATAAACAAGCCATCAGGGGGTTGAAACAGCCTCCAAAGTCTGCTTCCTTGTTGTTAACTCTTGATACTAGTTTAACTCATCTGACTGCAAGGTTCTCCAGGGATTATGATCTAGCTTATATATTTCCATTTGGTTATTCCAATTATGAATAAAGTGATTAGCATTGTAGGATTCTTGCTTATTGTTTGGTTGTACAGTAGAGCTGAATGGCAACCAACCTTTTATGGTAACTAGTTTCTGTAACCATGTTGTGGACTTAATTGTAGTAGGATTCCAACTGGGACTCTTGTATTGATCCTATTTGAATTCTGCTTATCTTAATTGAAATCTAGGTCTTGATTAGTAATCAAGGTTTCAATTGTGTAGTGTAAAAGTTTGTAATCTTTGGATTATTCCTAATCATTGTTGAATTAAAGGAGTTGAGTGAATTGCAACTTCAATATCTTTGTTTGGGTCTATACCATCATTTGAACTTGTTTTCATCTTTAAATCATTGTTTTTTGGCTCAGGAAACACTTCGTTCTAATTCTGTGTCAATTTGAAAGTTTTCTATTCTTTTTGTGGTGCCTCAATTGCACTGGAAGTGGCCCAGTAACTTTGATCTAATCATCAGAAAAAATTAATTCTTGTGCATCGAGATGGCTTAAAACATAATCTATAATGTTTGATTCTAAAATTGAGATCGAATTCATATTTAAAATAATTTCCCCCTCCTGCACTGTTTTACCGCATTCAGCCACGATGATATCGTAACTTTTTTCTTATGAATGAATTAACGCTGGGATTTCTTTTTTTTTTTAATTTCCATAGGTTTATGATTACTTTTGTGTCTAATTTGTTTCTTGGTCTATTTCCTGTTTTTCCTGATTTGTTTGCAGCCGTAGAATCTTGCTACATCTGATGCTATTGTGAAATTCTTGAGACTATCTTTAATTAAGCCTTTTCTTCTTTTTTTTCTCCAACGTTTGCAATAAAATTTGACCCACCAACTATATCTCAATTAATCCTATCATTAAGCTTAGGATTTCTAGTAACTTTTTTTTAAATTTATTTGATTTCGTTTTAAAATCTTTTTCCTTAGTTTTATTCTTGCTCAAATGATTCTAAGATTTCATTGTACTGGCTTTTGCCTTTTTTAATGGCAGCCATTTGCATAGAACGATATGATTGATAATTTCAAATACTTTAGAGTGAAAACTGATTTAAAATTTCTTGTAAAGGTGATGAAATGATAAAACAAGTACTCACCTACATCTTGGCAAACTTTTTTCCCAATAAACTCAAACTTGAAAGCATAATGAGTCTCATTCTTCTGGTGCCAGTGAACAGTCAACTGCTCCAGCTGGCAATAGGAGGTGGACTTTTTATAGCAGGATTTGATGACATATGGGGGTCTGAAAATTTCAGATTTTCTATTTACTAGTTAACTATTAGATAAATGCTGGGGCTTGACCTGGTATCTTTAAATCTAATTCCTAAATATTTTAGTGCCTCACTGATGATATCCAGAGCTAGAAACCAGTCTGAGGATAGGGATGTTTGGTAAAGTTTGTTAAGAGTTATTAGCACACTCATTATATAACATTTGTAGTTCAAATTTATTAAATTAAGTCACGTGATGTATGACTTTATATTCTTGCAAATATATATATAAAAAAGGAAATATTATTACAAGTCAACTACATAATATAAATTATTTAAACTCTTTAACAATAAAATTAAATGTAGAATAAAATAGAGTGCTGGAAAATTTAATTTGGTTTTTTGATGTATGGAAAAATGATATTCTCATAAAAAATATTCTGCATGCATTTTTACTCCACTAATGCTTTTAAGACGAATAATGATAAATAACTTCTAGCTCTTAAAATCTTTAGATATGGCCTAAAGAGATTGGCCGTGTCAGTGTTTGTCTCAAAAAGTTATTAATAGGAAATTATATTTAAAGAAGATTTTATATTTAAAATGATTTTTTTTAAGTTAGGTCTATTTTTTTTTTTGTTAGAAAGTCAAACTTTGATTGACAGCTCTGATATATTAAAACTAAATTGAAAATTTTGTGATTAACCACAAAAAATAGACATCTTGATTATATATCTATATAATTATATCTGTAATCATGCAAGTGCATATATTAAAAAATAATTAAATAATTTTGTTTTCATTAAAATGATATTAAACAAGAGAGTCACTTTAAAAACTGAAAAATTTATACGTAATGTATTATTGAGCATACATATGTGTTTGCATATCTATTTTAAGTTCAAATATGATCATTTTAAACCTTGTTTCCTTATGTATTTGTATATTAAGAATCATTTTATATTCACTTAAAATTGTCAGTATTGAGGAATTATTTATTCATGAAATTAGCAGAATGACATGTTCATGCATATATAGATTCTGCTAATGATTTCTTATTTTGTGATTAAATTTATTTATTGTTATTTTGTTTGTCAAACGCATTAGTAGTTGTGAGTTTTCAAGGAAACCAAAATGGCAGCTCATATTTTTGATAAATGTAGGTTCGAGGACCAAAATCTACAGAAGATATATTAGTTAAATTAAAACAAAGTTAATAAATCGAATTTTAAATTTAAAAAAGGAATAAATTCCAATAAATTTTATTAAAAAGCTTTATTTCAAATTTTTTACTTATATTATAACGTGGGAATCAAGGAGACTCTCTTAACATTGTCGTATTTTGGTTCAATTCAGCATGTTTCTTTTTATCAGCAATTTTTTTTGGTGAAATGTCATAATGTTAAAAATTTGGAAACTTTCTGTCACAGAACATGATGTAGTGAACTATTTTCAAAATTACAGGATCCTGCCCTCCTGAAAAGTATGTGTCAATGGTCATGATATAATTGCATACCACCAATATGTATAAAATATAAATATTGTATTTTATTTATATTTTCATTTTTCTCTACTTCCCATCAGTACAAATCACTACTAAGCAGTTAACATTTAGATAATGTAATGATTGATCCTTAATAGCATTTTAACTATTTACATACATATAATAAGTTAACATAATAAGACCCAAAGGCATACATAAATTAGAATTTAGATCAGTATGACTTGTAAGAGTCATACTGATATGACTGTTCATATGTTTGGAGGCCAAATCAAGTCCCTGCGCCATGGGAGATGTTCTGTTCCAACTTATGCCCATGGGCACAAGTGAAGCTGCAAGAATCAAGTGTTCTCTTGTTCATCAAACTAGTATTGAAATATTCATTGGTCAATCCCTGAAGTTTATTGGCTGGTACCCCTGTCCATCCACTCAGATCATTCTTCATTTTAATCTCCATACAAAAATTTATAACTTTCTGACTTAAATTAATGAGTTGTTTTTATAGTTTGTCATTTATCTTATAAAGGAAATCTAACTTGAATTCATTTAATTGTTTTATTTCACTAACGATGTATTCTGCTCTCATTAATTAAAACTAGTATTCATTTTAGAAAATAATCTTTTTCTAATCTTAAAGTTATAAATTTTTTAATTTGTTAAACTTATTATTTTTCTCTCTCTAAGTTTATACTTATATATGTATGTGCATTTAAGCATACACATACATATAATTACTTCCCTCAAATTCAGAGATGGGGTTTTAATACCTGAACTTACTATGAGTTATTAAGATATGTGGGTTTTTTATCTTCCTTTTAGCATTCTGATGTGAATTATGCTTCAACTAACTAGGTGCATTCTCAGAAAATGTAATTGTGTGAAAATCGCAATCATTATTTTTATTTTTCATGTCTATGCTAATATTTGGCCACTATTCATGACTAAGTGCTAGAACTTTTGCTTTGTCAATGTCTCACAGATTATTATGCAGCCACATTACTATATGCTGCCTATCCTTGTCTGGAATCAGCATACAATTCCATTTCATAATGTAACCTTTGCATACCAATAGTTGCTTTCAGGCAATCCATAGTTCTTTGTGTAGGAAACTAGGACATTGCTTCAGCCAGCCTTCTCTAATCTGCTTCATAATCCATTGGTAGCCATTATCTTTGTCTGACCAACAAGCAACAATTTTATGTTTTACTCATATGTCTTTGTACTTTGTTTCCTTATGTTTCTGGTCACCATGAACATTCTTTGGATTTGATTTTTTTTAATTACTGGCTGTTGGAAAGGTTTTTTCTCTGAGTAAATTTATTTTACCCAAATTCATCTTAATGTCATTGGAAAGTTTTTTTTTCTGTTGGGGCTATTAATTTTTTTTAGATAATTGTTATTTTTACTCCCATTTCACTGAACCAGTCTTGTCCTATATGGGGTTGATAGGGGCATATACTACATATAGTGGTAGTACATTAGTTTTGCCTGATATTCATGTATTGATGATTGGCTATATTAATATATATCTGAGCACTTATGATAATCTGGACCAACTGATGATTTCTGGTTTAGCATGAAATACATATATTGGTGATTATTTATCTTTTCAACATATATGTGTTCAAGTGTATCAGTGTTATGAGATAGTGTGGAGAGTGGTGGGTCATGTGAAAGTCTGTGCTCATATACCCTATATATTACATATATAGACACAGGTATATAATAAGCCAGTGTGTTTCAATTATTACATAGTAGAGATGTCTGCCCATCCCTTGTATATGTATTAAATGGATTACATGAGGGGTTAGATTGACCTTAGGTCAACATGGGTGTGACAATAATCTTGGCCTCAGCATGGCCTTACAGCATTCCATCATCAGATTTTCAATTGGATGGATGGTTGAAGAGTTGGAGTGTGGAGTGGATTGAAGCCTGTCCATTAAAGTATGAGGTTTGGTTATCTTAATATATATCTGAGCATTTATAGCATGTATGTGTAGAGATGGTAATCTGGACCAACTGATGATTGTTGGTTTAGCATGAAATACGTATATTGGTGATTATTTATCTTTTCAGCATATAAGTGTTCAAGTGTATCAGTGTTTATGAGATAGTGTGAAGAGTGGTGGGCCATGTGAAAGTCTGTGCTCATATACCCTATATATTGCATATATTGATACAGGTATATAATAAACCTGTATTTCAGTTATTACACCCTTTATTCTAAAGGCATTAACATTAATATCTAATGCCTTTAGATTAGTTTTTTGTATAATAGGTTTTTCCTACACTTTGAAGTAACAGTATACCGAATGTGAACTGATATCAATGATACTCCATTACCATTGTCGAACTCCATTGATATGGGATGATCACACAACTTTAGTTTTAACATAATTTTGGCATCATAGGTGGACATTTTTTTAAATATTGGTATGCTGAGTTGCCTGGCCCAGATATGAACATTTATAACTCTTACTTTTCTTGTTGGGATTGTTACATTTTTCTTTACAAATTTTTCCACGTGCCCTCTTTTTTACAATTATTGCAATCTTTTTGTTTATGAAAACAATTTCTAATTCGTGGTCTCTTTTCCCACAGCAAAAACATATAAACAGGTTTTTACTATTTTCATTATTCTAATTACTCTTAGATAATTCTTTCTTTATGGTTTTACACACATCTGTTTGTGATTTGCTATTACTCTTGATCTCAGTGAATTTTTGAGATTAATCAAGCATGAGTTCATAAGCTATCCCACATTTTGCAGCCTCCATATAATCTAAATCATTAATGGCCAATAACTGTTGCCATAAATTATCATTACATGTACCAGTAAGAAATTGTTTCAGCAGGGCTTCATCTAGGAAGAATCCAAAGACACAATTTTTGCTAGATTATAAAGAGCACTATTGTAAACTTTTATACTTTTATCCCAACCTTGCTTCCAAGCCTGGAATTGCAGTCTAGCAACATGTTTCAGGTGTTAAAGTGGTTTGACAAACACTCTTTAATCCAATTGTATGTATAATCTTCTGGCATTAGAGGTTCAGTGAGCCTTTTGGTTATCTCAGTAACTTCTTTCCCAACAAAGCATAATAATGAAGCAATCTTATACTTATCATCTTTAACTTTATTAATAAATAAGTATTTGCATACATGTTGAATGTACAGGGGCCAACTACTTGCCTCTCTAACATCAAATTTACTGACTGCTACTTGCATTGTCTAGTCTCTTACCTAAAGTTTCTCGTTATTTTAATTAATGGTATGAATCAAGACTGTGACTGCACAAATTGCTATGTCTAGTTGAACTAAGAGTGCAATTCCCATGAGTACAAATCACTACTAAACTGTTAATATTTAGATGATTTAATGATTGATCCTTAATAGCTTTTAATTATTTACATACATATGATAATTTAACATAATGAGGCCCAAAGGCATACATAAATAATATTTTAGATCAGTACAACCTGTAAGAGTCCTAGATCATTGTTCATACAATTGGAGGCTAGATCTCTGAATTTGAAGTCCCTGTGCCAAAGAAGATGTTCTGCTTCAATTTATGTTCATGTGTGCAGGTGAAGTTCCAAGAATCAAGTGTCCTCTTGTTCTTCACATTAGTATTGAGGCATTCATTGTATAATCCTGAAGTTGATTGGCTAACTCAGGTGATTCTTCATTTTAATCTCCATACAAGAATTTACATCGTTATCTCTCTGATTTTAATTAATGTTATTTTTATAGTTTGTCATTTATCTTATAAAGGAAATCTAATTCAAATTCCTTTGTTTTATTTCATTGGCATATTCTACTCCCATTAATTAGATTGGTATTCATTTTAGAAAAAATTTTTTTTTCTAATCTTAAAGTTATAAATTCTTTACTTACTAATTTTAAAATAATTAGTCTTTTAAAATTCTTTAATTTATTAAACTTATTACTTTTTCTCTCTATAAGTTTATATCTATATATGTATGTGCATTTAAGCATACACATACATATCAATAAGTTAATCTAAAAAAAAAAAGAAAATAAACTGTAAATATTGTATTTAATTTTTCCACAATGATTTCTTTTTAAAAAAAATAACAGTAATTTTAAAAAAAGGCAAATTTTAAATACTAGCTGGCATTTTTATGTAAACATTTGTGTCCCCCCCCCCCATATTGTTATATGTTTGTTATATATTAAATTAAAACAAGCTATCTTTTTCTAATCTCATATATGTATATTGACTATATGTCTCTCAAGTCTCTTGCTTAACTTAAAACTACACATTTAGAAATAATAATGGATTATGTCTATCTGTGGATTCTATATAATTTTTATGAAAATTATATTAATGATGCCTAATTACGATTATAAGCACCATCATCATTATAACTGTGTGCCATTACCAGGAATTATTGTAAAATATTGATGAATAATAAATCATGATGATTACAAATAAATAATGTTGGCAAACTCAACATTTATTGGTGAGTACATATCAAGAAAAGTATCGGTTTTGATCACATATAATACGAATTGCTTGTACAATGTACTCATAGAAGTAGATTTTACTATAATATATATCTAATTGTATTATTTTTATATTGAGGGGGGAGGACCCCAAAAAACAGAATTTTATAATAAAAATGTTAACTTATTTTTAAGTGTTATAAATTTAATCTTCAAATTACTATCCATTTGATGCAATACACTGGTCTGAACATGTTTTTTTATTTTTCCAAGTACTCCATCCAGTAATATTTGCAAAGTAATGCCTTTTCAGTTTTTTTCACCACTTTTAAATCCACACACACAAAAAAAAATTGAGACACTTTTCATCAAAGAGGTTTTTAAAAAAATGAATGAAATAAGATCAAATGAATATAGCTGATAGATAAACTGGATCATGCTGAATTTTGTTTCACACTCATTTTTCACTCTAAGATATTTTTTAAAAAGTTGGATGAAGTAAGCTCACGCGAATATAGTGATAAACTGGGTCATGCTGAATTTTGTTTCACACTCAAGATTTTGATAGATAACACTTTGTTGGGGTGGAGTTTGCACTCTTTTCTTTGCGACAAAATGAAAAGTTTACATTTTTCCACATCACATAAATGTTTCAGAATTTGCAGATAAAATGCCTAAACATTACAAATTAAATCTTAGAGAAAAATGTTGTTTGCATCAAAAACAAAGTCAGCATTGTTTTGACTTTGGCTTCACTTGTCAAGCTTTTCAGGGATATGGTGAATTTAACATTACAAATTAAATCACCCATAAAATTGTGTTTTTATGAAATCAGCTGGTTTATAATCTGTTTCAAGCACTATAATTGTTTTTCTTGTTATTTTCTATAAATGAAAACAGAATTTTGCATCTGCTTCTGCATTTTTACTGCAATAAGATCAATCATTATTGATTTACTGTGTATAGGAATTGTGACTAGCTATCACTGGTTTCATGCATACTGTGGAATTCAATTTCAATTTCAAATACCTCAAATATTCATAACTATAACAATGATTTCTTTTATGCTGTCATATAAAAGCTATATAATACAAACTATGATCTTTTCACTAGACTATGCTTACAAGTCTCATGTGATATTATTTTTTTTACATCTGTCATTTAATTACAAACTTTAAGATAATATTATTTAGTTCATATATGCATCCAAGTTATATTATAACATTTTGGGGTTATTTATAATAATTGTTTTGTGTGTTATACAAAAATTCATTACCAAACAATTTATTCAATAAAACTGAATTTTTTCTTTGTAACATATACATTATCTTTCAAAAAATGCAAAATGGACTGCATTTCATTTAGTTATGGAACAGTTCCACCTAGCTAACTTTGACCATTCTATGTACTTATATTGCAAAAAATGAAATCATTTTACTGTCAACAATTATTTATTGCTTTGTACTATTAATGTTATTGGTATTTCAACTATTTTACAACTTGAATGAGCAATCCATAAGCATGAGAACTTAACCAAACTTTTATGGGTCAGACAACTTTAAGCCATAATTTTTATTTTTTACATTTGGAAAAATATGAGATTACTAAATATTATGACTAAATATACTATAATTTTCCATAACTGAAACACATACATAGACACAGGTATATATTAAGCCTGTGTTTCAGTTATTACATAATAGAGATGTCTGCCCATTCCTTGTAATGTATTAAATGGATTATGTCCTGTATATAAGGGGTCAGATTGGCCTTAGGTCAACATGGGTGTGACAAGAATCTTAGCCTCAGGTGGCCTTTGAGCATTCCATCATCAGATTTTCAATTGGATGGATGGTTGAAGAGTTGGAGTGTGGAGTAGATTGAAGCCTGTCCATTAAAGTATGAGGATTGGCTATCTTAATATATATCTGAGCACTTATAGCATATATGTGTAGAGATAATAATCTGGACCAACTGATGGTTGCTGGTTTAGCATGAAATACATTTATTGGTGATTATTTATCTTTTCGACATATATGTGTTCAAGTGTATCAGTGTTAAGAGATAGAGTGGTGAGTGGTGGGCTGTGTGAAAGTCTGTGTTCATATACCCTATATATTATAATTTTCCCTATAAAACTGTAAATCTCAAATCTAATTCACAAATGATTCATTAGTAGACTCCTTGTTATCTAAATATTCCCTTATATGAGATTTCTTAATGAATTGAGAAATAGGAAAACAGTGAATTACACATTCAATTCCACAGTCAATCTGAGTGCGGAGAGAAGGGACTCATAACAATAGAGGATTATAATCATTGACTCCTGACAGGTCAACTAGCTGAAGATGGTCATAGAAGAAAATAAATAAATGAAAGAAGAGAGAGAAAACCAAAAAGCACAAAAATGGTTATATATATATTAAAAATGGCATATAGTCTTTGTCAAGCCAACATAAGTGAAAGTTATTTTATTACCTGTCACACGCAGACTCCATTTTTAAATAGTATTTAATCCTCAACACACAGTATATATAATATAATTAAATGAAGCCATTTTCAACATTATATACGTTATTTTTGGTTTTTAAAAAATTAGCCAAATGATTTAAAACAATTTTTTTATTCCTTGCTAGATTTCTAAGCAAATACAAAATGTCTATTAAATTTGTGGCTGCAATATTGTATGTAGAAATAGCTAATCTAACAAATATTCTAAACAAGAGTCTAAAAAGTGATTTAAACGCACTTAGTTAGTTTATGAAATTAAACTGAGAGACTGCAAATCTCTCGCACTTATTAGCCAATCAGATGTTATTAATAGCGATCAAATCGTAAACACAAGACAGAGAATTTAACAAGAAGAGGGCGTCCTCCTCTTTACTTGTCTTTCCATATATCCAAGCCAGTCTGAAGTACTTAGATTTGAAAGCGTGAATCTTCAAACATATTCACATTTAATTCACTGAGTTTAAATTACAAACATATAGCATGAAATTCTATGATTTACTATGCAGTAGTTTTTAGATGTTATAACTTGCAGTGAATTAAATGTGAATATGTTTGAAGATTCACTTTCAAATCTAAGTACTTCAGACTGCTTGGATATATATAAAGATAAGTAAAGGGGAGGATGCCCTCTTCTTGTTAAATTCTCTGTCTTGTATTTACGATTTGATGGCTATTAATAACACCTGATTGGCTAATAAGCACGAGAGGTTTGCAGTCTCTCAGTTTAATTTCAAATACTGTTTGCACTTTATAAATTAAATATTATTTAGTTAGTTTATCAAAACCTGGAAATTAAATGTATAATGTCAAAAACACCGTATTTACTTACAAATATGTGACTTGTAAGTCTATATTAATAAGAGTTTTTAATTAAATAGAAATATTCTTTCCAACTGTAGCATAAATTTAAGCTATGTAAAAATGGTTATATTTGTATCTGATATATAGTGGAGCTTATCCTTATTTAGAATATTTTTTAAATAGCTACCTTTATATATTTCTGATGTTGGAAAAGTAAAAGTCATTTAGCATTTGCTTGAAGACCTAACAAGACTAGATGTGATGAAAAGTGATTTCCTTGTCAGAAACGTTAAGTCTGAATTAAATATCTAAAGAAGTATTCACATAAGATCAATTAATGACTACTTACAAACAATACACAACTAAAATATAGATAAACACCATTTATTAACTAAATGAACGTATGCTTAATTATACAAATAGAACAAACTCATTTGTATTCTAAGCAGAATCATTAAATAAATAATGTAGTACAGCAGGGATAAGATATAATGTAGTGAGATCATAATATTACTGAGTGTGTAAAGTTTTCTAAGGATTCAAATTAGTTTTAAAATGTATAAAAATTAAAACTAGATGCTTCTGGTGTGATTCAGAAATTGAGAACCCTTTAAGATAAAGACCATTAGTTAATATGGTCTGTGTGGTCTATAGAGCAGTGGTGGAATGCTAGACTCTCCAATGGAAGACTTTAAGATCATATCCAGTTCTGTCATTCCCAGAATTCAATCTTCTTATGAACGCTTGAGCAATAAAGCCTTTCAATTATTTTTAATGGTTAATGTAATATTATGATTAATATATTTTGGTTATATGTGGTAAGGTTTTATGCAAGTGAAAACAGTGGCATAGTGTATTAAAAAACTTATACTTTTTGAATTAATCAACAGTTGAACAAAATAAAAATAATTTGATCATTTATTATGCCTGTTGTACTCATTTTTTTATTTCAGTGCCGACTCTGTTATTTTTTTTTTTCATTTGTCATAGCATCGGCGGCAGAGACGCGAACCCACAACCGTCTGCAACCAACTACTTGCTTGCAAGGCGATGATGACCTCTCGGCTAACAACGCTTGACCTGTTATTTTGAATATAATTTCAACTAACATAATATCAAACATTTGTTAGATTTTATTTGAAAAAAAAAAACTCTTTCTTATAAAGAGCTCCTATAAAATATTTGTTTTCATTAAAAGTTTTATTTAAAACAAAGTTCTGTAATTTAGCGCACTGATAAAGTGAGGAATTTGAGAGCTAAAGATTATAGAATCAAATTCATACCGACATTTTTGGCACTGTAACATCACATGACTTCCGCCTGACTATGTAATTTAAAAACTATAAAATGTATTAACTGTATTTACAAGTTTTTGTTTTATTAATGGCAAATTCCATAAATATATAAATTCTTTAAAAAAAATCTTTATATTTCAGATTTTTCTACTTAATAGTTAACTTTTAGATAAATGCTGGATTTGGCTTGGTATTTTTAGATCTAGTGTCTGAAACTATCCTAGCGCCTCACTGAGGAGTGCCAAAGCATGAAACCATTGGTCTGAGGCTAAGAAGTAGTTTTTAAGATAGAGATTTTTAAATGCTTTGTTTAGCTGGCATTTATCAATAAAACTTATTAGAGCAAATTAGCAGAGCTCTGTTTTTTATTTACAAGCTTAAAAATTGAGTCATGTGATATGTATATATGTTTAAATATCCAATAAATATTATTCACTCCAAAAGTTTTAGTGCTCGAACGTCACATGGCATTCTAATCAATTAATCTTTCGTTTCTATATAAATTTAAATTAAAACGAAACAAAAATAAAATAAAATGTATCCCTAAGGAATTGGTTATATGTGCTTATCTGCTTGATTAATGTCAGATTCAATAAATAAGGTATATAAAATTACCTTAATATCTATAGATATGCTTGTAAATTCAAAATATAATACTTGTTTACATAATTAATTGACGTAAATATTTATCATGACGTGAACAGTTTTTCAATGTTTCAAAATTTATCAAAATGACAGAGGAAATAAGAAATCCAATATTTTCATCAGTCAGGTCAATAACAAAAGATTACTTACGATTCAAAATCTTTTAGATGTCAACTTCTGTCGGTTTAAAGAACATGAACTTCGTAAAAGCAGAAGGCAGCCCGTAATAAATATATCCTTATCAAAATACAGTGACCGCAACATTATGAAGTCTGAGATAATCCGACGTTATTCACTCTGTCAACTAGAAAGAAAAATAGAGAAACTGTATAAATACAATGAGAAGAATGTTAAAAATTTATTTCTTATTAAACATATTTAAAATACAAACTGACAAACAAATCTTTTTCACTCATAAAACTACGAATATTTTATATATATTATTAGTTTTAATAAAAAAAACGTATTTTTGTTTAATGAAATAATCTTTTTCGGGGGGAAAAAGTCAATGACTGGCTGATGGTAATAATAAATGTTTACGTTAGATGATGTATTATCACTGGCTTTTCTAATCTCATTTTACAAAAACGTTGCTTGCCTCAAGTACCCTCCCCATCCCACACACTCTGTCATTGTATATTATATATATCAGATATCACTTGGATATCGAGTTACACACATAGAAATAAACACCCTTCTGGTTTAGTGCTGTGGTAGAATATTAGTCCTTAAGATCTCAAGTCCATGGATTATGCCGCCAGATCTATAATTACAAATGCTGAAACTTCTTATGAAGTCCTGAGCAATTAACCATTTAATTATTATTATTACTTTTATGGATACGATGGAAAATTTTAGTTAACTTCATCATTACAATTATCAGAAATCGTAGCTAGGCTTCAAAGAGCATACTGCTTTTGTCAGCTCCTCTCTGCAGTTTTGTTGATTTCTTGTAGAAAAGAAGCTAATAAAAATTAGTGCTTTGCCATTCTTAAACTTAATCTATCCATATTCTATAAGGTATTTTTCTTTATGTCTTAAGTATACCAACATCGTTCTTTCATTCAGTCATTCTATGGATATGACCAAACTGTTAAAACTTTTTTTATAACTTTATTGAGTAAAATTATTTGTACATTTCATTTATTTATTAATATTTACATTAAGACAGTTTTTAATAATTAGTTGTAGCACTTTCTTTCAAGTACCATGATCCTTTTCACTAAATTCACTAACGTTTCCAAATCATGTAAATGCATTAAGAAATATGCAAATATTAATACAACTAATTAAACTTAATAAATTTATTTTGTTTTCTAAATCCTATTTATAACTTTATTATTTTTAATTTTATTAATGACAATCAAATTATGTAAAAATATCTATCTTATAATCACTATTGTTTTTATTTATCCATGTTAATGTAAAAAACACATTTTTTAATTTTTTCTCATCTATATATTACATATATTTTAATGCCTCTTTATCCTTATTCACTACATCACCTTTAAAATTAAAATAATTATTCTCATTCCTCATACTGATGTCTCTTTCCACTTTTTCGGAAGTTATTCATTACTCTTTCCAAATATATAATAAAAACTGTTGGTGAAATTGTCTTTTCTTGTTATTTACATTTACCAATTGCAAATCAAATTCCATTTTTTTTATATTCTCTCATCCTGATTTTGAATTATCACTGAAATTATTGAAATTATAAATGAATGTGTTATTTGTCTTATTAGAACCAGAAACTACCCACATCAACATTTAATCAATGTTATCAATGTTATAAAATGTCTTCTGAAAGACAATAAAACACTGATTTATATATATATTCTTTTTTCGGAATTACTCCTCTATGAAAAGAAGTTAGAAGAGTAATAACATCTGTAATATTAATTCTTTTTTTCTCATTTAAAATCAGGTTTTTTTCTACTATTAGCCAAGGTTTGTAATATCTGAGCTTTTAATTTTTTACTTCAAGTACAGCCTTTATTTAATATCTACTTTCAGTAATTTTATCTACTGGCCTCAATATAACATTGATTCCCCCATACTTTAATAGTAATTATATCTTCATTCCACACACTATTACCAGATTGCAATGTTTTAAATTAAACTATCCACATATCTAATCATTTTTCATACTTATTATATGAATTCTCTTATTTCATGTAATTTTAGATTTTTCAAATGTTATTGTATCTGTGCTTTTAATCTTCTCTTTAAATCAAAACTTTTACCTAAAAAGCAACTTTACATAAATTAATGTTATGTCCTGACAATAACAATGATTTATCTCATACTTTAATAGTAACTATATTTTCATTCCACACAATATTAAAGCATAATGTAGTGTTTAAAATTATATTATTTCCAACCTATGTAATAATTTCTCCCTGAATTTTTCTAATATTTTCAAGGTTCCTAATTTTATCAATTTTATTGTTTCTCATTTTACTTTTTCTAATAAATATTACTGGTATGATTTTATTCATCAAAGTTTACCTTATAAAACTTATAACAGTATTTTAACTTCATCAGCCTTAAAATTTTAAACTTGCTGGCTCAGCATTATAAAATGTTCACCATTTGCTATTCTTTGTTTTGATTATCATATACAATTTATGTTGTAGTCTTCTCTCTTCATTTATATTCACTTTAATGTTTATCCATGTCTAAACATTATAAGTTTCACAGTAATTTTGTCTATTTTTTTTACTGTTTTCTTTACCTCTGTGCACTTTTTCCTGTATTGCTGTTCTTTGAATTTATACTGCTCCTCCTGCATTTAAATTTTCACTTTCATATACCAATTGTAATATTATTTGTGTTATTGTATTTTTTTTTTAAGCTTTTCTTCTTTGATATACCAAAAAGTAGTTTTTTCACTAATATTTTACTTTGTCTAATTTTTTTTTTTTTTGTCCATATTATTGATTTTCTTCTAAAGCATCGAGTGATTTTTTTCCCTATCATCTTTCAATTATCTTATGTCTCTTATCTTGGATAGATTTGTTTATTTCTATAAAAAAAAAAGTTTTTTTGTTACTTTGGACATGATATTTGCATGAACTAACCAGATTTAATTCTATCTTGTCTTTTTGAAAAAGTGAAGTACTGCTCTACTGATATTCATCTTTATATATATATAATTTTTAACATGCTTTTTTTTGTCTTTCTATTATTTTATTTTTGTGTTTATTTCATGCAGTTCTTTCTATTGGAATTATATTTGTTACTATTTTTTTCCCCCATTTTTTCTCCAAAATTGTATTTGCAATAACTTGTTCTCATCATCGATTAATACTTTTAATCTTACCACTCCAATTTCTTCCACAATAAAAATGCTTTTACAAAATACATTACTGAGGCTGAGTTTAATATCTTCTCCAAAATGTTCTATCTTATTACAAATATTACTTGATGTAGATGAATAGATTAATTATAACTAATCAGTAAATCTCTTACTTTTTTTTATCACTTGCAGCTTCATGCTTTTAATTTTTAACAGACCATATGATCTTTTAACTATTTAACTATCAATATTAATCCAACACATCTTAGCTACAATAGGGTTATATTTGTATCTTTATATTTTGGAATAATGTTAATTTACCACATATTGAGAAAATTCTTATTGACATTCCATCATATTTCATTTATGTTTTCTTATTTATAATCAGGACATCAATAATTTTCTTGGAAACTGATATTTTTTGGCTAACACAAAACAGAAAGGGTCTTCTATAATGACTAACCTTAACTAAATATGGTGCAGATTATTATCAATTATCATCTCTAATATACGTTATTGAAGATGAATCACCTTTTTTTCTCTCTTTTGTTTTCAACATAGCATATATTAGAACTAGATTAGAACATGTTTGTCTCAAATTTAAGATGAAAACATAATACTTGTAACTATATGCTGAATTGTTTTCATCATTGTTAAAATATTTTAAAAAAAATTCAAACTCTATTTTTACTTTTCCAAATCAATTATTAACAAGCATATAATGTACATTTGTGACCTAATTAGTAGCAATATTAACATGGAAATCGAAAATGAAAATAGTCCAACATATAATTACAAATATATTACAAAGGGTTTTAAAAACTGAACAAATTAGATAGAAGTAAAAAAAAGGAAAGATTAAATATTGATGCTAGAAAAGAATATTAGATGAAGAAAGACCAACTGTAGTATAGATAACAGTATAAAAAAGATTTATAATCAATATGTAAAAAAGAGTATAACTATAACCACATCTCAGATTTATGAAACCCTTAATCTAAAACTGCATATTCATGGTATAATAGTAGAAAGTTTTTAGATAGTAAGTGATATCATAATAACAGGATGAGTCCCTCTTAAGCACAATATTAAACTACATTGCTGACATTAAAAACAGCATGCATTATTGATAGCCTGCACCTTACATCACAAAACAGCAGGAACTTTTGATTAAGCATTATTTCTTGGTTATTCACATATCCAAAAGTTATTTCATTATGTGACATTATAGACAATGTCACTAGCCCAAATTCAATTCTTGATTAAGGTCAGTTAAACTGAATCATAAATGAAAAGTTCCTGTGTAGATTTTCAGCTGATAAAGTGGTTATGTGGGGGGGAGAGAAAGAATAAATTATATCTGATATTTAAATGTAATAAATATACTTTAATTTATTAGTAAAAGTCATTTGTTACTGGTGCACAATATATATATATATTATTAAAATGCCATGAGATTATAATGATAATTACTGGTGCACAATATATATATATATTATTAAAATGCCATGAGATTATAATGATAATTATATGTGCATGTTATACTCACATAATTGGTTCACATTCAATTAAAAGTCTAAAAAAATGTTTTTAAATTCTAAAATGCTTTTTATTGTTTTAGATACTTAGACAATAGCCAAATCATATGATTTACCATAGTGGCCCAAAAATGGAGATCTACCTATATTTAGAAAAAATAAAATATGGATGAAAAATCATTCAAATCGTAATCATTCAATTATAAACAAATAAAGTATGTATTGCTCATTTTTTTATAGTTCTTTCTACAGAGTTGTTGGAGAAACCTTTAATCTGCAATGGTATATTATTGAAAGACATTGATGTTAAATCATATTTTAGCAATTATTTGTATTAAAATTTTTCTATTTTTTTACAGCGTCAAAAATTTATTAATATTCTCTTTTCCATTTTTTTTTACAACGTTAAAAATTTATTAATATTCTCTTTTAACAAAACTTATTAAATGAGTGTATTATAATCAATTGCTTGTGTGTTTCCACAGCAATTATTGTCTGTAAAACAATTAAAAAAAAACATTTCAAGTATATTAGTTCAATAATATTTTAATGACCTGTTTAAAAATAAATTAAACTTTTTTTTTAAATTTAGTAGTATAAAAACTTTAATTGTAAATATTTATTACAGCTCAAAATGTTTGTCTTTTATTTCACAATTGTGCTTTCAAATGATTGACATTTATTAAAATTTAAAATTTCATAAATAAATTGTATATTTAAGAATTTATGATTAGATTACTACACAATATTCATGATTTATTAATATTCAAATATTTTTAATATCAAACATCTAAGAAATATTTTATGTACAGTAATAGTTAGACAATATCGACGACCACTTGGTTTTGAAACTCTTCCGGGAGAGTACAATATATATGTAAACACATTTAGGATACAAAGTAATTTTTAAATGTATACATTTAGATATATATAAAAAAGAATAACAAAATTAATAATGTACTGAAATTTTAAAAAGACAGAATAGGATTAAATCTACAGAAAAACAGACGTAGGAAGAGATTAATCACGTGATTAAATAATTACATAACATAAGGAAACCGTTGAAAAGCGATTCTAGATGGAGGTCATATTGGAATGGAGTGCATTCAAATTTACAAATATTCTAATTTTATTAGTAATTATTTAACACTTTTACAAATTACAGGAAGTTGAGTCTGTAGATATGGTGAACCTACTGCATGTAAATATAAATAAGTATTTAATTTTAAATAGCATACTTCCTGTGCTGCTGTCTTGCAATTCTGGCCTAAAGAGGTGCCTGACCAAAATTATATATACATAAAGTGTTTTAGAATATTTAATCATTTTTTTAAGGTTTAAAATACAAAGACATTATTAACATACAATAAGCAGCATTTCGATGATTAACTATTGGAAATTTTTCGTGCATAGTTTTGATTATTTATTCCTCAATCTTTCGATTTGAAAAAGAGAACCTCTTATTTAATAGACTACTTGATCTAATATCAAAACTCACATTTTTTAAAAAAGGTATTTTTAAATCTACTTGAAGTGAAGATTACAAATTCAATTCATGCAACAACTGAACAATAATATTTCACAGAGTTTGAAAATCGGATTAAGAAACTTACATAGTGGACATTATATTAAAGTTTAAGAATAAAATCTTTTTTAAAAAACTGTACGCATTCAGCTTACAAATGTTTTTCATTGATAATATGAAATATTTATATATTTTAAAATATATGAAATTAAATGCAAAACTTTTCAAGGATTTTTGGAGCATTTTTGTGCACTAGTTTCCGAATGTCTTCATTGTTCCGGAGTTCGTAAAAATTCGGCACCAGACATGACAAAACTGGATGCAATTCATGCACTTTAAGTTCCAAAGTCTGGGAGTCAATCACTGCATCAATGTTCGGAGGTTATTTTGTGTATTCTTTGACTATATGGGTTATAACTGAGTCCTATACTAATTTTTGGAAGATTTTGTATATTCTTTTCAGAATGGCTTTACTGTTCAGGAATTCGTAAAAATTTTAAGGACTAGAAGTACCACGATTGAGTACAATCTGTGGGGTTTAAGCTCTAGATTCTGTTACTCTATCATTGTATTCAGAATAGTTTGTATATTCTATGATAATATTGAATATAATTGAGTTCTCTGCTATAAAGCAGATTCATTTACCTAAGTCGTAGAATACTTCAAACAAACGAAAACTGTTGATCTTTGTTGATAATAATTTACCACAGCACGGTATTTTTTTACCATGATATATATTCTTGCACTTTTAATGCACACACCTTATTAATTCCGGTTGCTTTAAGAAATTCAGAAACGCGGTCGAAATTAATTTTCGTTGAATGCATTTTTTGTGTTCATTAAAAAAAAAAAAATCTTTTTTAAAAAAAAAAAAAAAAATTATAATTATTGTATTTAGCTATTAAAATTAAAGATTTTAAAACTTCACAGTGTTGTAAATTATTTTTTAAAAATTAATATTACAAGTACCATAACGCCACAAACGCTCATTAAAATTTATATATGTAATCTAAAATAGAAGTGCTGGAATGAAAGCGTGAAGAAAAATAATAAACAAGGGCCAACTGGCACGGTGATTATTAAGTTTTTGGCTTGGTCGTACTACGATTTTGTTCATAAATTTAAATACGACGCACATTAAATTTTCATCTCTAATATAAGTTGTTAGCAAACAGATAGAGCAAGATCCCTCATAAAAAATATCAGCTTCAGGTTGATAACTCTTTGTCGACTGTAATATATTATTTAAATTAACAATTTGAAAACTTGTATTATTTAATTAAAACGAAGAAGTAGCGATGGCAAACTACTAACAATAATGACTACGGATCATCCTTAATTGTCGTATTCTGTTACTCTAATCTGCTCTGAAGTTATATATATATCAACACAGAAATAATCAAATTCCCAAACAATGTTAATATCAATGCACCAGCCTTTTTACTGCGATCGACGCATCATAGTGATGACAAATTTGATAAGTGATATTAGCTAGGTTGAACCTCAGATCAAGATGGAAGCACAACCTCTTTTAAATTCCACTTTAACATATATAAATATTCCTTTTATTGTGTTAGAAAGATTGATAAAGAAATTGGCATCCTGACGATAAATGTATAATAAATGATCATCATTTCAAGGATCATAAGTAATTTGAAATGATTTTACATTTGTATGTAAGATAATATTAATAGTTAAGTATACTGAAGAACTACATAAATAATATTTATATATGAATATAAATATAGACTACAAGATAAGAAAAATATTGATTTTTTATAGCCCCTTACATTAAATTTTATTTCATTATTAAAATGATTTTTAATCCTCTTGAAGTTATCAATAACAGACAAATATTTTGAGCTTATAAATATGAATTATATATATATATGCAATTGAAATATTTTGAGCTTATAAATATGAATTATATATATATATGCAATTGAAATGGAAGTAACTATGTCCTACAGAGTTGTGTAATGTCAACAACTATGATTATTATATTCTACCATTCAATCTTTTGGTAATTGTTGACATTACATAACTTAGTGGGACATAGTTACTTCCATTTCAATTATTTAAGGTTATGATTATTTATTACGACATATATATATATATATTGAACTGGATTGGAGAAAATTACTCTGATTATATACTTTAAATCTTGATTTTAACTCAGACTGCACTTTTCACTATGGCAGCATACCGCCCCTTCAAGCAGAGAGAAGAATACCATCGATAGCAGAGCCATATATAATACTCATGGTCAGATTGAGCACAGCATAACACAATCACATTTCCAGAACATGGCCCACCTTGACTGCTGCATTCAATCCCCTGTCATTCAAAGCATTTTATTTGTTTTGAGGACCAACCTCAGGTGCCAGCTAAGTATAGGTTATATAGTCAGCATGGTTCAGACAATAGGGAGACAATCCAGTGTTTGAAATATCCCATGACTAGCTCATACTCTGTCTCAGGCTCCAGCATATTTACTTAATACATAAAATCACTCGTAGTTGTGTACATATGGTAAAGTGGCTGCTTGATGGCATTGTTTCTCTGCAAAAACACAGTAATATGCCATTTACACAACCCAACTTACAGCCTATAGAATAGTTCTGTTCATATTAGCCATTATCTAGCATAGATGACATTTCACACTGTGCTTTGTATCACTATGAAAATAGCACACACTTCATAAATTGTTACCGTAGGATGTGAGGGTATATGGAATTCAACCAGCCATAAGTGTTTTTATGTGCATTTGAATTAAGGATTTTACACTTTATACTAATAATTGTAAGTCTGTCACCACATTTTCCTACACATCTTGGAAGGTAAAAGCAATTGCAAATAGATAGGTCATTGAAACATTTCACATAAGTCACTCAAAAAGGCATATTTGCGGGGGAACAGCTACTAGAGTAATTGTCCATTGTTTTGGAAATCATAATCTTGGCTTTTTCAGACTAGAGCATGTATTGGCCAATTCTTTGGATTGGCAAAACCATTGAAGCCCCACCCCTGCACATTCCAGTGCTACATGCTTCAAGCTTGGTTCATTCAGACTAATGCATGTATTGGCTGATCCTTTGGATCAGCAAAACCATCAGACTCCCCCACACACATATGCCAGTTCTATGTGATGAAATGTATAATGTAATTAAAAAATCTAACTTATAAAATAATGTTTATTAGTAAATTTTTTAAAATACTTTGAAAAATTGGCAGAGAAGAGAAAGCAAAAAATTATCAGCCCGGTAACATTACATTTCATTATTTTTGCAAGCAACAACACCATTCTGCATTACCCAAAGTATACGACTATCAATAACTCTACACTAATTTACTGGCAATGCAGTGACAAGAAAGAAAGAGAAAACAGACAAAATAATAAATAAACCAAACATTAATATTTAATTATTTACACACACATATATTTAATATAATATAGAATAATAAATTTTACATAAGAAAATTTTAAATGATTACTTTAAAATATAGTTATAATAGACCATTAATTAAAGTTCATTTCATTTAAAATTAAGTATGTATGTAGCTATTTAAAAGTATATTTCCCCAGGTTTTTATTTTGTGCTTATTGTACAATGGTTTTGTTTTCCATTTGGTTTTGCTTTCCAACTAGTTGGCCTTTTGTTTCTCCATTGATAGTTTATGGGGCTTGTGTTCTATTCTTTGGATCAACAATGGGAGAAAAAGATTAGAAGTAGCATCAATTTACTATCTAGATATTTGTTTTGGGTGTTGGTTCCAGCAAGCACAATTGATTTGATAAAGGACTAGAGTTTTAGCAATGCATGTTGCTATTTAGGCAGTATCTGCATTAAAGTAGTCTGCAAAAGCAATAACTGGTCTGCTTCTGCATTTATAGTTCTCCAAAATCTGATTCCACATTTTGAATTATGTCCATACTGATAGCAATCCTCACTGTACAGCAATAACACAAACCTGACTGATGAAAAATCTAGCAGATTGCAGCCCTGAGTGAAGAACAACAACCAAGATGTAACATTTATATCTTAACTCTGTCATCATTTTATTTTATCTTGACTTGAATCTGTCTTTTAATTAATTTTACATTTCTGGTTATCATAATCCTTTGCTCAGATTCATCTAAATGACCTCGATGATAGTTTCCAGTTTTTAAATTAATTTAACTGTGAGTTATAATTTAATCAATAATCTTATAAACTAATTGCACTCCAAAGCTTTTACAAACAAATTTTATTTTAATTTTCCATATTTACTCTTTTAACTTATATATATATATATATATATAAACATTTTCCTTAACCTTTTTAAAAAAAAAGAGTTTGAAATCTTTCCCTACCCTGCTTTTTTTAACAAATAGTTTTATTATATTTTAAAAGCAAAATGAAGTGCAATATTTTTATTTTTACAAATTTACATTTTAATACATTGTACAGGCTTAAACCTGCATTTATATATGTAATATATGCAGAGTTCAAATTCAGACTTTCACATGACCCACCACTCTCAGTGCCATCTCATATTGCTGACCCACCTGATCACACACATGTTGAAAAGATAAATAATCACCAATATACATATTTCATGCTAAACCAGCAATCATCAGTTGGTCTAGATTACTATCCTCACACACATATATATATAATCAGTATTCAGCTTTATATTAAGATAGCCAATCTATATACTTTAATGGACAGGCTTCAAAGTATTCCAACTCACAACTCTTTAGCCTTCCATTTCATTGAAAATCTGATGATGGAACATTCAAAGCCCTTGTTAGTGCCAAGGTTGTCATCCTACCCATGTTGACATATTAGTCATTGTGACCCCTCAAGTACTGGAGAATAATCCATTTATACATACATATGTGAGGAATAGGCAGACCTTTTACACACTATTTATGTAAGTTAATACATTGTACAGGCTTAAACCTGCATTTATATATGTCATATATGCAGGGTTTGAACTCAGACTTTCACACGACCCACCACAAAATCTACTTTAAAACATATTAAAATTTATATTTCATTATTCTCATTTTTCTTTTTCTTTTAAAATCAATTTGATCATTTATTATTAAATGATTACATATGTACTGCAGAATATATGTGTGTTTTAATCCATATATTCATTGACAGTACAATATATATATTGAACCATGTTCGATCTGTGTGAATTCGAAACACTGGTCTCTTAGGCAGAGAAGAACATACTCGGAGAATATGTATGCCCAAATGATAGCTATAAAGTATATAACTAACGTTACATTTCCAGGACATAGCTTCTTCTCGGCTGTTGAGTTGAACACCATGTCCAAAGCAATTTTTTGTTTGTGTATAAACATGGGCACCAGCTATCTATTCAAGGATGAATAAATAACGCACTTTGAGCAATGGCCACTAACCCAACGCCTAAATCCACGATTAGCTCAGCTGTTTGTAATCACTAATAGATTATACTTAATTAGTGGTTAAAAGACTTGATAAAGAATTTGTTAAAAAGAATTTATAAAAGGAATTGTAAAAGAATTGATAAAAAGAATTGACCGACAAATAAAGTTTAATTTTAAAGATGATTTATTAACCAACATTTATTTACTAAATTTAAACATTCTAATAAAACACACACATATTTTAAATTAACATTTCTAAATAGTTTAAATATTCCTATAGATTTAATAACAGTACACTCTAATTTAACTAATAAACATCGATATAATGATCACGCACATATTAACTCATGCACACACATAATAATATTAAAGTATTACATAGCATTTGAAATTTAATCACACACATCAATAGTTCATTTATGTATGATATTGAGCTCATATAATTAGACTCTTGGAGGATTCGCACGAATTAATGAAATGCAATGGCTATTACAATATAAACGAAAATAAGCAAATGTTTTACCTAGGATTTTGAACGTAAATTTAACACTTTGTTTTCTTCTCGTTTGTTGTTTCTTCCAGTATGAATGGTTCCAGTATGAATGCTTCCAGCCGGCTGAGACGTTTCCTTGCTGAGTTTCCTGATTTTCACGATTATTACTATCGAAGACAATTAGATACGGACGGAGATTTTCTACGATGTTAAGCTGACATTATTTCACACGCAGATCTGCTGTTTTCTCGGACATCTGGGCTGGAGGTGAACGTGCGTTCCAAAATATTCTCAGCACTGCATTTTGTTTCTTAACTGACTCAATTAATTTCTGAACTGCACTCTCTCAATAACTTTGTGAACTGATTGTCTCAACTCAATTAATTTGTGGAACTGATCTGTCTCAACTAATTTGTGGAACTGAATTACTGTCCGATAAAAAAAGTCTATTTATACCTGCACCTTGTTGTCTTTCTCATATCTCCGGCAAAGATCTGTTGTCGAATTCCTTATCAATTAATCCTTTGATAAACGTGTTTTGGAAGATTGCTTAATTAGTAATAGCCATGCAGAGATGTTGTTTTATATTTTAATTAATAACCATTACCATGTTTTTTAATAATAATCTTCTTTAACTTTATAATAACATTTATTCTATCTACAAATGTACATATATACGCACATATATTTTTAATACAATTTACTATTTAGTTTTAACATTATTTTTCTTTAATTAAAATTGAATGAAAAGAGATTTGCATGTTTTAACTTTTCAAATTATATTTTTACGAATACTAACAAAAACTCTTTACTTCCTTTCACAACCCTTAGTTTCATTTCTTAAACCAAGACTCCCCCTCCCCCCGTTTGACTAATTAATTGTAGCTTTTTTATTTCAAAAACTAACGCTAGAAAACTATTTAATTCTTATCCTTTTCGAAAACAAGCTGAAATAAACTCAACATTTAATTTTATGTTTCTCTTTAACAAAAGATTGTTTAATAATAATTTTAGATAAAAATTATATGTGCCTATATCAATATAGGTACATTACACCACCCTTCCTTTTGAGAGTAAAATGCCACATTTTTGACCATTTTATCTCTGACAACATTAAATCTTAATTTATTATTATTTCTAAGTTTGCTTTTTGGTATCTTATCTTTTCTATGCTAAGGGCGATCTCCAATTATGCTTTTCTTCTTTCTATGCTGGTAACATTTCTTACAATGTTCATCCTGGATAATGACCACAAGGACAAACTAAATTTGTGGCACAGGGATCTTTTATAAACGAAGCTTCAGCTGCCGATTCTCTTGATTGGACTTTGACTAAGAAAATGTGGCTGCAAATGGCAGGAATTTCAACTGTCCATTTTCGACTTACGCCCTGGAAAACGATTGCCGATTCTCTTGATCGGACTTTGACTAAGCAGCTGCAATGGCAGGAATTTTCAACTGTCCATTTCTGACTTACGCTTTGGAAAATGAGGTACGACTTACTCTGGTTTGCCAGTGCGCTTTTTAAAAGAAGAATGATCCCGGCCAATCCATTGCAGGTACTAGAATTTATCCAGTCGAGAGCTTTAAACTTAACCTTAACTAAAACACTTCTATACTACCCTCATCCCTTTAGATTTGAACCCTTATACACTCCTAATACAACTTAGATTGACTTTCATTTATATTATTTTTAAATTCATGTTTCTTTCAGTATGAATGGTTCCAGTATGAATGCCTCCATTCTTATTATTTGACAAAACAATCCATCATTTTAAATAGCGACATTCTAATTCAGGCTTTTTACCTACGTCAAAATAATTATATTAGACTCATAGTCCATTTCCGGTTCTTTTTGTTTATTTCCTTTATTATTCCGCCCGATTACTAACTTTTAAACTATGTCAGGCGGTTTCTTCTTTCTTTCTACTAATTTTATAATATAAATCATACTCCATATTCTCACTTCTATTTCTTGGTTAAAATCTATTTTATCTCTTTCTCTTTCCGTTCTATATTCTGCCTTGTAAATTATAAAACTTTTAAGCTTTACAGACCTCCATATTTTTCCTAATCATGAATATTTTTTCCTACGCTTCCTCTTTGTTTTAAATCTATGTCTACAGCAAATGCGAACGCTTACTTTAACCTTTTTAAATTTTTGTAAAAACTTTTTACACTATCTACTACCTTGAACTTATGTTTTTCTTCTATTTCTTGATCTACATTTGTGTCTACTTTATTTATCACAACGCTATCTGATTCTAATTCAATTTCTATGTCTTTTATCACCTCAGCTTCCTGACTTTCTTTAATTAAATCTAACTCTATAACTTCTTGGCTCTTCTCTATCTTTACCGTTATCTCACATCTTATTTCTCTTACTTCTGCTCTGAGTTCTTTAATTTCTGTTTTAACCTGACTAATTTCTTCTTTCAATTCTGCTTTGAGTTCTAACTGACTTTGCTCAAATTTCTGACCCAATTCTTGTTGACTTTGTTTAATTTCTTGACGCATTTCTTTTATCAATTCTGCTTTGAATTCGGCTTTAAGCTCCTGTTGGCTTTGTTCAAATTTCTGACACAATTCTTCTTTAAACTCTTGCATCATATTCATCATCATTTTCATCATCATTCGTGTCTCAGATACTTCTTCTTTCTCTTTTTCCACTAACTGGGGATTTTTAAAATATATTGGGCTTTCTTTCGGATCCATTTTCAAAAATTTCAATTTTAAAGTACTAGCGCTTATGTTAAACTAAATTTAAATACAACTTATTTATTTATTTTTCTTACTAATACGGAAACTCACGTTAACTCCAGACTTTTGTCCTTTTCGCTACTCGCTCTTAATGCTTTAACTCCGCCCATAACATCATATTGACTCTGATTTGATAGCATAAATGTCAAAATCTCTTTTCATTTCGAAAAAAAAAGTTTTCGGTCAATTCTTTTTTAAAATTAAAACACTTTTATATACGTAATTTAACTTTTGTATAAAACAAAATTTTCAAACAAGAAACAAAGTATTTCTTTACTATTGTTTCTTAGGTTCAGCCCCAAGTTGGGTCTAGCCATTGAACCGAGTTCGAATATGTGGATTCGAAACACCGGTCTCTTAGGCAGAGAAGAACATACTCGGAGAGTATCTATGCCCAAACGATAGCTATAAAGTATATAACTAATGTTACATTTCCAGGACATAGCTTCTTTTCGGCTGTTGAGTTGAACACCACGTCCAAAGCACTTTTTTGTTTGTGTATAAACATGGGTGCCAGCTATCTATTCAAGGATGAATAAATAACGCACTTTGAGCAATGGCCACTAACCCAACGCCTAAATCCACAACTAGCTCAGCTGTTTGTAATCACTAATAGATTATACTTAATTAGTGGTTAAAAGACTTGATAAAGAATTTGTTAAAAAGAATTTATAAAAGGAATTGTAAAAGAATTGATAAAAAGAATTGACCGACAAATAAAGTTTAATTTTAAAGATAATTTATTAACTAACATTTATTTACTAAATTTAAACATTCTAATAAAACACACACATATTTTAAATTAACATTTTTAAATAGTTTAAATATTCCTATAGATTTAATAACAGTACACTCTAATTTAACTAATAAACATCGATATAATGATCACGCACATATTAACTCATGCACACACATAATAATATTAAAGTATTACATAGCATTTGAAATTTAATCACACACATCAATAGTTCATTTATGTATGATATCGAGTTCATATAATTAGACCTTGGAGGATTTGCACGAATTAATAAAATGCAATGGCTATTACAATATAAACGAAAATAAGCAAATGTTTTACCTAGGATTTTGAATGTAGATTTAACACTTTGTTTTCTTCTCGTTTGTTGTTTCTTCCAGTATGAATGGTTCCAGTATGAATGCTTCCAACCATCTGGGACATTTCCTTGCTGAGTTTCCTGATTTTCACGATTATTACTATCGAAGACAATTAGATACGGACGGAGATTTTCTACGATGTTAAGCTGACATTATTTCACGGGCAGATCTGGTGTTTCTCAGACATCTGGGCTGGAGGTGAACGTGCGTTCCAAAATATTCTCAGCACTGCATTTTGTTTCTTAACTGACTCAATTAATTTCCGAACTGCACTCTCTCAATAACTTTGTGAACTGATTGTCTCAACTCAATTAATTTGTGGAACTGATCTGTCTCAACTAATTTGTGGAACTGAATTACTGTCCGATAAAAAAAGTCTATTTATACCTGTGCCTTGTTGTCTTTCTCATATCTCCGGAAAAGATCTGTTGTCAAATTCCTTATCAATTAATCCTTTGATAAACGTGTTTTGGAAGATTGCTTAATTAGTAATAGCCATGCAGAGATGTTGTTTTATATTTTAATTAATAACCATTGCCGTGTTTTTTAATAATAATCTTCTTTAACTTTATAATAACATTTATTCTATCTACAAATGTACATATATACGCACATATATTTTTAATACAATTTACTATTTAGTTTTAACATTATTTTTCTTTAATTAAAATTGAATGAAAAGAGATTTGCATGTTTTAACTTTTCAAATTATATTTTTACGAATACTAACAAAAACTCTTTACTTCCTTTCACAACCCTTAGTTTCATTTCTTAAACCAAGACTCCCCCTCCCCTCGTTTGACTAATTAATTGTAGCTTTTTTATTTCAAAAACTAACGCTAGAAAACTATTTAATTCTTATCCTTTTCGAAAACAAGCTGAAATAAACTCAACATTTAATTTTATGTTTCTCTTTAACAAAAGATTGTTTAATAATAATTTTAGATAAAAATTATATGTGCCTATATCAATATAGGTACAATATATATATATATATATGTCAACTTCTTGATAATATTATGGAAATAATTCTTCAAATGTCATGAGTGGATTGAGGTTCAATTTACCATTGAATATATATATATATATATATATATATATATATATATATATATATATATATATATATATATACTTCAAATGTTTGATGAGAAATGACTTGATTATACATATACATAAATCACATAGTGTTAGATTAATTAATGATGATAAAAATTTTGCAAATAGCTATTATAAAATACAGAGAAATTTTCAGTTATTTTCATCTGTAAACTTTTTAAATTTGGAAAAAGCAAAGATTAGTATATGATACCCCAAAATTATCAAATTTTAATGTTTATATTTTGTCTATTACATAGTGATATTTTTATTTCTGAAATGCCTTTTTCATTTTTCTTTTATTAAAATAAAATCATATTTTTCCATGATTAAAGAAAGCAGATACTGTTATCAAACTATTGTTATTATTCTTATTTTGTATATATTTACATAACAATTTCTCAATAAATATATCTTTGAAATAAAAAAGTAATATTGCATATCAAATTTCATGTAAGTGCAAAGCTTCATACATAGATCAATCAAATTGTAGTGAAATATCAGCAATTATGTAAACATATAAAAATAAGGGTAACAATGATTTAGTAACATTGCATTTCCTTGATCATAAAAACATATCTGATTTTACTTTTAATTTTGATCTTAAAAATACTACATTTTTATGAGAAAAAAAGGCATAATAAAAGTAAAATAAAAAAGTAATTTTGATAAATAGAAATAAAAAAATCTTTAATTAGTACACAAAGTATAAATATTAAAATTCTGGCAAGTGTGGAGTACCATTTGATGACATTTACTCCTCCAAATTTAAAGGGTTTCAGTTGAAGATTAGGTATAAAAATAACTAAAAGTAATTTTGCATTTTATAATAGAATTATAAAATTTATTATCCCCATTAAGTAAGTAATCTGATAAAACATAAAAAAAGTTAATCTTTGTTAATTTGCCATTCTTGGAAAATATCTGAGATCCTAAAAATCTAGACTTATAAAACAATTGGAAATTGTAATTGTCATTTCATAAAAGCATTTGAGGCTTTTTTGATTTTCATGATTTATTGGGGCCCCAAATGTCTTTTTGAAATGACAATATTGTTACAATTTCCAATTATTTTATATCATGTTTAAATTTTTAAGATCTCTGATATTTTTCAAGAATGGCAAATTAACTGAGATTCAGTTTTTTTTCTACTTTTTAGTCCATTACTTTGTTATTTTTTTACTTTTTAGTAGGCTAGTACTGTTTAAATAAAAGCAATATTTTAAAAAAAAAATTTTTTCCATATTTTTTTTAAACCTTAAATTAAAAAAAGGTATATATCCCATCAGGAAGAATACATATATAATTTAATCTTTAATGCTAATATATTCATTAAGATTAATATAATTAATCATTATTCAGCATAAAATTTCAAATTACTCTTCTGTCATGTGATTCTATCTATTGATTTAAACGTGCAATTGAAGATTGCATATGAAATTAATAAAACTGATTTCTTGTATATAGATTTAATTATTACATATATTTCTCATGAAAAATTTATGTCTTTTTTATAAAAAGTTGTGCCACGTTAATAACTTAAACATCATATATCTGAACAAATAATAGTGTATGATTCGTACTTTGTAAGTAAGAAATGGTCTTTCTGGTGTGAAAATTAGGTATTCAAATTTCTGTTTCATCTGGTAAGAATAGGCTGTTATTTGAAGTACATGTATAATAAGTGAGATATGATTTACGTTTTCATGATAGACAGTAGTTAAAGTCTTATATACAGATTTAAAAAGCAAAGGAGAGCGTACAAAAATCACAAATACGGTTAGTTATATACATTTGTAGTGCTAACGGATTAATTCTGCATGTGTTTATACATATATTAGTAGATATAAATCAAATTAAAACAATTGTTAAAAATTGTAAGGAAATCATGAGTTGATTAAAGTCAACTAATGGTTTAGTGTTTATCAAACTGACTGCTAACATAAATGCGCTCATGGCTAATTTTTAAATCGGAGAATCTTTGATTATCTTAAACTCGATTGATGTTTTGTTTAAAGAACAAATATAATGGTCTAGGATTTTTTCTCTTTCAATTACATTGACATTTTGTCAATTGTAATTAAATATATTGTCACGCGGAAATTGGAAAATTATCTTTTTTCATTAGAATAATTTTATTTAAAAGTTTCAGTTTAAAACAAGTGAAAACTTTAGTATTATTTATTTACATATATACTTTAAAATAATATTACCAAACATCATTTAATAATTTATCTATATAAAATCAGGTGGTATTTGTAGATATTAAACAACTCCTCTACCAACCATGGCTATGATTTGAACTTGAATCCGAGATAAGTAAAGTACACATAAAGATATAAAATAAACAATAGATTTTTGATAACTGAAATACAGTTTTTATTATATACCTGTATCAATAAATAATGTATAGGGTATATGGGCACAGACTTTCACACGATCCACCACTCTATCTCATATCACTGATACACTTGAACACATATATGTTGAAAAGATAATCACCAATATACGTATTTCATGCTAAACCAGTAATCATCAGTTGGTCCAGATTATCATCACCATGCATATATTCAATAAGTGCTCAGATATATATTAAGATAGCCAATCTTCACACTTTAATGGACAGGCTTCAATCCCCTCCACACTGCAACTCTTCAACTGTCCATCCAATTGAAAATCTGATGATGGAATGCTCAAAGGCCACCCTGAGGCTGGGATTCTTGTCACACCCATGTTGACCTAAAGTCAATCTGACTCCACATGTACAGGACAATCCATTAATACATTATGTCCTGTACATGTGGGGTCAGATTGACTTTAGGTCAACATGGGTGTAACAAGAATCTCGGCCTCAGGGTGGCCTTTAGGTCCTGTACATGGGGGGTCAGATTGACCTTACGTCAACATGGGTGTGACAATAATCTCGGCCTCAAGATGGCCTTTGAGCATTCCATCATCAGATTTTCAATTGGATAGGCAGTTGAAGCAATGCAGTGTGGAGTGGATTGAAGACTGTCCATTAAAGTGTGAAGAGAAGATGGCTATCTTAATATATATCTGAGCGCTTATTGCCTATATGCGTGAAGATGATAATCTGGACCAACTGTTGATTGCTGGTTTAGTATGAAATATGTATATTGGTAATTATCTTTTCAACATATATGTGTTCAAGTGTATCAGTGATATGAGATAGAGTGGTGAGTGGAGGGTCATGTGAAAGTCTGCGCTCATATACCCTATATAATAGATTTTTATGGATTTTATAAAGTAAATACTGGAATTACGACAGAATTTCGATGTACTTTTTAAAAACAATTTCAGCTATGGTGTGATATTATTTTGCATGGCCAGTTTTAATTGGATTGCTTCTGTTGCCGCTCAACTGAAATTATTTTTAAAAATAATGGAAATTCCTGTTATATTTCAATATTCCTCCATAACGTTCGCGAAAAATTAATATTTATTATGCATAACTTAATGTGGAAACTGAAGTATTTAAGTTTTCATAACTATAAAGTATTTATATCAGATTTATAGCTCTATAATTTAGAGTAATAAGCTAAAATCAATTGCACTTTTAGTTCATAGCTGATACAGATAAATACTATTTTCTAATTGGCATTACTTCATTCTGAGATATCACTTTCTTTAAGTTATTTTCCTGCTAATCTGCTGAAATTATCTAAAAAAGTTTTTAAAAAAATATAAAAATTCTATTACAATTTCATCAATGACACACACATACACTTATAATTAGATACTTTCACAGTAATTTAGATATAAATATTAATCTTTTTATGGGAATTTTCTAGGTATTTTATATAAATTTACTTATGACCACATGTGAGATGGATGGATGAAATAAGAAAGTGTGCAGGGATGATGTGGAGAAGAGAAGCTAAAGATCGGATAAGATGGATTAAACTTGGAGAGACCTTCATCCTGCAGTGGATTGATAATGGGTGATAATGATGATGATGATAGCCACCAAAAGGGTTAATTAGAAATGGCACTGTCAATTAAAATCATACCATCTCTGAGTTAAATAAATAGTATTAATAGATTGCATGATTTCAAATAGGGATGCTAGTTTTTAACTGGTACTTTATTTATTAGACCATAGCTAAAATTTATCTATAAAATGTACAGAGAATTCGGATTAAAAGTATAATACACACACCATATAGTATAAATTTGAATATCTTAATTAACTTAAATCAAATAAGTTTGAAAAAATTATTGTTCTGATAATAAAACTTTTTGGAAATGCCCGCTTTATAGAATCAAAGCTAAATTATTTTTTACATAACTATTAAATTACTGAATGCAGAAATACTATATTGTATTTTGAAATATGAAGTGTTTATAAACAATAACCAAAACATTTGACAAAATTATTTTTATCATCAGCATTTGTAACAATAATTTATCAGCCCCTAATCTTATAGTTGTAGGTAATGACCAATCCAAATATTAGTCCTATGTTATAGTAAAAGTAGAAACCAATTCCCATTGATAAACCTGAAAATAATAGCCACAAACATATATATATATATAAAACAAAATAAATGTCCGCTAATATCAATAATACAATAACGAAACTTAAATATATTCCAAACAACGGTAAACAATTTATAATACAATATAAATAAAAACTCAATAAAAACTCATAAAGAAATATTTTCGATTATATTCATAATCATTTTCAACTCAACTTTCAAAATGGAATCATCTATTACCAACCGGAAACACATGTCGATTTAAATATCCCACAATTCATTAATCCTAACATTTGCTGACTGTCTATTTATTATCGTATTTTTATACCTACTAATAAAAACTGCTCTTTAATTTTTCTTTTTTCATTATCTCTCTCTTGGCCTAAAATTTTTATTTTATTTATATCAAAATTAAACTTAAAATTACAATTTCTATCATGATCATAAAAAACAGATTCAGTATATAACTTGACTTCATTACTATTATCATTACATATCTGTACATTTTTCAAAACTCGTTTATATAACAATTTATGTTCTTTAATTCTTTTCTCTATATTACATCTAGATTCCCCTACATATGATAAGTTACACCCACAAAAAATTCTATAAATTATATTACTCACGTTATTTTTTTCTAACTTATCTTTTGAATTATTAACCATTCTATTTAAATTACCTGATCCATAAAAAAAAACATTATATATACCATTATAAACTTTTTTCATAAATTTTACTTGATTATTATTATAAAAAGGCAAAGAAATCCACTTCTTACTCTTAATTTCTTCATCACCAGTATTTCTATTAATTTTCTTACTAAATTGACAAACCACTTGATAAATTTCTTTTATATTATAACTTACACTTAATAATTCACTTACATAATTTTCAATATTTTTCTTTTTATCACATGCATATTTACACAAAATATTATTTCTATACAAAAAAGACCTAAAACCAGCCATTTTATAATTATGTGGCACTTTAGATAAATAGGGAATATACCCTCTAGTTTCAATAGGTTTAATAAACAATTTATAGTCAATCATATTATAGTTCCTTAAAATTATCAAATCTAAATATTTAATACTGTTATTATATTCTTTCTCCATAGTCCAGATAAGACCTTTTAATTTATTATATTCATCAAAATTTTTTATCAATCATTTCTGAAGAAGCACATATAAAAACATCATCCACATATCTCGTATATATCTTAATATTTCCCATAAATATAAATTTGTTTAAAATTTTCTCTTCATAATATGATAAAACAAAACTGCATAACTGTGCCACCATTGGTAATCCCATTGGCCAGCCTTTACTCATCTTATAAAATTTACCATTAAAGGATGCAACAATATTTTGTTCAATAAAATTTAAAGCCTTCATCAGAAAACATATTAATTGATTATCCATTTTCTTTTCCAATAAAGCTTGATGAATTATCTTAATTGAATCAAGTCTATCAATAGATCCATACATCTCAGAAACATCCAATGACACTAAAACATCATCACAGTCCAAACTTAAATCTTTAATTTTTTCAACAAAATCAAATGATGGCGTTACAGAATATTTTCCAAATCCAAGTAAATCCTGTAAAATTTTAGCTATATATTTACTAGTTTTATACACAAAAGACCCTCCAAAATCCAAAATTATTCTAAGTGGATAACCTTCTTTAAGTAATTTTACATTAGCAAATACACATGGACAAATAGCACTTGAAGGATATAATGAATAGTACACATTATCATTTATTCCTTTATTATATCTTTCAAGTGCTATTTGTCCATGTGTATTTTCTAATGTAAAATTACATAAAGAAGGTTATCCACTTAGAATAATTTTGGATTTTGGAGGGTCTTTTGTGTTTAAGACTAGTAAATATATAGCTAAAATTTTACAAGATTTACTTGGATTTGGAAAATATTCTGTAACATCATCATTTGGTTTTGTGTTAAAAAATTAAAGATTTAAGTTTGGACTATGATGATGTTTTAGTGTCATTGGATGTTTCTGAGATGTATGGATCTATTGATAGATTTGATTCAATTAAGATAATTCATCAAGCTTTATTAGAAAAGAAAGTGGATAATCAATTAATATGTTTTCTGATGAAGGCTTTAAATTTTATTGAACAAAATATTGTTGCATCCTTTAATGGTAAATTTTATAAGATGAGTAAAGGCTGGCCAATTGGATTACCAATGGTGGCACAGTTATGCAGTTTTGTTTTGTCATATTATGAAGAGAAAATTTTAAACAAATTTATATTTATGGGAAATATTAAGATATATACGAGATATGTGGATGATGTTTTTATATGTGCTTCTTCAGAAATGATTGATAAAAATTTTTGATGAATATAATAAATTAAAAGGTCTTATCTGGACTATGGAGAAAGAATATAATAACAGTATTAAATATTTAGATTTGATAATTTTAAGGAACAATAATACGATTGACTATAAATTGTTTATTAAACCTATTGAAACTAGAGGGTATATTCCCTATTTATCTAAAGTGCCACATAATTATAAAATGGCTGGTTTTAGGTCTTTTTTGTATAGAAATAATATTTTGTGTAAATATGCATGTGATAAAAAGAAAAATATTGAAAATTATGTAAGTGAATTATTAAGTGTAAGTTATAATATAAAAGAAATTTATCAAGTGGTTTGTCAATTTAGTAAGAAAATTAATAGAAATACTGGTGATGAAGAAATTAAGAGTAAGAAGTGGATTTCTTTGCCTTTTTATAATAATAATCAAGTAAAATTTATGAAAAAAGTTTATAATGGTATATATAATGTTTCTTTTTATGGATCAGGTAATTTAAATAGAATGGTTAATAATTCAAAAGATAAGTTAGAAAAAAATAACGTGAGTAATATAATTTATAGAATTTTTTGTGGATGTAACTTATCATATGTAGGGGAATCTAGATGTAATATAGAGAAAAGAATTAAAGAACATAAATTGTTATATAAAAGAGTTTTGAAAAATGTACAGATATGTAATGATAATAGTAATGAAGTCAAGTTATATACTGAATCTGTTTTTTATGATCATGATAGAAATTGTAATTTTAAGTTTAATTTTGATATAAATAAAATAAAAATTTTAGGCCAAGAGAGAGATAATGAAAAAAGAAAAATTAAAGAGGCAGTTTTTATTAGTAGGTATAAAAATACGATAATAAATAGACAGTCAGCAAATGTTAGGATTAATGAATTGTGGGATATTTAAATCGACATGTGTTTCCGGTTGGTAATAGATGATTCCATTTTGAAAGTTGAGTTGAAAATGATTATGAATATAATCGAAATATTTCTTTATGAGTTTTTATTGAGTTTTTATTTATATTGTATTATAAATTGTTTACCGTTGTTTGGAATATATTTAAGTTTCGTTATATATATATTATAAGCAAGCAAATGCTTGAATCTATTATTTTGGAAAAATTGTGTGTACTTTGGATATTAGATGATATATTAACCAAAAAAAGTACATGGTATAACATTTATTGTTATCTTCAAAAAATATTTAAAGTAATTCATACCCTATTTTTAATAGAGAAAACATTGAAAAATAATGCTCTAACGGTTTTGCAAAATCAAAAAGCGACATATGTGCACAGTTTAAATTGCCTTTTTATACATTCATTCATTACACTTTCAAGTTTATGGCTTCATCTGGGAATATACATACAATAACACCGGATATAAACATAATATTCACTACCATCTAATACCTATTGATTCCTTAAGCTTATAATAAATAGTAGTATTAGAGGAGAATGAACATAATTATTAGTATATGCTTTCATGAACAGAAAATTAAAAACCAAAAAAAAAAAAAAAGATTCTAAATTGTGACGTTTTTTTCTTTTTGTAAAAACAAACGTAGAAAACATTTTCATATATATTTAGCTATAAAGCCTATGACTACTTTATAAGTAATTTAAATAAATTCTTTTTGAATTAATTTACTGCAAAAAGTAATGCAGTTTAGTGAATTTAAAACTTTTAAGAAGTTAAAATTATATCACACTTTTTAAAAACGTATGAATAAAGTTGTATAAATTAGATAATTAATATCATGTGATTACGAATAATAAAAAAAACAGGTAGAGTAATCATTAACTAAATGTAAGATTCATATTTAAATGTAGAAATAAACTTTATAAAAGATTTGTAATAATAATTCATATATTATCTAAAGTGGGTAATTTTAAAAAGGTGAGTTGTAAGAAATTTGACATTTATAGATAACATTGTAGTAATTTAAAACTACAAAAGATCCGCCACAAAATGTATTAAAATTTTTTTTCTTCTACAGTACAGGCTTTTTCCATACCTGCATTTCTATGTGTAATATATAGGAGGTTTGAACTCAGACTTTCACACGGCCCTCAACCATCCATGCTATCTCATACCGCTGATACACTTGATCACACATATGTCGAAAAGATAAACAATTAACAATAAACGTATTTCGTACTAAACCAGCACTCGTCAGTTGGTCCAGATTATCATCTCCACACATATATACAATCAAAGCTCGGCTTATTTTAAGATAAAAAATCTTCATACTTTAATGGACAAGCTTCAAACCACTCCACACCGCAACTCTTCAGCCATCCATTTCATTGAAATTATGATGATGGAATGCTCAAAGCCCACCTTAGTGCCAACCTTCTCATCCTATTCACGTTGACCACAAGTCACTCTAACCCCTCATGTACAGGACATAATCCATTTACATACATGTATGAGGAATGGATAACCTTAAAGCACTATATTTTTGAAATATGATTTTTTTTTTCTACAGTACAAGCTAATTCTTAGAATTTTTACAGTAATTAAATGATAAACACAGAATTTTGAAATACAGTTTGTTTTAATATAGATTAATAAACAAAGAAGCTTAAATTTGTGTGACAAAATACCATTTTTATTTCTATTTAAGCAATAAACATAAAAGTTTAACCTCCTTTTTTTGTATATGATCAGGTGTCATGAATTGAAAATCATGAATCTTTTACAATTCACCATTTCAAATCTAAAATTAAACCTTACATTAAAAAAAAATTACCCACTAATATTCTCAATCTTTCTGAAGTGCCATACTATATGTAAATAAACTTACCAAACAAATTTTTGCAACCATCTCATTTTGAATGTACAATTAAACAAAATTTATGTGATTGGTCTACATATTGAATTAAAATTTTCTGTAATTAATCTGAAGATATATTTCACAATTCTGTGCTCATTTTAATTTCTATGTATTTCGTTGAAATAATTGAATATTAGGAACAATGAACCCTTATGTAAAATAAAGATCTTGCATAAATATCTCACTTCTGTTGATTTTTATTTATCTATTCATTTGTCTGTTTGCAGGTACTTTGTCTTCCATCCATACATTTATCTATCTATTTATGTGTCTATGTGTGTCTGATAATGTGTCTATCCATATAACTATTTATTGGTCCATCTATCTATTCATCATGTATCAATCCTTTTATCTATCTATATATCTTTCAATTATTTCATCTTTCTGTATATTTATCGATCTAGTTATCAATTCGTTGTCTATCAATTATCAACTATTCTTCTAAATATTTATTTATCTATTTGTCTACTTATTTATTTATTGATCAAGTTGATTTATTCTTTGATCTATTCATCCATCTATGGATTTATTGGCCTAACTATTTATTCATTTATCTATTCTTCTTCTCATCTACATATCTATCATCTGACTATCCATTTATAGATCTACCTATCTACCAATCTGCCTAGCATCTTTAAATAATTATGTTCTTTATCAATTGCTGGGTGTTACACTTAAGATAGCAATGGGTGCCACAAAAGGTAGACAGTGGAATGACCTTTCGGCATGAAGGCCAACTATAAATATCAAATAACAGTGTCTGAACAAGAGCTTCTTATGCCTTGTAGATTAGGATGTTCATGAATCCTAGATAGATTTTCATACAAACAGTATTTTTAATCTCTCTATTTTCTTTCTTCAGTCACTTCAGTTAATGTAAGTCCAGGATATCTTGAGTATCTCATGCCATCATATATATCCTTATTATAACTACAACCATGGATTGTGTGTTTATTTAACAACATTTCTATCTTTTAACTACATTCACAGCCTTTCTAACCCCAATACTTCCTTTTTCTTCCTTTTTTCCAGCTTAAGCTTTCAAAAATTAAAAAAACAATGATGGAGACAAGCTTAGCAGTTTTAAGATGTGATCTTTGATCAAGATAGTATAATAACTATTGAATCAGGTTGAAGTTTGATTGAAGTAAGATAGATTTCAATTGGAAAAGATGACATGTTTACTCAGTCCTAGTTAATGATCACCCTGCTTATGACAGAAGTGAAAGAACCTAGAAAATGTGGTCTAAATTGGTCAGTCACACAATAAGGCTATCATGCCTGTTAGATTACTCATTTTTATAGTAGAAATAATAATAATAATAGTAATAATATAAACAGTAATTGAGAAGCAAATCACAGTGATAGTATATAAGGTAAGTATCATAAATCTAATTTATTCTAAATATAGGTACATGGATTGTGCATATTTTACTTGATGTAAAATCTCCAAGATTGAAACTGAGGACTGCACTTGTGACTATGGTCCTGTCATGATTGATATAGCTTCTTTTAGGTAAACTCAACTTCCAGAGAAAGTTCACTAGAACCGATGGATGGATATAAAAATTTTGGAACCATAGGACAATTAGCAAAAGAAGAATGCATGGTACTGAATTTGCTATAAAATCTAATATAGCATCTTCTATTGTTGGAATTCCTTATTGTATCAATAAAAATTTAATTATCTTAAAGTGTATATGCTCTATTCTTAGATTCAGGACACTCAATGAGTTCAAAAAAGGTAAGCTTTTATTCCTTGTTGGATAGCTTTATCACAAGAAAACCATTAAAGATCTTTTTTTTCATTTTAAAAGACTTTAATTCACATGGTAGTTCAAATAGTAGTCTTTATCTAAAAGTTATTGGAAATAATGATACTATGTCTGTAAGTTCATATAGCTTGTTATTATTAAATTTATGCACACAGCATGGATTGACTATCATAAACAGTTTGTTTTGACAGCAAAACTTCTACAAAGGGATGTGGGTGCATTCACAACTCAAAACAGTGGTATTTTATAGATTACATATTTATTACAAATCAAAATACAAGAAAACTTCCTCTTACATGAGCACTTATGAGTTCAGATTATTGGGAAGAATGCACTCCAAGATTAGAAATATAGTTTCATTAAAAAATAGATATTACTTCAGTCATATTCACTAGAAAAGTGGAATTTATTCTTTAGAAAAATCTATTATGTGTAATAAATTTTAACAAATATCAAATGCCAAAACTGCTAATTTAGATTTTTAGAAATATTATATTACTGAAGCATGGAATTCTCTTAGGGAATCTGTTATGGATACAAGTAAATCTATTTTTCGGTTCATTAAAAAAGAATTATAATTGGTTTACTAACAATGATCATTTTATTAGTGATTTAATTTTTAAAAATGGGATATTCTCTGGTTGTCAGAATAATAGATGAAATATGGTTCTTCATAACAATTCTAAAGATCTGATGACAGAAGTTCAATAATTGATAAGAAGGCTTAAAATTGAATGGTGGATTAAACAGACATTTGCTGATCATAATTATACTTTCATTGAAAACAACATATAGACCTAAAAAGTGGTATCACATTCTTATTAAATCCAGAAATGATACTCTCTTATATGGTGATAATGAAATTTTGAACAGGTGGAAAAAGTATTTTGTTGATCTTTTGAATAACAATACAAGGATTGATATGATGACTTTTATTGATATATCCATTTTGTCTATTTATTCATTTAGATTTGGACAAAGATATCCAGCTTAATGAAATCAAAATAGTGCTTTGTAATCTTAAAAATAGAAAAGCTTCAGGTTCTGATATAATATCTAGAGAAGTTTTAAAATATGTTAGAGATATGTAAATTTCAATAATATTGGATCGTTTAGAAATATCTGGGCCCATAATGTTAAGCCAGCCAGTCTTAAAAGTGCTCTTATTGTTCCACTTTTTAAAAACAAAGGAAATAGACAAAATTGTGGCGTATCATTTTTATCCACTACAGCAAAAATTGTTTCAAAAATTTTGTTGAATATATTGCTTTTAGTTATTGATGAATGGTTACCAGAAATATATTACATATATATGGAATAAAGATACATTACAGATATGATTTTCATAGCCAAGTAAGTGCAAGAAAAGTGTTGGTGACAAGGAAATGATTCATATATTGCTTTTATTGATTTAGTCAAGGCATTTGATTCAGTTAATAGGATAGATCTATAGTATTGTTTGACATAAGTTGGTTGTTCACCAAAATTTATTTATATTATACAGCATCTACATAATAGAATGAGAGGCATTTGAAATAAAAAAAAACTAATGAAAATAATGATGCGTACTTGCTCCAGTGTTGTTTTCAATTTTTTGATAGTGGTTTTGGAATTTTTTATAGTGACTTAATCAGACAGGAATCAAAATAGCAATATAGTTTTGGTGACTAAAAATAATAAGAATTTCTTCTGTTTGGATTCTGGATTTACAGTAAACTGTTGATTGTGCTATTTTTGCCAGTGGCAAATTTTTAACCATTCCTATCATACACAATAATGACTGGCTGCTTATTATATGAGATTATTAATCATATATTAAACAATCAATAAACACTCTCCTACAACAATTAACCAAAACTAAGGACAACTTCTTACTTGACTGTAATTTTCATGCATTTTAATATAATAATCTTATGCTAATTTCTTTGGTAAATCATAAGACATTTGTGAAGCCTAGTAGCAGATTGGTATTTAACAGTTTTGTTCAGGTAAAACGATGGAGCTTCTTTTTACTCACATTACGATCTAACAATGGATTCTGAAAACTTTAACTCTGAGATATTCTTCCACTACTAAACCGCACACAGCAATGATCAAATGTTTGAAAGAGGTGACAATTCAAATGTATGTATGGAAATGTTTAGCCTTTTAGTCTATCGCTCTACTACATTATTAACCTAACCAGCATATAAACTATTTTAATTACATGTCAGTAGCTCATATATATTTTATAAGAGTCAAGATTTTTCGGTATTTACCAAATATTTTTTCCTTCATCAGAATTCTATAATTGAACACAAAAAGTATCCTTTAAAGTAACAAATCCATTCTTATTATTATTTTTCTTTTGTGTATAAAAATGAAATCTACTTAATTAAAACTGCCATGTAAATAGTATCATTTGTGCTTTTTATATAAAATTAAATTAATTTTTTTGTTTCGTATATAAATTTATATATTTTTATTCGAACAAATTCTTATTTTAATCAGCTTCAATTAAAATATTGACATTTCAATGTTTATAGAAACATTCTATACTTAGTAACTTGCAAAGTAAATAGTTTATAGTAAATAAGATGCTTTTCCTCTGATTTTTACTTTATTTGTTCAAACCAACAATAAATTTCGAAATAAAATAAAAAGCGGAAAAGAAGTTGTAAATTTCTAAGTTTTTAGACTTATAAATGCATGTATTGTAAAGATAGTGTCAAAGCACCAAATAAAGCATCAATCCACTCCTTTATTCATTAATATTTTTGCGAAAACATAATGATAAATGCAACTTAAAACCTTGTTTTTCAAAACGGGTGGCATGAAAATTACAAGTGGATTGATGCAAAAAAAAAAGATTTATTTTATAACCTCCCTCCCTCTTAGCATGAAGAGTACTGTAATGTATAATGTAATTTTTAAAATAAATGCTTTAGTAAATGACAATTTTAATGGTCAGAAGTCATTCTCATTATTTCAACTATTATTAATCCACTTTAGGATGAAGATCTCTCCACCATCACACCAGAGATCCCTTATTTTATCTATACATCTCACATATGGTCCTTTTCTAGATCTTTTACAATCTCTTGGAATCCATTTATGTCAGCAACTGTTCATCTATATCTAATAATACTATCCTATTTTCATTTCATTCTATTAATTTGTTTTTACGATGCCTGAGTCCCTGTTTATTCACTCACCCATGCATTTGCTTTTCAATTTCATCTTTTTAATCCTAACATACATCTCTCCAGACTTTATTGTGTGGTCTGAAATCTTCATATTCTCCTCTGTTAAGTGTCCAAATCCCAGATCCATAAGTTAAACTGATGAAGCATATCCATTAAAAATCTTTTTCATTTTTTTTAATATTGAATTATTTCATGATAATACAAAAATGTATAAATATCAGGACGTATTTCATTTAAAAATTGTATCTTGTATGAACAATATATACATAATAAGAAAAGATACCTGCATGATAAATGAAAAGAAAATAAGATGCTAGATATATGACTTTTTTTTTTAATTATAATAATATCATCGATTGTGTTAATTCAAACAAAATGTGGGCATTACTTTTATCTTTGAATAATCATGAAAACTATTAATTATTTTTACCCTAATACACAGCCATCTAATATATATTTGAGTAATAATAACGCTAGATACTAGAACTGTTACATATCTCATCTCACACCACTTTTCGGATTATGCCATCTTGTCTTCTTGGATGATTTAAGCTGACAGTAGATAATTCTACAGTAAAATAAAGCTTACCGCTACAGAAAACAAATGGAATATATTGAAAAAGTGATATTTCATGGGTAATAATCATTAATGTAATTAATTTCTGTTTCTATGCAAATATTGTTCTTAAAAATGTAAGATTCCAAACAAAAAAAATTTTTTTTAATGATAAATGTTAATTTTGTAGTTCATAATATAATATCAACAACAATATATATGACTTTCTTATACACTTTCATATACTCCGAGGACAATTTTCTTTCCTTTACTCTAGCTCCATCTAATGTAAGCTTGAATAATTAATAGAGACCAGCCATAATATCCTCAGATCATGCATTAAAAACAACAGAATGAGGTTTATTGTGATCTAGGTATTCATAATTTGCAAAAAGCTTTTCACTGATGAAAGCCACAAGCTAAAAACTAGCCTGGGGATATTGTACGAGTAGGCACTAGATAGGGATTTGATGCATAAGCCTTCTGGCATCCATTGATTACTCTGGCTTTCACTGAGTGGCACTACAGTATGGAGAATTTTGCCTGTTTGAATAACAGTTATGAGCAAGCATAAGAAATGGTGATCATGTGATCTCAATTTGAATTAATTAATTATGCAGCTTTAAGAAATTATTTGTAGATTAGTGGTATTTATTATGTTCCACAAATAAAGTGATAAAATATAATTTACTAATCTGTACATTTTCAGTTAGTTGAGAGTGTTCATGTTTTTCTATTAGTTAAATCTTTTAAAAAAAGCAAAATATCCACTTACTGATCAATTATTGGATAGTTAGATGAGTAAAGAATCATTTTAATTTCTCTAACTTTCAAACATTTGCTGAATACTTTTGATCATACTTCTTAATTGCATATATAATTTTAATATTGTTTAATTAACATGTATAGTTTAGTGCAATGACAAAAAATTGATTGGACAGCTGAATATCTCTGAATTGAAGTGTATTCTATCATTTCAGAAATCCAACATCAATTTCTCATTAGCATGCATCTTTAATTTTCTTTGATTACAATGTAAACTACAAATGAGGGTTGGCTTTATTCCAGAAGCTAATTCTAATGAATTTTCTACTCCATTGGAAGATGGTTATGTCTTTTTTCCATGGATCAAATTAACAAAAAACATAGATGTAAGTAGACATACAACAGTGCTCCATCATGTACAAAAACTCACTCATCTCAGTAATAATGGAAAATGTTTTAATAAATAGGTATAGCTATTCTTAATTAAAAATAAAAAACACAAAGTAAAAAAAAATGCATTCAAACCTATGATAAATTTCTTTTTCTTAACTGTTTTGTTTTGAGTGCCTAGTGAAAGAGATCATTTTTCATGAGTGGACTATTTTTTTAAATCTCTAGTGACAGGTTGAATTAAATTTTCAATGTTTTATGTAATCAATTTTTCCTTTATTTCCTATTATATTTTCAGAAAGTATGAATTATTTATGAGAAATATATGTTGATAAATGAAAATTATTTTTTAAAAATATGGGATTTCAACTTCATAAATATAGAAAACAAATCTTAAACTAAAATGCAAAATAAGATTTCTAAAAAAACAATATTTTTTCTTATTGGATGTTTACTACATTGGTGATTAAAATATTATACTAAAAACACAGAATTGTTTCAATTGTTAGTTTTCAAAACCAAAACAAATTATTGCTCAGATTACTTAAAACTAACAAAATTCTATTTAAAATTTAAAATCTTATTTATAATTTTTTTAAAAAATGACAAAATAAAAGTATGTTGCATTCATTACAAAAGGATTTTTATTCAGCCACTTACAAGTTGCAAACACATATTCTTGATTTCTCTTGACTTCTAAAAATAAATATGTTCAAATAAAATACTAATCTAATATTATTCTTATAAATATTATATAAATATAAATTCTCATTTTTGAAATATAATAAAAAATGAATATTCTATAGCTCCACAATCTCTTGTGCAGAGAGAAATAAAAACTACCAATCAATAATATTGTAGGATTGCTATTGGCTTATTTAGCAAAAATATTTCTGTTTAATGCTGACATCTTAAGAATTTTTTTGAAATTAATAAAGCAATATTTAAATTTTATTAAATACAATTTTAATACAGCCAAAATTATTTATGTCTGTATTTTCTATAACACGCTTATTTTAATATTGCCAAAGATAATCACAAAAGAGTGAATTGAAGTTTAATCACAACTCTGGCCATCACATTCTCTATAAAATTACACAGCTAAGAATTGATTAATTACCTTTTTATTAGATTAATAAAATCAATATTTTTTTATGTATGACCAGTTACAATAATTATTAAATAGTTGATCAAAAATATATTCAAAAGAGTTTTTAAAACTAGCTACCTTTAAAAAAATGTAATAAATACAATAAAGTAAGAACAAATAATATAAAATAAAATTTACAATATATTTGTCAAGTAATGATAATGATAATAATTTAACAGTTTATTGGCTGGAAGTTAAAACACTCAAGCTTCAGAAAGAGTTGAAGATGTGACTAATAGACTTTGGTTCCAGAATCTATCATTTTTATCACTACTCAGTCAAGACTTATAAGAACACAACTACCTCAGTAATAATAGACAAATGTTTTTGATAAATGAGTAGCTAGCTATTTTTAAATAAAAATTAAAGCAAAAATAATATTTGAAATAATTTGATTTTCACAAGTTAGTAATTAAAACATTTGATGAGAATGCAGGGACAATTGACACATTAAAAATAAGATCTGTCATATCTAAATTATTACATAAAACTTATAAATAATATAGAAACACTGATTTTAAATTCATTTTTAAAATATGGTAATTCATATGAAAATGACTTATTTTAATATTAAAGTAGGTATAATGTAGAAAGCACGGACATAAATAATTTTAGCTCCATTAAAATTTCATTTAAATATTAATACATATAAAAAAATATTCACTAGAATTTATAAAAATTTTGTAATAGGAACAATTTTTGATTAAATACCAGAAATACCTTTAGCTTCAAATAATTTTTTAGTTTATCCTATGCATTTACAAAACAAGATTATTATAAAGTTCAATGGAATAACTTGTATTATCTAGAGTGTCTTTTATCAATATTCAATTACTAAACCACCAAATGATCCCTATTTCCTATGCTTTTACAGAAGCTGTCAAAACAATATCAAACTCTCCATACAGTAGTGTCACCCATTGGAAGCCTTAATAATCAATGAATGCAAGGTTTGTGCATAAAATCCCTATCCAATGCCTACTTATCCAATATGTTCAGACTAGTTTTTAGCTTGTGGCTTTCATCAGTGAGGAGCCTTGGATCTGAGAACATTGCATCTAGCTCTTAGCATCCATTAATTACTAAGGTTTGCACTGTGTGGCACTACTGTATGGAAAATTTACCACTGTTTTATCAATATACTTATAACTTTCTCTTTTATTACCTATACTTTAATCACATCTATAGACATCTGAAAAAAATAAATAGTCACCAAATGCCTTTATGTTTAGCCAGCATTTTTCTGCTGTTTAATAACAACTGATTCATATGCATGCATAAAAATAATATGATAATTTCAGAAATAATAACAATTATTATGATATTTATTTAGAAGGAATAGTGCTGAAGCAGAAAATTTAGTAACTTTAAATTAAATAGTAATATATTTTCTTATTCATTGCATTAATAGTATTGTGCTAACATGTTCTCTGACAAAAAATGTGAATACATCACCTTGTTCAGAAACAATGAACATAAAGATTCCATGTTTAGTCACCAGTAATCAGATTAATATTGGTAGAAGCATGTTGCAGTTATCCAGTGAAGTTAACTATTTGTTATTGCTAATTTTTATTTACTTCATGATATATATGATAAACAAAACAAGTTATAAATTTTGTAACTTGCTTTTTGCTTGCATTTTATGATCACTAGATGGAGCTTTATCAATAGCTCCTAACAAACTTTTGTTTACATAAACACCAAGAGAGATAGAATTCAATATCTTTTCTTGTCTCCATCTTCAGACCAGCTGGTTTCAAGCTAGTTGGCTTACATCAGAGAAGGATAGGGACTAGAAACTAGATCTAAATACTAACTCTAAAATCAGCATTTATGAAACACGTTTCTATCAGTTTGAAAGCATGAAATTTATAAGACATGTAATGTCTTCAAATCCAGCTAAACAAACTAGACAGATATATGGGTCTGAAATCAGTTCAGTTTTACCATATAGTAAAAGCCTCTGCAATATATAACATTGCAAAAATCTTCAAGGGTACATTTATGATAAACAAAGTAAGTTATAAATTTCGTAACTTGCTTTTAGCTTGCATTTTATGATCATTAGATGGAGCTTTACCAATAGCTCCTAACAAGCTTTTGTTTACATAAACACCAAGAGAGATAGAATTCAATATCTCTTTCATTGTCTCCACCTTCAGATCAGCTGGTTTCAAGCTAGAAGGCTTATAAATTTCATGCTTTCAAACTGATAAAAACATGTTTCATAAATGCTGATTTTAGGGTTAGTATTTAGATCTAGTTTCTAGTCCCTACCCTTCACTGACGTGAGCCAATTAGCTTGAATCCAGCTGGTCTAAAGGTGGAGACACTGAAAAAGATATTGAATTTTATCTCTCTCGGTTTATGTAAACAAAAGCTTGTTATGAGTTATTGGTAAAGCTCCATCTAGTGATCATAAAATGCAAGCTAAAAGCAAGTTACGAAATTTATAACTTGTTTTGTTTATCATAAATGTATCCTTGAAGGTTTTTGCAATGTTATATATTGCAGAGGCTTTTACTATATGGTGAAACTGGACTGATTTCAGACCCATATAGCTGTCTAGTTTGTTTAGCTGGATTTGAAGACATTACATGTCTAAAAAATTTCATGCTTTCAAACTGATAGAAATGTGTTTCATAAATGCTGATTTTAGAGTTAGTATTTAGATCTTGTTTATAGACCCTACACTTCACTTACATGAGCCAACTGGCTTGAAACCAGCTGGTCTAAAGGTGGAGACAATGAAAGAGATATTGAATTCTATTTCTCTCGGCATTTATGTAAACAAAAGCTTGTTAGGAGCTATTCCCATAAAGCTCCATCTAGTGATCATATATATATATATATATGCATTGTGATGGATGGAAGAATGATATGGATGTCGAGTATTTATGTTCCATATTGGGCCATAAATTATGCAATAAAAATGCACTGGGGTATTAAGCTCGCATATTAGATCAATAACTATATAACTCTCTACTATAAGACAAAAGCATACCCAATTACAATTAAAAGAATTAACATACAGAAAAAACTTTCTTAGCCAATGTTCAGAATGTTGAAGCAAACCAATATAAACTAGAATGATAACAAATGGTGTATCCATTTATTATTTCATATGCAACTATTTAGCATATAAAAATTATGGCATTAAATTAACTATCTTTTCTATAAACGCAAAAAATATAAATAGATGTCTTTGATAATAGCAATATTAGTTAGATCTAAAAAAAATTGCACTAAATTTACAATTTTATACCAGTTTCTGATTCAAAAAAAAATTTCAATCATTATTTAAATAATGAGAAATATATTTACTCAAATTTGAAATTACTATTTACATGACTGTAAATATGCATGTTCCTAATTACAATCATAGTAAAAAAAAATATTGTAAATTTAAAAAATTATCTAGTTCCAGTTCTTGGAAGGTTATAAGAAGTTCAAGCATTGGAAATGATAGAACTGGCCACAATCTATGAATCTTAGGTTCCAGAATATGATATTCTATCACTATGCCAGAACACATAGGACATTATTATAGTAAATAGATTGAAATCTCACTATATATATATATATATATATATATATATATATAGAGTCAACTAGCTACTATATATATATATATATATATATATATATATAGTAGCTAGTTGACTCTGATGCAGAATTTTTTCATTTTCCTGTAAAGTCACTCACTCAAACTTCTGCTTCTTATTCCATCCTTGAGATTTTAATTGTATTATATGGAAAAGTAGCATTTTTATTGGCTTATGTCTGTGTTGTTTTCACATTTTTATAGCTGATCCCATAGTTTTTCTTAACTACCAGAAATATAAACTATACAAATGAATAAGCATAAAGAGCAACTGCATGATAGTCAGTCTGAGTGAACTTATTTAATTTTCACTTATCCTAACATATATGTTATCATTTTTACTTGTTTTTTGGGAAGTACTTCAAGTGGCCACTTTCCATGCTTATAATATGAGGTTTAAATATGGATAAATGAAACTTTTCAAGAGATACATTTTCTCTGTCAAATATGTGATCCATTGTTTATCTAGCTCAACTTTCAATATTCAATAGTAAATGAATATCTAGCTATCCTTAGCCAGAAGTTCAGGCAAAAAGAATGATAAACTCCTCAAATCCTTATCACTACTATTTGGTAAGCTTCCTGAATACTACCTTTTTTCCATTGTTCTTCTAAGAATTTCTATGGGAAAGGCTTTTACTTTGAACAGTGGGTTCCTTAATAAAACATTACTTTATTTTCAAAATACAAGTATATTATAAATACTTTTAAGCTAGATGTAATTAAATGGGATTTGAACTCTGATGTGTGAGAGTTGATGATCTGAACCAATTGATAAGTAATGGTTCAGCACAAAGTATATATATTGGTATATAATTTATCTTTTTCACATTTATGTGGTCATGTGTGCACATTTATGTGGTCATGTGTGTTGGTTGTATAAGATGGAGAGGATGACTAAAGGGATATTGAATGTTGGGGTTTAAATCCTCTCTAATTATATTCTAATAACTGAAACACAGGTTTATTATATACCTATGTCTATATATGTAATATATATATTCGGTATATGAGCACAGAGTTTCACATGACTCATCACTTTCCACTCTATCTAATAACACTGATAGTGTTATTAGATAGAGTGGAGAGTGATGGGTCATGTGTAAGTCTGTGCTCATATACCCTCTAATTATATTCTGTGTTTTTTTTAAAAAAAGGTTTCATTTTGATTTACACATGTCAAACTTTCTACACCCACAACTTTGATGTAATACACTCTATATAAATACAGTAATGATCATCATTAATCATTTACTAAACTAGAGATTATCTCTAGCACAGATATAAACTTTAAATCTTAGTTTAAGATTAATGTATCTATTATTAATTAAAGATACACACATAGAGTAATTCAAATTCATTTCTCTTTTTACATGGGTAATATTTTCTATAGATATACTTAATAACCTCAACAATACCACACATTCTTAAAACACATAAATAAAACACCTCTAAATGACAAACAACCCCATGATCCATTCTATATTGAACCATCATGCATCGGTTGGCTTAGGTCAACATCTCTCGCATATGTCATTATCATAGGTTCAGTATTTATCAGTGGTAACTTGTTACACTTGTGATTTACAAGTGTCAGTATTTATCAGTAGTAAATTATTAAAATTTTGCTTTATAAGTGTCAAAGTTACACCACTCACAACTTTAAATTGATTCACTCCAGATAAAAACAGTCATCACTAAATATTTATTCAACTAGAGATTATTTCTAATCCAGATATAAACTTTGAACCTCAGTTAAAAATCATTTTTCTGTTTTTTAATTAAACGTTCATGTATTTGATTTCATTTCTCTTTTCCCATCCATGATATCTTTTATAGTTGTATGAATAACCTTTACATGACCATACTACATCTTGGGATCATTTGCCTTTTAGAGGTGTCTTTAATTATGTTTCAAGAATGTAAAGTGGTGTTGAGGTTATTAAGTACATCTACAAAGATATTACACATGATAAAGGAGAAATGAAGTTGAATTATCCGTGTGTGTGTGTGTGTGTTTAAATAAAAAAAACACACTTAATCTTTAATTGAGGTCTAAAGTTTACATCTATGCTATCTTAATTTAATAAATGATCAGAGATGATTATTACTGTATTTATCTAGAGCAGATCATGTCAAAGTTGTGGGTGAGGTACATTTGACATTTGTAAATTAAAGTGTAATAATTTACTATTGATAAATACTGAAGATAAATGTGATAGATAGTGACCTGAGCAAACTTACGAGTACTATAACTTTTAGAGATGTATTTATCTTATATAGTGATGTAGATGTTAATAGGTATACCTATAATACATATCATGCATGGGCTAAGAGAAATAAAGTTGAATTACTCCATGTGAGTGTGTGTGTTTAAATAATAATAAAAAAACAAATATATTAATCTTCAACTGAGGTTTGAAGTTTATATTTGGGAAAAAGATATAATCTCTAGATTAATAAATGATTAGTGGTAATCATTATGATATTTAGATAGAATAAATTATGTAAAGTAGAGAGTGGAATGAGTTTTATGCTAATAAATCAAAATGTAACAATATTGGTGCTGATTATTTGTCTTTTATACGTCTTTATTACATAGAGAAATGAATTTAAGTTAATCTATGTTCTAAGAATGTGGAGAGGTTATTAAGTACATTTATAAAATGAAAATAATATATACAAAATGATATTATTTATACTAAGTAATAATATTATATATATTAAGTAAAGCAAGAATATGAATTTTGATTTACAAGTGCCAATCTTACTATATCCACAATCTTGTCAGGAACCATCCCAGATAATCACATCAATAAGTATCACTAATCATTTGTTAAACTAGAGATTATAATTATAGCATAATATATAATTATAATTACAGAATTAAATAATTATAGTATTATATATTTTTTTTACAATCATATGTATTTAAATATTTTGTAACTCTGATAAAGACTGCTGGGAAGTCAAAACTCTAAGAAATAAAATAAAATAATTTGTTAAAAAAAAACAATATGATTGCATTTAATAAAATATAAAAAAAATAGTTATTAATTATAAATAATATATACTTATGTTTCTGACTGGCATTATTCATACTAACTCAAAGAATAATTAACAAAACAAATAAACAAAATGTTTTACTATCTTGCGCTTAAAAAATATCCTATTTTAGTATTTAGAAAATTTAATAAACAAGTGTTTACATATTACTTAGTAATAAAATACAAATGCTATTAAAAGTTAATTAATAATCACCAGTAAAGTAGCAAGTAAATGAAGCAATAATCTTTATTTCAGGATTAATTTGAGATTAAAAGTAAATAGATATCACATGGACATGCACATACCTATCCATGAGATGATGATTACTATAGTTATTAAACCAAAGATACCAAAATGTATAGATACTGAACTTGGTTCAGAATTGTATGACTGCACAAATGAATGAGCTTGGATTGAAAATTATGTTTTCATTTTAGACTCATAGCTTTATGGTTAACTTAAAATGTAAAATGTTGTTGCTTGAGAATAGCATTAGATTCTAAGATCTAGGTAAAGTGCTTTCAGATCCAAAGCTCCCCAGTGATGAAAGCTACAGACTAAAAACTAGTCTGGCAATATGAGTAAACACTAGATAGGGATTTTATGCACAAATCTGCCATCCATTGATTACTATGGCTTGCACTGGGTGGCACTACTGTATGGAGAGTTTGTCACTGTTTCTAGAAAAGAAGAGAATAATGGTTATAGGGGATAAGAATGGGCATATTAAAGAATATTGATGATGGAGGTAATAATAATGGACAGCTTTTGAAGAATTTTTGTCAGACAGTGAACTTGAGCATTGGAAATTTATCAAATATTTATGAGGGACAATACACATGGTCTAGAAATAAAATATTCCAAACAATATATTATGTATTAGTAGAGAAAGAGGAAATGAATACAGTATGGAAAATTAAAGTGTTTGATAATGAAGAGAGAGTGTAATAGTGATCATAACTTCTTTATAATAGAAATATCTGTTAGTAATGTGATGGAAAATAAAATTTACAAATCACGTTTGATTGCAATCTAGTTTGACTTTGAATAGATTTTTGCTACAATGTATTCTATACCTGTTTGAAATGTGAAAAAATTGCCAAAGTGGGGCTAATCTCAATGCTACAATATGTGTGAGACAGTAATTACTTTTGTGTAAATATAACAGAATGATTCATTTGTTTAAAGTGTAAGGAATATTCCAATGAAATTTTTTTATATATAATATATTTGTTATCTCAGTAATTTTAAATGAAAGAATTAACTTCTTTTTAAATGAAAGTGTATTATAATATTTAAAATATATCAAAAGTCAGTAAAGACGAATATGTGATACAATAGTTAAACATATAGTTTCATATAATAATGGTGTTTAACATTTAAAAAAAGAATGGAAAAAAATGGCATTACAGCTATAATAAAGTCGTAGAAGATAAAATAAAACAAATAAGAGAATTCGAAAAATATTGAACATTCAACACACTAAGGAAATCAAACCAATATATTTGAAATGATGTAAACTTTATAAAGAATGTTTAAAGAAACATAGAAGAAAATATTAAACTAAAGACTACCGGAAAGAGATAAAGAGGACATCCAAGAAGGAATTGGGAAATGAAATAAAAATTGAAAAATTAGAGAAAGTTTTCCAAAGATCTGACAGAGAAGCACAACGAATGAGAATAGCAGAGGTCGTAAAGTATAAGAGATCGACAAGATTATAATATATATGAAAAAACTATTAGAAAGGAGATGAAATTTTAAGCAACTATTGGAAATCGAAATACAAGAAATTTTTTGTGGCTTTATTAAACAATGTCTAATGCCGCTTTATTTGTTCACCAGTTACAATTTTAAAAATGATGATTACATCGTTATGAATGTATATATCAAATAAAAAAAATTAAATGGATTATTTGTATAATTTCGGCTTTTGAAATCTATTATTTAATTTCATTTTTATTTACCTTCTACCACATTATTATTTAGTTTCTGAAATAAATCGATTTTCTCTCTTTTTTTTCTCCGATTGTAAGTGAATAAAGATTTTATTAACTTCTATCACTCTTCGCCATTTTTACATTAAAATAAAAGTTTGTAATAATGAATCAAAAATGGAATTTAAAAAATCGAAAACATTAAATGATTTTTCTTTCTTTTGTTAAATAAGTTTATATTTAAAATTATTATATTTTATATTGTGAATATGTATTACACAAACACCTGTGCATTATATATAAAGAATGATTAAGTTTGCATCATTATACATCAACAAATATTGATAACCAGATAACCAAAAATATAAATGTGATTATGCTTTATGTGCATATAACTCTTATTCTAATTATAATTTATTGAGTAACATTACATCTGACAGATCTATATGTAACTTATAGTTGATTGAAAAAAGTAACAAAAAACACATAATTAGTCAAAGATGAATTATACAGGAGATCACATAACACTAAAGCACCAGTAAGGTCATGTTTAATTTTGATGTAGGGAAATTTAGCCCTGGACCAGAAAGACTTGTTAAAAAATGTGATACACAAAAATGCACTGTCCACCAACATGCATTTTATATATAAACTCCCTATTTTCTCTGTTATCTGATTGATAAATGTATGTTTGTCTGATGTCAAAATTCACAACAACTATGTTTATATGGAGGAAGTAATTTTGCTATTAAATGAAACTTCTAGGGGAAAAATCAGTATGAATGCTTTTAACTACAAAGTTATAGTATTTATTTCACTGTCAAGATTCCCAGCCAGCTGCAGAAACAGCCTCAAATACCGATTTATAATTCAACGTTAAAGTGCTCTATGCTTTCATGGTCTGTCAATCCCCTAATATAGTTCAGATGAGCAACATATTTAGCAATACTTAATTTAAAATGTAATGGGCTTTTATAAATTTTTAATGTTTAATAAAAAACATATTTACATTAGTTTTTTTTTTAATTATTAAAGCAACCAATTAATTTTTTTTTATAAGTATTATATTTAATAAAAATATTCTGACATTAATAAACAGTAACTATTAATAAAGCTAAAGAGACTATTATCATTAGTCATAACACTACCAAAAAATCAAAAAAAATATATTTTTTTTTATTCAGAGGGTACTCTAGTAATATATATATATATATCAACTCTATCAAATATAACAGGTATATTTAAAAATGTAAATTTTAATTTAGCTTTATTAAAATTTGGGAATGTATTTATATATTATTAAAATGTTTTGTTTAATTAATAATAGGTTAAAAGCCCAGAGTTTTTGTATTTGATGATCTTTCAGATGTGTATACAATTCACACATTTAAAATATTTTGTTTAATTTATTTTAAATCTTAAAAAAAAAAGTGTGGTAAAGTAATCAATTAAAAAAAACCATGGGCTTTAACAAAACGGGGTATATCTGGTATATATATAAAGAAAAAATTACCAATTAATTGGCAATACCTTGTGTTGAATAAGCCTATTCCCTACAGAGAGCTTTTCAATGTGTTCAATCATTTTATTTTTGATATAATTAAAAGTAGCAGGTAGGAAGGAATTATTAAATAATTATAGCTTTTTCATTAATGAATCATTCAGATTTTTTTTCCATGTGTCATAGCATCATTCAGATTTGCTATATGATTTAGTGCAGTTGTCAAGTAGTAGATTATGGTGATCGAGAGGTCAGCGCGACTGCCTTGCACTTGCAGGCAGTTGCCCGGGTTGCGGGTTCGTGTCCCGGCCGATGCTATGACACGTTTTTTTTTTTTAAAAAAAAAGTAGTATATTATTTCTCTAATATTCATGGATTGCAGCTAAAGTCTGTCTCTTATGATGCTCCAAGCAATAAACAATTTAATAAATTAAGTTTTTTACAATTAATTGATAAGATCTGCTCCAAAAGTACTTCTCAAACTTCCAACTACTAAATGCCTTTTGCATCGAATAATCTGCAAATAATCTATATATAACAGCTCTAGATGTATACATAATAGATCTAATTAATGTAAATGCTATTTTCCTTTAATTAATGCTTACAATGACACTCCTAAATTTTAGTGTCTCAGTGACTGTCTAGAGCACCTAAAAGTCATACTGGTTACACCAATTTCATTGAAAATATAATCTTATTAAAATATTAATTCCATAAAGAGGTTTGATAAAATATGTTAATATATAAAACATTGTTCATATGTGGATTCTCATTATTAAAAAAAAAACAGAAAAGCTATGAAATCCTTGGAAATTAAATTGCTGTAAAAGAGTTTAGGGTACAATCAATTATATTCCAGTTTGGAAATATTTAAAAACATATAGAGTAAAAAAAAGACATAATCTTCAAATATGATTTATTATCGGTATATTATTGCTTGCTTTTTCCTCTTTTGATACTTTTATGGGTTTTATTGGACAAAAATATTACCTGCCCATGTGCTTGAAGATACAAAATCATTTTTTAAGTATTTTTATAACTCAAACTAAATAAATTTTGATTCTGACTAATTCTCTATTACCCAGAGTCCAACACAATAACATATCCATCTCAACTGTCTATACAATGTTGATATTGACAACAATTTAATAATATTTATTAAGAGAATGTTAAATATACATCTTGAATATTGCTGTTATGTTAGCATTCTATTTTGACATCATATGACAGGAATAAAAATAATCATATAACATGAATAAAAATACATATTAAACTTATACAGCTGTAAAAAGATAACAAAAAAATGGTTGTTATTTTTATTACCTTTCAAAAATAAAAGTCAAACAGTTTCTACTTAATTATTGTAATATTAGGATCCAAACATGAACAGTGTTTGATGATTTAGAATTGGCATTCTGAAATAATAATAGTCATTAAAAATGAGAAAACAAACCTTGATAGAGCAATTATGTACAGAAAACAATCCTAACTCTAAGGGTGCAGAAATATCCACAATCTACACAATGTAGCAAATTGTCTTAGATATCATTCAACCAAACATTGCAATGTGTATCATAATAAATAGTGTGAGATTTACAGTCACAGTTGGATTGCTTTTCTGAAATCATCACAAGTTTTAATACGAATGATATACTGAAAGTACAGTTTTGTGATTAGTATTAAATTGTTGCAAAGATATATGTCAAATCAAAATGCTTAATAGTTGTATTTTTATATTGGACTATTTCAATCATCTAATATATGTATTGAATGTCTTTAGAAAAATTTAACTTTATTTAAATATTCCAAATACATTCAACTGTTAATAATAGCACATGAAACAGGTTAGTATATGCACAATGTTTTGAGTGGTATTAATCTCCCCTCTTCTTCAGGTGTTGCTAGACTGACCAGTGACAGTATTAGCATAGGATTCGAACCTGGACCCTTAGATTCTTGAGTATTGAATTTTAAGGTAACACTCTAACCAACTGAGCCATCCTTCCAAAGGCAAGAGTCAGTAGAAATTTCATATACTTATCTATGAAGTTCCTCCTGATTTCTTTACTTTTTTCTATGAGCAAAGTTGATTAGTGGTTTCCATACATTATGTATAGTTACACTAAGTTTGCTTATGGGATTTTTTATCATTGTCATATGAGCAGCTTCTTTAAATTTTCTTCTTTGTACATTTTTTTCTCTATCCAATATTTTTGTATTTTCCCAATTGAACATATGTTCATTGGCACATAAATGGTCTGCTATCTTAGACACATCTGTTTTCTATCTTCTAATCATCACTTTGTGCTTTTGCATGCACTTTTTAATGAGATGATGGTCTCATCAATATATGTACTTCCACATTCACATGGTATTTTATAGATGTAGTTTTTTTTTCAGCATTTCAAGTTTAGGCTTTGTAGATGTTAGAATGCCTCGTAGTGTGGTATGGCTCTGGAAAGCTGTTCTGATGTTTTACTGGTTGCAGATTTTCCTTAATTTGTCTGCACAATAGAATCAGAACAAAAACAAAAATTGGCATTCTTTTATGTTCTTGCTAGAAAACAAGACTCCCTTCTGACAAAATCAAAACTACAGTTTACTGAAAACCTACACATGCAAGAAAATACCTAGTTTATACATCCTATCATACCAGAAACATGAAATGTGGAATTATACTATCACTACAGAACAGAGCAAAAGAAGTTTATCCAAAAACCAGTGATTTGAAAAAAGAAAAGATATATATAGAACAAATTCTTATAAAAAATAGTTATCCATCAGCTGTTATTAAAACAACATTAAATAGACAACAAAAAGAATCACCAAGAGAAAAGACAATTATTGGTACTGTAGTGCACCCATATATTCCAAAAATAGCAAAAAAATTAAAAAAAATCTGCAATCAGTATAACATTAGAACAGCTTTCCAGAGCCATAACATACTATGAGGAATTCTAATAGCTACAAAGCCTAAACATGAAATGCTGGACAGAAAAAACTGCATCTATGAAATACCATGTGAATGTGGAATTGGTGTGGCCAGTTATCCTATTGAAAAGTGCTTGCAAGAAAAGGATTAAAAGACAGAAAACAGTGTACATGCCAATGAACAAATGTTCAATTGGGAAAATACAAAAATATTGGATAGAGAAGAAAATGTACAAAGAAGAAAATTTAAAGAAGTTGCTCACATGACAATGGCAAAAAAATCTCATGAGCCAACCTAGTGTGACTATATATAATATATGGAAACCACTAATCAACTTTGCTCTTAGGAAAATGTGGAGAAATCAGAAGGAACCTCATAGATAAATATATGAAATTTCTATTGACTGCTATCTTTGGCAGGATGGGTCAGTTGGTTAGAGCATTACCTTAAAATTCAATACTCAATAATCTAAGAATCCAGGTTTGAATCCCATGCTAGTACTGTCACTGGTCAGTCCAGAAACACCTGAAGAAGAGGGAAGAATAATACCACTCAAAATGTTGGGAATATATTGATCTGTTTGATGTGCTATTACTAACAGTTGAATGTATTTGGAATATTTAAATAAAATTAAATTTTTCTAAAGTCATTCAATACTCATATTAGATTATGGAAATAGTCCAATATAAAAATACAACTAGAACACCATCATCACAAACCTTCAAGAAAACAAAATGCTTAATAGTCTGCTTAATCTAATCATGAATTATGGTTGTAACACTTCTTTAATTCAAGCAATCTTTCATATTATTTTTTTAATCCGATCATTACATTTGTAGAATATTTTAATATTTTGAATGACCAGTTAAAACCTGTGGTGAAAACATTTTCAAACAATATCCTTAGTTTTATATAGTCCATAATATCATATATTGATCTGCAAAAATTGGCATTCGTAGTTATATAAATATTACTGAGTCTTTGTGTGTTATTTATATCTAGTGAGTGAGAAGTTATTGACGTCTATAAAACTTGAGATTTTTCTTTTAAGAAAAATGGCTTAATTCTCTAGACACTTTTCAAATATTACATGCTCTACACATAATATTACAGTTCTAGTGAATAAGGACAATCCTATAACATATTATTAATTGTATGTATTACTTTTATTTTGGTTAACTCGACAATTTCGGAGAATTTTTGTATACCAGTCTTTCAGAAATATTATCATGATATGCATTAACCTGATCCATTTTGTACAGAGTATAATAAACTCTCTTAATCTAAATAATATCACATTTTGTTACGTAAAATTTTTTTTAAATTTATCTTTTATCTGTAAAACCCTTTATAAAATATGATATTTCACGTAATTATATAAAATTTAAAAACTTCCTCACTGCTCTGCAGACGCAGATCATTCCCAAGTTTAATCCATTATTTTGAATAATAGCTTTTCTTACCCATATATTTCATCTGCAATATTTTTTTACGTCTTAACCTTAATGTATTTAGTCTTTTTAATGGTTGGCAAGAATTTAGCTGACTACTGTGAATGTTGTTTGATGTACGAGTGGTTTGATTTTAAACAACTTACAAAGCTTATAATATTGAGAGTGATTGCATTACTGTCATTTTTCGCCTAAGGTGTTATAATACTTTTTATAAAATATTGGTGGGAAGTGTCAGTAAGCAATAGTTTAAACAAAAACCTTATTTTCAAGATTTTTTGAAACCTAAACCTTGACATATATATATAAGGATTTTTTATGAGCTGGGTTTTAATAAGAAAAGTAAAAATTAATACTTTTTTTCGGGTTTCAATCAAACTTAATTTTTTTATGGGGGGAGGAGGGCAGTCAGTCATCTTATAGTTAACTTAGGTAATATACCATATTGATCAGAAAATGGGAATCTAGTTAGTCTTAAATAGATGGTAAAAATACATTGAAATATTGGTCAGCCAGCAATTGAAAAATTTAGTGAATACTGTCTACTTTTTAAATCATTTTTTACATAGCTGTTAGAGAAGTCTTTGATCATGTGGCTATTTTTTTTTTATATGTCAAATGCGTTGACGGGGAAGTGAATCCGGGCCAGCTACTTGGAAGACATCTATGCTAACCGCTAGGCCACCAATGCTTGACAGATCATGTGACTATTTAAAACCACGTATACGTAAATAATACATGAGTATATTAGTAAGATTTTATGTTCACTATATTAGATCGTTTTGGACCTGTTATATCATTATTTTCGACCACAGTAACAATTTTTTTATGCATAAATGAACTTTTGACTTTCTAAAAAAACTTTAAAAAAAAAATATTTTAAATGAAAATACTAATATAAAATGTCTATAAATATCCACATACACACATATAACAAATATAATTTTTTAAATCATAATTGTGAGCATGATTCATTCTACATTTTTGTTTCTTTGAAACGTTTTAGAGTAAACTTTCTTCTTTTTTTTATTCATATAAATCAAAACAATTTTTCAAAAATAAAATATGTATTATTTTCACTAAGAAAGAACACATATTATCTTTATCACGCAATCTCTTATAGATTGTTCTCTAGAATACTTGCTTTTAAAAAAATTATTATAACATTAAACGAAAATAAATGGAAAGAGAGAAATTAAAGGCCTTATGACGTAGTTGCAGTTCATTTATTTGTCAGGCTATGACCTGGGGATTGAATCTGGGCAAGGCAAAACTTTGAACCTTTTCAAATTCTAAAGAAGCAACGATTTTTTTAAATAGCCGACTCACAGCTAATTAACCTGGCCAACTAAAGTTAGTCAGCAAATGGGTATCTAAATAAATATTCTTGATTAGAGATTGAAAGAATTCTGGAAAACCGATTAAACTATCAGCATTCAGACTATAGCAAGTAGAAACCTTTGACTGGTAGTGAAAAAACATATTTTATTTTTTGTTTATATCAAAATTTAAGTATAAAAACTAATGCAAAATTTTGCTAAATGCTAATAACTGAATAATGCAACCATTGTACCATGGCAATATTAAAAAAATTTTTTTTGACTAAAAGTATAATATAAAACCTGAGTATTTCTTGTCAAAATCTAACAAGCCTATTCTTAATTAACTGCTAGTGACATCAAGTATTAAAGCAATCAAATATATAAATAAAATCCTAGGATATAAATATGACGTCATCTTCAAAATCTTGTAATCCAGATCATGAGAAGTCCGAGTATTTTTACTCTTAAGAAAGTTCCTTTGCATAAACCAAATGGTAGTCCATTGGATAATCTTTGGTCACCATCTGGGTCTTCATGTTGGTGACTCAGACTGTTTTATAAACTGTTTTTCCTGTGCTGAGATCATTTCTTTGCTGAATTGTAACACATTGTAGATCTTTTACTATCTTTGTCATCATTATGTTAATTTGAAATGATAATCATATCAGAAACTCTTGGTTGTATGACAAGCAGCTCCATCCCCACAATGTTTTATCACTTCTTAACCATGCATGATTTGTCCTTTTCTAGCTTATGACTCGGGTTAAAAATTTAAGCTTAATAGAATTAAAGTGGGTCCTTTAATCAACTTCCTCAAATTGCAATGGTAGTGGTTTATGAACTTCAATATTAATGATAGTTAATATGACAAATAAATTGATTTTAAAAATTTCTCAAGTATCTTTTCTTGACAACATAATTTATTTGCTTTTTTTTTCTTAAAAAAAGGAAACTGTTATATCTTGTCTTATGTTTTATTTTTAGATGTGAATTTCAAGTTTGCACTTTGCTTTCATTGTTAACATCATTTTGACCTTTTTATAATTTTATGCTGGATTAATATTAATTAATAAATAAAAATTTAATATTAATGATTTCTTTCTTTTGTTTTTAGTGATTTTAACTTGCTAGCATTTAAGGGGCATGGTATACATATAAATTAGTATTGTCAATAATATAATTTTGACTACCAATTTTACACAAATATATTAACTTACAATCAATAATATGCTTTTTATTGTGTTGGTAGATTTGGTCTTTATGATGTATGTGTGAATGGTGATTTTTGTGTGATCAGTTTAATGTATCCTCACAATATATATATTATATTAAATATTTTATGGATTTATTATGATGTAAACAAAGTGTGGAACTATTTTCATGCAATAATCATATATATAAACATTAATTATAAATGAAAAATTCCACACAATAATCCAGATAAATTTTTCAGCTATGATGTAACCAAAACCACAACCAATTAAAACAGGAAAAGCAAGATTGAAATCATATAATATAAACAGTACTCTACTTTATAACTTAGCTTAAAATAGCCCAGACAAGTTCTTTCATTATGTACTGAATCACATTGTTTCAGTTTGATATTCCAGTTTTAATTGGGTTATAGTATTGGTTATATCATAACTGAAAAAGTTATATAGATTATTTACATTTATATTTCTTATTTATATCTGTAAGCTTATGAAAATTTTAAATTTAATATAAAGAATTCATTATCGGAGAGGATTGTTTTCTTTATAAGATTTCAATTGTTATACTTCAAATTCCCTCATATATATATATATATGGTATTTATATCTGATTATTTACTCCTACATATTGAATATTAATTTAAAAGTGAATCTAAAGCAACTAAAACAAATTGTATTGGCATTTTCTGGATCATGTAGTTTTAGTTCGTTCTTCCCCTTTTGATTGGTAAAACAATTAAATATTTTTAAAGATATTCATTTTAAATTTATACATAAATTGCAAATTGGACAACATATTCGAGATCTTTTTTTCTTCATACATATGTGGTCATTTGTATCGGTTATTAAGATAGAGTGAATAGCTGAAGGGAGTTTGAAAGTCTGCTTCAAATCCCCTTTAATTAATTTGAAATTATTTTACACAAAATTTCAATTAAAATGATATATATTAGAACTTACATGTAATTATTAATAGGTTGTTTTTTCTGCAAAAATTAGAACACTTAATTTTTTTCACTCAACTTCATGACCAAGATAGAAGATATTGATTTGAGGAGTGGGGGCATCTTTCCTGACAAAATAAATATTAGATTCTAAAATAGTTGGTTTTGAAGTATTTCTTTAACAATATACAATGACAACTAATTAATTCATACACCTTTATACATATGGATACATTCTATTATAAACATACAGCTGTTATTTATATATTTGTAAAAAAAAAATTACAAACTCTGCAATTATTAATATTGTACGATTAAATTTAATTTCATTTTTATAATTAAAATTATGTTATTTTCTAAAAAATAAATATGAAATAATATAGGTAATATATAGGGTATAATAAATGGAAACAATTCATTTCTATATAACATACACATATCCGACAATGCGCTGTTTTTATATATTATAATTTCCTTGCACTCACTCTCTAGTAAGAGTTTTAAAAGCTTAAGTGAATCAGAGAGTATCTATACACCAACTCCTATTGACCGTGATTACATCAGAGCTCGAGTTTAATGCGTTCCTGAAGTTATATTCCACTAGCGAATTGTATAAATTTAGTTAACCTATCACAGGAAAAAGACAGAATTTCATTTTTAACTACCTGCGATTAGACGTATATTACTTTAAAATGTAAATCTATTCGTCAAGCGTTGTTAGCCGACAGGTCATCGCACCCGCATTGCAAGCAAATAGTTGGTTGCAGACGGGCGTGGGTTCGCGTCCCGGCCGATTTTATGACATATGAAAAATATATATATATCTATTCATTTTAAAATCCCTGGACATTGTGTTTTGTTTTTTCTATTTAAAAAAGAAAACGCCTTTTTAAATAATATAAATTTTATAAAAAAATTCTTAAAAAAATAACTGTAAATTGTATTCGCAATTTATAAATAGTACTAAAAATAACAATATGACATATCATTTGTTTTTATGTTTACTGAAAGGCAAAATGGCATCATATAGTTTTTCAGGAAATGACACTGAATGTAACATCATTAATAAAGTTCCTTAGACAAATTCCCTTGGTATTTTCTAGATCACGTGGTTTCAACTTGCTCTTCAAGTTTTAATTGTTTGTCCCTTGGTTAAGTTATAATTGAAAAATATATCCATATTATATGGATTTATGAAAATGTTTCAAATGTATATTATTTTATGTGTGTTAAAATGAAGATTACTGAATTAATAGTAATAACTATTCATCCATTTATACTATTCAGATAATAGCAAGTAATAACCAGATAAAATAACAGTACTATAATAGTAACAAAATACAATCACACCCATACAGAATTACATGAAACTTATGTCACACACATTTATGTATAAAAAGGCAGATTACATAACATTTTAAATATATATTTTATAACTACATATGCCCTTGAATTGCCAAACATTTCTAATCATGGGCTATATAAGCTTCGATAAGATCTCTAGCGTTTCCACAAGTAAAAAAAAAAGTGTTTACTTTTTGATGCATGAGATATTCATAGTAGAAGAAGGTATTGTAAACATGCAATGAATTTTCATGAAATAACTATTTTAATATCCATTTTGGGCAATTAAATTTAGGATGATATCCGATATCATATGTATATATGTGCGTGTGTGTATGTTCTTATATGACCGAATATTGTTTCCATAATAAATCAAATTTGTATTGCTTGTTTATACAATTTAACATTTTTGTAGTAAAATTTAAAAGAAAATCTTATGCGCGCAAGTCGAACAAATGATGTAGTTTGGCTAGTCTTACATATATCTATCATTATATATAACCTCACGCACCTACATAAAAATTTTAATCATCTATTAAATTAATTTTATATGTGCAAGTATTAAAATTACATTCTTTTATCAAATTTTTATCATGGACAAAATATTGATATATAATGTAGTTTATTGAGCATCTATATTTTTGAGAGCTAATACAAAAGGTTTGTTCAATCATAATCTAACGCTTTCATGTTTTATTTGATATATAAATGAAGTTAATTCTTTTGAATAATCAATTCCGTATGAAATAAACTTTAAAGATTCTCGTTACTGCAAAATAGAAAATTAAAGATTACTCAGCGATATTGTGGATATTAAATTTTGAATTTTTGTCTACGTCGCTCTTTTTTTTTATCAGCTGACTTTACAAAAACACTTTATATCAGCTTTTAATCTAAGTCCATTAAAAAGAATCTAATTTGTAATATAGTATTATTAAAATTTAACTTTTGACTTTCATTAAAAAACTTTTTAAGAAACTATAAAGATTTTGTTAAATATATGATTTAACTGACTGATTGAAATTTAAATGAAACTTCGTTTTGCGCACGCGTATATAACTACCGAAGTACCTGAGTGAAAATAAAGAAAAAATACAGAAGTTTGTCAATGTAGTGAAATCTATATAGAATCCATCTAGTCTAAGTTAAATTAGTTTACACAATATAGTTAAAATATCTATTTACTGATCAGTAAATGAATGGGAATTGGGGTATAATTGTGAGGTTGGCTGCCTAAAGAAAAAAGTCTTGCTTAGAATAATTTTTTTATAATGAAGATTATGACTAAAATTTATATAAAGTTTGTGTAACTAATAAAATTAACATTAAAAAAAAAATAACTATATGCTATTACAATTTTGAGAATGTATTTGCAAATAAATTTGTGAAGGATATAACAATCATAATCTAAATTCCAATTAAATGATTTATTTTGAACAATATTTACATTAGAAGTCACAAAAGATTTTTCCTTGCAAAAAGAAATCAGAAGTAAAGATTTAAGACTCTCTAGCTTAGAAATTGTCATTTATCTATAATAGTTTTCAAAACCCATTCAGACTAGAAATCTAGGTCGTGGAAGCTGTAAGAGATTCAATGACTAATATATCACATATATACATCTACACAGAGGCAAAACTCTCCATACAGTAGCGTCATTCAGTAAGCCAGGTAATCAATGGATACAGGAATGTTTATATATAAAATCCCTATCTAGTGCCTACTCATCCAATATCCCCAAACTAGTTTCTAATTTGTTATTGTATGGAGAGTTTTGCCTGGTATAAAAAGCTTGTGTAAGCATAAGGAATGGTGTGGTCATGTGATGTTTAGTGATATATACTTCTATTTAGTACTTTTATTCTACTATCTTTCAACTATGCGAAGAGAAAAAAAAATTAAAAAATAGAAAAATATATCTGACGATTTTATGGTTCATCCTCTTCTAAGAAGTCAAGTGAACTAAATAATATTTAAGTTTTTTTTTTTATAAATGTTTTTTTTTTAATACAATTTCATCCATCCAACTTATTTGTGTCTAACTATCTGCTGATTGTTTGATTTGATTATCTGTCTACCTTTCAATCTATTTATGTCTGTCAGTCTATTTATCTATCCATCTTTCTGACTATAGATCTGTCTTTCTAACTGTCTGCCTATCTATTTATTTACTTAACTATATATTTATCATCTATCTATCTATCTATCTATCTATCTATCTATCTATCTATCTATCTATCTATCTATCTATCTACCTATCTACCTACCTACCTACCTACCTACCTATCTATCTATCTATCTATCTATCTATCTATCTATCTATCTATCTATCTATCTATCTATCTATCTATCTATCTATCTATTTATGTATAAATTAACTCCCCAATAACCTATCTGTCCATTTATTTGTTTATTTATCTAACTCTCTATCTATGTATCTACTTTTCTATCTAATCATCTAGCTCTCCATTTATCCACCCAACTATACATACATATCTGTCCTTTTATTAGGTTGTCTATCTAACTATCTATAAATTTCTCTACTTATCTCTCTATCTAGCCAACTAGCCATTTGTCCAATCATTTATTTAGCATCTATCTATATGTTTAATGTCCATCAATATATCTTTATATTTATCTATCTATCTACCTAACTATATATGTAATTGAGTATCTATTCTCCTATATATATATATATATTGTAAGGGTAGCTTACAATCTTGTCATGTCATTTCAGATTAACCCACATCACCAAATTGTGCCATGGAAAATATGTGTTTAACCGCTAGATTACTAAGCAATTTAATATATTTTGCTTTTTTTTTAAAGACTCACATATACACGTTAAACGTTTGATTTATCGGTGATTAAAATGCTTAATCCCACATCAGCTTAATTTTTTCTATTATAATGAAAAAATTATAAGTACTCAAACTAAACACTCTAAAAAGTGCAGTCAATATATATATAGTCTAACATATTAAAAAAAATCAGTGTTGCACGTCACAAACTAAACCAGAACAATAATAAAGCCATTTGATGAGATGCATAAAATAATGACCTAATCTCAAATCAGTCACTAGGTGACCAACTGTAAAAATGAAATTAAAACTTCAAGAAATAATTGTTTTAATCCAATTTCTATAAATAAAATCTACACAACAATAGTAAATCATATCAATGTATAAGGAAATGCACGATTCAACACACCAACAGTCAGTAATAAATTAATCTCATTTTCAAACTGAAGATTGTATAAAAAGCATTCGAATCATCATTCTTTCTCTTTCAAAATAATGCTTTCGCTAAATAAAATCAATCTCATTATAATTGAACTTCGAATTCTACAAAATGGACATATATATTTGAAATGAAATAGATTTTGAATAGTGCTGAAGTAATTAGAAAACCAAACAAGCAATTAAATTCAAAATTAATAAGTAAATCATTCAATTTAAAGAAGTACATATTTTTTTTTTTTAAAGAAACATTAACACTATTTACACACAAGGAGAAAGAAAGTAAATAGTCATTAAAAACTAAGGAAAAGAAGCAAAATAATTCTTATACATATATCACTATTAAATGTTAAACTGGAATTACATGAAATTTGTATATGATATAGATCACTGTATAATGTTTTCTGGCTAAATAAACAATGCCATAGGGTTGAACATCATTTCTGGAGCCATGAAAATGCAGTAACTTTACTTGTCTATTGCTACAAAGCCTAAAGAAATATCTATTGTCTTTGGAAAAATGCCTGAGTATGAACCAAAAGAAATCAACTGGAGAAGAGTGCTGTCCTATTGTTCCGAACATGATTATACCAGTTTCTGAAGGAGCAGTATGTTTTCATTATCGAATAAGATTGATCTTGAAAAGGATGGACTGATAATATGAAGGATATTCCCAGAAAACTCATCAGACTTTAACTAACATAATTGAATGGAAATTTTGATTTTTGTTTTCTATTATTGAAATTTTTTTATTATTTACTTTCATTTCTACACTTGGAAGCAAAAGTGTCTAATTCTTGGAAAAGTTCATTTTAAGAAAAAGATGGGTGAGAATCAGTTAAGGTTTAATTAAGCATTTTTTTTGTTACTAAATAAAATTTAGGTCAGCTTACCCTCACATCACCAATATGACTCTGACATACTAATGGGAAATGAAAGGAAGTAATATTTTGATAATATCCCACATTAAGTATGTACACTATATGCAGGACAGAATTTTTTGTTAGTTGTTTATCATTAACTAATATTCTGTTATGTGTTCCTTTTCATTTTTCAGTATAATTGACTAAAATTCTTGCATGGACTTTCTTTCCTATTAAGATTGGAGGTATTCATACATAAGGAAGGGTCCCCAAGAAGATTGATAACTATCAACATGAACTGGGCAAAGATAATCATTTAAATGTGACTTTAAATAGTATTGATTTAGCCATTTAGATTCATTGTCTTATAAAAAATTTTTTTTATATGTATGCATATGTAAATAATTGGTAAGAAGTACATAAATTTTTATCATGGATTAGGGATAAGGATTTTCATTGTTTTAAATAACAATATGGTAGAAGCTCATTCTTGACATAGCTGATTATATAACTCACTATTGTTAGACTATTTTGTTAAATTTTTTTTTGTTGTTGTTGTTATTCAATAAATGTTACAGAATTTATTATTTTAATCTGATCTCTAGCTCATCATTATTATGTAGCTCATCATCATTACAATTACTAGTATTATCACAAATAGGCATTCACAGCAATTAATATAATAACCTTGAATATGTATATGCACACACACCTTATTCTATGTGTGGTGATACTAGAGAATATTTAAAAAGTTTGGATAAACAATCATCATCTATACAGAGATGCAATAGTTACTGACCAGTGTGATTTTATTCCCTGATATGAGAATCTAAAGTAATTACTTCTTGAGTTTGAATACTGTGGGATAACAGAGCTAGAAATGGGTGATAACTGGATGAACTAACCCATATGGTGTCTAAGTTAATAAAAATATGCAGAGCTAGTCTATTGGAAGTAGATGCAATCATAAGTTATGTATTTCGTTGTGTAATCATTTGCATCCTATCTGAAAATCCAAAGTCTGACCATAAGATGATGCACTCCCCTCTCTCCTGAGTATTCCCCCAGCCCATTACAATATATATATATATATATATATATATATATATATATATATTGTATTATATATATATATATATATATATATATAATCGTCTTCTTATAATTATCTAATTTACTATACTTTTGGTTAATTCTACTTCAAGCTCATTGTAATTTTTATTTAATGTTATTTCTTTATAATATATTCATTCTTAGTCTTTGCTTTAGTTTTATATATATAATATAGATATAAGACAAACATTAAATAGTCCACTTGAATAGAAATCTTTGAAAGAAAAATGGTAAATAATAAAACAATATCCTCCAAATAATCAAATACAATGTGATAATGATGTGTGGATTGTTTTTATTTTATCCACTAGCTCAAAATCATTTGGTTCTCAAAAATATGCCATGAGATGTCTTCTTAAAAAATCCTTAATTTGTTGGAACATTAAAAAAGTTATTTCAATTAGATATGAGCCCCAGATTATGGTCACAGCAGATAGATATATGCAAGAAGTTATGGTCATAGAATATAGATATGAAACCATATATATATATTATTTAATTCTGAATAATGCTAAACTGGTAATTTTAAATTAAAGAAACACAAAATTAACACTAAAAGTTAATAGCTAAATATTAAAAACTTGATACAATACCATAGTTTTATCTATGGATTTAGACATTTTCAAGTGCATATATGTCCAGCCACACACAACAGATATTCTAATTGTACAAATTATTCATAATCTAAATGTATTCATACTATAACAAAACTCACTTTTTTATATACATAAACAGTGCTATATAATATAAATCTTATCTGCATCTCCATTTTATATTAAAATAAATTGATTTAAGTTTTCTCATTGTAATTTCACATTTATTAATCAAAGAAATAAAGAGGTGAAAACAAAGAAATTTTCTTGATTAATAAATATAGAACTGAAGCTATCAATATTATAAAAAATTTATTCACAAAAAAAAATAAAAAGAGATTATGGTAGTTTTATATAGGTATTTAATAAATGTATAATGCTTTTTTTGTTTTTTCCATTAAGGGTAAGTTCAGATTATAGATAGTTTTGTAAATTATATTAAAAAATGTGTTTATTTGTTTTTTTTGCACTTGGAAAAGTCTATATGCTTATAGGTGATATGAGGCTTTTGTACTAAGTATTTAGTAGTTTGCTCTCTCTCTCTCTCTATATATATATATATATTCAATTTTATTTTAATGATCAAGGTTTTCTTAAGAGTATAATTGTATTAAAGAATTAAAAACTCTGATATGCATACACATATAAATTAATTCCATCCAACAAAGTTCAAACCATCTTTACTAAGCTTAGTAATTTCTACATTTCAGAGTGCATAAGAACTTGAAATACCAGCAGTAGCAGATCAAACTATGTAAGGCATTACAAATATTAAAATATAAATGCTGCAATAATTGTATTTACAAAAAACTAACAATTTTACAATAAACAATATTCTAAAAAGATCCAGAATAGTTTAAATTGCGCATGTTGCATGTTACGGTGGCAAGAAATTTAGAGAACATTTAAATAAAACATCTGTGTTTATACACTATATAAATAATAGTTATATATTTATGTAATAATGTGTCCGATTATTATTTCACCATATAATCCTGAATTTCAGATTTTAGAATAAGATATATTAAATAACTGTCAGCAACGACAACATACTTTTCATGCAAATAATGTAACGCAATACTTAAATAACTTTATAAATATGATTTATAGATTATATCTGTTTACTTTCTTATTTGATTCATCCTCTACCTGATTTTTTTCATAAGATTATTTTACAAAGATCTTCAAAGATTTGTAAATAAAACAGGAGAAAATATAGATCATTTTTAATTTTTTATTTACAGCATCATCTATAAGAGTACAGTCATTGTAAACCATAATGATAATTTATCTTTTTTTTTTTTTTTAGAATATATTAATGTCATTAATAACTATTTTTGATATAATATGGAAGTTATAGCTGATCTAATAAGTATAAATTCTTCTCTTAAATATTGTTACATATTTCAAATGCATAGGTTCCAAGTAATGATGAACTCTGTATTTGTATGTGACTAATGCTAATCCATCATGTTTAAATCATTAGTTTGTTTGTAATATGTTTCATAAGAGCTTGTGATATTTATCACTAAAATGTATCTGAGAGATACTGCATAGTTCAATGTCAGTATTGGTGTAGTTGTAAAAATAATTTCTAGATTATAACTAAAAATAAATTAAAATATCAGGTATTTTATTACATAAATATGTAAAGGTATATTTGTAGTATATATATTATAACGTTTTCCGTTTTGCTAGGCCTCTACACGCTAATATAAACTGCGCGTGAGTTGATCAAGCTATGTCAAAAAAGAAGAAAGTTATATTTCTATTCTAAAAACATAGCTATATTTCCTGATCAACTCGGCCTATTAATTGTTGAGAATTGTGCTATTGACGAAATCAGCTTTTAATTTATTTAATCTGGGCGCCAGAATTCCTAAGAATTCGCTGAAATCGTCATATAACATCTCACAAATAAAAAAAAATGTTTTTAAACTAATCGGTATTACATCATACCATAACGAGAATTAATTTTTTAAGATTATTATTCCTGGGCTTATTCAAACATATTGGCAAAGGTAAATTACATTTTTAAATCTTATTAAACTACTAATAGATTTAATAATAACTATTATTAATAACACACAAATGAAAATTGGTATTAGAAATATTTTTATTCTAATAGAAAAAAAATGTTAAAGGAAATTATTAATCAAATAAATTGGAGAGAACAAAATTCAGACGTAAATCAATTAATAAAAAAACAATTTTACAATTACAGCTCACTTCCAAATTTCTTCTAGAAAGTTACTAAAAAATGAATGTCTCTTGCACAAGAAATTTAATGTCTCTATCAGGATTGTTTAAACATACTTTTAGAAATTGTTTGAAAACGTTTAATTTGGTCACAATCAGGAGTAATGAAGCATTACTTACCGGTAAGTTTTGTGAATTCAGTAGTAGATAACTATGTATAGTTTTTCGGGGTTGAATTGAGCTCACTGCCTTTGATTATTAGTTGATCTTGGTGCTGGTTCCATAGGCTAGTCGCGTAAGCTTCTCTGGTGTCCATCGGTAATGATGTCAGCTAAAGCTCCGGTCTACTCTGTATGAATAACTTTTTCATCGTAGAGTGGTCTGGATTCTCTAATCCAAAACCAACCAAAAGAATATCAGCTAAACCAAGATGTTCTTCAAACTGATCTCTGCCTTTTATACTCTCTAGAGGCCCAGTTTTCCGACTTCTGCGCATATCTTTTGTTTGTCAAAATATCCGTAGATAATCTTATATATTCTTTACAAAATTTATGTTACAAAGTCTCTATTTTTTTCAGCATAATTCTGCCATCTTTAATTAGTTGAAATATTTTTACTTTCTCTTATCTAGATTGGTAATTTGTGTCTTTTGTTCTCTCCAATTCTAACTTTTATTTCCAATTACATAAAAAAAAACGAAAGAATAATTTAACTTTCATTGTACGTTTTTTTTTTTAAAAAAAAAATTAGTCAAAAAAATATCTAAATTTACTTTTATTTTTTAGCTTTTACCAAATGCCAATATATTTGCAACGTATATAAATAAACGTTACAATATATTAATTTTAATATTCTCACGGATAAATGATGAATTCGTAGTATTATTTACAGGAGCTTCCATATAATAGCTAAATAGCTGATATTTCATTACTTTAATAAGTATTTTCCTCAGAGTTTCTTCAAGTTCTGAGGAAAATACATGTTATTGTACTGGAACGTCAGATAATTAGCTATTATATTTTTATTTAATAATATCTCTACATATATTTGTATTTTAGTACACGTTAGTAATGAATGTATTTTTGGGATATACACAGACTCAACTACAATTTTTTATTATAATCCCTGCAGGATTAATTATTTATTAGGATAAAGATTATTATATTAATATCAATATTATCTAGATATTGACTAAACCGAATTTTAAAGATCAATATTTCAGTTATTATAAATTCCAATTGTCCATAATATATTTTTATCTTTCCTTTTTCAACACGTGCATTATTAAATGCATATATATTTAAAGTAATTATTCAACATTACCCTTCTTCAAACAAATAAATGGACATTTAAAGGCAAATTATCTCCAAGATGCACCTCTGTTCAACTAGCATTGATCATCTGGACCACCTGCTGAAGCTAGTTCACAAGAAATGCATCTTGATAATTATTCGATTTCCTTTAATGCCCATATTTATTTATTTGAGGAAGAGTAATATTGAATAGTTGCTTTGTAAATAGAGTAAATTATAATTTCAAAATTTTATTTTTAAAAATTCTAAAACTGGGCTGGAAAGTTTAATATAGAGATGAACTCATACGATAAAAGTACTAGATCAATCTCTGCTGAGAAAAGTCAAAAAAAAAATATTAATTTTATCACTGAATAGAAACCTGCCTTTTAGGTAATTGAATATCATATTACTTTCTAAGTAACTAACAATATGACTGTAAAAATAAAAACTATTGTCTTTTAACCCTTTTTTCATTTCCTAAACATAAATTTAAATGTAAGGGAGAGGGAAATATAAAACAATGGACTCATTGATAGTATAATAATTTATTTAAGTTATTTAAAATTATATTTGTTTTTTGTTTTTTTAAATTAAAAAACCATTTATGATGTGTAACTCTAAATGCAGGCATTGCTTGTCACTCTTTAATATTATTATAGTACATTACATTAGAAGTGGTGGTCATGTGATGTTTACATTACATTAGCTGGTTCTTTCCCATAACTACAAACTCACTAATTTTAAGGCTTTATTTATGTGCTGGTTTCACATTGCTGCTCTTCACTATTTTGCATTTATTTATAATGTTAAACTACCAATTCATATTTTTTAAAACTGATGTCAAAATTTTGAAGATGTCGCCATTATTCAGACCTCACACAAATACTACAAATTTGAATTTGGAAACAAATCAATAATGACTGATTTGGATCTCAGATCATTGTCTGATTTTCTACGCACTCCCCCTAATACTAACAAGACTGATTAATAATTTGAAGGACAGAATAGATCCATCTCAGACACCCCAGGTTGTATACAGTATTTCATGCCCTCAGGCTGGATTCAGTGCTACATACTACAGGGAAACCAAGGCTATTGTTCATAATAGAGCTGCTCAACACATTTATACATATAGAAGAGCAAAAAAGAATAATGATAACTTCTCAATATTTTTTGAACATGAGAAGCAGGCTGGCCATGTGTTTGAACCCTGCAATCCCAAGATAGTATGCTCCAAAGCCAATGATTGTAAAAGAAAAATCAAGGAGGCATATTTTATTATCAGTGATAACAATGCCATCAATAGACGTGACACGTGTTTTTCTATTTCAAGAAAATGGACAAATTAATTTGCATTCGCATTTGCATATTTTATTATTTGTTAACATGACAGCAATGTTTATAACTTATTTTGGCCATGAATATGAGGGAAAACCTTGAAACTACTAGACCTAAATTAATTTGATTTAATTGTTTTTGGTTACTACTTACAGCTTCTTCTTCAGCAGGTAAATTGCTTTTATATGCTATTACATAATATAAAGTAAACAACAGCATCACAAATTAATTAATTGTTTGATCTCAGGCATTTAAGATTTAGATTTCTTACTGTAGTATTTTCAAAAGAAAAATTATAATTTTTAGTAATTTGTTTACATATTTAAGCTAATATATAAGACGTATTTGCAAAATATTTATTTGAAATCAAAATGTTACATGATTACAATTAGATTTTAGTTGCTAATGTTGGTGTTTAAAAGGCAAGTTGAAAAACATATTCACAACATAGTAAAAGCTTTTTACTAGAAAAAAGAATTTCTTTCATAAGCTAGTAAATACATTTTTGTGAAATGTTAATAATAGTAAATATAATTTTTACTTTTAAAACATTTTGATTTTTTTATGAAGTCTCAATTAAAATGCTTTTCTATTTTAAAAATTGAATTCAAATAAGACATGTTTTGTTAAAGAATTTTTTATGAATAGACATAATGATCCAATATTCAAAAAGCACCATTGTGATCAATAAGTATCTGCTTTATTATTTTATTTTTCTATTTTGCAGAGTTCAAATATTAACTTTTAGAATGATTTTCATGTGCAAACTTATATTTGTAATAAATAATATAAAAGATTATCAATATATGATATAGTATAAAAAATTTAATTATAAGAAGAAAATGATGCAAATAAGACTGAAGTTCTCATTGGATCTTTTAAAAAAAAGTGGAAGTGACATAATAGTTAACCAGTTAAACTAATCAACCAATCATTTAATTATCCAATTGCCAAGATCTCTAGTATAATTTTTTCATGGTTTTTAAAGCCAAATATTCAACTAACTGTAAATACAGCAATACTACTCCAATATGCTGGACAAAAGTCAATCATTTTAAATATAAAATTACACAGATTTTAAACTCAAAGTAATTATAATGTCATCATTATCATATCAACCATTCAAAGAATACAATGAATTTTTCTAAAACAAAGTTAAAAAGTGCTATATATTACAATGTTTTAAACATTAATTAATTATTAATGGTTAAACTATAGCCAACCTTGTATAGAAGTTAGTGGCTCAAATATTTCCAAGAGAAGCCCATATAAGAAATAAATTCAACTGGATATTTCACTTACTGTGAGTTCAAAAATAAAAGATTTTTATTTTTTTAAAAATAGCATCTCTAAAATTAATGATTAAAGACAATTTGGATTATCAAAAACTATTATTGAAATTGAAAATCATGAAAAAATATATATTATAATTCACTTTTGCTCTTGAAGGCAATGGAAAAACTAATAAAAGCATTTGAATGTGTGAAATGATATTAACATCATGTTTTTATCAAAATTTATAGAAAAGTCTTATTCAATATTCCCTGAAAAATATAAATCCAATACTGAGTATGTTCTCCATTTATTTATGCTTTGAGTTAAACGTCAATGGTAATAATTATATATGTTCTTTAATGTATTTAATCAAAAAAATATTAAGAAGCTTCTATAAATAAAATATTCAAAAGTTAATTTAAAATTAAAAACAAAACTTAAAATTAATGAAAAACTCTAAATTTATCAAAGCTTCAAAAATCAAATAAATCTTCTCAAAGTATTTTTGAATTAACTAACGCGGAGAAGATTGCTGTTAAAACTATAAATTTACAAATAAGATGCGCTAGTCGATTTGTTGTTCTAAGACAGATGAAATAAACAGTTATAAAATTGCATTTTTCTAAAATAAAATATAACAAAAATTTCAGAATTTGTAACTAAATAGAATTTTTTAATGAATTAAAAATATAATAAAATATAATGTATACATAAATCTATTTTTCATAAGCACTCACTAAAATTGTATTTATATACGGGACTTATTTCATCTTCTTTAAGTATTGTTGGCCTCACCAGTGACAGTACTAGCATAGGAATCGAAACCTGGACCCTTAGATTCTTTAATATTGAATTTTGAGGTTATTCTCTCTTCTTCAGGTGTTATTGGCCTGACTATTGATAGTTTGTTGAATTTTAAGATAATGCTCCAACCAACTGAGGCATCCTGCCAAAGGCAACAGTCAGTAGAAATTTCATTTACTTGTCTATGATGAAGAATGTATATTGGTGAGACCTATTATCTCATTGAAAAGCCCTTGCAACAATACAAATTGATGACTAGAAGAGAGAAAACAGATGTGTCTAAGGCAACAGACCATGTATGTACCAGTAATGTATGTTCAATTGGAAATATATAAAAATATTGGATAGAAAAGAAAAGGTGCAAAGTAGAAAATTTGACGAAGCTGCTCACCTATCAGTGGCAAACAACCCCACAAGTTATCCGAGTGTGACTATACATAATATATGAAAATCACTAATCAACTTTGTTCTTAGGAAACAAATGGAGAAATCAGAAGGAACCTCATAGATGAGTATATGAAATTTTTACTGACCATTGCCTTTGTCAGAATGGTTCAGTTAGAGCGTTATATTAAAATTCAATATTCAAGAATCTAAAAGTCTAGGTTTGATTCCTATGCTAGTACTGTCACTGCTCTCGAAACATAGTGCATTTGCTAATCTGTGTATTATTACTAACAGTTGAATGTATTTCGAATATTTAAATAAAAGTTAATACAATATATAAATACAATATATAAATACAATAAAATACCACAAATGTTCCGGAAAACACATTCACTTACAGTATTTCTGACGCGTTGAAACCAATCACAATTTTTTTATATTTTTATATAAAATATAATGCTTGCAATTGACAAACCTAATTTAATTTCATACTTTTATTTTTTTCACTGAAATCGGTGATACTTCTTTTTTTATTTTCCCCATTTATTTTGCTTTTCTCTTATTATTAAGCGATACACATTTCTATATCTGACAATATGTTATAAAATCTCAGTATTGCTTTTGTAATAGCCGTTTAATTATCAGTACTCTAAATAAGTACTGTTAAATGGCATTTATTGAAAAAAAAATGTCTCAAGTATTAAGCTTATTTCTTCTTAATATTAAATTACTTTTATAGACAACACTCAATCAAGTTTAATTCTATGATTAACTTCATCTTTTATGATTTCTTCTATGCTATTAATCTAACAAAGGTGTTTAGAATCGTCAATTGTTTCTACTTCATTATTATTAATTCTTATTTCCCCCTTTTTAAAAATGACACTGTATTCATTTTAGTATTTGTTGTTAATCATTCCTTTAAATTTTATTTGATAATTCTTGCATTTCCTGAACTACAGAAGTATTAATTGCAATAACATCACATCAGCTAATAAAAGCTAGATAACTGATGTAAATTTCATATATTTTATTTATTAAGTTTCTATTTTAATTTGCATAACAATTTTCTAAAAGTACTTTATGAATATTTATATTCTTAATGATAGCATGTAGTCTAATAATCTTAAGTTATTGTCAAATTCTGACGAATATGATCCATAGTTTAATCACATAGAAATGCTTTTTTTTATAATTGGCAAGTGGAAAACTTAAAAGCAACTGAAAGCTTTTTTAATAATTATATTTTGAATTCAAGAAGTATAATAACTACTCTTTCCTATTGCATTAACAAATGTATATCATATAATACTCAATTGTCCAAGCAATTTACTACTTTTACATTCTTTATTTTCTTACCCTTTTCTACAGTTTCCAGTTTCGATTGCCCCAGCAATCTTTTTCAGAACATTATATCTTCTAATCTCACTATTACAATCGAAACTGTAAACTGTAGAAAGAGTGGAAAATAAAGCAATGTAAAAGTAGTAAAGTGTTTGGACAATTGAGTAATTACATGGTATATTTTGAATTATAAGTGCCAAATTAATTCAACCCATGTCTTTTATACCATCCACTTTACACAAATACAATCACGACTATTATTAATCATTTACTAAACTAGAGATTATCTTTAGCACAGATATAAAGTTTAAAACTCAATTAAAAATTAATATATCTGATTTTTTAAAATTAAACACATAGAGTTCTTCACGTTTCTTCTTCCCACGTGTAATATCTTTATAAATATATTAAATAACCTCAGTATTATGATATATTCTTTTAATTTCATATAAAGATGTCATAAAAGACAAATGACCCCCAATATACATCTTAATAACTTATTTTAACACTTACAAGTAACTTGTTGTGTTATAAGTATTTTTTTTCATATGTCAAAGCATTGGCTGCAGAAGCGAACCCACACAACTGTCTGCAAGTAACTGCTTGCTTGAAAGGCAGCTGCACTAGCCTCTCAGCTACCGATGCCAGCCATTTTTAAATCCAGTCTGTTCTATTTTTGAATTGAGTTCTAAATTTTCAGTAGTGTTCTACAGATATATTATTAGAAATCAGTAACAGAAATGAAAAAAAACTGGAACATCTGTAACTTTTAATATCTTTTTTTTTATATTTCCCAAATATCAATTTAATATTGCCTTTTCTCAATCAACTGTTATATCTTTACTATTTAGATGTCTAGTATATAACTTTGTCGCCATTTTAACTATTTCTTCAGCTGTGTTTTTTAAAAATATATTTATAAGAATTCATAAACTTCATGGAACTGTACCATTTTCATAGATTTAATCAACACATCTCATCTTTTTATATATAATACTTGGCAATTAAAATGTAGATATTGAAGGAATATTTTGTCTACTTGTTTTTTTTTTTTATTATTATACAACTTTTTTATAGAATATTTTCACATATTCATAATGTCATCTTTTTTTTAAAATAAAAGTTCAACATCTTACTATAACAATTTTCCAAAAGTTGAGTTAACATTTTTGAGAATTTGGTTTTCTTTTATATATTTTACTTCCTATTTTATAATAATATTTACTTATGATCATTGAAAAATATTTTTATTTTCTTTTTTCTTTTTACAGTGTCTTGTCTTAGTTGAAAGTGTACGTGTAAAATTCTGCTATTATATAACAGCTATCAGTATAGTAGTTCTTATTGAAAATTGTTGGCATTTTAAATTGATTTACAAGTTTTAGTTTAGATTTCTTGAAATGCTTTGACAATTAGAAAATAATTAATAGTTTATATTTTAATAGCTTTTTGTCACATCTGATTAATCAACGATCATTTCCTGGGTTGAAACTCTAAAGAACATTATAATTTAAAATTAGATACTTTCTGTTAGTCAACATCTAATTCTGCTTTATCCTTTCTTGGATATTTTCATGTTTACCTATGACTGCTATTTTTCAAAGAAGAAATTTATAAAATACAGTTGATTTTTGTTTCCTGAAAATTTCAAGAGTCTGCATTCTTTTTCATTTTTCTTTCGCAATGCAATTTAACCATATTCTTTCATAAGAGCATCACATTCTCCATAAAATAATGCCACCAAGTGCAAGCCTTTATAATCAATAAACGCAGGAAGATTTATGCATAAAATCCCTATCTATTTCCTATTCATCCAAAATCCTCAGAATAATTTTTAACTTGTGGATTTCATCAGAAAGTGCCATGGATTTGAGAATATTACACCTAGATTTTAGAATCTAGCAGCCATCTTTTACCTATTCGGTAAACTGTAAAACACCGGCTAGAAACTAGTCTGGGGATGTTGGATGAGTAGGTACTAAATAGGAATTTATGCACAAACCTTCTTGCATCCCTTAATTATGAAGGCTCACACTTGGCAACACTACTGTATGGAGAGTTTGGTACTTCTATTAACAGCATGTAGTGGTGATTATGTCATATTTTTTCATCTACTAATTGTTTTCTAATTCTATCATTAAAATATCCTACACAATTTTAACACACAATTTGTCTTATCAGAAGTATTTTCTATTTCTATATAAAAATTCTCTATTTATTCATAACAAAATATTCTTACTGGGGCATAAACAAAAATCATTTGCATTTGATACTCTTTCAGATATGCTATCTGTCTTCCCAAAGTTGCACTTTCATTTTTTATTTATAATGAAACTCAATCTAATGCAAAGTGAATATACACTTTTCAAATAAATTGTTCACCTTATTTTAACTTTCCAGGGTCCATATTGTTTTATTTACTATAAGTTATAGTGGAAGGTAGCTAAATAAGAGCCTGGGTTTACTATTTTTTTTGTAGTGGGAAAATCTTGAACAGGTTTAATTATTTAGTTTGATACTATCAACAAATACTTTTTAAAAACAGAGATGTTAGAGGTGCAATATCAAAAACCATAAATGATTTCTTGGTATGGAAGTATAAATCTACCCCCATGCCTATGGCCTGGGGTTTAATCTGAGTCAGGTAAAATCTTTTTCAAAAGGCTTAGAGTTTTTCAGCAAGATAGATTTCTATTGCTAATCCAGATAATCTTTCAATATTAGTCAGTAAATTGCTATCCACCATTTCTGAATAAAATATAAAACTAAAAATCTCTGCACCTAATAATTGTTAAGCATATTAAGTACTGTTTTCCTTTCACCATTCATCTGAGATGAGTTACTGAAAAGGCCACAATGAGCTATTTATTAGAAATGTTATTTCACCTTTATCTTACCAAAAGTTGAAATGAAAAAACTTTGATTAATATTTTTTTTGGTAATCATAAATAGTGATCATGTGATGCTTAATGGTTTAACTATTTTATACTGATATCAATCCCAATATGATAAAAAAAGCACAGTTATAGGGTACAGCAGATTAGAAAATATGGGGAATGTCAGGTTTAATTAACAATATTTGCACAACAAAAATATAGCATGTAGGTGAAGTATTCAGCATAGCCATTGATTCATCTGTTTATCCTGTCCAAGATAAATTTAAGTTTAGATTAGGTAATTTTCAAGTCAAAAACCTTCATAGAATTTTTTTTCAAATAGACAGTGTTGCTAGACATTATTAAATAGAAGGTAAAGAGATTATATTATTTTGGGTTGATTAGATGAGTATCAAGACATTAAGTATAAATATAACAATGTAATACAATGTAATCTCACTATTGATGAAGAGGTCATATTACTTTGTGTGCTGCATTAGTGCTAAGATTATTTCCAGTGATAAGTGTAAGTCCTTGATCCCAGTATTTTGGATATCCTGTATATTTTCAGATGATGCAACAAATGTAGTATTTGCATGGAACAGTTCCACTAGAAATAAGTAATACCTTTTGTCACATCTACTTTCAATTAACTCCATTTATAGATGCAATGAATATAAACCGACTATTTTAAATAACGATTCTGAAAGTTTTAGTTAAAAGTATAAAAGTGAAGATGTATTCAAAAAAATACAAAAATAAAAATTGAGAATAATTATTTGACAATATAATATTAGAGTGAACACATCTATATAAAACAAACTCATTGTCCAATAGTGATTAATACTGCAATGGAATGATAAATTCAAGTACTAATCTTTTTTGAACTGATTCTCAGCTGAAGGAAATTCTCTTTAAAATCTCAATTGTCATCTTAATAGAACTCATGTATCTATACAGGACTCAAATACCACATGATCTGCTGAGAAATACCCAATGATTATTGTACCTATTAAATAAATTTCATGTTTGTCTGTAGTCTGTAATACATAAAACACTTTGAAACCATAAATGAGCTTAATCAACTCAATGTTTTACATATTTATTTAGAAGAACTTTTAAGTTAATGTAAATTCTTTTAATAAATCATACATTTTGGTACTTCTATAGTCTATAGTCTAACCAGTTGATAGAGCCCTATACTTTTTAAAACAGAGAAAGAAAAAATAAAATTCCTGTACTTATTCTTGAATATACTTTTACCAGTATATTAAAGACATGAAAAAAAAGAATATATTTTGCAATAAAACCTATGTATTAAATGAAATAAAGCAAAATCTAGCATATAAATGCAAAATATGTATGAAATAAAAATAAGCAAACATTTTATATTTTCCAAGTTCAGTCATTATTATTTCTGTTCTTTTGAAATATAATTCAACTTAATGATTCTATTTGGTAAACTGCCATTATTGGTTCTGTTTTTGGAATTTCACTTTGCCTACTTCATTTGCAATTTATTGATTTAGCATAAAATTATGCCATTGGAGAATTTGAGTCTGATATGATCTGCCATGCTACAAAAAAAAGGAGAAATCATAAGGAAAAAGTTATACCTATTTTTCAATATCTATGAAAAGGTTGACAAACAAATTAATCAGGTAAAAGTAATAATGTTCTTTGTAGTTATTATTGTACTTTAATTGCAAGAATATATTGCAATCTTATATGTGTAAGATTTTTAGAGATTGTATTTATTTTCATTTAAGATATATCTACAGCAATGATTCTAAAAGTTAAAAAAATTAGGTGTTGTGCTTGACAAGTTTAATATGTGGCAAAAAAGTTTTGCCAGCCATCACAAAAGAGTTTTGGAGGATGATATGAACTCTTTATCAATAGATCGAAATATTCAAAAAATCAATAATAAAAACATGGAATTAAAGTATATGAGCCTTAAGTATTCAGATTGACATAAGAATCTGATTGCTGATTGCAACACTTTATATATATATATATATATATATATATATTGTAACGAGCACAGACGTTCGTTACATTGTTTTTTTTTATATATTTATTAAACATGAAAGTAAAATAAAAAGTTCGCATTTAAAAAGTTTCTTTAAGAATTAAAAATTGAAACTAAATATCATCTTAAACTCATATATATTAAATTGCACAGATTAAAAAAATTATTAAAATAAAACTGTATTAAAAATAGAAAAGGTATTTTAAAAAACAAAAACTTAAAAAGATTTAGTGATAAAAATATATATTTGATTTGGAAAACAGGTTAATTAATCAGAAATGGAAATGATAAATTTAATTAGTCAAATGTAAACCAGCCTTGGGCATTTAAATGTAAAAACATCGGTTAGATAGGAAAACAATAGAAACTTTTAGCAAATGAAATAAATCCATTGGAAAATCGGACCTCAACGAAAAGGATCATCGCATCGATGACGTAATGTAAATTTAATCCTTCACATTAATATAAAAAGGACAAATTTGGAAATTATTAATTAGTGAATTATTGATTATTACGATGTGACTATATGTATTAGTACGGAGTTGAGGTGAAGGAATTGACAGACGCACGGTCAATTCTTTCAGCTGTTAAAGAAAAGAGAAATGAACTATCATTTCCTACATTGAGGACCAATTGAACTAAAAAACCTCCGAATGAATAAATAAAACAACGGCTAAATGGATACCAATCTTTTGAGGATGGCATGGGAATTCCCGTTCAAACTTACAAACGACTGATAAAGATGAACTGTTTAAAACCGTAAGAACTTTACAATTAATGAACATTAAATTAAAAACTTTTCGTATTTAAAATAATTGCATTAGTTTCCTATCTGACTAAAGTAGTTAAAATGTTATTTGATGTATTTTTTATTTATTTGTGTAAAATCATTTCCATTTATTTAATTTTGTTCTTTAAGTTTATTTATGATTTCTGTTTTCCGATAAATTAAAATATATCAATGTTAAACTTAAGTCGGGCGTGAATGGCTGTATAGATTTGTAAAGTTATATTAGGGAAGGGTAATCTTAGGTTATTTGTGTCATTGTTAGATTGGGTCAATGGATTGGATATATTGGTGTGATTAGTAGATGTAATATTGATTCGCTACGGGCAGAATCGCTTCATACGCCGCACACTTCCATTTGCCTATGGAAGGAATTATAAGACGGAGAACGCAGTTCCTTTCTATGGAGTTTTTTTTTTATTGTTCTTCTCGTTAGATAGATGTAATATTCCTATCTGATTGAGAGTCAATGTCTTTTCTTAATCTTTTTGTGCTGCCGTATTTTATTACATTGAATACATCGATATATCAGATGAATTGATGCCGGTTTGACTACGAATTTTAACCTAAGGTTAAATAGGGATAGAATGTTTATTTTCAAAAGCAAATCTATGTGGTCTATTCATACTTGACCCTAAATAAAAATGCATTAAATTTAAGTTGTTTATAGACGCTTGCATGGATTGGTTATCGGTTAAGTATGTTTTGGGTTTTCATATTTGATCAAAATATATAGACATTCGATAAATAATGATTACCTTACGGTGAGTATCTAAAATGTATTTATTCGGATGTCTTTTAAGTTATTGGTGACAATGCAAGTATCTTATGGTGAATACTATTGGGTTACATATAAATTTCCCTCCGCAATTGTCAGTAGTCAATAATTTTGTATTTTGATCGTTTATGTTTCTTTTGAAATGTTTTTAACCGTGTAATCTATGTAACCGATCTATAGCAACATCTTAAAACAAGCTTTTATAATCCCATCTGTGCGAACTTAATTAAAATGTAAAATTAGAATATAATAGTAATTAAATGTAAATTAAAGTCAAAAATCAAAGTTAAAAATAATGTTAAATGTTAAAATGTAAAACTAATACTAAAATAATTTTAAATCTTATATATATGTGCATAAATAAATAATTGTATGTTAATTACTGGCAGTGGCTTATTTTATTCTTTTTTATATATATTCTTATATTATTTTATAAAATCTCTGCTATTCCACGGAGCTAGTGACATGGGCTAACGACCGGAATCAAAATTTAAAAAAAAAAATTTTTTTTTTTTTGTGACTTACGTATCTGCCTACTTTATAAATTTTTCTAGGTTCAAATGCCTAGATGGCGCCCTGTAGTGCAGTTTACATAAGTCTACCTACTCCGGATCGTTACAATATAATTTTTTCATTGTCACTAAGACCAATTGCAAAATAAATAATTTTTATATTCTTGTTTTGAACATATTTTTTTATTATTATTGTGTATTATGAAATCATTTTAATTAGCATGTTTCTTTTCAAAATAAATATTATTTGCATGTTTTTTTTTTTACATATTATGTTTTCTTCATTTTTTTTGTGCTTGTTTTTTACTTTTGTTTGGAAAAATGCAAGTTTGACTTTTTAATTACTAACCATGAAGAAAATATATTAAGTTAATGATTGTTTTCTAAATAAATATGATTATTTTGCATAATATATTGTTTTCTGATATATATATATTTTAACCCTCCCTATAACCTCCATCTTCTTCACTTATTTACTTTATTATATTTATAATTGCCCAGGTGCCAATTCTATGCAAAATAGAATAAAATTTATAATTATAAATTATGTTTAAACTTATTTAAAAGGTTTTATATAGTGATTATTCTATGGCTTAGCTCAGTTGAGATTATAGGATATGGTCTTTATATATGAGGCCAATAAAGATGATAAAAATGTCTATAAACAATAATATTATAAGGTTAATTTAAATATGTTCAGAGCATCTATTCAATACTAAAACTGTTGCAAAATTGACAATTATTACATTTATTACAGTATAGACAATGATGAGGATTGGGTATCTTTTTATCCAAATCACCACCTATTCTAAGCAAAGTAAAATATATTATTAGCATTGTAATACTGAGATTTATTACCACCAGACAAATTAAATAAAACTTGACTTATATTGACAAACTTATATCTTCTATAACTATGTTATGTTAACCAGATGTGTGTGTGTGTGGAAATGGAGAATCGAACGTATATATAATCAAGCAATTCATATGGGCTATTTATTCAATATAACATTTATTAAAATAAAATCAAAAATAAACAATAACTAAAAAAAATATTATTTATACACCTTGATAACCAATTACATCTCTTCTAAGGTAAAATCAAAATTGACTACTATTTAATATGTTAATCATATATTTTCGAATATGTGCATTTGATTATATTGTAAATATAATGTATTTCTGAAACATATTTTATTAGATTATTTATAGAACTTGGATGATGCCATAAATCAATCATCTTTTATACATATGATAAAAATTTATACAACACATATCTGTTATAATCAATGTATACAATCTAACACTAACTATACAAAACTGAAGACAAGCATGGAAAAACACTAACCAAATACTTATCCTTATACTTATATACGTGAGGGTTAATTAATATCTCCAAACCCAATCTAAATAATCTACTCGTCTCTGACCATTTCCACCTTCAACTTATAACAGACACGGTTTTAATTCTTTATTTTTTTAAATAAAGTTCATTAGCGAAATTAAGCATAATAAATACAATTAAAAAATAATAATAATAATAATAATAATTTATAGCATCATGCACACACTCGAATATATATAATCACCTATAGTATAATTTCTAGATCATACAAAATATGTTATCATATTATAATATATAAGAAGTTACATTGTTTTGTTCTTTTAAAAGAAAAACGAAAAAAAATAGGTTGTACATCTATTGTAATCAATAAAAAAAAATATTTGTCACTATCCCATTATTACATGTTAAGTTTTTTTTTTTAAAAAAAAAAATTTGAAAGTTGAAAGAAACATACATATTAATTTCAAAGATAATAGTAAATTATAACATAAAAAAAAATGTCTATCCGATTGTTAAGCATAACTTGTTAAGAATGATAAGAGTTTTTTTTTTATCCTAGAATTCTGTGACGGGCGTTAAAAATGACATTTGCATGCATTGAAATTATTTCACTATATATATGTGAATAGCAAAGTTATACAGTAGAAAATTATCTTCTTGATATAAAATTAAGTAGATAAACTTTTTCATTTTAAATTTTAATTTGCAGAAGATTGATAGAAAATGATTAGAATTGAATATTAAGCGTTTGGTTCTAGCGTTTAACAAGAAAAATTTATCCAGCTTTACTTTAAATAATTTTGTCATTTTAATATTATTTACTTTTGGCAATACCTTAAAATAAATTATAATTACTTATCTTATGTGACATCCAGGTATTTTTAAAGGTAGTGAACCTGAACCATCGTTTGACAGAAATTTGGAGCTGATTTCCCTCTGGGTCTATCTCTTCATGGTTTTATTACTCCAGTAGTATAATAGAAATTTTCCATAAATATATCATTAGAATCCTTGCGATGTTTTTTTTTTATTTGTTGTAATACTTTTAGAGAGTTTTTTTTTATTCTTTTAAGTTTTTTTTTACATTTTCTCCCTTGGAAATTTTTACTTTCTTCAAGTTTTGAAACTCTTTGTCTCTCTTCACTCACGCCCTCTGTGTTTCTATGACAATCAACTTTGGAAGCTTGCCAGAAATATTATTTATAAAAATTTTAACAATACAATATTTGAATATAATAAACATAGTAATAAAAAAATATTAAATACTAATTATTAATTTTAGAAATGTTATTTACTATTACAAATAATCTTTATCATTTTTAAAACATAAGATTCTAAGACAATATATAATCAGTAACTTATAAATAAAATATAGAAAAGAAAATTCTAATTAATAATATATTTATGCATCTGCCTATTATGACATGTAAATCCTCTACTATACACAAACATCTACCACTAAACATATAGTCCAAAACTCCACCAATCAATATACCCATTTAAAATTTTAATTTTGTTAAAATCCTAATTTTAACTAGCAAATTACATCACAATTTAAGTTTAGTTTTCCTAAAAACTCAATTTTAAATATTAAATTATATCACAATTCATTTTTCTCAACTAATTACCTTTAGCCATTGTTAGCACAAATGTGACCTTCCCACATTTCTTTCTGGTGCCAACCTGGAAGGTTACAATCCTTCCCCCTTATGAAAGAAAAATGAATTGGATAAACAACAATCAATATTAATAGCACATCAAATTTTACATTAAGATCATTCCTCAATTAGAAAATTATGTTTGTCGAATAAACATAAAACAATAAAAAAAAACATTTAATGCTTTTACAAACACTTGTTCCTATGGTATTTTAGCAACATTAAATAAGTAAGAAAGAAAAAAAAAACTAAATTCTATATTGAACAATATGTATGACTTTTATTAATCATGTCTTGCAGGACATGGAACCAAACTGCGAGCATTTTGAGTAACTTTAAACCTTGCTCGATTATACTTTATTTCCTTTCTTCTGACAAGTTTATCTCTAAGAGACATTATTTTTACTTTGTTGGATTTAACTCTAGCCTTTTTAATATATCTTACTTTATTTCTAACTTTCTTAAGATGATTTATATTAAATACTTCTTCCTTTATTCCTTTGAGTTTGATCTTATCCTTTTCAACTTCTTTTTCTTCATCAACAATCTTTCTGCCAAGATTTAAATTAACTATCTTTTCATTTATCAACTTCTTTGAACTTTACTTTAATTTTCTTCATATGTTCATTGTGATTAATTATCTCTCTCATAAAATCTACTTTGGTTTTCTTCTTAATTTACATTTAAGCTTTACTTTGGCTTTGCCTAAATCTCTTTCCAGATTACTAACTTTTCTAAGAAAATTTAAATCAAACTTCTTTGTATTCTTAATTTTACATTTTATTTTCACTTTACCGACTTCTCTAGCATGACTAACACTTTCTATTAAACATTTCATACTACATATTACATGTTTAGTATCTCCATAAAATATTTTTTTGAAAACATTCACCTTCACCTTATGTTCTAAATAATCAAGAACACATTTTGGAATTATGTCTTCATTTTTATTTTTAAATTTATTACCTGTAATATCAGTAACCTTAAGCAATTCATTCTCCAAAATTTCTAGATACTTCATGTCTAAGGAAATTATTTCTGTCTTCATTGATTTATTAATTTCTTTCTCTTTATCAAGATTCTTCTTGAACTCCTTAAGCATGTCTATATCTTCAATTTTCTCTAATTTTGAGTCCTGATTAACTATTTCTCTAAGTTCTTTGTATACATTTATTTCATCACTGGCTAAACTAACATTCTTATTAATCTGTATAACTTGATCATTAATATTCTCTTGCATTTCTAACTTCATTTTGGGTATTTCTACTCTTGCTTCTAGCTTTGTTTCTAGTTTCATTTCTAATTTTATCTCTGACATTTCTGACTTTATTTCAACTATCATCTCCTCTGATTTCTTTTGACTCAATTTTATTTCTATTGCTATCTCTGATTCCTGACTTTTTACTTTCTCCTCCACAACTTTCATCTGCCTAACTATACTAGCATTTATTTCTACCATTTCTGACTTTATTTCTGAAACCTCCAATTTTATTTCTGCCATCCTCTCCTCTGACTTATCTTGATTCAATTTTATTTCTTTTAGTTCTGACTTCAAATCTACAAACATCTCTTCTGACTTTTTTCTATCTTCCACTCGTCCAGAATTTAGTTCTGCAAACATCTCTTCTGATTTTTGTCTATCTTCTACTCGACCAGACTTTAGTTCTTTTCTTAATTCTAATTTTAATTCTACTTGACCAGACTTTAATTCTACAAACATCTCTTCTGACCTTTCTCTATCTTCTACTCATCTAGACTCTAATTTTGCAAAAAACGATTTGGCCCACATCAGCATATCATCATCCATGGTTTTACAAATATTATCTCTCATCTTACTAGACTCTCCATAGGACATATCTATAGCTTCATTTCCTGATTCAAGGTCAGGAGACAATGCAGCCATGTCTGGAGATGGTGTCTCTTGAGACCCACCCAAACTATCGTATAAACTAAACTCTTCCATTTTATAATCTCTTAAAAATTTATTAATACTACTTAAGAAAATAAGGTTCACCAGCTCCAACCTCCACCAAATCAACAATTCAAATTCACCATCACTACCTAAAATGACATAAAATTTCCACAATTTTATTTTCCCATATAATGTTCGATTTTCCACACACACATAGGCAAGAAGACATTAAGCTTTAACTAGATAACATTAATCTAAACATAGCTGGAATTATAAATTAAATTTTATATGATCCACTATAGTTATATTGCAAACTACACCAATTCAAACAACTGATAAAAGACCAAAATAATTTAAACATATTCATTTATCTTTATGCTGTATTGGGTGCATTCAAATATTATAACCAGCATTTATAACAAAAAAAAAATTCATAACCAAAATAAAATTAATGATGACATGCATTCACTATGACAACTGATATACAATTTTTACTTAAATATGGTAAATGCCAATCTTTGCATAAGAATATAGAAAATAGCCTTTTAAGAATGAGCTATATATTCAAGTTATATATTCATCCATTCTTCTAAAGATCCAACAGATACTGACAGCCAAAATAATTATCAGCAGTTCACAATTTTGAGATGGATAGAAGAACTCCATCACTGCTCTTAAAACAGACAATGCTCCATGAACACTCTGATGATCATCCCACTTTAGTCACTCTAAGCTACCACAACCCATAATATTCTACTACAAACACTATCACAATGCCCTGCTTACATCCAAGTCTTAGGGGCTATTTATAAAATATTGTCTTGCTCATCTTTAGGAGTCTTAGAGACAAATATTACATATATATTAGAAAGAACTATGCCTTGCTCTCTCTGGAGTCTTAGAGGCAAAATCATGGCAGGACTACTGTTAACTGCTTCATGATAACTAACAACTGATATCATAATTTGGGTTGGAGCAGTGAATGAGAACAATCAGTCACCAGTGACATGAATACACCATATACTTAAGACAATAACAAAAATTCTCCATCCATCACCAAAACTTGCAACACAACCAACAAAACTCCAACAATCAAGTATGCTATCTAACCTTCAAAATTATAGACTTTCTATAACAGAAGTGTTCCAAATATGAACAATATTAACACTTTATAATTTAATACTATCAATAATTCTATGTTTATCTAGCATCAGTACTATATTTAATTGATAAGCAAAAGATATATATATATATATATATATCTTTTTTATATATATAAAAAATGTTATCAACTTTAACATTTACTATAAGTTGTGATATTTATATAGCTTTATAATTAAAACTAAGCTGTCTCATGGCTGTATTTATTTATTTCACCTAAAAAAAATGTTTTTTTTTTTTTTTTAAACTATACATCTGACATTCATATATCTATTACACATCTTTCAGGTATTGGCTTATTTCAAACTCTAATTGGCTTATTTCAAACCTTAGTTAATGCTCCATTACCCCTAGTTCCATTTTATCAAACATTTCTATTAATCTTCCAGATTGATATAAAAAAAACCTTTGAATAAGAAAACTGCCAACTTGATTCTATTTTGGAACCAATTTTGCAATAACTGTATACTTAAAACAGGAATAAAGTAATTCTAATGGCAATGGATTACTTCTCATCTCAGATATATGCCAATATATATCAACAAAAATATAAACACTCTACAAGATATGAGACTTAAGTAATCAAGATCCCATGATTGGACATCCATTTAACCCAATCGTATATCTAGCATTTAACCCATAAATGTCGAGGTCCCAGTTGGGCATCCACTTAACCCCTATCTACAATAATCATCATCAAATCCAACATACTGGCTGTTATTCCACTCCACTATCATTAACTAATCATGCTGCCACATTGTGTGTCATTCATAATAAAATGTATAATATATAATCTCCAATAAAGAACAAAATACACATATGAACAAAGATGAATCGATCACCAATCATTGTGCAACCATTTAACCCATAAATATATCGAGTACTTAACCCATGTATATCAGGCCATCCACATTGCATGCCACCACTTAACCATAAATATATCAGGCTATGAGAGTTAATTAAACAGGGCTCCATGATTGGGCAGCTACTTTACCATGGCAGTTGTGCCTCTATATATATATCGAGCCATCCATGTTGTGCACCACTTTAACCCTCCCTATAACCTCCATCTTCTTCACTTATTTACTTTATTATATTTATAATTGCCCAGGTGCCAATTCTATGCAAAATAGAATAAAATTTATAATTATAAATTATATTTAAACTTATTTAAAAGGTTTTATATTGTAATTATTCTATGGCTTAGCTCAGTTGAGATTATAGGATATGGTCTTTATATATGAGGCCAACAAGGATGATAAAAACGTCTATAAACAATAATACTATAAGGTTAATTTAAATATGTTCAGAGCATCTATTCAATACTAAAACTGTTGCAAAATTGACAATTATTACATTTATTACAGTATAGACAATGATGAGGATTGGGTATCTTTTTATCCAAATCACCACCTATTCTAAGCAAAGTAAAATATATTATTAGCATTGTAATACTGAGATTTATTACCACCAGACAAATTAAATAAAACTTGACTTATATTGACAAACTTATATCTTCTATAACTATGTTATGTTAACCAGATGTGTGTGTGTGGAAATGGAGAATCGAACGTATATATAATCAAGCAATTCATATGGGCTATTTATTCAATATAACATTTATTAAAATAAAATCAAAAATAAACAATAACTAAAAAAAAATATTATTTATACACCTTGATAACCAATTACATCTCTTCTAAGGTAAAATCAAAATTGACTACTATTTAATATGTTAATCATATATTTTCGAATATGTGCGTTTGATTATATTGTAAATATAATGTATTTCTGAAACATATTTTATTAGATTATTTATAGAACTTGGATGATGCCATAAATCAATCATCTTTTATACATATGATAAAAATTTATACAACACATATCTGTTATAATCAATGTATACAATCTAACACTAACTATACAAAACTAAAGACAAGCATGGAAAAACACTAACCAAACACTTATCCTTATACTTATATATGTGAGGGTTAATTAATATCTCCAAACCCAATCTAAATAATCTACTCATCTCTGACCATTTCTACCTTCAACTTATAACAGACACGGTTTTAATTCTTTATTTTTTTAAATAAAGTTCATTAGCGAAATTAAGCATAATAAATACAATTAAAAAATAATAATAATAATAATAATTTATAGCATCATGCACACACTCGAATATATATAATCACCTATAGTATAATTTCTAGATCATACAAAATATGTTATCATATTATAATATATAAGAAGTTACATTGTTTTGTTCTTTTAAAAGAAAAACGAAAAAAATAGGTTGTACATCTATTGTAATCAATAAAAAAAAACTATTTGTCACTATCCTATTATTACATGTTAAGTTTTTTGTTTTAGTAAAAAATTTGAAAGTTGAAAGAAACATACATATTAATTTCAAAGATAATAGTAAATTATAACATAAAAAAAAATGTCTATCCGATTGTTAAGCATAACTTGTTAAGAATGATAAGAGTTTTTTTTTTATCCTAGAATTCCGTGACGGGCGTTAAAAATGACATTTGCATGCATTGAAATTATTTCACTATATATACATGAATAGCAAAGTTATACAGTAGAAAATTATCTTCTTGATATAAAATTAAGTAGATAAACTTTTTCATTTTAAATTTTAATTTGCAGAAGATTGATAGAAAATGATTAGAATTGAATATTAAGCGTTTGGTTCTAGCGTTTAACAAGAAAAATTTATCCAGCTTTACTTTAAATAATTTTGTCATTTTAATATTATTTACTTTTGGCAATACCTTAAAATAAATTATAATTACTTATCTTATGTGACATCCAGGTATTTTTAAAGGTAGTGAACTTGAACCATCGTTTGACAGAAATTTGGAGCTGATTTCCCTCTGGGTCTATCTCTTCATGGTTTTATTACTCCAGTAGTATAATAGAAATTTTCCATAAATATATCATTAGAATCCTTGCGATGTTTTTTTTATATTTGTTGTAATACTTTTAGAGAGTTTTTTTGATTCTTTTAAGTTTTTTTTTACATTTTCTCCCTTGGAAATTTTTTTACTTTCTTCAAGTTTTGAAACTCTTTGTCTCTCTTCACTCACACCCTCTGTGTTTCTATGACAATCAACTTTGGAAGCTTGCCAGAAATATTATTTATAAAAATTTTAACAATACAATATTTGAATATAATAAACATAGTAATAAAAAAATATTAAATACTAATTATTAATTTTAGAAATGTTATTTACTATTACAAATAATCTTTATCATTTTTAAAACATAAGATTCTAAGACAATATATAATCAGTAACTTATAAATAAAATATAGAAAAGAAAATTCTAATTAATAATATATTTATGCATCTGCCTATTATGACATGTAAATCCTCTACTATACACAAACATCTACCACTAAACATATAGTCCAAAACTCCACCAATCAATATACCCATTTAAAATTTTAATTTTGTTAAAATCCTAATTTTAACTAGCAAATTACATCACAATTTAATTTTAATTTTCCTAAAATCCTAATTTTAAATATTAAATTATATCACAATTCATTTTTCTCAACTAATTACCTTTAGCCATTGTTAGCACAAATGTGACCTTCCCACATTTATTTCTGGTGCCAACCTGGAAGGTTACAATATATATATATTATTACCAAAAATCATTTTTTACTACTTGGTTTGTTTGTTTTTTATTTCTAATTTTTTTACCAAAATATTCCAAATTTATTACTATATTTATTTATTAAATAATTGATGTTGTTTTGTTAAATAAATTATTTTTATTTCAAAACATATGATTTCTTAAATTTTATATATTTTTGTATTAGTAAATCTGAGAATAAATGTGAACATGTTTTTTTCTTCTTTTGATTAGTTTTTATTTTGTTGTGATGTGATACGATGTGATGCACTGTCTTCTCCTTCATTGGAGTCAAGAATATTTCAGCCACTATGCCCAGAGATACTTGTTAGCCATCTTACCTTCCCTTTCCATTTCCCACTCTATGTTTTTTCCATATTCTTTATCCTGCTTCATCCCATTTCCATGACACAATCTTCAACTCCATGGCCTTTATACCTAAATTCCCCTTATCATTCCCTAAACCCAGCATAAAAGCCATGATGTTCTGCATAATAATTTATTCTCTCACTTCATTATTTGTACCCTTTCTGCTTGCAGACATGCACATTCAATTACCAGATATCTAATATTTTCTATGCCTTCCTTACACAACTTTCAGACTAAATCACTCACATTTTTTTCATTTATATGTATATTTCCTTGTTGCTGAAGATCCTGTTCGAGTCTTAAACAGTAAATTACTTTTCTTGCTATTATCATAAATTAACTTGTACCCAATATTCTGTTTACTTCTACATATATTTAAACTCTCTTTATTCTCTATGCTAGTTCTTAATAGTTTTTATTAATTCATCTATTTTTCTATATCATTCCTTGACATTATAACACTCAATAATTCTCCTAACACAATCTCCCCACTTTTTGTATAAGTATATTGACATAAATTCTTTATCTAAATCTTCTGCATAACATACTACCTACATTCCTGACCTATCTTGTTGCCTGGCTTTATTCATAACCCAATTAAATACTATTTTGGCTGTTATTTTATTATCCATAAACTGCAATTAATAAATATTTTCATTTTGCTTTGTGCATCTCTCACATAAAAACTTGACCATCCCATTTCTCCTTAGATTTCCTCCTTTGCCATATATATATATGCATACCATCCTATTTTTCTTTGTACTATTTCTAATTAATCAACACTCCTTTACTAACACATAATGTATTATTACCATACATTAACCCTTCTACTGCCATTCCCTTCCAAACAATTCTAGGTACATCATATTTATTATATGAAAACAGTGATAATTTTTTTATCAGTCCCTTTCTTTTCTTTACTTCATTTATCATTTTTTTCTTCCATACATCCAAGAAATTTCTCTGATTACTTAAGATGATTTCCAAGTAGTTATATCTATTCATCACACATAACTTTATATCCTCCAATAAAAATTCTTTGTAATTTTTTTTCCCCAGTATTAATTTCATATGATGTGATGTGATGCACTGTGACTTCTTTTCATACAGAGTCGGGAATCTCTCAGCCACTATGCCCAGAGAAACCTGTTAGCTACTTTACCTTCCCTTTCCATTCCTGCCTTAAGTTTCCCATATTCTTCTCTATTCTGATCCATTCCATTTCCATAACATAATCTTCGTCAACTGCATAGCATTTATATTTAAATCCCCCTTATCTTTTCCCAAACCCAGCATAGAAACCAACAACCCACTTTCTGTATAATCACTTTGTTTATATTTATTCTTCCACAACTTCATTATTTATACCCTTTCTGCTTTCAAGCATTTGCATTCAATTAACAGGTGCTTAATATTTTCTATGCCTTCCTTACACAACTTGCAGATTTTTTTCCCATTTATGTATATATTCATACTTTGCTAAAGATTCTGTTTGAGCCTTAAACAGTAAACTACTTTCCTTAATATTCTTATAAATTAGCTCAGACCCAATATTCCATTTACTTCTATATATATTTAAACTCTTTTTATTCTCCATACTAATTCTCCATTTCTCCAACTCCCTATTCTTTATTAATGTATCTATTCTTCTATCCCATTCCTTATCACTATAACCCTCAACAATTCTCCTAACACAATCACCCCATCTTTTGTATAAGTATACTGACATAAATTCTTTATAAATCTTCTGCATACTGTACTATCTTTCTTACCCATCCTGTTGCATGCCCTTTACTCATAACCTAATTAAATACTATTTTCACTATTTTCTTATTATCCATAAACTGCAATTTACCTAACATTTTCATTTTGCTTTTTGTTTCTCTCATATAAAAACTTGACCATCCCATTTCTCCTTGAATTGCCTTCTCTGCCATCCACACATCTGCATCTAATGCATGTCTTCCTACTTCTCATTGTAATTTTTCTACATTTACTAACACATAATGCATCATTACCATATATATGTTAATCCTACTACTACCACTCCTTTCCATACAATTATAGTTCTATCATATTTATTATATGAAAACACTGTTAATTTCTTTATCAATCCCTTTCTCTTTTTTGCTTCATTTATCAATTTTTTCCTCATTCATTCAAACAATTTCTCTGATTACTTAAGATGATCCCAAATAATTATACCTATTCACCAAACTTAACTGTATATCCCCCAATATAAATTCTTTGTCTTCTCTTTCCCCAGTATTAATCATCATTACTTTTGATTTTTCCTCAATAAATTTAATCCCCATCTCTTTACTACCCTTGCACATGTCCTCAGCATAACTTCCATGTGTTTCCTTCTTTCTGTGCACAAGAAAGCTTCACCTGCAAATAAAAGACCTGATAAGGTATATACACCCTTGCCACCTATTACTGGTATGTCTACCCCTCTTTCTAGTCTTTCTATTGCTCTCTCTCCATTTCTCTTAAATACAACAAAAACAAAATAGATGGCATAGGGTATTTTTGCTTTAGTCCCATCCCATTTTTAACTTTAACTGATTCTATATTCCCTATTTGATATAAATAGTAATTATTTTCATATAATCTCTTAATAATATCCACTAAAGCTCCATCCATTCCCAATTTTAATAAACTTACTCATAATCTATTTCTATTTATTCTATCACATGCCTTCTCTATATCTATAAAAACTATAATATAACTGTCTACCTGCATTTTTACTCATATCTATTATAACGGTTGGCAAAGTGTAAGTCTTACCATATCTGCCATACAAGGCATCACTAGGCCATTTGAACCTAGAAAATTTATATAGTAGGCAGATACGTAAGTTAAAGATTCACATTTTTTTTACATGTATATTTTATTGCGACCATCAGCCCATGCCACTAGATCATTGAGATGCAGAGATTTATGAAATATAAAGTATTAAAATATTTTTTCAATATTAATAAAAATAAAAGAAGCCACCATTAGTAATTACACACAAACATTTATTTATGCACATATAAATAAAATTGAGGAATAAAATTTATTATTTTAGGTTGGTTATTAATTTTTAAATTTAAATTTTTATTTTAAACAATCAGCACAGATGAATTTGATATTTTATTAAAGTGTCGAGTATGAATAGACTACATAGATTGCATTTGAAAAGAAAATATTCTATCCCTTATTTAACCTTAGGCCAAAAGTTCGCAATTAAACAAACATCAATCCATCTGATACATTGATGTATACAATGCAGCATGAATATGACAGCATCAATATCATACTGTCAGGAATGTACATCTGAACAGCATGGTTACAGAAGACATTGACTCTCATCCAGAACAGGAATACTACATCTGTCTGATGAGAGGAGCAATAAAAAAAAACTCAATAGGAAGGGACTGCATTTTCTGTCTTTATTATCCCATTCCATAAACTAAAAAAGGATGATTGAAGGAGCAGGGAATACTGTCTATCTCCATTGGTCAATAAAAAAGGCTTATTTCGCCCGAGGACGGCATATAAGGTGATCCTGCATGTAGCAGACCTCATACTACATTTACTAATTACACCAATATATCCAATCCATTGACCCAATTTAACTACGAAACAAATAACCTAAGATTTACCCTCCCTTAATTAAACTAATATAACTTTACAAATCTATGCAGCCATTCACGCATGACTTAAATTTAGCATTTATTAAATTTAGTTTAATGAAAAACAAAAATCATAATAAAACTTAAAAGAACAAAAAATAAATAAATGGAAATGATTTTTAGCAAACTCAAATATATAAAAATTAAACATTAATAATTGATTTGAAAAGTTAAAGGTCAGATAAAAGTTTATTTTAAAATTTAGATTAGATGAATATTAAAAGCTTGTCAGATCTTGACGAAAGTTCTTTTTTAATTTCAATTTTTTTTTCTAAAAAAAAAATTGTATAGTTCATATTTTACAGTAGAAGAGTCCTGCTTCCTAGTGCTAATTCCTGTAAAGTCTTTATTGGAAGACTGGTCTGTTGTTCTGGAGGTTGCTGGTTCAATCCTGGTACTATTTTATTGCAGGACCCATATGATTTGGGGTCTGCAATAGTACCATTCATAATTCAACAGTCATTTCATTTTCAATAAGTGAGAGAGTGTGACAAGTGCATCTTATCCCCTCTCAAAAAAAATCAAGCTGGAACTGTCCTTAATTTCAATATTTTTCCGTTTATACACATCGTTCGGATTCACTGAACAATCAATCATTTTCATTAGGGTCTGAGCATTGTTTTTTCATTCTATTGGACATTCTGCTTCAGAGCGGGAAACAATCTTTAATTTTTATCTATATCTTTCACCTGACTTTTTAATTATATAAGATCCCCAAGGACTAGTTTGCTTTTCGATAATTAAAATCACAGTCATTTCCATTTTGAGATTTCAGGAATTAATTAATACCTGTTTCTATTTTTACTTACATTACTTTTTTCTAAAATATTTTATATTTAGATCTTTTATCTTTTTTATAACAAAGTACATTCAAATACTTTTTTTATTTAAAAAAGAAATACTTTTAAAGTTTTGCATTTGTGTGAATATATATATACATTTAACAACTCTTTAATTTTTAGCTTTTAGATTTTATTTGCAAACTTTTTGTTTTAATTTTAAATTAATGTAATGTCATATTATATACCGTTACATTATAAGCTGTGTAACTACAAATAAACTATCTCCTGTACACCTATCTGATCAAAAACTTCCCTGCATTTCTCCCATTATATTATTTTCTTCCATTCATTTTGTAACCCTTCTAGCCATTATATATATAAAAACTTTATGTAGCTCTGAGATTACAGCTATCGGTCTATAATTGCTTAACTTTCTATGATCCTTATCCTTTCCTTTAAACAGATAAATTTCTCTTGATGTGATGTGATGTGATGTACTGTGGCTTCTTCTTAAACGAAGTCAAAAATATCTGAGCAATTATGCCCAGCTAAACCTGTTAGCCACTTAATTTTCTATTCCCCACTCTAAGTTTTTCCATATTCTGCTCCATCCCATTTCCACAACATAATCTTTGTCAACTCTATAGCCTTAATATCTAATTCTCCCTTATCTTTTCCCAAACCCAGCATAAAAAACAATAATTCACTTTCTGTATAATCACTTTTTTTCATATTTATTCTTCCATAACTTCATTATATGCAGGTCTATCTAGTGGAGTATATAATACATGTAAACAGCACCAAATTAATCTATTATGCATTTTAATAATGAAAAAAGGTGTACTAGCATATGTAATCTATCTTTAATATTGAATTATTAAAATGAATTCTGCTAAAAGGATGGTAAACAAAGACAATATACAGCAAAGATATTCAACTGTTAGAATGATGTTTAATGTTAGAATTTGAATGTTTTACCTTTTGCCTACTTTTGATAAGAAATGTAATATACCACAAAAGCGTTTAACTTTTTTATTATAAACAAATATATAATTTTAAAATAACTATTCTCTAAATCTATTTAAAATCATCTTCTACTCTTATTAACACTATTAATAATTAAATAATAAGATTAAATTTTTCATTTATGTTATTAATTAAAGGTTACAAATTGAAAAGTTTTACTTAGTTGAATCTTATCATAAATTATTTAAAGCATAATCTTAAGAAAGATGGCATATTATTTATTTTATAATTTTCAAATAAATTATTTATTTATTTTTTTAAGAAAATGTCTATTTTACATATAAATATTTTATAAGTAATCCTGCCCATACATAAAACGTTAAGTGACTCTAGAATTATTAGTTTTTTATTAAGCTTTTTTTTTTTTACTGAAATTAATCCAAAATGAATTGAATTGATCCAGAAGGCAACAATTGATGTTAAAATGACTTCAAACATTAAAAATCTCTTCTGTGCATAGAATATTTTGCGTTTTACTCTATCCAGATTTAAATTATCTTATTGATCAATAATTAAATGTCATATTTATTTCCTAGTTATTGGAATCGGCCTTCAGTAAGGAAACCGCACACTTACTTGCCATAAACATTTATATTACAACTCTGAACTAGAAATTCAGACAAAAGTGATGAAAATATGACGAGAAATGGAAATTTACTATCAATGATGATGAAGTATTGGTTGTAGTATGTTATGACTTAGCTACTATACTTTTTTTTGACAAGAATTTAATACACATATCTAAACATGTTTCATCTAAAAAGTACAAGCTTTTTAAAAATTATTTTTAGCTGTCATTCATTAGGGGTTAATAAATGAATATTTAACTATTTTTAGCTAGCTAACCAAATAAAAATCTCAAGTTAATCTAGATTGGTGGGGGGGGGGGTATCAGTGCATTAATTATAAAAAAATTGGTTGTATTACAAAGAGACCTTCACTGTGAATAAGGAGGTCTCTTAATTTTATAATTGCCAATTCCCTGATTATCTTTACATTTTTCTTAAAATTATTTTTTAATTTATCAATAATTAAGATTATTATACTAAATAGTCATTTGTTAATCTTATTAGTCTTATCTCTTTATTAATCGCTTTATATTAATAATAATGGTTAATTCTAATAATAACTAAATGAAAAGGTTAAAATGAATAATTTAAAAGAATTTATCACATGATCCGGTGATTATTAATAATTCACAATAAAGTTAAATGTAATAATTTTTATTTGGAAAATAGTTAAAAACCAAGGAAGTATCTTCACTCAGTGAGATCTCTGAACCATGCAAAACACTTAAAGTTCTGCTAACTAGTCACTGAATAAACAAAATAAAAAAAAATGTTATAGTTTTGGAAGAATAAATTTCCAAATTGCGAATATATTAGAAAAACGGTTTTGATAAGATTCCCGAGGTCGACAACCTTATAGTATAGCTGTTATAATTTCTATTAAAAAAACTTATACAAACTTTATCATCTGCAACGAAACTTTTATTGCAGTTAATGAAGTTACAGATATTAAAATAAGTCTAAAAGAATGTTCTTGCATGAATTCTATTTTAGGTAGTCAAGGAATTCCAAAACTGCCATTGTACATGCGATTGTAACTCAACTCGCTGTAAATACAAGGAGTCAAAAACTTTTTGTAATTCCAAATACTGCAGAAGCTCTTCCTGCAATAATAAATTATTTGTTTATAATTATATAATAAAATGTATATATAGGAATAAATAATATATGTATGTTTTAATATGAATAATAAAATAAGAAATATTATAAATATATTTTATTCAATTCATCAGACTTTAAAAATGCTAATTATTAATATTTACCAGTAAATGTAATTATGACGAGTTATTAATCACATTGAACAAAAGACGCGGTTATTATTAATATTACCAATAATTACATAAACCGTACCAGGTGCCAGTAGTGCCGTTAAAAAATAAATTACAAAAAACAATTTGAGTCAACTATTCATCCCAAAAATTTTAGAGTACCAACATGTAAAAATCATCTGGAATTACACATTTTCTATTCAGTAATACAAATTTGTGAAGATGAGAAGCGGATGAAAATGTAACTATTGAAAAATATCAGCTTGAACTTGACGAATATGGCTACTCAGAAAGACTGGCTGATCAACACATTGAAAGATTTTCTAAGAAATGATTGATCCATCTAATAAGCAAAAATTTTGGGTTCAAATTTCCTAGATTGTAGCAGTCTTTTTCATATTCCTGTTGATGTGTATTAAAACTAGCATATTGGATAAACAAAAATCTAATTGTAATCTTAAAATAAACAAAACACTAATTAGAAGGGAAAACTAATGTCTTTTTCCAATTTTAGAAAAATCATCTTAATCTTCAAAAACCATGATATTCTTATACTGATTAAAACCACTGTAATCCAATTATTATTTTTAAAAACATTGCTGATTGATTAAATTATCCACATTAGTTGAGACACTTATGGAAATTGAAGTATAATTCTGGCTCGAATCTTCTGTTCTTGCTTTGAAATTGTTAGCATTGTGATCAATCTTCATCATCAAGACAAAAACGAGAATAAAAAAATGAAAAAATACCTGTCTCCTAAAACGCAAAAGCAGTATATGAAACTTTAAACATCAATCAGCCTGGTTTTCATTATTATGTCTATAAATTTTCTGATGAATTTAACATTGAAATGTCGTAGGTTAACATTCATTCATTGACATAAAGAAAACATGCATTCTCTCATTTATATAAAAAGATGCATTTGTATGTATGTGTGTATAGGTGTGTGTATATATATATATAAATGTATTTGGTATTCATATATGATTATAGCTTAAAACACTGTACATTATTTTAATTAAGTCTAACCATAATATATATATATAGTGACCATCTGAATGGGCACACAAGGAATTGACATACTTTGTATCTGCATTGAATAATTATATTATATTTTTAAAAAAATGAAATAGCCTTAGAATTTTAAATTTTTTTTGCTGGAAATTGTTTAAAGCTTAGATATGGGTTGCTTATGCAGTTTATTGACCACTTGATAGGTATTCATTAGTATTAGTGTGGTTAATGAGGTATTTAATGTAAGGAAGAGGGGTTATTTATTAATGGAATTAATGCATTTTATCAGAAAGATGCAAAGTTATTTTATATTATTGTAATATTAGTTGAATAGTTTCATAATTCTTTATTCATTAATACTTATCCTTTTGTCAACAATTAATAACCATTTCAATTATATTTAGTTAAGATAGTTTAATAATTAGGTTGTAGTACGTGTGCATGCATGTATGACTCTGCATCATTTTCATTTCATTTTTATCTTTAATAACAGCAAACAATAGTATATTCACAATAAAAAAAAATTAAATTACAGTAGTTATCTTAAATGATTTAACAAATACATATTTGTTTCCAATGATTAATAGATAGTTGAATCAATGGATTATTTTTAAAAATTAAATAAATTATTAATCATTTTTATTTAATAGTTAATTAATATTCTTTTTTTTTCAAGTTTGTAAAAGCTATTTATTTTATTATTATTTTTATCTTGATTTTAATTCTAGAAATCAAAGTGATTTTTTTTTTGAATAATATGTAATTAGCTGAGCGAGAAGAAAAGAATGGGAGTAACCTTGTGAAAGGAAATGAACTTTGCTAAAGAAAGTCATTTAACAAAGATCTCCAGTGGAAAATTTGCTTATTATGTAATGTAATTGTAGCCAAAAACAGTGGCTCATTTTTGTGAAAGTAAGACCAGTTGCTGAAGTCAAATTGATTTTAAAAAAGACTTTGGAGTAAAACATCGAAAGGATCTTAAGAAATTTATTATGGGAAGGGTTAACTAGAATGGAATTCTAAATTTTAAAAAGGTACTCAGTTCACTTTATTCTCCTCAATTTTAACGTTTTGAATTAACCTTATCATAACTATTGCTCTTTTAAAAATGTATGTTAATAATGTCCAGTCTACACTACTTCATTTAATTGTCATTTTAAATAAGAATAAATTGCATGAATATTATTTTAATGTGAATAAATGATGGTAGATTTATGGTAGATTTATAATAGATATATTGAGTTCTGCTTCAAAATTTGATATTTTTTATAATAATTACAATATTGAAAAGATTTTATCACCATGTCCATTCTGACAAATAATGACATTAGACACACCTTGGTTTTTTTGTTTATATTATGCTCAAGTTTATTCAGTTCAGATGAATAAATTAAAAGTGTGCATATGTATTCTTTTTGTTTTAAATAATAATTAACTAATTTTTATATAAAAAGTAATCAAAAATATTTTATAAACAACAAAAAAAATCGTATTTCTTTTATATCAAAATCTTTGTATGAAAAACAAGAACAGAAAAAAATAAATGCCCAGAAGACATTTTCTTCTTTTCATACAACCTTAGATCTAAGCTAAGTACCCCTTAGATCTAAACCAACTGTCCACAGCATACTGATCTCTTCAGATTTTTTTTTTCAAATAAAATGTCAATAAAAGCATTATGGGAAAATTTATATTATAAAAAAACAGAGATCATTATCACTTACAATCATTTTAATAAAGCATTTTAAAATTGTAGAACAACCATTTTTTTTTAAATAAACAAGGAACATTTTGTAATGACAGGGAAAGAAGATTAATACATTATCTGAATTACTATTGTCAATTTGCATGTAATATTTTTGACAAAGATACATATTATCAAAAACCAGTTTAGCTATAATAGATTTTTAACTTATTATTTTATAGTAGCTTCAACTGAAAAATTAATTATCAATTACATCATAATAAGAAACATAATATAATTATGCATTAAAATCCAATTATAATGCATCCTATATGAATTTAAATGTGGAAGTGATTTGTTTAGCTATTCTAATTGTTAGCCCTGCATAAGTTTTATATGCTGTCATTTAATCTTGTACTGTGAACTTGTAGCATTTTATTTTTCCCTTAAAGTGTGTCTATTTATTTTATTTAATATATTAATATAAAAAGCAAAATTCAATACAATACTAACATCCCTTCTTTCATATTTTTATTTTTTTTAATGTAGTTGGTTAACTGTGATATTTTGTTCCAATGCTTTTTTCAAAATTTTTAATGTATTATTATTAACTAAATCTTTCAGTTCTAGTTTAACTCTTAATAATTTTTACTTATATCATTTTCACTTTTTTTTCATTTTTTAGTATTGATGAAATATGTAAAAATCATTTAATATTTTTGTTTTATTTTATCATTTCAAAAATCTGTTTGTGATGCACTATGTAGTATGTTTAGCTATTGTTCACATAAACTAGAGTGTGAATTCGGATCAGGTAGCATTTTAACTCTTTTTCACTTCAAGCAACACTTTATCCTTTTTGTATCTATTGAATTTTATTCTAGTGTAAAATTGTTCAACTTATTACTGACCAACTACTAATAAAATATCCTATTTCCAGCTATCATCAACTATTTTTGAATAGAAAATAACATAGATTTGTCTTAAGCAGCCAGTATTTAACATAAAACTGCCACTAGTCTCTTTTTTTCAATAGCTCACATAAATATCTATCACTTATTATTCAATGAATAGATGTCCAGTTGTTATTATTTAAAGAGTAAAAGTATCCATTTATTTCCCAATATGATACAGCTTTTATTACTCATAAAAAGCATGTCATGTTTCAATGATCACTGATCCAATTGTTTATCATTATTCTTTTTCTTTTGTCATCAGTTATTTTCTATACAATTTCAGTTGATATGTGTTCATTCTATAAAAACCTTTCCATAGTTTGGTATAATCACATTTCTATTGTTTTTATCATACTCTTTATTTACTTCAAGTCTAAATCTCAGTGTACTTAAATGAAAGAATAAAGATCTCAGTCAGTAATTCTATTTTCAACTTATGTGAAAAGAACAAGTTTAAATTTAAAATTGCCTATATACAAAATGAAGAGAATCTGTAGTAATTCCTAACATCTGAATTATCTGGAAAATTTTACAAAATAACTGACAGGAATATCAGAGATGTTTGCAATAATTGTTTGATTGAGGTTATAGTTTAGAAAAGGCAACAATCTACTTCAAAAAGTAAAAGTAGAAATTTATATTCAGCTATTTTCCAAGTTTCTTAAAGTAAATTTCAAGATTTTTTATTGTTTTTGGTCCAATTAAAGTTCAGATTAAAAAACTTTGAGCCGTCTATCATAATAGGATTCGTTTATCCACATATTTTGATAGAATGCCTTGCCATGGATGCACAAATTAATAGCTAGCACTGAACTATAAATAATAAATATATTTTTATCATAAAAAGTATACATATTTTTAAAGTGTATATACAATATATATAAAATATCCACACAATTTATACTACATTTAAAACAATTAATGAAGTATTTCCAAGACCTAAATAGAAAATTCTAGAGCATCATGGTATATGTGGAGTTTGTTTACATTCATACATTGGACAGACCGATCATTAGAATAAACATAAGAAAGGAAAAACACATTTTGGCAGTTATAAAAAAATCTAATTTATCAGCCATTTATTTACACATTATATTAACTAACCATGACATCAATTTTAATAAAACACATATTCTAATAAAAATTGAACAATATAACCAGATATTCCTAAGGGTAGTTGTAGAGATTTTTAAAAGACCCAAGAGCATATATGAAAATTGTGAATTAAAGAAAATTAACTATATTTGGAAAAAGCTATTAAAGAATAAAATATATTTTTAAAACTTCTCAACCAGTAGAATTTGAGAATGGGGAAAAAATAAAAATAACGATTTTAAATCTCACCACACACATTCTTTTGAAAAAGGAGAAGCTCTGAGAAAAGTACTTATTATATTGAAACATTGGCCATTTAGCTATTATATTTTTATTACACAGAAGCTCCTGACAATAATACTATGAATTCATCATTTATCTGTGAGAATATTAGAATTAATTTATATATATACCTGCCGATGACACAATTTTATTATAAAATTTGCACATTAAAATATTGACAAAATAATTAACAAAAAATTAGATAAATTATAATTAGAAATTTTATAATTAATAATGTAAATATTATATTTAAAAAAAAAAGACTTTTTGTAGTAATAATAAATGAAAGAATATCCCATCTCTTTTCTTTTAAAAGGCCATGTAAAGTTGAATATATTCTTAAAGCAATTACAATTACTTTCTAAATTTAATATATATTAAGGCTATAACCATAAGACTATGTGCCTACATGTGACAGTAGTGACCTCTACAAATATTAACACAAGATTAATGGCTTGTAGAGGTCCCTACTGCCACATATAGGTGCATAGTCTTAATGTTTTGGCTCAATAGATATTACTTTATGTAAATTATTAATAACAACTTTCTATATTTAAAAAAACTTTTTCTTTTTTTTTTTCTAAATGTCTATGTATTACAAATGTTTTATAATTTTTTTATTTATAATAATTTGTATTCACAGTAATAAGCATTTGTGTAATGTACTAAACAATTATTTTTTTTTTTTACTTTCTTATTTTTTTTTTCCATTTTTTTCCCAAAATGGTTAGTGTAACCATATTTATTTTAAAAAATAAATAAATTTGATAGAACAATTGTATTTAAAACAATCAACTAGTAAAAAAATACACCTGACAAGTATATAAATAAAAATAATTATAAAGACTTATGTTACTTTTTGAAATTAAAATAAAAGGAAAGTCAAACAATAAATGTATTAATTATTTTATGAATAAAACTACCTATAATTATTTGAAAAGATAGAACAAAAGCAAATTAGCATGGATAAAGTGATATTAAATTGTGTTGAAACTAGCTTTCACTAATTAATGAAGATACTTTTTAGTATGTTATTTTATAATTTTATCTCTAAATGTCATAACTTATTAAAAATGCTATTTTGTTCTAAATAGGATAGTTGAATAAATTATTTTAAGATAGTGACAGCATTAGCAAATTTTTACCTACTTCCATTAAGCTTTTATGAACAAGCATATACTATGTATACTTTGAGTATACATATTACAATATACATACATTTATAATATATATTAAAATATTCCTCTTTATTCTATCTCATAGCAAACTAAACATTGATATAACATACTATAATCAAATATCACATAATTTAATCTCATTATATTTAATCTGTATTTGATAATACTATTATTATGCTTCTGCTAATGAAAATATGGTAAACAGTAGAAGAGAGTAGTAATTCAAACCATGAGATACTATATTGTTCTGGTTCAGTATTAATCGTATGTTGTATAGGCATGTTGGATGGCCAATGTGGCCTACATGGTTTGAGGCAGTGGTAGGGTCTTCAGATTCTGAGATGCAAATGAGTCCACTGGTACTTCTGGGGGTCAAATTTTATATGAACTCCTAAGTAATAAAGTCAATTGATTATTTTTTATTTACTTGAAAAATATGCTGTGAAAAGTATTTTTAATATAAAGTTATAAGTCAGAGAATAACAGTAGAAAATTTTGCGTTGCTGGTTTATCTCTGTTATACATAATTAAAAAACTAAGGATTGAATGAAAAGAATGATCACTGTTGACTAAAACTGATTTAATTTTTTAAAAAAAAAAACTCTGACAACGTTGAAATGTATTTTGGAGGTTTGTTGAAGCACAATCAATAACTTTTACAAGCACTTCTACACACCCAATCAGTGATTTGGAAATGTTACATATCTGTAATGTTTCATGTAAATAATAAGGTAAAATATTTATTAAATACCCACTGTAGAGCATCAATAACAACCTATTTAAAAATAAGATAAAATAATATTTTAGTACCCCACAGTGATGCATAGACCTTCAACAACTTCTCATAGGAAAACAAAAACAAAGAAAGCATAACTCATTAGGTTTGTCTGTCTTCAGATGGTAAAAAATGTGATTGTTTTTCCACTCTTTAAACTCTTGCTAACAGTGAATAAATGCTATTATTCAACTAATAGTAGAAAGCCAAAGATAAATGCAATCTCTGACTAAAAACTGAGAAACAGTTCATCTATGTATCTGGATTCGAATCCAGATTATAGAAATGGTAAACGAAGGCTCTGCTATTTTGCCATGAGATCATTACCATTTATATAACATAATTGCGATGTAGAATGAACTCAATTTTCATGCAATCAATACTGATCCGCAAACATTTATTATATAAATAATAAAAGCAATTTTTGACAAATTCATTTTTGGTCGAGAGATCAGCGCGACTGCCTTGCACTTGCAGGCAGTTGCCCGGGTTGCGGGTTCGCGTCCCGGCCGATGCTATGACACTTTAAAAAAATGCTTTATTTATATAGAGATCCCTTATTGTTATTATTTTTTAGATTTTAAATCTCTTGTTGCTAAGATTTCGTCTCTCTCTCTCTCTCTTTTTTTTTTTTGAAATCGTTAACTTAACCGATTAAACTATGTGACTTCATTAAATTATATAATATGGCTGGTATGTGGTTTCTTTTGAAAATATTGCTTCAGAATAACATGAAAAAAGCAAACACTTTTTTCCGTTATCGATTGATATAAATTTCGTTTGTCCAGAAATATGAAAATTTCATATGAGACTGTTTCCGATGTCAACTTTACAGAGCATTAACGGTTCCAAATCATTGATTTTTGGCAGATGTAAAATATTACTGTCAGTAATAACAAAGGAAAATTTGAAGTCAAAATTTTAAATAATTATATTATAACTATCTATCCCTTTATTTATATGTTATCTATGTATGTAAGAAAGTTTGTGTATATGTAATGACATGTCTATTTGTATGTGTGATGTGCCTACTTATCTATCTGTCCATTTTTTGTATATATATAGCTATCAGCTGATTAAATATCTATCTATATAATCTACCAACATACCCACTCATCTTTTCATGTAAATTTCTGTTTGTCTACCTTTAGATAGATAATAAAGTTCATATATTTATCTTTTATTAATTTCTACTTCAATCATTTTGCATTAGCGGCAAACTTTGTAATTTGAATATAAGAAAACTTTCAGTCAGAGGTATATTAAATCTGCTTGCCATCATATTGGTGCCACATTATTATATTTGGTAGTATTGTTATATTAATAAATAAATTAATATATAACTTCCTACTAAAAAGAATCTATGAAAAATTAAAAAATACAAATTTAAATACATGTAAAAGCACACAAGATCTATATTAGGGAAATCTCTTATTCAATCTTTTTTATTATCAATTTGCAATACTTTTACATAAATAATTATCCAAAAAAAAAAAACAGTTGGGAAATATTTTCAAGTGTGTTTTAACTTTTTTAGTTATGGTTATTAACCGTTCACTTCCATTATGTCGCCATGATTCTGGTATACAGTACCGAACTTGGCTAATTGTTTATAATTAATGTTTTTGTGCTCTGTTTATCACGCTTTATTCTTGTAAAATAATTTTCATTATCTGACAGGGTTTTTATATTATTTATTTAGTTATGGTTAATAAATTCTAATTACTAAAAACAATGATTAAGAAGGGTATACGTCCATATACTTTTAGTATAACATTAAAAAGCATCATAAAAACTCTTAAAGACACCATGGGCCTAAGAAGTGTAACTGAGACTTAATCAAAATTTTATTAACTTCTCATCTGTCCAGAATCTAAGAATCTGAGTACTTTTAAAAATATGTGCTTGAAGATGTGTACTTTTATTTTTACAAATCTGTTTTAATTGTATCTTTTGACATACCTTTCATAATATATATATATATATATATAGCCTTTAAATAACCCACATATGATGTCCAACACAACTATTTAATGCTAAATCTTTATGCAGCTTTTCATCATTGTTTTATTCTCTTACTAAGAGTATAGATAGATACTCACTTATCAATTAATTTTTGATATTTAACTAAATTGTTTTTTTGTGATGGATATCCAAGAAAATAAATTGTAAACCTATTTTGAACCTGAAAAAAAAATTCAAACTTTACTTACACTGGATTCAAACTCTGATGATAGCTATGAGAGATAGATGCACACTATTACATTATAATATATATATATATATATATATAGTTTTCTAGCAATATCATTTCCAAAATATATCTCTAGTTAATTGTGGGTAAATAATCCCAAACTTTACTTTGACTATACTTTTTGAAAAGTTGCTGGTTATATTTTCAAGAGATTATGGATAACTATTTAAATAGTCAAAACATATTAGTGTATAATAAAATATTATGTCAAAATATTTTGTGCACTAGAATAATAGAATTTAGAGTTAAAGATTTTATGTATTGTATGGAAAAAATACATGGATTCCAGTCATTGTACCATAAAGGTTCTTAAAAAGTTTCTTAGAAGTTTCTAAAAGTTATAAAAGCATTTATGGTAAGATAAAAAAAAAACTTATCAGAAGGTTATTTAGCTTCTTGATATAATAATATTCAATGTTATAATAAAAGTAGATTTTCATTATTGGAGTGAGCAAATGAAGTTTATTATTAAAATATTTATAATGAAATTAAATATGGATTTTATAGGAAAGATAGACTTATACACACTTCTGTATAATTGACCCTATAATGTGACACAATGTTACTAGCTTTTATTAGAACTATAGAATATAATGCAGTGCTACTGTTAGAAAACATCATGATAAGTCATGTTTTTTTTTTATAAAAAGACCTCATCACAAAATGTCAAATAATCAAATTAAAGAACTAACTTGTAGTAATTTATATAATCATTACAAAACTAAATTTTAATTTTGTTTTTATAATTCTGGTTGTTTTTCTTCTGCAGTTAAAAAGATCACATCCACTTTTGAATAACTTGTAGTAATATTGGTTAAAGCCAAATCATTCATGTTTTAAACAAACCATACTAATAACAATTATTAGTCCCCCCCCCCCCATATCAATGCTGCAGAATTGCTGTCATAATTATTTATTATAATCAAAAAACCTGTTAACCATTTAGCCATCTTGGAATAATTCTGCTAGTTTTATTGTCCAAAATAAGATTATCTGAATGCCAATACACTAGGTTACATTGAATGCTAAGCAGAACTGATTGTAGAATAGTTACCTAAAAACACCTTGGATTCACTTGAAGACTGACTTCTTGGCTATCTAAAAAAAGATCATCATTCTAACATTTTTTCCATGTAGTTCTTAATTTTCATATGGCAGTGTATAAAATGCAAAGATATATATATATATATTTATTCAAAGACTATCTGAATAGGATTTCAAATTTATATGCAACTTAGTTTTCCTAAATAGTAAATAACATGAATGAGTTGTATTTACTAATCAAGATATCATTAGTTAGCTTTATATAAATAGAAACCATTTAACCTATTATTTCAAAGAAGTTAATTATAAATGTATTATTAAAAATAGCTTATTCACATTTAATGTCCCTGATTTATATGTTAAATATTGCAGAGCATAGCATTTTTTTCTGTAGTTGGTATATCCCATAAAGCCCATGATTGTTTTTTTTTTTTCATATGTCAAAATGCAATGACTGGGAAGCGAATCCGGGCCAGCTGCTTGGAAGGCAGATATGCTTAGCATTAACTACTAGGCCACCAATGCTTGACAAAGCTCGTGATTGTTTTTAATATAGATATGTATAACTAACTCAGCTAGACAACTGGATAATATGAATTGATTAAATATGATACGGAGGCTAAAAAATGAAAACAGTAGGAATAAGATAATTGAAAGATATCATCTCAAATGCGATAGATGCTAAATCCATGCTTTAATGTTGCTTATATGTATATATATTTCATTATCTTCAAAATCAAATTTTTCTTAATTCTAAAGATAGGATAGAGAAATAATAATTTTTGTAGTAAGCTGAAATAATAAAGTAATTTAGTATTGATATATAATATATGTGTGTGAGTTATTTAGAATGATAGATAGATAGGTAGACATATAGAAAGATAGGTGGATGGATAAATAAATAGATAGATGGTTAGATATCTAAATATATAGATAGATAAATAGATAGATAGATAGATAGATAGATAGATAGATAGATAGATAGATAGATAGATAGATAGATAGATAGATAGATAGATAGATAGATAGATAGATAGATAGATAGATAGATAGATAGATAGATAGTTGGTTAGATAGACAGATTATTGGTTAGGTAAATGGAATTATATATAGATAGATAGGTAGATAGATAAATAGATAGATAGATAGATAGATAGATAGATAGATAGATAGATAGATAGATAGATAGATAGATAGATAGATAGATAGATAGATAGATAGATAGATAGATAGATAGATAGATAGATAGATAGATAGACAGACAGGCAGACAGACAGATAGACAGATAGATAGATAGATAGATAGATAGATAGATAGATAGATAGATAGATAGATAGATAGATAGATAGATAGATAGATAGATAGATAGATAGATAGATAGATAGATAGATAGATAGATAGATAGATAGATAGATAGATAGAAAGAAAGACAGAAAGAAAGAAAGAAAACAATCTCAGAATAGTTCGAGACTGAAATTCTTTCCAACAATTGTTCATAAAGGAATATTGAAAGAAAAAGCATTATCATTAAATAATCTAGGATAATCAGTATTTGAGTAGTTTTATATCTCTGTTTTGATCTCTAAATAATAATAGCTAGATATTCATTTACAGATTACTATTTATATATTATAAATGAAAGGTTTTATATTACTAAGCTAATGAATCTACTTGATATATTTATTTTTCAGTTTCTAACGAGATTAGGATATGTTTTTCAAATAGATAATATTCAATAAGCATAGACAAATATATAGCTAGACAGGCTGTTAGGTCAGTGGACAAATAGACAAATAAACAAATAAATAAATAGACAGTTAGATCCACAAATAGGTAAATAAATAGAGATATGTAGTCAGAGAAACAGATAGATATATTGATATATACATATGTGGATGGATAGATATTAGGTAGATGAATGAGTAGATAATTAGGCAGGTATGTAGATAGATAAATAGAAATAATAGATCTATGACGACAAAAATAAAATAAAAACTTGCTGAGTAATAGTTTATTCAACAATTAGAAAGATAAACAATATTAAAAATTTTCCAGTCTCATATAAAAAAAAAGCTATTTGCTTTACTTTTTTGCACGTATAAGCGGAAATACATTAATGTAAGACAAACAAACACCCGTTTCTATTTACTGAAGATAAATACAAGAGTCAATACTTGTTTTTATTGTTTGAGAGTAAAGTGTTTTCATCGATGTAGAGTTTATCATCTATTGATTCTGAACTGAGAAAGATAATCTATAACACTTTTTACAGCAATTCTCACACAAAATATATTTTCAAGTTTATGCGCAAAAGAAATATATATATGTGTGTTTATAGATTGATAATATGTAAACTTAATATGTAAGTTTTTACGAGTCACTGAGAATACTATGTTGTTAGGACAGCCAAAAAAATAACATTTTGTTTTAAAACTAACAATGAAATCGTGATATGTTCGGCCAATTTAAATTGAAAAATTGAATAAAAAATAAGCTCATATGTTTTAGGAGTACAATTTTCTGGATTTATTCTGAAAACAGGAACACAAATTAGAGATGAAACTTTGGTCATATACCATTGCTATATTAATATAAACCGTGCACTGATTATATATATAATGTTGGAGAGGATGACCTGTATTAGTTTATTAGTGCTGGTTCATCAAGAAATATGTATATTGGAGATCATTCATCTTGTTCACATGTGTGTGGTCAAGGATATCGGTTGTATGAGAAAGAGTGGATAGCTGAAGTGAATTAGAAAGTTTGTGTTCAAATTTCCTATAGCTAAGCAGATTTTATAGTCATTATTAGCATCTTAAGAGAGTAACCTCTTTAGAAAATCTACCAATCAATCAATATGTTAATAGCCTGAGATTAAAATAGATCATTGTCAAGTCTTATGGCTATAAGACTTAAGCATAGGGAGACCATTTTAAAAGTCATTTAACTATAAATTGAATAATTTGAAATTCTTCAGAAAAAAATTTTCTGTAGAAGTTAAGTTATTGGTATTATCATTTTAAATATTGCCACAAAGAGATTATTTATATGTCACCATGATAACTTATTAAAATAAAAAGTAGTAAAATTACTATCTTATTGATATTAAAACATTATATAGACAATATTTAAATTCAATAATATTAATAGCTCCTGCAAAAAATATTTTTTTGCCTGAAAATCTTCTTGCTCTTCATAGTTTACTGCCCTCAACTATATTCTTCTAATGAAACAATCCATTTTAATCCATCATCAGATTTTCAATGAAATGGATGGCGGAAGAGTTGTGGGGTGGAAAGGTTCGAAGCCTGTTTATTAAAGTATGAAGATTGGCTATCTTAATATAAAGCTGAGCACTGATTGTATATATGTGTGGAGATAGTAATATGGAACCAACTGATGAGTGCAAGTTTAGCATGAAATATATGTATTGGTGATTATTTATCTTTTTCACATGTGTGTGATCAAGTGTATCAGCAGTATGAGATAGCATGAATGGTTGAGAGTTGTCTGAAAGTCTGAGTCCAAACTCTCTATATATTACATATATAAGTGCAGGTATAAAAAAGCCTGTACTATAGAAAAAAAGATTCATATTTCAAAATAATCTTATAATGCAATTGTAACCTTTCTCTAATGTAAGTCATGCTCAATGTTACTATTAAGAAAAAAAACTTTTTTTTTTTTTTTTGGAGAATGGGATTTTCCTCCTTTTGTTGCATGTTTTATCCAAAATTCCTTTGCACTTCTATCTTTATCATTATCACATTTAACATGAAAAATATATGATGATTTGTCTATTATATTTTCAGATGATTATGGAACATTTAAATGAAAGATTTTCTCTCAATATATTATGGTTATGTTACCAGAGAATCTATGTTTCAATATATTTTGACAAATAACATTCCTATATTTAATAAATACAGTTCAAATAATTATATCTCTGTATCAAAGTATATTTTGTAAATTCACCAACAAAACAATGAATCTGGTATTGCTTTTCTAAGTCTATTTATTTAATTTACAAACATCTATAGGATTCCTCATTCTGAAAGTGACCGTATCAAAGGTTTCCTACATTTTACATCCACATCTCTCTATAATATCTACTTCTGACAGACCATTTTTCCTCATAATGTACATCATCTTATTTTTAAATATTTCTTTGCATTTACCTTTTTTCCCTACCTCTGCTTCTCAATTAAGTATCACTCCTGATATTAAGTTCTCATTCTTTATCTTCTCACAAGAATATACCACCCTCTCTTTCTTTCTTCAATAACTATTCTCACATTTTTTCACTTCTACCATTTATTATTTTATCATATGTGTTATATAATTGTTACATGCTTCTTTTATTTCATTAAAATCTTATATAAAGAGAGACAGAGAGGATGGCGATTTTACTGCCATCTGGCAGGCTTTAACAACAATGAAATAAGGATTACACTAAACAAAGATGTTTTTTTTTTTAGTAAATTGTTTATATATATATATAATTTTGATATTTTTGTTTATAACTTCAAAGCTTCCAAATCCATTCAAAGAAATTACAATTCATTGAAAATTTTTGATTTCAATTTTTTAAGTGCAGTATATTACAATTTTTACTTTTTTTTCTAAGGAAAAAATAAATAAATATTTTTTAATTCTCTTCAATCAATTTTTCAATAATTAAATTTTATTTGATGAAAAAAAAATTGTTTCTAGTTTTTGATATATTTTTAAAATTTCTCATCATTTTTATTAAAATAAAAAAGTTAAATTCAACATAATTCTTAAACATTTAGAATTATGCACTATATTTATAATTACATGCACCTATAATTACATGCGCACGCGCATATATATTACTACGTTTTATAAATTACACAAAACACTTATATTGAATACAGAAACCCTAAGCATGTTGCATTAATGGTAGCATGTTATACTCATGAGCAAAAGTCATCTGGATCGAAACTCAATTTATGACTCAAATGTCATGAGATCTTCCAGTAACTGCAAAATAGTCTTTAGAATATTTGTTTGGTGTTGATGTTAACGATTGTTTTTGAAGAAAGGTCAAACTCACAATGAGAATAAATTCATAATTTAAAGTAATATTTTACTCTGCTAGGCTTCACAGTTAGAAAGTACTATATTTGGAAATATCCATGTAGCCATAGAATCCATTTTTATATCTCTAGTTCTTATATTAAGATCTTGATTCAGTTTTATCATTCCTTCCCTTAATTATTTTTTTAGAAGAGTTTTTGTTTTCACTTTTTTTTATCTTTTTTTTGCATTGTTTATATTGGACAGCAGCAATATAGCAAAATATTGATGTCATTCTATTACTTTGCTACTTTCAAACCTTCCTTTAAATTATAAACAATGAGGATTGCCAATTCCTCAACAAGCTTTGTGATAAATGTTTAGCTAGAGAAATCATTTAAAATATCTCTGTCAGGACCCCTCCTCAACCTCTGGCCATGGTTTTATGCTCTGGCACTCCTCAGTGAGGTGATAGGGTAGGTAGTGTCTGAACATATCCTATCAACTCTCTGAGGAGTGCTAGAGCATGAAGCCATGGTCAGAGGTTTGGGGAGGGGTCCTGGCAGAGATATTTTAAATGCTTTCTCTAGCTAAGCATTTATCACAAAGCTTGTTGAGGAATTGGCAATCCTCATTGTTTATAACTTACAAGCTTAAGAGATCTCATAGGGTCATGTGATCTATGACTCTTATTTTGACTATTTCTTTAAATTATTTAGGAAGTTTGACAAACCTTGTACATAGGTGGACTACCATTTATATAATCACCAGGAATCAATGTTGTAGATTTATGCCTTTTAATAATAATGATAATAATAAAAATGCTTTCTTTTATAAACTGGACTGGCTATAGTTAATATATTAAACAAGAATATGAAAAATATGAAAAAATCGTTGTAATTTGAGAAGTTATAATTTCAATATAATTATAGATTGCTATTGGAAGTATATATATATTTATCTGTTTTATCATTATCATCTTCATAGTATACAACTCTTTATGTATTATCATATTACTCTGAATATAAAACATATTTTATATTCAAATTTTAGACTTATAAAAGTAGGGGTGCATCTTAAATTCAAAACAAAAATTTTATTAATTTATAGACTTTTCTTCCAATTTTCTAAGCTTAAAATCCTACTGCATGTTAAATTCAGAGGAAAATTATATTCAAAGTAATATTAATATTGTTACTGTTAGTATAATGAAAATTTTGGATTGAAATATATCCATTTAAAAAATTTCTTTAACTCTTATTAATTTCAGTAATAATTATAATCATTGGCCATATTTATTGACGTTGATATATGCGAATTAGTTTAATTAATTTTTACTAATGCCTATAATAATTGGATTTTACTCAGTAGTTTTTCTCTAAAATAATAAAGTCCTGATATGCATTTTTGTGAATAAATATTATGTATTGAAACAGAATATTCTGTAATACAACCTGTTTTATCTACTGTATCCCATACTAGATTTAAACCCTGTCAAGTGCATGTACATATATATATAAGTACTTGAATATAAAAATATAAACAAATATTATAGACAACAATATTTGAATTAATAAATAATAAATTTATTTATATCAAATCGATTTTCGTTCAAAATGATAATAATAATGGATTTTAATTCCATCATATGAAATATATATATCCGCATATTTGTATATCAGTATACTTGTATGTTTGTGTATTTGTATAATTCCATATCTATATATGTGTAAATGTCATTATATATGTATCAGCACATCTTTATAAGTTGTAACATATAATAGATTTAGTAATGTTACAGCGTTATTATATTTATATTTTGAAATCTTTAATTTATTATAAATTTATGTGTATCAATTTAATTCATTATTTTGCTTAAGAATCACATATATATGTACAATTTCACAGGTGACAAGCATACATATATAACAAAATGTTTATGTAACGATTTGTTAGTTTCTAAATTTTAAAACAGTTCTTATTTAAAGAAATCATGCCACATGCACCAATTTGAAATTGCATGTATGTTAAATGCTAATTTTACAATAGCAAATTTTAATATACATCTTGCAAAAAGCAAATGCGATCATGCAGCACTATTTTCTATTCACTTGGGGATCATATTTGCTGTACTAAGGTAAAAATGTTTGATTAAAAGATGTAACAATAGAAAAGCTAAATTTTATAAATTTAAATAAGCATTATAAGCAAGCTAATAGATCTGTATGCTACAAACCCAGCTTGTAGGAAAATGTCATAGAGAGGTAAAAATTAATATATAAACCCCATATTTCAACACTGAACAGGCATCTACTACATAATTCAAGTGAGTTGCTACAGGAAGATGTGCCCATTATAACTTTGATATGAGCAGCTGTATTTTTACAGAAGAATATGATATCCTGCCCATCCGACATGTAGATATGGTAATCATCATTGCTGTCAGGATGGAGAAGTCCAGTTACCAACTACTGTCAAGGAAGGACATCACAAATGAGCAACCCATCCAGAGAAATGCCAATGCCAGATAACTCAGATCCAAGAAGAAGATTGGTAATATTTCTTCACTACAAATCTCTATAAATATATTCTAAAAGCTATAATATTCTGTTAAGCTAGCTATTATGAATGTTCATAAATTAGCATTTTTCAGTTAATTAAAACTCTTACAAAATAACATTTTAAAAATCTAACTGTAATAATCTTGCCTATAAATGTAATCTAATAATTGTTCTTTAACTGTAATAACTATAAACAGTTATTATTAACTTTTTTATAATCTGTGACCACACCTATTTTGTATTTTGATTACTTTATTCTTAAATATATATGTTAAAAATATGCCAATATTTCAAAGCTGAGAATAATTATTTTATTAAACTTTTTGGAGAGATGATTAGAAGTTCTCCAGTGTAATGTTCTCATTGTTTTTTAGCTGATAGATATTGATGCTTTGAAATCTATTCTAAAAGATAACAACAGATCACTATGGGCTCATTGTTATCCCTATTTAGTTATTTAATATTTGTTAGTCTGTTTATTAAAGTTTGCTTAATTAGTTCAGATTATTACTATATCTAGTAGTGAACAAAAACAGGCAAAACTCTCTATATGTATTGCCACTCAGTGCAAGCCAGAGTAATCAATGAATGCCAGAAGGCTTATGCATAAAATCCCCATCTAGTGCCTACTCATCCAATATCCCCAAACTAGTTAATGGCTTGTGGCCTTCCCCAGTGATCATGTGATATCTAATAGTGATGTAATGGCCAGGGATGATACTAAAGGCATATTTTAAAATATTATAAGGACCTAAATATGCTTTCTTCTCCCTAATGTTATGATAAAGATTTATATACAGGTTCATTAACCCTTTCTTATCATTTTGATATGCTATTTTGAAAACTGGATTGAGCTAGTTTCAGCAAACTGAAACTATAGATATTTAATTGCTCTTCTTAGTTATTTAAATACATATTAGTATTATTAATAAGCATTGAGAATGTACCTTTATTAAGCACATAACATGTTATAATGCCTTGCTATGCTTTCTCAAATGGGTTTCTGGTGACAGGTTACCCCATTCTTTAGTTTGGACAGCTATATTTTTAGAATTGGAACATGAGGGTCCAGAATCTCATTCAAAGGTGATCTGACATACTGAAGTCATCTTTATCAATGGTACCAAGTACTAGGTACTAAATCCCATGATTAACTGCACATTTACACTGTGATATTTATTAATATTTTAGTGGCATAATCTCAGACACCAATCTAAGGTAACCAGTTCATTCTGCCATATTATTGAAGTTTAGCATAGTCTGAACATAGAATCTAGTTTTACCTAGTGAACCTGTATTTCTAGCATATTAATTGTTCATGAATAGTATATTAGAATTGGTAGCTTAATGGTCCTTATTTGTATCATCCTGGTAGATGTTTAGCTCGCCATTAGTAAACCTAGAGAATAGTAAGGCATACTATATTAGACATGAGTCATAGACCCCAGATAATTAATTATATAAACTGAATTACTATTAAGATGAGACCACTGTGTGGTTATCCAAATCATCATTATTGTAACACTAGGGTGTGTAACTCATCCAACCTATGCACAAATACTCTGTTAATTTATTTTTAATTAATCCATTTGATTCTTATTTATCAAATATATTTAAAATTATTATTATTCAATGTGTTTTCTCACAACCTACTCCAAATCACCTCAATCTTTATTAACATCCTTATGAATTATCTAATTAAATCATAGAGTGTTGAGTAGTTTATTTAGCCTTTACTTATAATTAATTTATTGTTTTCTTGAGTTTCATGTTTCTCCCTTTGCTATGCTAGCATGCAAAAAAATTGATACTAAGTGTGACCTCAGAAATGTGATTCATAGACTATTCAATTACAAAGACTGGTTAAATGAGTGGCAGTTGGTCAGATTTGAGATCTCACCATCTCAGTCGTCAGCTTTGTTATATTTTGTCTGAACTCTGGATTTTGTCATATGAATGCACAAATCTAAGGTTGTTTTTTTCAATTATGGATGTCCAAGCATGGAGTTCTGACTACTTTCCATGATTCTGAACTGAATGTATGATGTGACATGAGTTATGCATATGAATTAATTTTTTCCCCCAGAGATTGCACTGCAACATAGGGCTCGAGAGTTATTTACATGCCTCCTGGGCGAGATTGGTTTTCTAGAAATTTTTTTAATATTATATATATATATATATTTCCCCCAGATCATAGATGTCCAATTGTGGGGGTGCAATTAATCAATTCCCAGCCCTGTATGCTAATGCAACCCTGTATTATATATATGTAATTTTTTTCTGGAAATGGACATTAGTTTTATATGCATAAGTTTTTTCCTTCAAATGCCAAATGCTTAGTATCTATATTTTATATATGGGGGTATTTTGTTGTCACATGAGACTTGTTAAATTGTTTTGTAAATTTTAAATTTTAAAATCAATATGCTTGTATAAATGGGCAATAAACTGAACAATTAACTGCATATGTATATTAATTCTAGAATACATTTTTACCCTGTTTTTCTGCAGTAATTGTAATGATTTGAAAAGTTTTACAACATTTTTAACAACATAACAGGTTTGAACTTGTAATAAAAAAAATTTATTTATAGCTGAATGTGTTCAATACTGAGTAATATCACAATCGTGGTATTATGTGACTAAATTAAGTTGAGGTCTAGATTTAAAATTACTTTTGGATATTAAATAATAGATTATCATAAGATTAAATTTTTAGGAGTAGATTTAGATATTAATGATGAAGTGGTAGCTACAAGTGTCATTTTTTAAGAAAAAGGGTGTTAGAGGTTTTTCTATTGATGTGGTGATCTTTAGCTATTGCCCATGCTTTCTTCACCTTTTTCTTTCTGTCATTTCTCTTGCAACAAATGATTTTTAGCCATAGAGAGATCAAAGTTATGACCTGGTTGTAACTCACGATCCAAGAAAACAGAAGAGCATTTATTGAATTTCTTGGCCCAATTGTACATATATTTATGCTATAGTGAAACCTGAGATAACTTACATACAAGACTTTCTCAGCATAATTATATATACAACTGGGCCAAGAAAAGTAATGAATATTTTATTTTCTTGGATCATGAGTTACAATTAAGCTATAACTTTGAACTGTCTATGGCTGATCTTGTTTGTTTCAAGAGAAATGGCAGAAAGAGAAAGGTGAAGGAGACATGGTCAATAGCTAAAGATCATTGCACCATCAATAAAAAGGACTCTAGCATCCATTTTCCTAATAAATGGCATTTGTAGCAACCACTTTTATCATTAGTATGTAAATCTACTCCTAAAAATTCAATCTTTTAATAAGCTATTATTTAATATTCAAAAGTAACTTTAAATCTAGATCTCAATTTCCCATAGTTACATAATACTATGATTATGACACTATTCAGTAATGAAAGTGCACAGTTTTAAATAAATTTTCTTTATTACAAATGTTGTTAAAATGTTTTAATATTTTTTGAACCATTATATATATAGATGTCTATGTAGATGATAAAGATGACCATTTAGTACATTATTTGTTATACACCATTTTGGCCAAAGAGTCAAAGGAAGATAGCTACAAATAATATCACTAAAAATATAGTTGTCAGCCTAATATGAATCTTATATAACTTAAATTTAGAACTTAGAGCTTTTAAATGCCAGTGAAGATGGCAATAGACAGAAACTAGTCAGGTAGGTTTTTATAACATTACTTTCTAGTGTCTATTGATTAGTCAAGTTTACAATAGTTTGTACTGAAATAAATAGAACTTAATACCAATTGAGATTTTAATAATGATCAAAGTCATGGGATATGTTGCATGCTACAGACATATATTAATATAGTTATATAAATTGGCATTAGCAACTAAAAAAGTATTAGTTAACTTCTATATTATTAATATTTTGGTCAGTTTATTTGAAGACAAACTGAGTTCTTATCAAATGCCTTAAATAAATATCCAAAATAAATGCGTTATAAAGTATATGTTTTATGTCTCACTACATAACATATAAAAAATAAGTATTATAAAAATGAGACAGATGTTCTTCAAGATTAGGTGATTCTTTATTCAGTACTTCATGCAAAATAATCCAACATAAAAGTAAGATAACTATGTTTTATGATTGGTTGGTCTTTCATCAGATACTTATGTATATGTTTAATTGTAAAAGAAATAACAATTGACCATTAAATTATGTAATATCAAAAATTATGAAAAGGTAATGTCATACCACTTTATATGTTTAGCTCTGTTGTTATGTAAGTTTAATTTTTAGGCATAGTTTTAAACCGTACGATTTATTTTAAAGTATGTATAGAACTAAATAATCTAAAATTATCTTTGATCATAATCTTGTAATGTAGAACAAATAATATTTGACGTAAACAAAACATTTTCGGAACTATCCAAAGATAAAATAAAAATAACAGTTTTGGCGATTGCTCAATAGTTTTTTATTGTTATTAAATAGTAATTTATATTTCATTCAATTCTATAAGCAACTCTGTTTAAGCAGTAAATAATCAATGCACACAGAGTGACTGCTGGGTTTTTTTTTTTCAGTTAAGAATGTGCTTATATTACTTTAGGATAACTCAGTAATTACAGAATTGATTTGAAAGTGGAATCAAAGTGATCACAATTACCTAACAACATGTAATTATAATGTCTATGAGTCATAAAATATTTAATTTTGATTTTATTTTATTCTAAATTTGACATTAGAATGATAAGATGAATCAAATTATTATATTAAAGTTACAATATCATTTTTTACTTCAAAATACATTGAAACAATCTATAATTTGCAGTGCAATTCTAGATGGAATTGTATTCCAAAAATTTCTAAACTAGTTGACAATTGTTTTAACAGCGAACCTGCAGACAATATATCTAGATACATGACTATGAGTCAGTAATAAGCATCTAAATATTCTTAGTTAAAAACTAGAGTAAATAGAAAGATGCAAATGACTAGAAATTAAATAGCATCTTCTTGATCACGTCATCTGCAGAGAGATCATGCAATAACTTTATATTTCCCATTGATAGATAGATAGGTTATAGATTAGATAGATAGACAGGTAAGTAGGTGATAGATAGATAGATAGATAGATAGATAGATAGATAGATAGATAGATAGATAGATAGATAGATAGATAGATAGATAGATAGATAGATAGATAGATAGATAGATAGATAGATAGATAGATAGATAGATAGATAGATAGATAGATAGATAGATAGACAGACAGACAGACAGATAGACAGATAGACAGATAGATAGATAGATAGATAGATAGATAGATAGATAGATAGATAGATAGATAGATAGATAGATAGATAGATAGATAGATAGATAGATAGATAGATAGATAGATAGATAGATAGATAGATAGATAGATAGATAGAAGATAGATAGATAGATAGATAGATAGATAGGCAGATAGGTTGGTCAGTCAATTGATCAGTAGATACATAAGTACGTAGGTAGATTGGATGGTAGGTAGATAAGTAAATAGGGAAGGTAGGTAGAAATAATTGAATGAATGAAGGTAAGTAGGCAGCCAGACAAATAGGTCAATTGGTCAGTAGTTAGATATATAGATAGGTGAGTAGGTAGGTAGATAGATAGACATTATAGCAATTAATATTATACATATTAGTAATCAGAGAAAAGAAAGAATTATACAATTTAGCCAAGAGAGAAAATCTGTGAATGTTGAAAAGTTAAAAATTGCATATTAAATAAGAAAAGAAATAAAGGATTAGATCTGTTTATAGATATTAGAAGATATTGTTGATTTTATATAATACCTTGTGCCATGAAAGATGGTCATTATAAAATTAAAATTGAACAGTAACTTGTATATAGTTTTTTTTTAATATATGTGTGTTAGTACATGAGGGAAAATTCATTTATTAAATTAAGCTGTACATTATACAGGCTTAACACCTGCATTTACATATGTTATATATGCGGGATTCAAACACAGATTTTCACACAACTCACAATTTTCAGTGCCATCTTATATTGTTGACCCACCTGATCACATCCACATTTTAAAAAGATAAATAATCATCAATATATATACGTATTTCGTGCTAAACTAGCACTCATCAGTTGGTCCAGATTACCATCTCCACACATATATACAATCAGTGCTCAGCTTTATATTAAGATAGCCAATCTTCCTACTTTAATGGACAGGCTCCAAACTACTCCAACCCACAACTTATCAGTCTTCCATTTCATTGAAAATCTGATGATGAAATGTTCAAAACCCACGTTAAAATGATTAAACGTCAACATGAGTAGGATGACAACCTTGGCACTAACATGGGTTTTGAACATGCCATCATTGGATTTTCAAAGAAATGGAAGGCTGAAGAGTTGTGGGTTGGAGTAGTTTGAAGCCTGTCCATTAAAGTATGAAAATTAGCTATCTTAATTTAAAGCTGAGTACTGATTGCATATAAATGTGGAGATGGTAATCTGGACCAACTGATGAGTGCTGGTTTAGCATGAAATATGTATATTGGTAATTATTTATCTTTTCAACTTGTGTATGATCAGGTGGGTCAGCAATATAAGATAGCACTGAGAGTTGTGGGTTGTGTGAAAGTCTGAGTTCGAATCCCGCATATAAATTAAGCTGTGTAAAAAAAAAAACAATTATATATACTGTCTTGAAGATTGTTTTGCCCAACGTTTTGAATCTGTTAAATAGTTTTAAGGATTTTAAACACATTTTTGTGTTAGTTAAAATTTAGTAAAGATAATTAAAATATTACAAAGGAATATTGATTAAAATTCATATTTATTGAGATATAAAGAAAAAACAACAACCATATTATACCTTTAAATGTGAATAACACTGTCTGCTACAAAATCATTAGTAATATCTCTATTTCAAATATTATTTCTATAAACATTATTGAATTAATATATAGATTAAAAATTGGGAATTATGAAATCATTGTTTGTTTATTTGTAATATAAAGAAGTTTTTTTTTTGTTTTAGTAATTAAACATGTAAATTAATTTTAAAGATTTAAACTTTAGTTTTTATTTAAAAAAATACTAAAATTTTTATTTAAAAGAAAAAAAAGTGATTTCAATTAAATCGTTTTCTTTTATATTTAATTTATTAATAAAATAAATTTTAGATATACTGGGTAAAAAACAATATTTTACCTTCGGTTTAACGTTACATAAATTTGTAGTTATGCGTAAGTATTATACTATAAGAGTTTTATCCATATATGTGTCTGTTTGCTATCTACCTATCTACCTGTATGTCCATGTGTCTATATATCTGTCTGTTTATTCATCAGCCATACATCATTCATTCATCCTTTCTCTATTTATTCATATGTATGTGCATTATTTATTTATTCATATATCAATATGTTTATATATCTACCTATCTATTTATTAATTTCTTCTTCCATAGTTTAATTAATCCCACTTCAAGTGGCATCACTGGTTTGGATCATTCGTCTCCAGATTGCTTGGTCCGAAGCCGTTTCCTTCTTGAGTGACATCTCCTGCAGGTTCCTCTTTACTCGGTCAATCCATCGGTGTTGGGTCTGCCCCTGGGCCTTTTTCCTGATGGTTTCATCTCCATAATCTTCCTTCCAACATAATTTTCTTCTCTTCTCTTAACTTGTCCAAACCACCTCAACCTTGATTCTTTCATTTTTTTACTTATTTTCCTCATCTTCATATTTTCTCGTATTACATCATTTCTCAACTTGTCCTTTCTAGTCAAACCCAAGGCAAACCTAAACATTCTCATTTCTGTTAAACATTGCTTATCCTCTATTTTCTAGTAGTCAGCCATGTTTCTACCCCAATACATTAGTTTTGGATGCACCACAGTTTTATAGACCTTCCCTTTCAGTCTTGTTCCTATTCTCCTATTGCAGAGTATCCCAGAAACCCTTCTCCAATTATTCCATCCAGATTGAGTTCTCCCCACAATATCACCATCCAGAAATCCATTCTTATTCATCCAGGTGCTGACATATTTTAATTTTTCAGCCTCAGGTAACTTCTTTTCTTCTAACATAATGCTCCCTCTACCACTTCCACGAAAGAGCACTTCAGTTTTATTTCAGCTAATTCTCATTCCTCCTTCCTCCAGTGTCTTCCTCCATTCTTCTATTCTACCCTGAGCTTCTTTGATCGGCATACATCATGTTACCTATTTATTAATATCTATTTCTATTGAAATTGGCGCATATTTTATCGATCCATCTGTTTATCTTCATGTCTCTCTCTTTCTCTCTTTTTATATATATGCATATAATAATTAATGTTTTTCACTAGAGAAATATATGTAAACAAACAAATTTCAAATTTACATCGCCAAATATCTTAATGCTTAAAAATGTAAGAAATAAAAATTTGCCCCCATTTAATTGATTTCACTAATTCTGTAAAAAAAAAAAACTAATAGTCTCTGATCATACTATAAAACCGTTGTTGTTCATTTATTATATTTTTTTGTTTGCTTGTTAAATTATTAAATTTAGATAGATAGTTACATATATAGATAAATGGATGGTTGGATGACTGGATAGATGAATACATAAGTAGGTAAATAGATAGACGGGTGGATGGATGAATAAATGGATTCATAGATAGATAAACAGATAATTAGTATGTGAAAAGAAAGTAGATAGATGGATCAAAAGATAAATGAATAGATAGATGAAAGGTAAGTACTTAGATAAACAGATAGCTAGATAGATATTAATATCTAAATATTCTTAATTAAAAGATAAAACAATAATAAAGCGCATTAAAAATATCAATACTATATCTGTTGCAAATGAGAAAGTCTTCCTCTTTCATTATACTTCTTAGAAAAAGATTTTTGTTCTTGACAGTTATATATAAATTTAGAAAATGATAATACCTTTGCCTACACACACAGTAGTTTATTTAAAATAGCTATTTGAGTTGATATTGAATATATATTTTTAATGGAAATGCGAAGTAACTTTTCTGAAGATATTTATTTAATTCACAGAATGTCTAATACTGACTTTTGCCTTAAGGCGCCCATCTATACATCCGCAATAATCTCAATGATACCGTGTCGACTTGGAAAAAAAGATTTCTGACAATGTATTGCTTTAGTAAATAAATGTTATAAATATATAAAAGTCACTAATAACTAGTAAATAAATATGTAAAAGTCACTGATAAAGAAAAAGTCTCAAAGCCCTACCTGTTGGGAAAAAAGTGATAAATTTATAATAGATTTTAATAATTACCACAATAAAAAAATAAACGTATAGGGTTTTTAAAAAAAATATTAAGATCTATTTTATAACAAAATGTAAAAAAAGTTGCATTTGATATTTTGAACAAGAAAAAATGTATAATATATATATATAATTAATCTTTAAAGTCTTAAACTAAACAAAATAAAATAAATTGCATTATTAAAATATTAAGAAGGCCTTCTTTTTTTTTTTTTCTCATATGTCATAGCATCGGCCGGGACGCGAACCCACAACCGTCTGCAACCAACTACTTGCTTGCATGGCGGCTGCGATACCTCTCGGCTAACAACGCAAGACTAAGAAGGCCTTCTTTTAATAAAATTTACGAAGTTTTTCCTGGGATCCAGTAGGGGCAGTTTTAACATAGAAATAGGTATCTACTTATTGAATGTAAATGCTTGCCAGAGGAAAGGGTAAACTAATGATATTGTGGGAGAATAAATATAAACAAAGTGATTTTGGTTATTATGCTGGGTTTGGAAAAAGACAAGACGGATCTAGATTTAAAGATCATAGAATGGACAAAGATGATGTTGTGGAAATGGGATGGAGCAGGATAGAGAAGAATATGGGAAAAACTCAGGGTGGATAATGGAAAGGGAAGTGTGTGTAACAGGTTTCTCTAGGCTTAGTGGTTGAGAGATTCCTAACTTTGTTAAAAGAGAAGCCATAGTGCATCACATCACACCATGACTATTTGTCTTTTCCTTTCTTTTGATCTTCATACATCTTCAATCAAATTACCCTACATGGTTTAGTGCAATGGTAGAATGTCAAACTATGCTATGTATGGATAGAAATCCTGTGGTATCCAATTCCTTATGAAATCGCAATCAATAAAGCCAATGATTACTTATTTCTATTTACCAATAGAAATCATAATGCAGTAAGTATTGTATATTTTTATGATTTGACAAGAACTATACTTATAAAACTTTTGTACCAAACTTGGATTTTCAAAGCAAAACATTACAACTGCAACTCCTAAAATTGATTTCAATGCTACTATGCTGCACCACATATGACATCAACTGGATTAACATTAAAATATTTTGTTTGCACATATTATAATGATATCAAAAGTCTTTCAATTTTCTACCTAACATGACAACATAGTCTAAATTGTAATTCTATATATTTATGAAATTTTTTTCATAGATGCTATCTTTAGTATACATTTAGTAGGATGTTTATTTTTCACAGTCAAAGCTGATCTTCAATGTCTTAGGTGGCACTTTGAAAAAGACTAAGTTAAAAAAGAGTAATCAATATTGCAATGTAAATTTAAAGAAAATAAAAAAAGTAATGTTCTCAAATTAAAAATGTTAAAAAGATTGAATATAAAGTAGTTATTTTTTTAAAATGTGTAGAAACAGGGGTAATAAGTTGAACTTCAATTATGAAAAATAATAATTAAAAAATATATATTGAACAAATATATGGGGAATTAGATAAAGAGAGAAAGGTAAAAACAAGTTATTTGATAAGTTTAAACAAATGATTTGATCAAGAATGCTTGAAAAAATAAACGTTATTGCTACAGCTATGTTCAATGTTAAATTTCATAATAATTCTTATTACAATTTAGTTGAAAATGATGATAAATTATCTGTAATTATAAGAATATTTATAACTTAATAATAATAATAGTAGTAGTAATAATAGTAATAGTAGTAGTAGTAGTAGTAGTAGTAGTAGTAGTAGTAGTAGTAGTAGTAGTAGTAGTAGTAGTAGTAGTAGTAGTAATTTTTATTAATAATAATAATAAAAATCTATTGTAGCTACACAGCACTATAAAATTAAACATATACCATGAAGGAATATTGCAAACCAGTGCAGCAAAAGCAACCAACCATATACTACCAACTACATTGGCACTAGTCAAATCATCAAAATGTCATGACATAACTGAGATTCAATGTATCCAATCATACCCCATGCACATAATTGAAATAGCCCTGATAGAAAACACTAATAAGATGGATGGTAACCAATCAACTAATCCTTAACAAATTATACCACACAAGAATATATACAGTAAACTAATCAGCAGCTAACTACCCAGAAAATATCACTAGCTATGAACTATATAAGTTTTATCAAAGTAACATACACAGATAATCATAATCCCTTTATTTATCCCATCAATCTATACACAAATGTAAACAACCATCCCCCCATTTGCAATATATAACAATGTAAGCATGTTGATATGCTGTCAAGCAATTTGAATAATAATAATAATAATAATAATAATAATAATAATAATAATAATAATAATAATAATAATAATAATAATAATAATAATAATAATAATAATAATAATAATAATAATAATAATAATAATAATAATAATAATAATAATAATAATAATAACAACAACAACAACAACGACAACAACAATAATAATTTTTCTTATTACATTGCCAAATCCATATAATATTAATATCATTTACTTGCTTTGTTATTTTTACAATGCTTCATATAATTACAACCCATTATTGATGGTTTCAATTGTCCCAGCAATCTGTTTCAGAACTATAACAAACACAATACAAATACATAAATACAAAAATATAAGAACATACAATTTTACATTTTATATATTTGTATTGTGTTTGTTATAGTTCTGAAGAAGATTATTGCTGGGGCAATCAAAACTGTCAATAGTAGGTTGTAATCATATGAAGCATTGTAAAAGTAATAAAGAAAGCAAATAATAATAATAATAATAATAATAATAATAATAATAATAATAATAATAATAATAATAATAATAATAATAATAATAATAATAATAATAATAATAATAATAATAATAATAATAATAATAATAATAATAATAATAATAATAATAATAATAATAATAATAATAATAATAATAATAAAGTCTCGCAGCAAATGATGATTTTAACGGATCGTTGTTTACAGAGATCTTAGGAGTTTAACCAAAGAAAACACTAAAACCAACACATCTTTGACTTGCAGTTATATATATATATGAACAGTAAGTATTGGACAATCCAAATTAATTTGTATTTTAACTAAATAGATATTTTTATGAATTGTTTTGTTAAAAATAATATTCGTTGCTCAACGTAAAAAGCATTACAATAGCGACACCCCGATCATGTGACCAGCAGAACGGCGCCAATATGCTATCCAAGCCTATGCAAATTACAGGTGAAGCAAAAACATATGCCAACATAGCTAAAAATAATTTATAGGAAAATAATTTCTCTTCGGAAAAAAATAATTTACAACAAAAAGAACACAATCAAGTTCCAATTTTAGAAAAAAATAAAGTTTTCCATCGCTTCCGAAAAATAAATACTAATGATATTTTGCAGCTACATATACAAACGCAAGAAAATCAATGCCCCCCTACCGCCCAGTGGAATAATGAGGATTTGAAAATAATATGTGAACAGTTTAATAATACGATCCCACGTGGCCTTCATACGTCTTTCAAAAGATTTTTTTCTCCTCGTTCAATAATATTATCAGCTACAGATGCAAATTTATCGCTATATAAATTTCCTAGAAATTTACTTTATGAAGCAATAACACTACACGGACTTTGGGATGGCATACTAAGGATTGCTGACCATCCTAACTCACGGTATTTAATCCTCGAATTTTACCAAGAAAGCCAAAAAACCCGGTTTCAAACCACCATTAAAACTTTAGGCAACTATGCACTCATTGCAGTAGATCCAGATCAACATAACCAGATTACTGGCATAATCAAGAATGCATACCTTGGATATGACATCAAAATCTTTCAGAAAATGATGCAGCCATTTGGAAAAGTCACAGCATTCAACCCAATTTATCTGAAAGATACGCCAGTGCTTGTATACAGCAATAGCTTTGACTTCAAGCTGAGATTGCATCCAGAAATAGATCCAAACAATATTCCTACACAATTTGCAGATCAGGAAGCCATGCTGAGCCTCTTCATAAGAGGGCTTAAACCCATATGCTACACATGCGGGAAGCGAGGCCACTTGGCAACGCAATGTGACACCAAAAAGAATCCACAATCGCAAAAAACAAATGGAGTGGCCATCCAAACACATACTGAAGACAGAAACCATATATATTATGATAGCATAAATCCAAATATGTACAACAATATGCAAACAACTTCTCCACCTGAAGAAACACTCTCACTCCCTCTCATTAATCAAAATTCCAATGAGGAAAATAAAAACACAGATGAACTAAACAGCGACCATCTGAAAAAACAATGTGATAACAGAAAGAGTCTACAATCACAGCAAACAAATAATCAGCTCAACCACACACAAACGGAAGATATCAGCCACACTAACATAGTCAAGATAAATTCAGATATGAATAACCAGATGCAAACAACTTCTTCATCTAAAGAAGATCAAACTACAAAAAACCAAGACAACAGTATAAATGAACCAAACAGAATGCAGCACTTAAATCCAAATGTCACACAAGCAATTCAAAATAACACAAGCAACTGTCAAAACATACAATGCACGAATGATTCAAATATTAACCCAACTGAAATATCACAAAGCAATTACAGTGAAACACAAAGTACCAATAGAACAAACATCACACACACAATAAAAAATAACACATCAACATATATCATGGAAGCAATCATGCCATGCCTTCCGCAAGTTGAAGTAAATACAATAGAAAAAAAAGGGCCAGGTCGCCCAAAAAGAAGCAAAAACAATAAAAAACCAAAAACAGAAGAGGACAACAACTCACAAACAGAAGAGTACAACACCACATCATCATTAACCAGAATTCAAACAGATGACTGGTCACCAATGGACATCACTTCTATCTAACCAACCAATTAAAACTCCAACAATGTACATCTCATACAATGAAAACCAGTCACTAACATATTTTGAAATGTGAACAATCCCAAAATACAACCATAATGAAAGTCAAAATAACAGCTTTTAATGTGCGTGGTTTGAACTCGGCAAACAAACTGCATCAACTTAGAGAATGGACCAAAATCACACAGACACATATATTGGGACTTCTGGAAACAAAAATATATAGTGGATCACATATTGACCCAACAGTGCATCTTCGCACTGAAGGCTTCTTTGCATGCTCCAGGGACATGTCATCACCTGCGGGTGGAACTGGCCTACTAATAACCCCAGCTTGCCCATTCACATCATTCAGAATCATATATATCGATGCAAACTTGTTGATAGCTACATTTCATCACCATGCAAACACTCTCAACATAGTTTTCACCTACATCCCACCTGGAAACGTCATCATATCAAACATAATACTCACCATCAATTCACTGCTAGCATCAACTTCTTACCCAACTATCATCATGGGAGATTTTAACATGAAGTACACAGATTTCATCTCAAAATGGCTGCATCAAATTGCAATACCACTAATGAGTGCTGAAGGTTTTTTACCACCAAACACAGTAACATTCCATAATAACCGACACACATCTTTAATTGACCTTTGCTTCTATTCACCAATGCTGCATCATTACTTCAGCCTCAAGCTCAATCCATTCCCATTCTCAGATCACTCTGCTCAAACTGCAACACTTGATCTAACTGAAATTCAGCCAACTACACTACCACTTGGGAAAACAATGAGAATTATAATACCAGCATCCACTCCAGAATCCCTTTTTTCTGAAACATATATTATGCTCCATAAACTTGCAGGACTACAACTAAGTGCTGTGCATAGATATCAGGCATACATAAATATACTTTCATTCAATATTGACCATGTGACCAAAAAAAAACCTCCACCCTCCAGGCTATTAGCTTTGGCAGATGAACTTCACAAGAGGATAACAATGTCTAAACCTACTCAAAATACATATCAGCATATATATAAGCTCACCCAGGCATATAGCAGCACATGTGCAGCACTTAAAGACTATTTAGCGATAAAAAAAAGCAAAATCTGCCTCAGTCAACAACATACATGGACTAGAGGCTACATCAGATGGGCCATGGGTTTTCCCTCCACCATTAGAGTACCTATGGCACTTCAAATTGGAACAACTATACATGCAGCACATAACATGATTGAACCTATTTATAAGTATTTCAAACAGAATCTTCAGACACATCAACTCTTCAACCCACCCCCCCGATTATTTTGGATCACCTGAAACAAATACACCATTTACCATTAATGAATTTGCTTTGAAGCTTGCCACTCTGCCCAATGCCTGTCATCCAGGCACTCATGGCATACCAAAATTTGTGTACGAACACCTTAGCCATACAACTAATCAAGTATTATGTAATCTTGCAAACTATCTCTCACAAAAAATATACAACATTGAAAATCTTTATCCAATTGCAATAGTACCATTTAATAAGAAACCAGCTCCAATAACCATCCTTAATAATATTAGGCCTATCTCCATGTGCCCAATAGCCATCAAGATCATTGAGAAAGTCATTAAAGACAGGATTGAATCATATCTGCTCCCATTGATTTCACCATATCAGTTTGCAAGAAAGCAATCATCTACAGGACAGGCAGCACTTCTTTTCAAAGCTGTATTGGGATCGGTGTGAGGCCGGAAAAAATACAGCCCAGTTGCAGTTCAAATAGACATTGAATCAGCTTTTGATTCTGTGGCAATCGAGATATTAATTAAAATGTTGGCTGCCACTGCAATACCTCGCACTATTTTATATGTTATAACCAACTTGTTGTTAAATCGGGATATACATATTACACTCAGTGGCAAAAATTCTGAATCTTTTACTCCAACACAATCAATCTCACAAGGATCCCCCCTGAGTGCTTTACTTTTCACCTTTTACATCAACCCTCTATTAATAAAAATCCAGCAAACATTCATTGGCATCCAAATACCAAACACATCTCAGCAGGTAACATGTATCACTTATATGGATGATATAACTGTCTTCCTCCCATCTAAAAAACACCTACCAGCCTTGCATACAATACTACAAGAATTTGCAGCTACACACAAACTCAGGGTCAATCTAAATAAGACGGCAGTTTGGTCTCTTTATAATGCAAAGCAGTACACGGGCATGTATGGGGGAAAGCCATCTGCTTTCTTGGGATTTCCCTTTTATATGAGTGCAAGTGCAATGAGGGTCAAGATCCAGAACAAACTCAAAGAAGAAACAGAGCGAATTACTACTTCTCTCTCAAAGGCATATCTTTCAATATACTCCAAGATCCAGCTATTTAACCAGCTAGCCATAACAAAAATCACCTATTACTCACCCATTATCACATTTTCTAAAGGTTTTATTAACAAAATCTCTTCTCTCTGTAATAAGCTCTTGTGGCAGAGGAAGACTGTGTCAATATCTGCAAAACAACTTACCAGACCACCTATTCACAATGGACTAGGACTTCATAGTATTTATATTTTCCATCTACAGAAGGCCACAAACTTAATAACATCCACAGTCAAACACTTTCCAATGCTTGAATGCCTACTTCAAATAACACCAACAGATAGACCACCCCCTGCTTATGACCAACTAGCATCAATGATCAATCATATAAAAACCACAGCTCCACAGATATCTCTTCAGACAATAAACAAGCATTCATACTGGCAAATTTATTCATTAATCCATCCAAATCCAACCCATGACACCAATCTGACAATGCTGAAAATCAATAATCTACAATTACTCCGTAAGTTTAAAAAATGGTCACTGGAGCCAAAGTATTTTGATTTTTTGCTGAGACTAAACCTACAAGCACTGCCCACGACATATTTTCTGAGATATCGGAGACTATACACTAACATTGATCCTTTTTGTCCCCTGTGTCACAGGGCTGAAGAAACACAGGAACATCTATTCTATCTTTGTCCGGCACTAGACAGAATTCGAGTTATTATGATAGGAGCATATAGACAATCTAACACAACCCTTCAAACAATCATTAATTCATATTGCAAAGGCTCTATTCCATCAGTCCGTGCAGCCACTTTTATGCTTTATGCATACTGGTGCACTAGATGCACATTCACTCTAGGTAACAACACAAGGCGACATCCATCAACTTTCAATATCAAACTGGCAAAACTACGAGCCAGAGACAATAAAATTGCACATCCAGACATCTATGCAGCAACCTGGTCACTGATAACACAACAATCAAACCTCTAAGATGGCTCCCAATAACCAAAATCTATGCCCTCAACCAATATATATATATAAAAAAAAAATGTGGCAATTATCTACAAATAAAAAAACAGAATGTTGTCTTTGATTGCATAATATTAATATAAAGGACAGTAACAACAAAATCAGACCTCAAATACTGGAAAGCAAACTAAACCCAGCATGGCAATATACACCAAAGTTGAAGTTTTGCAAATTGAACAATGATAACCCAAGACTTTGGAGAACTATGATTACAGCAAGCAGCACTCATAAATGTAACGTATACATATGTATTTTCACCCCCCCTAACAATGTTTAAATATCTTTTCCTCCTAAGTTAAGTTTCTTTTTTGTACATCACAGATACCAACTTAAACTTGGTTTACTCACTAGCAATGTAAATATATGTATACGAAGTGTCTTATAGCAAATGTAACTCTATGGTTATCAATAAAGTTCTTTTCTTTGAAACATAATAATAATAATAATAATAATAATAATAATAATAATAATAATAATAATAATAATAATAATAATAATAATAATAATAATAATAATAATAATAATAATAATAATAATAATAATAATAATAATAATAATAATAATAATAATAATAATAATAATAATAATAATAATAATAATAATAATAATAATAATAATAAGTAAAGAAGGGTTCCCTTTGGGTTCCCCTCTTTTCTTCCATTGCGTAAGCTTGTGGTTAAAACACCTGTAGAGGTCCCTACTAGAGGTCCCTACTATCACATTTTATATGCATATTATCGAGGTTATAGCCTCAGTAAATATTACTTACATAATCAATGTGCGTTTAATAAATTTAGAATTACAACTTTAAATTCCTGTAATAGATTTCTAACTATAAAATCTTTCCATTGACTTGTAAATTGAAAGATTTTGCAAGTATTAATGTGTAATAAGAAATGTGGACTTAATCAGTGAAGTATTGAATAGCCTCACGCTCGCAGATCTAACCGCTTTAGCTTCACCTATTTAAATAGGAAGTAGGTTGAAGTAAAAAAGGGTTCCACTTGGGTTCCCCTCTTTTCTTCCATAGCGTAAGCTTGTGGTTTAAAACACCTGTAGAAGTCTCTACTATCACATTTTATACGCATATTATCGAGGTTATAGCCTCAGTAAATATTACTTAAATAATAATAATAATAATGATGATGATGATGATGATGATGATGATGATGGTATGATGATGATGAAGTCCTGACCCATAAAATTTTAGAAAGCATAAACTTACTATTAGAAAAATATAATCATTAAGAAATAAATTGAAAGATCCATATCATATACAAATATTTCTTTGTCTTCACAGAATTAATTTTAATTATCAAACTAGCAAGCAAACTTATCATAATTTCTAATTGGGTATTCATTATCTTCTATGTAATATAATTCTGATGTTGCTGATTTTTTTTTTCGTTTTCTGATCAGTAAAGGAGCTGTAATAAAATATTTTTATACTATAACCTTTACTAACTGGTGTTGCCATAAGAGTTATTTTTTCATCTAAATGAAACCTTTCTTGCTGACATATTTTTATAAAATTTGGTTCATCTCCCAAACCTACGATAGACACATTTTCTTCATATTTTTATTCATCAAAAAACCATTATACTGAACAAAAATAATTATCAAATTCATTTATCATTTTAAAAAAATATCCAAATATATTTTATAATATTTAAAATATAGATAAATACTTTTTAGTGGAAATAATTTTAAAAAAATATTAATGATGGAATAAGGTATGGAGTTTTCAAGTTATTTTATTTATTTCTGACAGTTTCAAATAGAACTGTTAAAAATTGTTGTACAATTTGTGTAAATAAATGTTTTTACAGCAGATAAAATTGAAAATAAAAGTTAGTATACATTTGAACTATTGGAGAAACATATGCCATTAAACTTCTATGAAAGAACTTACTTCAGAATTTTGTACTAAACTCTTCTATATATTATGACTACCATCATTATCAATCATTATTGATTCACTGCAGGATGAAGTTATCTCCAACTTTAATATCCAGCTTCTCTAATTTCTAGAATCTTTTGAGCATTACATCAGCAAACTCATCATTTTATCCATTCATCTCACTTGTGGTTTTTTTCTAAGTTTTTTATAATCTCTTGGGATTTAATTTAATTATTTAGAAATTATTACTTATTCTAGCAACATATTCAGTCCAGTTTCATTTTAAACTCATTTTTCAATGATGTTGTCAATATTTGTTTGTTCTCTCACTCATATATTTCATTTTCAATTTCTTCTTGTTCTCAACACTTTTATACTTTACAGTGGTCTGAAGTTTCTGTATTGTTTTTCTGTTAAGTTTTCATCCACAATTAAGAACTAATAAAACATATATATATTAAAAATCTATCTTTTCAATTACATAAATATATTTTCTATTAATATTAAATTATTTTTACCAAAAGCAATCTATATATATATATATTTACCTCAGATATTAATTTGATCTATTATGTTTCCATTTATGTTAATAATATGACCAAAGTATTTGTGGTTGATAACTTCATCTAATTCTTGATTTTCAATATTTATTTTGTTCTGAGAATATTCATTGAACATTATTTCAATCCTGTTTAGCATTTATCTTTAGTCCTATTTTAATCTTATAATCTTGCATTAATTCCTGAAGTTCTGAAATAATGTTTCCACAAATATCAACATTGGTACAAAATGTAGATGCATTAAATGCTCTTCATTTATGTTAACTCTGTTTAGTCCACAAAATATATGTTGTAAAACTGCTGCAAAGATTTTTGGATATATTGAATAATACTATAGTACACTCTTCTCAGTGTTAATTTTTTTAATATCACCTTGAACTCAGACTTTCACATGACCCTCAACTATTCACACTATCTCATACTGCTAGCACCCTCGATCACACACATGTCAAAAAGATAAATAATCATCAATATACATATTTTATGCTAAACCAGCACTCATCAGTTGGTCCAGATTATCATCTCCACACATACATACAATCAGTGCTCAGCTGTATATATGAGTGGAGATGATAATCTGGACCAACTGATGAGTCCTGGTTTAGCACAAAATATATATATTAGTGATTATTTATCTTTTTGATATGTGTGTGATCAACTGTGACAGCAGTTTGAGATAATGTGGATAGTTGAGGGTCATGTGTAAGTCTGAGTTCAAACCCCTATATATTACATATTGGAGTGCAAGTATGAAAAAGCCTGTACTGTAGAGAAAAAAATCATATATTAATATCACCTTGTAACTTAATCACTGCTGTTACATTTTTAGTTTACCATGGTATTTAAAAGATCTTAATACCATGGTAAACTTAAAAAAAATTTAATATCATGGTAAACTAAAAATGTAACAACAGTGATTAAATTACCATGTGATACTAAAAAAATAACTCTCAGAAGAGTATATTATAGGATGACTCAATATATTCTTTTACAATTATTGACCAATTGCATTCGGTTGTGACTTTTGCTATCTTAAGCCCTTTCATCAAAAATTGTCAAACCTTTATTACTAATAATATTTAAATTGTTCATTTTTACAGATTTTTTGCATATATATATATATGTTACAAGACAAAATTAGTGTTAAGTATGTAACTATGCACATAATATGAGTTTAAAATCATGTCAAATAAAAGTTGGTCTTTTGGGAGGGGGGGATTGTAAAATGAAAGTTTTTTCCAGATAACCAGCCTATAGTAAAAGTTATCTATCAATTTTTAAAAATGTACAGGAAAAGAAAACCTTATATTTTCATTACTCATAAGTTGGCAGATTGACTATATGACGTATTCTACTTTACTACTCTTTTTTAGAAGGCTGCTGGAGAAACCTTTGCTCTGCAGAAAACATTTTAAATGCTGATATATCTTTCATTTATACATGTTGAAGAGAACTAAAACATTTCCCCCCTATTTATTGAGATATTCATTACAACTTTTAATCCGTAGTTGATCACTTTATATTTTAAATAATTCTTATAAACACAGAAAATCGTCAATTATATAATATTTACACAATTATTAATAAGAGATAAAAATAAACTAATGAAGATTATAAAGTTAAAGTTCTGTTGTATTTAAGTAAGACAGACTCATAGATGAGAGTGAGGAACCTGCTACTAGCACTAAACTGAAACAGCACTGAAATGTGATATTATTATAATAAATTTATTTATATTTATAATGTTTGATTGAATATAAGTACCATTTATATATCTGGAGTTATGTAAATTATATAAGGGATTTGACCACAGACTTTCAAGCTCTCTTCAACTATCCAATCTATCTCATACCACCTATAGACATGACCACACACATGCATAAAAAGTAAATGACCTTCAATATACGTAATTTGTGCTGAACCAGCACTTATCAGTTAGACCAAATCATCATCTCTCAACCATATATATGCAATCAGTGCTTGGTTTATATTAAGATCGCAAATCTTTAAACTTTAATGGACAGGCTTCAATTTACTCCATCCTTTAGTACTTCATCCACTCATTCCATTGAAAATATGATGATGGAGTATCCAAATCCCCCATTGATGCCAATATTATTGTCATGCCAATGTTGACCTTAAGTCACTCTGATCTCTCATGTATCAGAACATATCCATTTAAATACATAGAAGATAAATGGGCAGGATACATGCTAAATTTGCAATGTTTGATTGATAAATATAATTTATATACCTGGAGTTATCTATCTATCTATCTATCTATCTATCTATCTATCTATCTATCTATCTATCTATCTATCTATCTATCTATCTATCTATCTATCTATCTATCTATCTATCTATCTATCTATCTATCTATCTATAAGGGATTTGAACTCAGACTTTCAAGCTCCTTTCAGCTAGATAGTTTTAACTATTACATTCATTATTTTGTTCAATTAACTATCTGAAATAAGCTTTTTCAATAATTTTAAAGGACCTAATTAAAATATAAAAATAATGATAACCATATATTTGATTTTAGATTTTAAGGAGTACTCTTTCTAAAATGAGTGTATTGTATAGAACTCATACGATTAAGTATGGCCGTTTTAATGTTATATACTGCACATTTAAAGATTAGTGTAATACAAAGAATAAAAGTTTAAAAAAAATTTGGAATCACCATTGTTATGTGAATAAGTAAATAACAAAAATGAGGTTCCACAAACACACAATCTTGTTACCATAACATAATTACAGAGATCGCTGAAGATACTCATAATAATCACTAGGCTTTGTACAAACTTAAGCATCTAAGAATAGTAAAATAATAAAAAATGTGTGAACAAATAATTAATTTGTCTAACAAATGTTAATAATAATTGTAATCAAGTGAGTAAAAAAAATTTAGTTGTACAGTAATATGTTTTAAATTTGTGAGTATTGTAAATAATTTAAAATATTTATCCAATAATTGAATTAAGATTTAAATAAAACCAATCACTAAGTATTAGCGCCCAGGATCACATCTAAAAAGATCTCTTTTTTATATAAAATTTCAAATAATTCTATTTCAACTATTATGCAATTAAAAAGATTACATGCTGTAATTATTTTTATATTTATATTTGTGGGTCACTATGAATAATATATATATATTAAGGATCAGTAAAAACAATATATTAATTATAACTTTATAACAATGCTTCACAAACATAAAAATTATTGTTCAAATGGATTTTTCTCAAAGTAGATCAACCAGAAGACACTAAATCACAACAAGTACTTGACTGAAAAGTGATTTGATCAAAAAATCAAGACATTGGAAGTCAAATTATTAGAATTATAATAAACATATAAAATAATATTACATACTACTGAAAATTATAATCAAAGACGTGTGAAAAGGTAAGCAATTCCCAAGAGGCACATTTCATGTAGAACCATCAGTCATCAGTTGGCCCAGATCACAATCTACTACATATATCTTTATCATTTGTTGAGTGTGTGTGTATATATATATATAGAGAGATGGTTAGATAGATAGATAGATAGATAGATAGATAGATAGATAGATAGATAGATAGATAGATAGATAGATAGATAGATAGATAGATAGATAGATAGATAGATAGATAGATAGATAGATAGATAGATAGATAGATAGATAGATAGATAAGTAGGTAGGTAGGTAGGTAGATAGATAGATAGATAGATAGATAGATAGATAGATAGATAGATAGATAGATAGATAGATAGATAGATAGATAGATAGATAGATAGATAGATAGATAGATAGATAGGTAGGTAGGTAGGTAGGTAGGTAGGTAGGTAGGTAGGTAGGTAGGTAGGTAGGTAGGTAGGTAGATAGATAGATAGATAGATAGATAGATAGATAGATAGATAGATAGATAGATAGATAGATAGATAGATAGATAGATAGATAGATAGATAGATAGATAGATAGATAGATAGATAGATAGATAGATAGATAGATAGATAGATAGATAGATAGATAGATAGATTACTTTCACTATAAGATTTACTTGTGATTACTCCCAAGTGCTTAATGAAATGTTTTAAATTAACTTTTAATGCCTAAAACTAGTTGTAGTAGCACAAATGATTTTAAAAATTTGCATTAATAGTAAGTTAATGAATAAAATGGTAAAGAAAAATAATTTTAGAAATGGAAATTATGTAAAAAATATATATAAAAGATTAAATAATGTACAGAGGCTTAAACAAATAAACTAAAAAATAAAAATGTAGATTCTAATGAATTATTGAAGACTAAGAGAAATTGTTTTTTAAAAAGAATTGTTTGATATTTGTAATATAATTTATGATACAATAAATTATTTAATTTTTTTTTTCAATAATTATGATTCCCTAGAAAAAAAAAAGGTGTAATTAAATCAAATATGAGAATTTTTAAAAAATAGCTTTATCTCTCCTGTGACTAAAAAAACTATTGTAAGTTTTAAATAGACAGATTTCAAACACATTGATTTGAAATATTACTAAATAAAGAACAATATGGAGTTTAAAAATATGCAAACAATAAATGCAGTTGAGATATTTAAAATTATTGTTAAAAATTGTATATAGAGAGAATAATTTCCTAGAGTAAATTGAATTACTATGTTTAAATATATTACTTAAAAAAGAAGCAGTGGAAAAAAAGCACTTTAATGTGGAATTTGTGCAACAACTAAAAGTTATATGTAATAAAAACCTTTATTATAGATGAAATAGATATATAAAAAGAAGAGTAATATGGTAATTTTGTATATTTCTGTGTCTTGTTATGAAATTATTTTAATAAGATTGGAATTAGCATTTAAAATGGGAAAATTAATTTCTTAGGATTTACTACTGATAAGTAGTAGTTGCAAATTATCAATGGATGTTATGCAAGTTTTTTAAAGTTTGTTAAAAATTTTGGATGAAATAAAATTAAAGCCATGAAAATGGGTAAAGAGAGAAAAAAGGTAAGAGCAAGCACTGAATTAGAAGTTAGAAAGCTCATTTAATATTTAAAATGTCGTATAGCTGGTCATAAATGGAATAATAAAAATTTAGGATGACACGATTACTAATCAAGGTTTTGATAAAAATGAAAAATTAGATTTGAAAAAATATAAAATAATGTTTAATTGATTATCTTGAAGTGAAGGCTTCTTTAAACATCTCTTCATAGACACATTAAAAAGAAAAATCTTGCTAATGTTTTATTTGAAATATTGCTTTATATGAAGCAGAAAATAAAAAAATAGAGGCTTAAAGACAGGGATTTATACAAAAAAATGGAACCAATTAATTGGAAATGATTGTTATTTTTTTGAGAAAATTCCAAAAGAAAAGTAACTAGATTGAGTATAGACAAAGAAGCAAAGATTTTGTAAAAAAACTATGTTGGAATGAATTGTAGAAAATATGAAGAAAAGATAGTAAAGCAAAGTACAGACAAATTTTTTAAATGCCATCTACTTTATGGTATGTAATACTTTCCTTCTAACAGATAGTTGAAAATATATATAATATACAAAATAATGATCAGAAGGGCTGTAATAATTTATGAAGCCAAGCAAATTGTTTAAGTTTGTTAGCAGATTGCATTGTAACACAACTACTATCTAGTATAAAAATTTCAAATTACCCTCTTTTATTGTAGGACTAATCATGATTCAACAGATAATCTAGAATCATATAAAACCTGAATTGTCCATAATAACTATTAATCATCATATATATTTTTAACAATATGATGTTTACTATCTCTTAAGGTATTATAATATTCAGACATCAAATCTATCAGCGTACATCTCATTTTGCATTATGTCAATTTTCATAGAAAATGGTGACAATTTTTACTCAAATTAAAACAACTTTCTCCACAAGGAATATACCTACTCATCATATCATAAATAGCCTCAGTATGATACCTAGCATATTTGTAATGTAATGATTAAGGTAATTATATTCATATATTCATTGGGAGAAAGTTGTTTTAATTTGGATAAAAAGTGTCGCCATCTTTCGTTAGAATTGAGATAATGCAAAATGAGATTTGACGTTTGAAAGAATACAAGCAGGCTGCTTCACAATTATTAATTATATATATAAGCACCTTAAACAATATAGGCTATTATGCAGCAAGAAATATATTTATATATAAATGTTTTAAATTATAATAATTGCAAAATATAAATAATAATGTAGAACGTCTTACAGAAGTGTTTTTAATTACTTAGATTGGAGTTATTATCAACTGAACTTACGCGCACGAAAAAAAATAGATGTCATGTAATTTTGCAGAAAGTAAGTAGATTAATATTTGCGGGCTATCTATTTATTATAGGATTTTCAAATTCATTTGTCAGAATTTTGTTTTGTTAATATTTCTTTTTCTATGATGTCTTTCTTCACTTAATATTCTTGAGTGATCTGAAGATAAAACAGAAAATCACGACATCTGATTTTTGTCAGTATAAATTCAAATAATAATGATTACAGATGTAAATAATCAAAAGTATTTTTGTGTATGTTCTGCATTATTATTAATTATTTTTTACCATTATTGTAATTTAAAACAATTATAAATGCATAGCAGTTATTTTTAATCAGTAAATTCTTATTTGTTGTATATATAAAATACATATTTTGCGGGTTCATCCGTGTTAAAAACT